>CM061750.1:405902298-406502298 GCA_030979885.1 Lolium multiflorum
GATGTCCTCGCATGGGTGTTTTTCTATTGCATTGATAACAGCCATACGAATACTTACATACAAAATATTTTAGAAGATGACACTCTGCCAAAATATGATAGGACCGGGGTGTTTGTTTTCAACTAATTAATGAAAAGGAGGGATCCTCCAAGTTTCTTCTATTGTTTCGAAAAGTAAATCAGGTATACGGATAAGCCACCCTTCAAGCATCTTCCTCCTAAAGAAGGGAACGAGGAGAAGGAAGAGAAGAAGAAGAAGGGAACGAAGAAGAAGAAGAAGAAGGAGAATAAAAAGAAAGAGGTAACGGCATATCTCCCCGCGTGAATGAGATAACGCTAGTAACCGTAAGCATGTTGCTCCTAATGATTATTATGATAATGAATCTGAATACGATGATCTTCCTATGCTCTCTACATACATTAGTAATCATGATTTGAATAAGCACACTACTTTTGATATTGCAAATCTCTGGGAAACTAATTCTGAAAATGATGATGATAATAATTGCCATAGTGTCAGTGCTATCAATGCTTCCTCCCATAATGATATAGAAAGCTCTAAGCTTGGGGAAGAGGTGTTTGAAAATCCTTTGCTACTGATCATTATGTGTTTGATACATCTCCCTCTAATAACAATGATGGTATGGTCACAGATAAACCGACTGTGAAAGATAACTATTCTATTTCTTATGATGACACTGTGCCTCTGATCTTTGATGATTATTATAAAGAATGCTATGATATAGGTTATAACTATCCTTATGAAACTTGTCATAGTCATGATTGGGTTACCAAAAACAATTCCCTTAATATGCAACTTGTTTACCATATTCAAATTCTTGATAATAATCTCGCTCCTCCAATTACTATTAATGAGAAGAATTCTTCTTATGCCAAAATTAATGATACTTTTATGCATATGAACCATGATAAGAATGTTTTAAGTGATGGGTATATTGTGGATTTCATCAATGATACTTGAAAGTTATTATGAGAGAGGTAAATATGGTTATATGCATCTTAATAATATTAAGTTTCCCCTCTTATGTTGAGAATTTTGAAGTTACTCGTGTTTTATCCTCTTATGCTTGTCACTTTGTTCTTCATGAATTCATTTGTGTACAAGATTCCTCTCCATATAGGAAGCATGTTAGGTTTAAATGTGTTTTGAATTTGCCTCTTGAAGCTCTCTTTTGCTTCAAATACTATTTCTTGCGAGTGCATCACCAAAACTGCTGAGCCCATCTTAATGTCTATAAAGAAAGAACTTCTTGGGAGATAACCCATGTGTTTATTTTGCTACATTATTTTGTTTTATATTTGTGTCTTGAAGTTGTTTACTACTGTAATAACCTCTCCTTATCTTTAGTTTTGTGTTTTGTTGTGCCAAGTAAAGTCGTTGATAGTAAGGTTCATACTACGAATATCGCGCAGAAACAGATTTCTTGCTGTCACGAATCTGGGCTAAATTCTCTGTAGGTAACTCAGAAAATTATGCCAATTTACGTGAGTGATTGATACGTCCAATTTGCATCACTATTTTGTATCATAATTTGCCATTATTCATTGATATATTTCATATTTGGACATAATACTTATGTTATTTCATCTATTTTGCATGTTTCATCATTATTGGAGGATCGAGCACTGGAGCCGGATTCGCCGGAAAATCGTCGTAACGCAATATTTCGAAGATCAACTATGGAAGGGAAATTATACCAAAAAATCCTATTTTTCCGTGACATCAAGGAAGCCAGAAGGGGGAGAACAGGGGACCCAAGGTGGGCCCAGACCATAGGCCGGCGCTGCCCATGGCTCCGGCCGCGCCACTGCGAGGAGAGGGCTCCCATGTGCCCCTCTCGCCTCTTTCTTCGAAATCCTTCGTCCCGAAGACCTAAGTCACAGAGGGTACCTCGCGAAGAGTTACAACCGCGCCTCCGCGGGGCGGAGAACACCAGAGAGAAAGAGCTCTCCTAGCTGGCTGAGATCCCACTGGGGAAATTCCTCCCGCAGGGGAAATCGACGATCGTCACTGCTTTCATCGAGCCGGACATCATCTCCATCACCATCATCATCATCTCCACCATCATCACCGTCTCCACCGCTGGACACGTCACCGCCGTAGCAATTTGGGTTTGATCTTGATTGCTTGATAGGGGGAAACTCTTCCGGTATCGATTTCTACTTGTTGTTGATGCTATTGAGGGAAACCATTGAACCTTTATGTTCGTACTTGTTATTCATCATCATATGTCACCTCTGATCATGTTCCATATGATGTCTCGTGCGTAGTTCGTTTAGTTCTTGAGGACAAGGGTGAAGTCTAAATGTTATAGTGAATTATGGTTGAGTAATATTAATGTTATGATATTTAAGTTGTGGTGTTATTTCTTCTAGTGGTGTCATGAACGTCGATTACATGACACTTCGCCTTTATGGGCCTAGGAATGCATCTTGTACTCAATTGCGGGGTTGCCGGAGGGACAGAAACCTAAACCCCCGTTGGTATATCGATGCAGGAGGGATAGCAGGATCTCGGAGTTTAAGGCTGTGGTTAGATTTATTCTTAATTACTTTCTTGTAGTTGCGGATGCTTGCAAGGGGTATAATCACAAGTATGTATTAGTCCTAGGAAGGCGGTACATTAGCATAGTTCACCCACACAACACTTATCAAAACAATGAAGATTAATTAGCCGTATGTAACGAAAGCACTAGACTAAAATCCCGTGTGTCCTCGAGAACGTTTGGTCATTATAAGTAAACAAACCGGCTTGTCCTTTTTGCAAAAAGGATTGGGCCACTCGCTGCAATTGTTACTCTCGCACTTTACTTACTCGTATTTTATTCATCTGTTATATCAAAACCCCCTGAATACTTGTCTGTGAGCATTTACAGTGAATCCTTCATCGAAACTGCTTGTCAACACCTTCTGCTCCTCGTTGGGATCGACATTCTTACTTATCGAAAATACTACGATACACCCCCTATACTTGTGGGTCATCAAGACTATTTTCCGGCGCCGTTGCCGGGGAGCGCTATTGGTAAGTGGAATTGGTAAGGAAACTCTCTATTTGTGCTGATTTTATTTCTGCCTGCTGCCATGATTCATTATGGAGAGATCTCCTCTTGAATGTTTATTTGGAAAATCTGCTACTACCGCAAAGGTAGTGGATGAGGCGCCAGTAAGGAAGAGATACCATACAAAATACCTATGAAAATTATTGACGTGTTATTGATAACCGTATACAGGGGATGGAACTGTCCACCCTGGAGATCATTTACTGTTTCACATGAATTATGCGGTTTATTCAAGTGTGCAGGTATTGCTATGGATGAAGTGAGGAAGCAACTATTCTCTATATCGCTGTCTGGTAAGCGGCGCATTGGTATAAATGGATAATGGGGATTCTCTTGAATGGAATGATATTGTGCCCGGTTTTATTCTAAGTTCTATCCTCCAAGTGAAATTCACAAGGATCGGAATCGCATATATTTTTTGGCCTCATGATGGAGAGAGTATTGCCCAAGCTTGGGGAGATTGAAGTCTTTAATGCTCAAATGCCCCATTCATGAGCTTCCTGGTAATGTTATTATTGATAATTTCTATGCAAGACTTTCTTTTGAAGACAAGACCTTGCTGTGTTCTGGATCATTCACGCGCAATAAGGAAGAGTTTAAAAGGGACCTTCTCAATCGGATCCAGGAAAATACTGAAGGATGGGAGAACGACAAAGATAGAGAATCAGGTATAAATTATGATTATAAATGCATTGAAGCTTTTATGGATACTGATAAATTTCGTAATATGAGTGCTACTTATGGTCTTGATTCTCAAGTTGCTGCAAATCTTTATAAAGCTTTTGCCTTTCATTATGAATTGCCTAAGAAGAATTTTGATAAGTATCATGAACCGTATAAAGATAAAATTGATTCATCTATTAATAAATGTGTTGTAGTTGAAACTGTTGATCATGTTATTCCTGAAGCTTATATTGAAAAACCCCTTTCCCTGCTAAAATGAAGGAGTACTCTGTTATAAATAGTGTGGTTCATAAAAGTGAAAAGAAACCTATAGAACCTGAAGAACAAATAAAAGTTGAACCTGTTGTTGCAATAGTTAAAGATCTTGTGACTGAAAATGTGGAGGATGGTCATATTATTTTCTGTGAAAATGCTTCTAATATTGTTTCACATCCTAATAAACCCAAGCAAGCTAGTGTTCCTATGCTATCTGTTAGAATTGGTGATCATTGCTATTATGGTTTATGTGATATTGGTTCAAGTATTAGTGCTATTCCTTATGAGCTTTACACGGAGATTATGCACGAAATTGATTCTTGTGAACTTGAAGATATTGATGTGGTTATTCAGCTGGCTAATAGAGAAACTATTTCTCCAATTGGTATTGTTCGAGATGTGGAAGTTTTATGTGGTAAGATTAAATATCCCGCTGACTTTTTGGTACTTGGTTCTGCTGCTAGTGATTATTGTCCTATCATTTTTGGTAGACCTTTTCTAAATACTTGTGGAGCTATTATAGATTGCAAGAAAGAGAAAATTTTGACCAAATTTGCTGGTGAATCTTATGAGTTTAACTTCTCTAAATTTACCAAAACTCCTTATAAAGCTGATTTGCCTAATAATGATTTTAAAATGGAACAGTGTGCATCTATTGTTCTTGTTCCTAATAATCCTTTGCAGCAACATTTGGAGAATAGCGAGAGTGAAGTTTTTAGGAAAGAAAGAGATGAGCTTGAGGAAATTTTTCTTCGTCAACCTATTCTTAAGCATGATTTACCGGTGGAAGATCTGGGTACAACACAGCCACCAAAGGAAGATCCTGTCTTTGATTTAAAACCTTTGCCTGATAATCTTAAATATGCTCATATTGATGATAAGAAAATATATCCTGTTATTATTAGTTCTAAGCTTACAGAGTTTGAAGAAGAAAGGTTATTGGAAATATTGAAGAAACACCGAGGAGCTATTGGCTAAACTCTTGATGACTTGAAGGGGATTTCTCCCTCTATTTGCCAACACGCCATTAATATGGAAGATGATGCGAAGCCTGTTGTTGAACCTCAGCGTCGTCTAATTCCTAAGATGAAGGATGTGGTAAGAAATGAGGTATTAAGACTTCTTGAAGCTGGTATTATATATCCTATTGCTGATAGTAGATGGGTTAGTCCTGTGCATTGTGTTCCTAAGAAAGGAGGAATGACTGTTGTGCCTAATGATAATGATGAGCTCATACCTCAAAGAGTAGTTGTAGGGTATAGAATGTGCATTGATATCGAAAAGTTAATAAGGTTACTAAGAAAGATCATTACCCTTTGCCTTTTATCGATCAAATGATAGAAAGATTATCTAAAAATACTCATTTTTGTTTTCTTGATGGTTATTCTGGATTTTCACAAATTGCTGTTAAAACTAAGGATCAAGAGAAAACCACTTTCACTTGTCCCTATGGAACTTATGCTTATAGACGTATGCCTTTTGGTTTATGTAATGCCCTGCTACTTTTCAAAGATGCATGTCTGCTATTTTTCATGGCTTTTGCGAGAGTATTGTAGAGGTATTCATGGATGATTTTTCTGTCTATGGGAATTCTTTTGATAATTGCTTGCGAAACCTTGATAAAGTTTTGCAGAGATGTGAAGAAACTAACCTTGTTCTTAATTGGGAGAAATGCCACTTTATGGTTAATGAAGGAATTGTATTGGGACATAAAATTTCCGAGAGAGGTATTGAAGTTGATAGAGCTAAAGTTGAAGCAATTGAGAAGATGCCCTATCCCAGGGATGTTAAAGTTATTCGTAGTGTTCTTGGTCATGCTGGGTTTTATAGGAGGTTTATTAAAGATTTCTCCAAGATTTCAAAGCCTCTTACTAATCTTCTTCAAAAAGATGTACCTTTTGTTTTTGATGATGATTGTAAGGAAGCTTTGAAACTCTAAAGAAAGCCTTAACAACTGCTCCTATAGTTGAACCTCCTGATTGGAACTTACCATTTGAAATTATGTGTGATGCTAGTGATTTTGCTGTAGGCGCTGTTCTTGGACAGCGATAGACAAAAAATTGAATGTTATTCATTATGCTAGTAAAACTCTTGATGCTACTCAAAGAAATTATGCTACTAAAAAAAGAATTGTTAGCTGTAGTCTTTGCTTGTGATAAGTTTAGATCTTATATTGTTGATTCAAAAGTTATTATTCATACTGATCATGCAATCAGATACCTTATGCAAAAGAAAGATGCTAAGCCAAGGCTTATTAGATGGGTACTTCTCAAGAATTTGATTTACATATTGTAGATAGGAAAGGTGCGATAATCCTGTTGTCGATAATTTGTCTAGATTGGAAAATATTGCTTATGATCCTGTTCCCTGTTAATGATAGTTTTCCAAATGAACAATTGGCTGCAATAAAGGTGAGCTCGCGAGACAGCCTTGGTATGCTGATTATGCTAACTTTATTGTTTCCAAGTACTTGCCTCCAACCTTTTCAGCTCAGCGAAGGAGGAAATTCTTTTATGACTTGAGGCATTATTTCTGGGATGACCCACACTTATATAAAGAAGGAGTGGATGGTATTCTGCGAAGATGTGTTCCCGAATATGAACAACAAGAGATATTGAGTAAATGTCATGGTAGTGCTTATGGAGGACATCACGCCGGAGAAAGAACCGCGCAAAAGGTTCTACAATCAGGTTTTTATTGGCCGATCTCTTCAAAGATGCAAGGAAGTTTATTTTATCTTGTGATGAATGTCAAAGAGTTGGTAATATCTCCAGACGCAATGAAATGCCTATGAATTATACTCTTGTTATTGAACCGTTCGATTGTTGGGGATTTGACTTCATGGGACCTTTTCCCTCTTCAGAAGGTAACACTCATATACTTGTTGCTGTTGATTATGTTACTAAATGGGTGGAAGCAATACCTACAAAAAGTGCTGATGGTGAGACCTCTTTAAGAATGCTTTTAGATATTATTTTCCCTAGATTTGGAGTTCCTAGATATATTATAACTGATGGAGGTTCTCATTTTATTCATGGTGGTTTAGAAAAACTCTTGCTAGATATGGTATTAATCATAGAATTGCTTCCGCTTATCATCCTCAAACTAGTGGGCAAGTAGAATTATCAAATAGAGAGATTAAATCTATCTTGCAAAAGACTGTTAATAAAACTAGAAAGAATTGGGCTAGTAAATTGAAGGATGCACTATGGGCTTATAGAACTGCTTATAAAAACCCCATGGGAATGTCACCTTATAAAATGGTTTATGGGAAAGCTTGTCATTTACCTTTAGAACTAGAGCACAAAGCTTATTGGGCAGTTAGAGAATTAAATAAAGATCCTAAACTTGCCGGTAATAAAAGGTTGTTGCAATTGAGTTCTCTAGATGAATGGAGAAGTGAAGCTTATGAAAATGCTAAACTCTTTAAAGAGAAAGTTAAAAAATGGCATGATAGAAGGATTATCAAAAGAGAATTTAATATTGGGGATAAAGTCCTATTGTATCGGTCTCGTCTCAGATTCTTTGCAGGGAAATTACTCTCGAAATGGGAAGGACCATATATTGTCGAGGAGGTGTATCGTTCAGGAGCAATTAAAATTAGCTCTCTCCAAGGCAATGCCACGCAAGTGGTGAATGGACAAAGACTCAAGAATTATATCTCAGGTGATTCTTATAATGTTGATGTTGATATTATTCGAGTGGAAACACCGGAGGCCTTCATCAAAGGACAAGTTGACAGTCCGCCAGAACTCGACTTGAATAGGTGACAATACTGGTAATAAAAAGTTCGCAATTTACTTTCCGATCAATATTTTTGCTGTTTTGGAAAATATGAAAAATTACGAGATCGAAACGGAGTGGGGGAGACGCACGGGCGTGCCCCCTAGGCCGGCGCGGCCTGGCCTTGGCCCGCGCTCGCCCTATGGCGCCGCCCGTCGCCCTTTCCGACTCTGGTTCGTACTTTCCTTTTGTCGTGAAATTTTTCTATATAATCCCCCGACCCCTGGAGGTCCGTATATCGTTTTCTCGACGTGTTTTGTTTCGAGCTGTTTGGCCAGGATCTGTTTTCGGTCTAGAAGCACCATGGTCTCCAAGAACAAGGGCAAGGAGCTTTCGGATGAAGATAATCAAGATCTTGAGTGGAAAGAGGAGGACAAGAGCGTCAAGGAAGAAGATGAAGAAGAGGTGGAGGAAGACTCGCGCACACCCGCGTGCTACCATCGCAAGCGTCAAGGTGGTGGACAACCCCTTGTTGACTGCCAAAATTCTGGTGATAACACCCCTTCAGTGCAAACAAGAGCGCAAGAATTCGCACCGGAGGAGGGGTTCCACGTCATTACCTAGCTCCGAAGACATCTTTATCAGGCACTCACCATCCCTTCCGCAATCTAATTTTCAATAATCAAATTGAAAGGACTCCCAGGGCAGCATTGCCTAGCAATTGGGATATAGATCGTTCTAACACTGCAGGAAGGATGAAGCCTGAGGGTGAAGAGTGGGGAAATAACTCCAAGAGTTGGGACTCGCCGTCGGACATACTTCTTAACCGCGTCGAGCACAATTCGGAGATGATCCGCAACCTCATGTACAAGATTGATGAGCTTCAGGAGCTTGTTGAGAAGCTTGTCAGGAATTCATCACCATCACCGCCGAAGGAGTAAAACATCATCGGTATTGGCATCCCCTTGGTTTGTTCCAAGCTTGGGGAGTGCCGCGGTATCATATCATCACTACCTTTTACTTTTTACTATCAAGTAGTGTCATATCATGAGTAGGGAAGTTATCATATAAGATGGGTTGCGCTTTGGAAGTATCTCTCCTTTAGTTGGTTGTCTATGTATCCCTTGGTGTGAGTTATCGTTATGGAATATTAATGAGAAGTCTTATCATTTACATATTGCACATCTTATTTTAGTTTGCAATTTCTACTATATGATTTATCTTGTTGTTAGTATTGGTATCACTTTGGGAGCATTGAATAAATCTATTTGGTTTTGGCAAACTTAGTATTGGTCAATAGCAACAACACTTTGAGGTTTAAATAGAAAAGAGAAATACATGTAGTTGTTTCATTGTCTTTCTTTCTTGTTAGCTCATAGCTTATTATTCTGAAGTTAAAACTGTTTGTGCTTACAAGGAAGATGCATGATTGTTTCTATCACATGTATATTTGTTTGTTTGTTTCCATCGACTCTTATGCTTGCTAATTAACCTTGCTAGCCAAAGACCTGTACTGAGAGGGAATACTTCTCGTGCATCCAAACCTTAACCCAAACTTATGTCATTTGTGTCCACCATATCTACCTACTACATGGTATTTCCTGCCATTCCAAGTAAATACTTCGTGTGCTACCTTTAAACAATTCAAAATTTACTATCTCCTATTTGTGTCAATGTTTTATAGCTCATGAGGAAGTATGTGGTGTTTTATCTTTCGATCTTGTTGGGCAACTTTCACCAATGGACTAGTGGCTTCATCCGCTTATCCAATAATTTTGCAAAAAGAGCTGGCAATGGGATTCCCAGTCCCGAATTAATTAAACTAAATAGACACTTCTCCATGGTATGTGATTGATGGACGGCACCCGAAGGATTCGGTTAGCCATGGCTTGTGTAAGCAAAGGTTGGGGGAGTGTCATCATACTAAAACTAAAATAAAAAGGCACTCCTTCATGGTATGAGATTGTTGGAAGGCACCCGAGGATTCGGTTAGCCATGGTTTGTGAAAGAAAGGTTGGAAGGAGTGCCACACAAGATAAAAATAAAATGGGAGCCGCTCTTTGAAGGTTGTCTGGCAAGGAGGTTAGAGTACCCGCTACCAGTCGTTGACAACAACAAACACCTCTCAAAATGTTACTTTTATTCTCTTTATATGATTTCAAAACTGAAAAGCTCTAGCACATGATTTAATCCCTGCTTCCCTCTGCGAAGGGCTTGTCTTTTACTTTATGTTGAGTCAGTAAACCTATTTCCCTCCATCTCAAGCAAGCATTTGAGTAGTTGTGATCAAACCATTATATTGTGATTTGCTTCATCATGTCTTTTATTCTTCCTTGTTTAGTACAAGTTTTATCTGAATGAATATAGCTTTGCAAGTTATCAATGATCATGAGGAGACTATTATGATTGAGTATGCAAGTTGTGCAATATAAACTTTAACATGAGAGCGCTGCTCGATAGATAAGAATAACCTGTTAATTGTTCTCTGACCAAGAACGAAGTTTGCCATCACCAATATGATTTCTTATGCACCTTTATTTGTGATTACCTTATACTTGTTTCAAGTTGAGTCATATGAGGAAGTTGTTTACTAGAATGTCTTGTGTGAATGAATATGATGCTTCTTGTCCGTATTTTATTTATCGACTCTTCACTCCATAAACATGTGGTCCTGTTTACCGAGTTCAGTTTCGCTTGGGGACAAGCGAAGTCTAAGCTTGGGGGAGTTGATACGTCCAATTTGCATCACTATTTTGTATCATAATTTGCCGTTATTCATTGATATATTTCATATTTGGACATAATACTTATGTTATTTCATCTATTTTGCATGTTTCATCATTATTGGAGGATCGAGCACCGGAGCCAGGATTCTGCTGGAAAAAGCACCGTCAGAACGCAATATTTCGGAAGATCAACTGTGGAAGGAAATTATACCAAAAATCCTATTTTTCCAGATGACGAAGGAAGCCAGAAGGGAGAGCGAGGGGACCCAAGGTGGGCCCAGACCATAGGCCGGCGCGGCCCATGGCCTGGCCGCACCACCTGGTGAGGGGGCCCCACAGCCCCTCTCGCCTCCTTTTCTTCGCGAAATCCTTCGTCCCGAAGACCTAAGCCACAGAGGGTACCTCGCGAAGAGTTACAGCCGCCTCTGCGGGGCGGAGAACACCAGAGAGAAAAGAGCTCTCCGCGGGCTGAGATCCGCCGGGAAATCCCGGAGGGGGAAATCGACGCCATCGTCACCGTCATCGAGCTGGACATCATCTCCATCACCATCATCATCATCTCCACCATCATCACCGCCGTCTCCACCGCTGGACATCGTCACCGCCGTAGCAATTTGGGTTTGATCTTGATTGTTTGATAGGGGAAACTCTCCCGGTATCGATTTCTACTTGTTGTTGATGCTATTGAGTGAAACCGTTGCACCAAGGTTTATGTTCAGATTGTTATTCATCATCATATCACCTCTGATCATGTTCCATATGATGTCTCGTGAGTAGTTCGTTTAGTTCTTGAGGACATGGGTGAAGTCTAAATGTTAGTAGTGAATTATGGTTGAGTAATATTCAATGTTATGATATTTAAGTTGTGGTGTTATTCTTCTAGTGGTGTCATGTGAACGTCGACTACATGACACTTCACCTTTATGGGCCTAGGGGAATGCATCTTGTACTCGTTTGCCAATTGCGGGGTTGCCGGAGTGACAGAAACCTAAACCCCCGTTGGTATATCGATGCAGGAGGGATAGCAGGATCTCAGAGTTTAAGGCTGTGGTTAGATTTATTCTTAATTACTTTCTTGTAGTTGCGGATGCTTGCAAGGGGTATAATCACAAGTATGTATTAGTCCTAGGAAGGGCGGTACATTAGCACAGGTTCACCCACACAACACTTATCAAAACAATGAAGATTAATTAGCCGTATGTAGCGAAAGCACTAGACTAAAATCCCGTGTGTCCTCGAGAACGTTTGGTCATTATAAGTAAACAAACCGGCTTGTCCTTTGTGCTAAAAAGGATTGGGCCACTCGCTGCAATTGTTACTCTCGCACTTTACTTACTCGTACTTTATTCATCTGTTATATCAAAACCCCCTGAATACTTGTCTGTGAGCATTTACAGTGAATCCTTCATCGAAACTGCTTGTCAACACCTTCTGCCTCGTTGGGATCGACATTCTTACTTATCGAAAATACTACGATACACCCCTATACTTGTGGGTCATCGTGATCCTCAGATATGTACGCAACTTTCATTCAATTTGAGCATTTTCATTTGAGCAAGTCTGGTGCCTCAATAAAATTCGTCTTTACGACTGTTCTGTTTTGACAGATTCTGCCTTTTATTTCGCATTGCCTCTTTTGCTATGTGGGATGGATTTCTTTGTTCCATTGACTTCCAGTAGCTTTGGGCAATGTCCAGAAGTGTTAAGAATGATTGTGTCACCTCTGAACATGTGAGTTTTTTATTATGCACTAACCCTCTAATGAGTTTGTTTCGAGTTTGGTGTGGAGGAAGTTTTCAAGGGTCAAGAGAGGAGGATGATATACTATGATCAAGGAGAGTGAAAGCTCTAAGCTTGGGGATGCCCCGGTGGTTCACCCCTGCATATTTCAAGAAGACTCAAGCATCTAAGCTTGGGGATGCCCAAGGCATCCCCTTCTTCATCGATAAATTATCAGGTTCCTTCTCTTGAAACTATATTTTTATTCGGCCACATCATATGTGCCTTACTTGGAGCGTCTGTATGTTTCTTGTTTTTGTTTTTGTTTGAATAAATGCTTGTGTGGGGGAGAGACACGCTCCGCTGGTTCGTATGAACACATGTGTTCTTAGCTTTTAATGTTCTTGGCGAAGGTTGAAACTGCTTCGTTAATTGTTATATGGTTGGAAACGGAAATGCTACATGTAGTAATTGCTAAAATGTCTTGGATAATGTGATACTTGGCAATTGTTGTGCTCATGTTTAAGCTCTTGCATCATATACTTTGCACCTATTAATGAAGAAATACATAGAGCTTGCTAAAATTTGGTTTGCATAATTGGTCTCTCTAAGGTCTAGACAATTTCTAGTATTGAGTTTGAACAACAAGGAGGACGGTGTAGAGTCTTATAATGTTTACAATATGTCTTCTATGTGAGTTTTGCTGCACCGGTTCATCCTTGTGTTTGTTTCAAATAAACCTTGCTAGCCTAAACCTTGTATCGAGAGGGAATACTTCTCATGCATCCAAATCCTTGAGCCAACCACTATGCCATTTGTGTCCACCATACCTACCTACT
Organism: Lolium multiflorum; assembly: GCA_030979885.1. Classification (NCBI taxonomy): domain Eukaryota; kingdom Viridiplantae; phylum Streptophyta; class Magnoliopsida; order Poales; family Poaceae; genus Lolium; species Lolium multiflorum. The sequence goes on from CM061750.1 coordinate 405,915,324, forward strand.
ACATGGTATTTCTCCGCCATTCCAAAGTAAATTGCTTGAGTGCTACCTTTAAAATTTCTATCCTCTACCTTTGCAATATATAGCTCATGGGACAAATAGCCTAAAAACTATTGTGGTATTGAATATGTACTTATGCACTTTATCTCTTATTAAGTTGCTTGTTGTGCGATAACCATGTTCCTGGGGACGCCATCAACTACTCTTTGTTGAATATCATGTGAGTTGCTATGCATGTTCGTCTTGTCTGAAGTAAGGGAGATTTACCACTAAAATGGTTAGAGCATTGCATAATGTTAGAGAAGAACATTGGGCCGCTAACTAAAGCCATGATCCATGGTGGAAGTTTCAGTTTTGGACAAATATCCTCAATCTCATATGAGAAAATTAATTGTTGCTACATGCTTATGCATATAAGAGGAGTCCATTATCTGTTGTCTATGTTGTCCCGTATGGATGTCTAAGTTGAGAATAATCAATAGCGAGAAATCCGATGCGAGCTTTCTCCTTAGACCTTTGTACAGGCGGCATAGAGGTACCCCTTTGTGACACTTGGTTAAAACATGTGCATTGCAATGATAATCCAGGTAATCCGAGCTAATTAGGACAAGGTGCGGCACTATTAGTATACTATGCATGAGGCTTGCAACTTGTAGGATATAATTTACATGATACATATGCTTTATTACTACCGTTGACAAAATTGTTTCTTGTTTTCAAAATCAAAGCTCTAGCACAAATATAGCAATCAATGCTTCCCTCGTCGAAGGGCCTTTCTTCTACTTTTATGTTGAGTCAGTTCACCTACTTCTCTCCATCTCAAGAAGCAAACACTTGTGTGAACTGTGCATTGATTCCTACATACTTGCATATTGTACTTGTTATATTACTTTGCATTGACAATATCCATGAGATATACATGTTATAAGTTGAAAGCAACCGCTGAAACTTAATCTTCCTTTGTGTTGCTTCAATACCTTTACTTTGAGATTATTGCCTTATGAGTTAACTCTTATGCAAGACTTATTGATGCTTGTCTTGAAAGTACTATTCATGAAAAGTCTTTGCTATATGATTCGTTTGTTTACTCATGTCATTTACCATTGCTTTGATCGCTGCATTCATTACATATGCTTACAATAGTATGATCAAGGTTATGATGGCATGTCACTCAGAAATTATCTTTGTTATCGTTTACCTGCTCGGACGAGCAGAACTAAGCTTGGGGATGCTGATACGTCTCCGACGTATCGATAATTTCTTATGTTCCATGCCACATTATTGATGATATCTACATGTTTTATGCACACTTTATGTCATATTTATGCGTTTTCCGGAACTAACCTATTGACGAGATGCCGAAAGGCCAATTGCTGTTTTTTGGTTTCGGAAATCCTAGTAAGGAAATATTTTCGAAATCGGACGAAATCAACACCGGAGATCTTATAATTTCGGAAGCTTCCGAGCACCGGAGAAAAGGGGAGCCAGGGGCCCCACCCCACAGGGCGGCGTGGCCCAAGGGGGGGGCGCCCCCCTATCATCTGGGCACCCTGTGGCCCCTCTGACTCCGACTCTCCTGACCTAAAAACCTCGACCAGTTCGATGAAAACAGAGAAAACCATCCAGAGCCGCCGCCATCGTGAAAGTCTAATTCGGGGACGAAGTCTCGTTCGGCACCCCGACGGACGGGAATTGCCCCCGGAGCCATCTCCACCGCCGTCTCCACCGCCATCTTCACCGCCATCGCTGCCTCCATGATGAGGAGGGAGTAATTCACCCCCGGGGCTGAGGGCTCCGCTGTAGCTATGTGGTTCATCTCTCTCTCTCTTTGTGATCAAGTTGAATATTATCTATGTGCTACTCTAGTGATGTTATTAAAGTATTCTATTCCTCCTCCGCGGTGTAATGGTGACAGTGTGTGCACCGCGTAGTACTTGGCGTGGATTATGATTGTGATCTCTTGTAGATTATGAAGTTAACTATTGCTATGTTAGTATTGATATGATCTATGCCTCCTTCATAGTGTGATGGTGACAGTGTGCATGCTATGTTAGTTCTATGTGATTGTGTTGATCTATCTTACACTCTAAGGTTATTTAAATATGAACATTGAATATTGTGGAGCTTGTTAACTCCGGCATTGAGGGTTCGTGTAATCCTACACAGTTAGTGGTGTTCATCATCCAACAAGAGGGTGTAGAGTAGTCCTATTATGTGATCTTTGTTGAGAGTGTCCACTAGTGAAAGCAGGATCCCTGGGCCTTGCTTCCAAGCATCGAATCTCCGTTTGTTTACTATTTTGTTGAATGTTTACTCGCTGCCATATTTTACTCGGATTGCTATTATCACTCATACTCATCCATATTACTTGTATCTCACTATCTCTTCGCCGAACTAGTGCACCTATTGTATTAGGTGTGTTGGGGACACAAGAGACTTCTTGCTTTGTGGTTGCAGGGTTGCTTGAGAGGGATATCTTTGACCTCTTCCTCCCCGAGTTAAACCTTGGGTGATCCACTTAAGGGAAACTTGCTGCTGTTCTACAAACCTCTGCTCTTGGAGGCCCAACACTGTCTACAAGAATAGAAGCTCCCGTAGACATCGCTATAAAGGTGGGATTAAGTATCCTAAAGTATGAGTTGAGGCATATGGATCAACAAAGTGGGATTTGTCCATCCCGATGACGGATAGATATACTCGAGCCCTCTCGGTGGAATGTCGTCTAATGTCTTGCAAGCATATGAATAGGTTCATAAGAGAACACATACCACGGTACGAGTAAAGAGTACTTGTCAGAGACGAGGTTGAACAAGGTATAGAGAGATACCGATGATCAAACCTCGGACAAGTAAAATATCGCGTGACAAAGGGAATTGGTATCGTATGTGAATGGTTCATTCGATCACTGAAGTCATCGTTGAATATGTGGGAGCCATTATGGATCTCCAGATCCCGCTATTGGTTATTGGTCGGAGAGAGTACTCAACCATGTCCGCATAGTTCACGAACCGTAGGGTGACACACTTAAGGTTTGATGTTGAAATGGTAGAACTTGAATATGGAATGGAGTTCGAAGTATTGTTCGAAGTCCCGGATGAGATCCCGGACATCACGAGGAGTTCCGGAATGGTCCGGAGAATAAGATTCATATATAGGAAGTCATTTTATAAGTTTGAAAATGATCCGGTACATTTATGGAAGGTTCTAGAAGGTTCTAGAATATTCCGGAAGAAATTCACTTTGGAAGGCGGAGTCCCGAAGGGACTCCACTACCATGGCCGGCCAACCCTAGGGGTGGAGTCCCAGGTGGACTCCACCTAAGGTGGCCGGCCACCCCCTCCCAAGGGAAGGTGGGAATCCCACCTCTAGTGGGAGTCCTAGCTTGGGTAGGTTTCATGTCATATGGAAGGTTTTGGTTTGGGGTCTTATTCGAAGACTTGTAGACCAACTCTTGGGTGTTCCACCTATATAATGAGGGCCAAGGGGAGGGGGCCGGCCACCCCAACACCACAAGGTGGCCGCACCCCTTAAGTGGCCGGCGCCCCCCTCTCCCCAAACCCTAGCCGCCCCCTCCTTCTCTCCCGCACGCTTAGCGAAGCTCCGCCGGGTTTCTCCACCACCACCGCCACCACGCCGTCGTGCTGCCGGATTCAAGAGGAGCTACTACTTCCGCTGCCCGCTGGAACGGGGAGGTGGACGTCGACTTCATCAACACCGAACGTGTGACCGAGTACGGAGGTGCTGCCCGATCGTGGCACCGTGATCAAGATCTTCTACGCGCTTTTGCAAGCGGCAAGTGAACGTCTACCGCAGCAACAAGAGCCTCATCTTGTAGGCTTTGGAAATCTTCAAGGGTGAGTCTCGATCATCCCCTCGTTGCTACCGTCTTCTAGATTGCATCTTGGCTTGGATTGCGTGTTCGCGGTAGGAAATTTTTTGTTTTCTATGCAACGAATCCCTACAACGGCATGCGCTTAAGCAAAGTGATTTTTTTCGAACATCTCCAAATGATCCCAAATTTGCCATACATGATGCCATACGTGTAACAACAAGGAATATCTAAAAATTGTCAAAAAGTTTGCCGAACCGTATAGCTCTATCAAAAAGAACCCCACCATGGCGCTAGTATAATTTTTAGTTACAAACTTTCGTTACCTAACCTTCAACATGAAACTTGTTTCAAAGTCATTTTGGCGTACAAGAAACAAATCCCACCTTGATTCGATCACCACAACCTCCAAACGATACCGATGCCGATATCGGCATGGTCAGAACGGCTATGCTCGCCGCCACTGCTAGGTCACTGATACGTCTCCGACGTATCGATAATTTCTTATGTTCCATGCCACATTATTGATGTTATCTACATGTTTTATGCACACTTTATGTCATATTCGTGCATTTTCTGAACTAACCTATTAACAAGATGCCAAAGTGCCAGTTCCTGTTTTCTGCTGTTTTTGGTTTCAGAAATCCTAGTAACGAAATATTCTCGGAATCGGACGAAATCAATGCCCAGGTTCCTATTTTCACCGGAAGCATCCAGAACACACGAGAAGGACCAGAGGGGGGGCACTGGGCCCCCAGACCATAGGCCGGCGCGGCCCAGGCCCTGGCCGCGCCGCCCTATAGTGTCGTCGCCCCTTCAGCCCTCCTGCGCCGCCTCTTCGCCTATTTAAAGCCTCCGTCGCGAAAACCCTGATACGTTCGACGAAACCCACAGAAACCTTCCAGAGCCGCCGCCATCGCGGCCAAGATCTGGGGACAGAGCTCTCCGGCACGCCGCCGAACGGGGAAGTGCCCCCAAGGCTTCTCCATCGACACCGCTGCCATCTCCACCGCCATCTTCATCACCGCTGTTGCTCCCATGAGGAGGGAGTAGTTCTCCATCGATGCTCGGGGCTGTACCGGTAGCTATGTGGTTCATCTCTCTCCTATGTACTTCAATACAATAATCTCATGAGCTGCCTTACATGATTGAGATTCATATGATGATGCTTGTAATCTAGATGTCGTTATGCTAGTCAAGTGAATTTTACTTATGTGATCTCCGGAGACTCCTTGTCCCACGTGTGTAAAGGTGACAGTGTGTGCACCGTGTGAGTCTCTTAGGCTATATTTCACAGAATACTTATTCACTGTTGAATGGCATAGTGAGGTGCTTATTTATATCTCTTTATGATTGCAATGTATTTTGTATCACAATTTATCTATGTGCTACTCTAGCAATGTTATTAAAGTAGTTTTATTCCTCCTGCACGATGTAATGGTGACAGTGTGTGCATCCGTGTTAGTACTTGGTTTATGCTATGATCATGATCTCTTGTAGATTGCGAAGTTAACTATTGCTATGATGGTATTGATGTGTACTATTCCTCCTACATAAGCATGAAGGTGACAGTGTGCATGCTATGTTAGTACTTGGTTTAGTCGAATTGATCTTTCATGCACTCTAAGGTTATTTAAATATGAACATTGAATTGTGGAGCTTGTTAACTCCGGCATTGAGGGTTCGTGTAATCCTACGCAATGTGTTCATCATCCAACAAGAGTGTAGAGTATGCATTTATCTATTCGTTTATGTCAATCAATGAGAGTGTCCACTAGTGAAAGTGTAATCCCTAGGCCTTGTTCCTAAATACTGCTATCGCTGCTTGTTTACTGTTTTACTGCGTTACTACTGCTGCAATACTACCACCATCAACTACACGCCAGCAAGCTATTTTCTGGCACCGTTGCTACTGCTCATATATATTCATACCACCTGTATTTCACTATCTCTTCGCCGAACTAGTGCACCTATTAGGTGTGTTGGGGACACAAGAGACTTCTTGCTTTGTGGTTGCAGGGTTGCATGAGAGGGATATCTTTGACCTCTTCCTCCCTGAGTTCGATAAACCTTGGGTGATCCACTTAAGGGAAAACTTGCTGCTGTTCTACAAACCTCTGCTCTTGGAGGCCCAACACTGTCTACAGGAAAAGGAGGGGAAGTAGACATCAACCTATTTTCTGGCGCCGTTGCCGGGGAGGAAAGGTAAAAGGTACTCACACTCCGGATCTCGGCTACTAAGCTATTTTCCGGCGCCGTCGTAAGTACTCAAAGCTATTTCCTTTAGATCCTGCAATTGCAACTTTTTGTTTCTTGTTTACACTAGTTTGGCATAATGGACAAGAATGATCTTCTTATTCTATTTCCTGATTTAAAACATGGATTGTTTGATGCGAAAATTAAAAAACCTATGGAATCTTATTTGCATGCTGGTAGTAATATTAGTATGAACGCTTTGAACACCATTGTTGATAATAATATAGAAAGTTCTAAGCTTGGGGAAGCTGGTTTGCATGATATTTTTAGTCCCCAAGCATTGAGGAGAAAATTTACTTTGATGATACTTTGCCTCCTATTTATGATGATGATAGTATTCTTTTGTTACCACCTGTTATGGAGGAGAAATTTGATTATGATTACAATATGCCTCCCATATATGATAGCTACTTTGTTAAATTTGCTCCCACTACAACTAATAAAATTGATTATGCCCATGTGGAGAGTAATAATTTTATGCATGAGACTCATGATAAGAATGCTTTATGTGATAGTTATATTGTTGAGTTTGCTCATGATGCTACTGAAAGTTATTATGAGAGAGAAAAATATGGTTGTAGAAATTTTCATGTTACTAAAACACCTCTCTATGTGCTGAAATTTTTGAAGCTACACTTGTTCTATCTTCCTATGCTTGTTACTTTGCTCTTCATGAACTTGTTTATTTACAAGATTCCTATGCATAGGAAGCATGTTAGGCTTAAATTTGTTTTGAATTTGCCTCTTGATGCTCTCTTTTGCTTCAAATACTATTTCTTGCGAGTGCATCATTAAAATTGCTGAGCCCATCTTAATGGCTATAAAGAAAGAACTTCTTGGAAGATAACCCATGTATTATTTTGCTACAGTACTTTGTTTTATATTTGTGTCTTGGAAGTTGTTTACTGCTGTAGCAACCTCTCCTTATCTTAGTTTAGTGTTTTATTGTGCCAAGTAAAGTCTTTGATAGTAAAGTTCATACTAGATTTGGATTACTGCGCAGTTTCAGATTTCTTTGCTGTCACGAATTCCGACCTGCCTCCCTGTAGGTAGCTCAGAAAATATGCCAATTTACGTGCGTGATCCTCAGATATGTACGCAACTTTCATTAAATTTGGGCATTTTCATTTGAGCAAGTCTGGTGCCATTTTAAAATTTGTCAATACGAACTGTTCTGTTTTGACAGATTCTGCCTTTTATTTCGCATTGCCTCTTTTGCTATGTTGGATGAATTTCTTTGATCCACTAATGTCCAGTAGCTTTATGCAATGTCCAGAAGTGTTAAGAATGATTGTGTCACCTCTGAACATGTTAATTTTTATTGTGCACTAACCCTCTAATGAGTTGTTTCGAGTTTGGTGTGGAGGAAGTTTTCAAGGATCAAGAGAGGAGTATGATGCAACATGATCAAGGAGAGTGAAAGCTCTAAGCTTGGGGATGCCCCGTGGTTCACCCCTGCATATTCTATGAAGACTCAAGCGTCTAAGCTTGGGGATGCCCAAGGCATCCCCTTCTTCATCGACAACATTATCAGGTTCCTCCTGAAACTATATTTTTATTCGGTCACATCTTATGTACTTTACTTGGAGCATCTGTTGTTTTTGTTTTTGTTTGTGTTTGAATAAATTGGATTACATCATGCTTGTGTGGGAGAGAGACACGCTCCGCTGGTTCGTATGAACACATGTGTTCTTAGCTCATAGTATTCATGGCGAAGTTTCTTCTTCGTTAAATTGTTATATGGTTGGAATTGGAAAATGATACATGTAGTAATTTGCTATAATGTCTTGGGTAATGTGATACTTGGCAATTGTTGTGCTCATGTTTAAGCTCTTGCATCATATGCTTTGCACCCATTAATGAAGAAATACATAGAGCATGCTAAAATTTGGTTTGCATATTTGGTTTCTCTAAGGTCTAGATAATTTCTAGTATTGAGTTTGAACAACAAGGAAGACGGTGTAGAGTCTTATAATGTTTACAATATGTCTTTTATGTGAGTTTTGTTGCACCGGTTCATCCTTGTGTTTGTTTCAAATAGCCTTGCTAGCCTAAACCTTGTATCGAGAGGGAATACTTCTCATGCATCCAAAATACTTGAGCCAACCACTATGCCATTTGTGTCCACCATACCTACCTACTACATGGTATTTCTCCGCCATTCCAAAGTAAATTGCCTGAGTGCTACCTTTAAAATTCCATCATTCGCCTTACAATATATAGCTCATGGGACAAATAGCTTAAAAACTATTGTGGTATTGAATATGTACTTATGCACTTTATCTCTTATTAAGTTGCTTGTTGTGCGATAACCATGTTCTGGGGATGCCATCAACTACTCTTTGTTGAATTTCATGTGAGTTGCTATGCATGTTCGTCTTGTCTGAAGTAAGAGCGATCTACCACCTTATGGTTAAGCATGCATATTGTTAGAGAAGAACATTGGGCCGCTAACTAAAGCCATGATCCATGGTGGAAGTTTCAGTTTTGGACAAATATCCTCAATCTCAAATGAGAAAATTATTAATTGTTGTTACATGCTTATGCATAAAAGAGGAGTCCATTATCTGTTGTCTATGTTGTCCCGATATGGATGTCTAAGTTGAGAATAATCAATAGCAAGAAATCCAATGCGAGCTTTCTCCTTAGACCTTTGTACAGGCGGCATAGAGGCACCCCATTGTGACACTTGGTTAAAACATGTGCATTGTGATGATCCGGTAGTCCAAGCTAATTAGGACAAGGTGCGGGCACTATTAGTATACTATGCATGAGGCTTGCAACTTGTAAGATATAATTTACATGATACATATGCTTTATTACTACCGTTGACAAAATTGTTTCATGTTTTCAAAATCAAAGCTCTAGCACAAATATAGCAATCGATGCTTTTCCTCTATGGAGGACCATTCTTTTACTTTCAATGTTGAGTCAGTTCACCTATTTCTCTCCACCTCAAGAAGCAAACACTTGTGTGAACTGTGCATTGATTCCTACATACTTGCTTATTGAACTTATTATATTACTCTATGTTGACAATATCCATGAGATATACATGTTACAAGTTGAAAGCAACCACTGAAACTTAATCTTCCTTTGTGTTGCTTCAATGCCTTTACTTTGAATTATTGCTTTATGAGTTAACTCTTATGCAAGACTTATTGATGCTTGTCTTGAAGTGCTATTCATGAAAAGTCTTTGCTATATGATTCACTTGTTTACTCATGTCATATACATTGTTTTGATCGCTGCATTCACTACATATGCTTTACAAATAGTATGATCAAGGTTATGATGGCATGTCACTCCAGAAATTATCTGTGTTATCGTTTTACCTGCTCGGGACGAGCAGAACTAAGCTTGGGGATGCTGATACGTCTCCGACGTATCGATAATTTCTTATGTTCCATGCCACATTATTGATGTTATCTACATGTTTTATGCACACTTTATGTCATATTCGTGCATTTTCTGGAACTAACCTATTAACAAGATGCCGAAGTGCCAGTTCCTGTTTTCTGCTGTTTTTGGTTTCAGAAATCCTAGTAACGAAATATTCTCGGAATCGGACGAAATCAACGCCCAGGTTCCTATTTTCACCGGAAGCATCCAGAACACACGAGAAGGACCAGAGGGGGGCACTGGCCCCCAGACCATAGGCCGGCGCGGTCCAGGCCCTGGCCGCGCCGCCCTATAGTGTCGTCGCCCCTTCAGCCCTCCTGCGCCGCCTCTTCGCCTATTTAAAGGATCCGTCGCGAAAACCCTGATACGTTCGACGAAACCCACAGAAACCTTCCAGAGCCGCCATCGCGAAGCCAAGATCTGGGGACAGGAGTCTCTGTTCCGCACGCCGCCGAACGGGGAAGTGCCCCGAAAGGCTTCTCCATCGACACCGCTGCCATCTCCACCGCCATCTTCATCACCGCCGCTGCTCCCATGAGGAGGGAGTAGTTCTCCATCGAGGCTCGGGGCTGTACCGGTAGCTATGTGGTTCATCTCTCTCCTATGTACTTCAATACAATAATCTCATGAGCTGCCTTACATGATTGAGATTCATATGATGATGCTTGTAATCTAGATGTCGTTATGCTAGTCAAGTGAATTTTACTTATGTGATCTCCGGAGACTCCTTGTCCCACGTGTGTAAAGGTGACAGTGTGTGCACCGTGTGAGTCTCTTAGGCTATATTTCACAGAATACTTATTCACTGTTGAATGGCATAGTGAGGTGCTTATTTATATCTCTTTATGATTGCAATGTATTTTGTATCACAATTTATCTATGTGCTACTCTAGCAATGTTATTAAAGTAGTTTTATTCCTCCCGCACGATGTAATGGTGACAGTGTGTGCATCCGTGTTAGTACTTGGTTTATGCTATGATCATGATCTCTTGTAGATTGCGAAGTTAACTATTGCTATGATGGTATTGATGTGTACTATTCCTCCTACATAAGCATGAAGGTGACAGTGTGCGTGCTATGTTAGTACTTGGTTTAGTCAAATTGATCTTTCATGCACTCTAAGGTTATTTAAATATGAACATTATTGTGGAGCTTGTTAACTCCGGCATTGAGGGTTCGTGTAATCCTACGCAATGTGTTCATCATCCAACAAGAGTGTAGAGTATGCATTTATCTATTCTGTTATGTGATCAATGTTGAGAGTGTCCACTAGTGAAAGTGTAATCCCTAGGCCTTGTTCCTAAATACTGCTATCGCTGCTTGTTTACTGTTTTACTGCGTTACTACTGCTGCAATACTACCACCATCAACTACACGCCAGCAAGCTATTTTCTGGCACCGTTGCTACTGCTCATATATATTCATACCACCTATATTTCACTATCTCTTCGCCGAACTAGTGCACCTATTAGGTGTGTTGGGGACACAAGAGACTTCTTGCTTTGTGGTTGCAGGGTTGCATGAGAGGGATATCTTTGACCTCTTCCTCACTGAGTTCGATAAACCTTGGGTGATCCACTTAAGGGAAAACTTGCTGCTGTTCTACAAACCTCTGCTCTTGGAGGCCCAACACTGTCTACAGGAAAAGGAGGGGGAAGTAGACATCAGTCACCGTCGGGATGCACCCTCAATCCCGTCCCCTCATTCGACCACTGACACACTAGAGATACCGCCGAGTCCAATGTCGAACGTACATGCTGATGCCAATGCCGAACATGCATGCACGCCGCTGTGGGCACGGCCACGCCGCCCCGCTATGCTGGACGCCACAGACCATCGCGAGGTCTTTCCCTTCGCCACCACACTCTCCTAGCACCCATCTATACACGCCAGAAAGGAGAGACACTAGTTTTCTCTACATTGCTCGTGTTCGTGTCCGACACGGTCAGTTAAAATTTTAAGGTAGTTGTCGATGTCGTCGACCATTTCTTCTCTTCTTTGCATGGTTAATCGCGTCTAGTTCATATTTATCTAATGTGTCTGATCTCGCCTCATGCAGTTCTTTGTGGACGTCGATCTCATCTCGGCACCCCGCAATCCACCTCCTCCGTGCCATCGTTGTAGAGCTTCGTGTAAAAATCTAATCCTACCCGTGTATTTCCCCTTGTATCAGCATCATGGTCCCACTTGTAATTCGATATACCGAAGCCCCACTCGTTCGCGTGTTGGTCAGGGATACAGCGATGCTTACGGTCAAACAAAGATGGATGGTCTGACGTGTCTTTGCGGTCTCTACGTGGCCCCACTAGTCGGAAGATAACGGTCAACCGTCGGGCAACCGGCCGTTACAGCACGTGTGATGGTCTGACAAGGGCTTGAGGAAAACTGAGAAAAAATTAAGAAGATGGAAAAAACTGAGCACAACTAAAGACCCGGGGGGCACGAAAATAGAAATCCTTTTTTAAATTATGAGAAAAAAATCTACTCAAAATTGAACGACCCCAGATTGAGTGACTAGAGAGGATAAATGTATTGTATCTAACAACATTATTCATATAGTTCAGGTTTGTGTGCACATACAGTAAAAGGACATCAAGGGATGACATGAGTTGTGGAAACTACGTGACCTGGTGAAGCGCTCGAAGGTGGCGTAAATGAGTGTGGCTAGATCAGGGATTAGAGCATCTCCAGTCGCCTCACCCAAAGCGCGTCAAATCGAGCGTTTGGGGACGTGTTTTGTTCGTGCCGCGTTTTTGGGACGTCGGTCGCGTATCCCAAACGCCGCCCCCAAATGAATATTGGTGCACGAAAATAAAGGTTTCATTCAAATTTGATTATATATTACAAAGTTTGAATGAAAACGGCTAGCTTTCATCTAAACCTAGCCTACTGACCGCCCGGCGGTGCGTTCGACGGCCCCGTCCCGTCGTCGCCTGCCCTCCGCCGCAGCTCTTGCTGCGCGCACCGCCTCTTCGTGGGTAGGGCGGTGGCCAGACGTCGCTGCTCCAGCAGCGCGTCGACGTCCGCCCTCCCCTGCTGCACCGCCTGGAGGGAGAGCTCGACGGCACGACGAATCTGCGCCTCTTCGCGGGCACGGGCGTCGTCCTGGAGCTTCTTCTCCGACTCGAAGGACTCGACGAGCGCGTGTTGCTGATCGGCCGTCTCGTCCGGGTGCGGCCTGTCATCGTCGGACCACTCGAACTCGTCGTCGTCGTCGTCCTCCACCACGGTCTCCACCTCCGCCTCGGCCCCCTCCTCCTCCACATCCGTTGGCGCCTCCATCATCGCCGCCGCCAACGCGTCGGCCTCCTCCGCCAACTCGTCCGCCCGCCTCCCCCAGGCCGCCTCCGTTGCCGCCAGCGCCGCCTCCCGCTGCTGACGCTCCTCCGCCGCCAGCTGCTGCTGGCGCTCGATTGAGTCCCGCCGCTGGCGCTCGATAGCTTCCCGCCGTTTACGGTAAAGCGCCTCCTACTCCTCATGCTGGCGCCGGCGCTCATCATCGCACCGAAAGCTCATCGCCTCCGTCCGGCGCCGCCGCGCCTCTTCTTCCGTCGAGGCATCGTACGCCGCAACGGTGTCCACCAGCGCCTCCTAATGCCACGCTGCTGCCGCCACAGTCTTGTCAGCTGCGGGTCCAGGGCGTAGAACGCCGCTACATCCGCCGCGTGCGCCGCCTCACGCTGCAGGCGGGCCTGCTGCTCGAGTGCCTCCCGCTGCTGCCAACGATGTTCACGCCACAGCTACATCCCTCGCCGCCGCTGCTCTTCCCAGGCGGCGGCGTCGATGTTGAGCTGCGATTCCGGTGGTGGAGGTGGAGGAGACGGTGTTGGAGGGAACTGGCCATCGCCGGGGTGGCTCGTCATTGCGCACTGGTGGTGGAGGAGACGGCGGTGGAGCGACGAGTGCTGTGTTTGTGGCGGAGAAATGAGTGTCGGCGGCTGTGGTGGCTGCCATTGAGCTGGGAGGGCCTTTTATAGACGCCGACGTCGGGAAGAAAGCGCGGGAAGAGGCGAGAAGAGATGGGAAGAAAGCGCGGGAACGGGTGGTGGCGTGCGAACGCTGGCGACGCGTGGAGGCTCGGCAGCACCTCCGTCGACATTAAGGCAAAGATCCCGTCGTGTATCTGCGCGCGAATAACTTCCGCCGCGAGGTAGGTGACGGTTAGGTCCAAACTTGAATGAGTCGCTGACGCGTCGGGCCCGTGTCGCTTCGCCTCGCTTTTCGTTGTATCCAGCCTGCTCGGTGCGTCCCCTGTGGGACGGGGACGGGCTTTTGGCTTCGGACACCGTATCGGGCCGCGTCGGACAAAAATCAGCTTTAGGGAACGCGGCTAAAACTGTTTTTTTGTCCGACGCCTCTTAAATAATTTTGGGGGACGTTTCGGGGGACGCGGCTGGAGATGCTATTACGAGCATCAATCAGCTGTACTTGGTTGGGTAGCCGCCAAGCCAAACTCTATCTTCCCGCCCTCAGAAAGCATAGACGAATAACAGAACATGTGCAAGACGAATAAACAGTTATTCTGAATCCCAAACCGAAATCAACGGACAAATATATCGCTGCAACCTACTATCCCGAGCACAAGCAGTTACAACAAGTCAACACCGAACTGATCGGATCGGTACTTCGGTGTATACAAAATTTCGGTTTCAATAAAACTCTAACCGATCGGTTAAGTGAAAAAGAGCTAACCGAGGATTCGGTGTACCGAAAGTTCGTCTCGGTGCTCGGTTTTGACCGAACAAAACTGATGGTGTTTACTAGGATGGATCGCTGCAAGATTGTAACAGCCGCGCTCATCTCTTCTCTCTTGAGTTTGGAATTGCTTGTCAAAGAGGAAAACAAGAAGCTGAAGTGCGTGGGAAAGATGGGAGAAAGAGGAGATGCCGCCTGGTGATGGCTGCCAGACCAGCGTCGTCGGAGGCCTGATTTGACAGAAGAGATGCCGCCGGGCGTGGCTGCTAGACCACCACTGGCCGCCGCCGGGCGCGCCCGCTGCCGGACTTGAGGAGCAGCTAGATGCGGGAGGCTAGGATCGGGCGAGCGCAGTCCACTTGTGCAGGCGACAAGGTTTTAGACGACAACGAGGAGGCGCAGGCGACAAGGGGAAGCTGACAAACGAGCTGCTTAAATATTCTTCTTCACGAAATGAAGCCATCATTTTTTGTCGTGTCATTACTAATTGTCTGAGAAGCATACATGATTAATTGTACATGACTGGTTGTTTCTACCTACCCTTATTTTCTCTCTAAGACAAAGGTATCTAAAATATGGATTGGACATGATTAATATGGCATTGTTTATGTTACCTACATTTAAAAAAACACCCATAAAAACATGGACTCATATTTTTCTATTTGACATGATTAATATGGCATTGTTTATGTTACTGCCCTTTTTTCTATTTGATTTTCATTTATATATTTCTTCCTAAAGGATACACACAAAAAGTATTATAAATTGACGCTGAGCATACTTTGTTGTTCATTTCTTGGCCTTTTATAAGTACACATTACTTTGATGCTGAATTGCACATTGAGTATAACGTATCAAGTTTCTTCATACTATGCATACAGGTGGGTTCTGCTATTGACTAATTGAATATTCTCACTCTTAAACAAGAAAGGCATCAATAGGGATGTTTATTTCATGTTTCAAACCTACTCTCTTTTAATACCCTTTTATTCCAAAAGCGCCCTTGCTTTTGTACCCATGAAACTATTGTATTTTCTTCATGCAATATGATTTGTTGCACACAAGTCACGTTAGCACTGATCCACCGATAGTCTTTCCAGCATAATATGACATGTGTTTGATCCTCTAAGCTCTGATTCTCCCCAATCAACCACCTATTTAGTCTAACATGTACTACTAGTTATAACTCTGTAGTAATGCCTCCTTGCGTTTCTAGTTTTTCTCTAAATTTCTTAAATAAACGTACAATGTGCTAAACATGCACTACTAGTTATAACTCTGTAGTAATGCCTCCTTGCGTTTCTAGTTTTTCTCTAAATTTCTTTTAGAAAATATTGTACTCCAAATCATGATAGTATATTACTTTGTTATTAATTATCCACGCCTTCGATCTTTATTAACTTGGTTGAGAGATTTCCTTAGGAAGAGAGAGTCGCCATGAATTTGGAGAAGAAACAAATACACGAATGAGCATACAAGTAAAATTATTGACATGTTAGTGTGGGAAGAAGTAAATTAGTTGGCCTAATGGTACCTATACCTCGTGTAATTCTCAAGATATTATCTTATTTTTAACACTTTACTTTATGATGTCTTGATTCACGTGTTTTAACACAAAATCAAACAATGTGCAACTTGCAGACTATTTTCCTAGAAAATTTAGCGGAACACCGAAGTGTTGTTCTGAGTTTTGGAATGTTTTCTAGTTTAATTATTATGTATTTATACAACTTACCATTTCTTTAGGCTTTTGTTTTTAATTCCTGGGTGCCTTTATCTTGTATAGTTCGCAGGACACCAAACACCATCTAGTGGTCCTGACGATACCTACTTTGGCTTACATGTTATCATGGATGTGTATGACCATGAACTAAAACGTGGCCAATTCAGTTCGACTACATTTTGGATTTTTCATGATGGAGACGACAATACATCAAGCCTTAATTCGATTCAAGTTGGCTGGCATGTAAGTGTCATTTTATCTCTTCTATCACACATAGATTCTCAATTCAAACAATAATTTGGGTTTTAATTGCCAACAGTATGATATTGCAATAATCACCTCACATTAAGGCTTTATGCAAACAAGAAATGTTAGGAACATCCTTGTTCTCAAATCAAATGTGCATAATGTAACCATAATATTATTTTTACCTATTTATTTCTTAGCTAAAATATACCCTTCACTAGTGCAAAATGGGTGCAACTTTTCTCCCGATGTAAATTTTATACGAGGAGTATCCGAAACATTTTCAATAGAACCCCCCTTATTAAATTTCACTTATATGTTTGGAAAGTCTAGATATACATGTGAGATTGTTTATTGAGTTGTAAGAAACAATAAATAGAATTGTCCAATTCTAAAAATTATGGCCTCATTGGAATGGAGTCAAACTTTATGGCTTAATTTATATTACTGTATATGTTTATATTACTGTATATGTTTTTGGTTGGTTTTTCATATGTTCCATATGTTCACCCATTTCATGTGACACAATGTTCATATTATGTGTACCTTTTGTTCAACAGATTCATCCAGATCACTATGGCGACTCGCATCCTCACTTCTATACCTCTTGGACGGTAATGTGATAACGATCGTTGTTATACATGCATTATGCTTTGATGATTGATCTCACTATTTGTAGCAAAAATTGATCTTATCCAAATAGAAAGCATAAATATATAAGGTTTTTTGACCCACACACAAAAATGTATGCAACAGAGAGATGGAGATGCTACAACCGGCTGCCTCAACATGGAGTGCCCTGGTTTAATCAAAGTGAGTGGCGCTGTTATAGCTCCAGGTGATACTATACACCCAGTTGATCATGTCCCGGGTGGACCTATACAAAATATCACTCTAAGCGTGAATAAGGTAAGAGTTGTAACTTTCATCTATTCATTTCATTGTCATGTTATTTCTCTGGTGAAAATCTCACTTCATGGCTGATAAAGGTGTATAATTTGCTTATAAGATGAAAAATGCTTCACACAAATTAAGGTATAAATTAAATGCAAAGAGTGTTGAACTAAACCCCAACCAATTGCAGGACAAAAAGAGTGGAGACTGGTGGGTGTATTACGGCTTCAACAACATCCCCACAGGGGTTGGATACTTTCCAAAGTCGTTGTTCAACTACCTAGCAAAAAAGGCAACCAGAGTGGCTTTTGGTGCATATGTCCGTTCCAAAAATGGGCAGTGGTGCCCGCCCAAATGGTGGTATGGGTCGAGCAGCATCATTCACAGACCTTCGATTTATTGACAAGGACGGAAATAGCAGCCCAATCATGGCAGACTTACCCAAGACAATTACCAATGAAAAATGCCACTCTATTACTCCTATTGATCATGCTAACTGTCTTTATGGTGGGCCTGGTGGTTGCATTAGATAAGATATGATAACCTCTTATGAGCTTGGTGGTACTGTAGTGTTAGTTGCCGAATAAACTCACAAGGATGGAAACAAAATATTTAGAGAATATGCACCTTTTACATTAAGCTATATTAAGAGCACTTTCTTACAATATACTAGCTTCTCTCGTGCTTCATTAATCGAACTATGGAATCCATCTACATTTTCAGCTGGCGATGTGATCATTCTATGTCCGATATCCTCACATGTCACCAAGCAACATATGGTTGACACACAGTTATAAAATAAAGATACCTAATGCAACGATGGTAGTAAAAACACACCATACAACTAGCTCAATATATCTAATTTAGCAATTTTTTGTAATCTCTACAGCTTGCACCCTAAACCCTCATAACTAAGCATTTGACATGTGTTGCCAAGTTGCTTCACAAAATCAGCAGGCTGCCAAGATGATAACATTACAAAATGGAAGTTGTCTTTAATGGGAGCCACATGGTCTCTGTCCATGGAAACGGCAGAAAATAGTAAATTTGTTTGTATAATATTACTCTGTTGGCTAATATTCACTAGTAGAAACAAGGGCTTTGGTTTTTTTGCTCCAAAGAGCTTTTACACCGAATTTGGCACAAACCGGTGCTAAAGGGGCCATTAGCACTGTTCGTGCGGTCTGGACGTCCAGGGGGCAAAAGGTTTTTCTGCTTCCCACGCACCTCCACACACCCCCCCAGGATCGCCTTTTTTAACACTGTAAAATAGAAAATGAAATGATAGAAAATTCAAAAATAAAATCTTTTGAGATTCCTGTATGTTACGCAACCTACTATTAGGGAAAATTAACAAATTTGAATTTCAATTTTTTTTGCAAAAAAAGTTTGAAAAATGGTAAAACTGCAATAACTTTTGCATACGACGTCGGAAAAAACTTATAATATATCAAAATCAAAATCATCATGTGGTAAAACCGCATTAACTTTACCCGTTAGCCAATTTTTAGATTCTCAAAATTCCAAATTAAAATATGAAATCAGGAAGATTTTAGTTTTTTCTAGAAATTTAGGATTATATATATTTTTTTATTTTCAAAATTAAAATTAATAATTGCATCCTACATAAAGATTACAATCTTCAAATTATAAGTTTTTCAAATTTTCTGGTTTTAGGTTTGGCAAAAAAATTAAAAAATTGAAAATAATTAAAAATAAATACAAATTATAAAGTTAATGTTTATTTATTTATTCAAGATTATTATTATATCATTACTTTGTTTATTAAAAGAATTATTTGAAATTCGAACAATAAAGAAATATGACATCGACCGATATGTTAATAGGATTCATATGATACTAGTATCACGTACATGCGCGCGAAGCACTTAGATGCGGGATGGTAAGGAACTTGGAAGTTAAGCGTGCTAGTGCTAGAGTAGTGGAAGGATGGGTGACCGAGTGGGAAGTCTGAGCACGAGTAAGTAATTAGACTAGAGATAAGTGTAGTTAGAGACTAAACTTGTGAAATAACTAAAATATAAGAAATTCTGAAAAAAAGGAAAAACAAAGAGGGAGTGAAAAATAATTCGATTTTTTTTACGGTAGCGGGGTTCTACCGCGGCAGCGTTTCGGGACATTTTACTGCCGCGGCAGACCCTTTTGCACCGGTTCGTACACCGGTTCGCAACTGAACCGGTGCAAAAGGTGGGGGGGGAGGCTTTTGCACCGGATGCTTTGCACCGGTTGGGCATCCGATGCATATTGCCCTTACCAACCGGTGCAAAAGCACCATTTTCCACTAGTGATTTAACGGAATGTCAATTTCCGAATGAGTCGTTGTATCTCTATAACTCGAACACAATGGAAAATAGAATAACACATGGGATGAATGTGGAACCAATTTCAGTGGCTAAACTCAGTAGGCTAGATAAGACTCATGAAACTACAAATCAAAAGTAAGAATTTGCATGTCCGTTTATTAGTAGCCTCCATTAAATCACGTGCTAAAAGAAATAGCTAAGTTGCTTTTAGCTTCCTAGGTCAGAGGTTCTTCTAGTTTGTTTTTTTTCTTCTAGTGGCCTTGCCCTCTTATATAGCTTGTTTTTTCGGTTTTTTAGCCCCTTAGCTCTTTTTGTAACATAACTCTGTATTTCTATACCCAAACACAACATAGTCCTTCCGTTTGCTCAAAAAAAAATAATCAAATCATACTCGTCCAAGTGCACCACCCAAATCATGTTATAAACGATAGCATAAAACAAAAACATATTTGGCACCTGATAGATTTTTCAAGCGGTCAGAGACGAAAGAAGGAAGGAAGATAGAAAATTGCATCCACTACCATATTACAAAGTTATCCTTTGTATGGGATATCAAATTTTTAGCAGCTCAACTTGTGAACTTGAGATTTGTTGGGAACTCAGTAATACGTTAACATAAGTGCCATGGCTTTGACCAATTGCGAGTGGAGATTTTTCTTTGTCAATTAGTCTAGAGGTATGACAAGTAGCCTCTTACTCTAGTAATATGTTAGAGCGAGTACAATAAGATAATGTTAGCTGGCTATAAGAATTTAAATATTATATTTGTGCTTAATTATAATATAAGAGAGAGGATAAACGAACTCTAAATTAAAATCCAGCTAGATGGCCTTATGGACAAGGAGCGTCGTCTTATCCTTGATTTTCATTCTGCACCTGTACAAACTAAGAGGAGTTCCATTTGAAAATGAATTCATTTTTGGTAGTCTAGATGGCCCATAAAATCAGCAAGATAATCTCCATTCAGGAAACACTACTATAGGTAACATGCTAATGTGCGATAGCCACCAGTTTGCTAGTTACTCCTCTTGGGTTATCATCAACGGAGGCTCGCATACGGACATACGGAGTATTTTGTTCGCCGCGCTCCGTGGAGGCCAGAAACGAGACCTAACGGCCTGCTGCAAACGCGTATCCGCCAAAGCCGCATATCCAGCCCAAATTTAGACTGAGTTTGCGCTGGGCGCGGCCGGCACATGCGTCCGCGTGCATCCTCTCGGAACAAGCTCAGACCACCGATCAGAGGCGACGAGACGCGGGCGGCGCGCACGTGCTAGCTGGTCTTAAATGAATACAACGGTCGCTATCCACTCACCATTTGTCCCCACCGTCGAAGCTTCCCAAAAACCCCAAACCATAGCTGGAGACCTCGAGGCCATGGCGAAGGGCAGAAGCTGGTCCCATAATGGCCGCGACGACCACGAAGCCTCCGGGTTCGGTGCCTCGCTTGCCGGCGGCAATGGCGGCCACCAGATCGCTAGCGCGCCGACGCCCAAGTCGTCGCTTCTGCCTCCCGTATCACGCTTTGAGTGGCCCGTGTACGTCGATGTGTTGACGGCGCGCCTCTACGACAAGATCGGCACGCCGCTGCCATGGCCCGACGCGCAAATGCCGCATGGGTGGCACTTTAAAACCAGGCTCGGGTGCGAGTCCCGGCCATTCCCACGCGCGGCCCCGCGTGACGTCAGGAGATCCTCCGCCGCTGGGCCCACCTACCGTCGGATCTACGACGGGATCCGATGTACACTGTTGACTTCCTGCTGCGGAGCAGGCTGTTCGAGGCCGAGCGGCGAGCACGATGCTCGGCGAGGCGCACCTCTAGGGCCTCCACGACGACAATGATGTCAACTACGAGGTACATGAGGTGTACCAGCCGCCACCACCGCCGCCCGTGGAGGAGGCCGGGGATGCGCCGACGGAGGACAAGCGGTCGGGGTACATATTCCCCCACACCGCCGTGACTGGTCACAGTACCGCGGGGCGGACACCAACTACGTGGAGCCACTCCCATGGGTTCCGGCGTTCCCACCGGAGCACTACATGCAGGCTAGCATCAACGACCTGCCGGAGGACGACGACACGGACGGACTACGAGCATATGGAGGAGGAGCCCGAGCTGACACCGTGGACGAAGCCGTCGAGCGCGCCATGGCCATTTCCGGGGCCGAGGAGCGCGTCCAATGAATTAGCCTCGGAGAGACCATCCATGCATCGCAGCACGAGCCACCGCCACCGCATGCACCGGAGAACCTACCTCCTCCACACCTCCCACGGCTAGTGTGTTGCCACCTTGGCGACGAGGAAAATTGATTAAGAGGTAAGCACCCTTGCTACCAGCAGCGCTAAGCGCTTAGTTGACTGCTAGCTAGTGTCAATGGCTAGGTGCCCACCTGCCCAACGCGTGACACTAGGGAACCTTGCTAAGAAAGCCAGAAAGTCTAGCCAAGTCTTGTCTTTTTTAGCGCCCCCTAGATAGCGCCCGTCGCTGGGCAAAGCAGACCTGAGAGAAAAAAGAGTCCTAGCCCCGGCGACAAAGTTTGAGTCGACGCAAAATTATTTTGTGAGATCGGGTGGAAATCGACCGTATAACTACCAAGAATTTCATCTTTTTTTGAAGCTTTCACCGGGAGGAGGGGGGAGAGAGAGAGGATCCCCACCTGAATACATTGCATTGCATCAACGACAATTCATGAGTTATAGTGGGAGAGGTGGTTCCGCCACTGGTCGGCATCTACTCTTAATTCCGATTTCTTGAAACGGTGAGAACATAAAGTGAGGTCGGAGAGGATGTTTCTAATTGTTATTTGCGGAGTCATGTCAACATCTCTGAAGACTTTGGCATTTCTTGCGTCCCATATCTTCCACAATATGACAAGTGCAACGGTGTTCCATACCGTTCGCGGGAGGTTACCGGGTAGCGCGGTGGACCAAATGTCCGCGAAGGGAAGATCATTTGGTAGGATGCCTAGCCGTTTCCATATCGCTGCTGAGGATGGACATGTAAAAAAGAGGTGTGAGTGGTCCTCAACTGGAGCTTGGCATCTGAGGCATTCCATCTTAGCGTCGGAGTTGTAGATGTCCTAAGGGCTTCCGTTGTACATGCTCTAACCTGGGGCTTGCTGGTGATTAAGCACGTCAACCACCCCTATTAGCCCGTTTATTTCTTAGGATTTCAATGCAGGTGCGTAAAAAACATGTACTACCTCTGTCCCGGTTTACAGGGTCTACTCGCATCTCTAGATCATTAATTTGACAAATATAATATAAATTTTAATGCACAAAAATTATATCATTAAAAAATAGAACATCTAAACTTTCTAATGATACATATTTTTGTAATATTTACATTACATTGTGTTGATTAATTTTACGATCTAGAGATATGCGCCGTACCTATAAACCGAGACTGAGGGAGTAGCACGTTTGAAGTGTCAGGACATAATACTGTGTAAATGGTTCGATGTGCACGAATGTTGGGGAAATTCTAGTGTTAGACAAAAAAAGACTGAAAATTGTTTAGTATTGTACTAATTTATTTGAGTTCTTATGTACTACTAAATATAAGGATTTTTTCTGACCAAAGATAATTATTTTAGTGTGTATCGAAATCACATAAATTCAATGAATCTCAATAGGACTTCATTTTTTCGATAAAGAAAACATATTAATATTGAGAGAACCAATTACACCCAGCCTCTGTAATAACGCAATACCTTAATGGCAGTACAAATGCACAGAACCAAAAAAAAAAAAATTACAAAAATAAAAGATCTCCTAAGATGTTCTAGCCCATGAAGCAATAGTACATCCACCACCAAGACAACACCTGAAATCCAGCCTCCCCAAAAGAGATGTCTCCAAGAAGAGAACAGTGCACAAGTGGCGCCGTCATCCGATCAAAGATCATAGTTTTTCACCCTGAAGATAATCTCCGCTCTCGAAACAATGCCTCCACCAAAGACATAGCCAGGAACAACCAATTAAGACCAAACTTTGAATTTTCACTCTGAAAGGTTAGACTATAAACTTCAATAGGACTTCATGAAAAGTGATTTCCGATTTTCCAGGCTACAACTAAGATATGCTTACGGGCGGTACATCAAAGGAGAAAACTAGTATTATCGCAAAAAAAAGGAGAAAACTAGTATCTGGATTTTTTCGGGCTGAACAGTGGCTGCATATTTTTTATTTATTTTCTTTTTAGGAAAAGGGTCCAACATTTACAAAGTGGAGCTAGAAATAGCACCAACTCCACGGACATGGTGTTTTGGCTCATAGGTGCAAATGCCCCTATTATGGATAATGTATTTAAATTTCTTTTCAAATGTCAAAAAATTATGGGAAAGAAATCAAGGTGTACATCTTGATATGCTATGTTTACACAAAAAAATTGTGAGAAAAGGATAATTTTTATGGGTTGTGCAGAACAACATCTTTTGCAGGACCGGAAATTGTCTTTTTTACACTATTCACAAAAAATGTCATTTTTTCTTGAAATGTTGTGTGCGGACATACAATGTCCGGATGTGCACCTAGATTTATTTTTCAGATTTTTTCGATATTTCAAAATAATGTTTTTTAAATAATGGATGCATCTACACCTACGAGCCAAAAGTGATATCCGCTACTCAACCAACTAACATCCTAGTTGAACCTACACTGCCTATACAAAACTCTGAACCCAAGATTTTAAACCAACATAAGATTTCATCTTGGTCTTACGAACAAGCAGAGCCAATTCCTCTTTAAAGAGTATCTGAATTTTTCCTTGATCTAAAAAACCAAAACTCTGTTTGTTTTTATCGAGCGACAAAAAAAAAGTACCCGAAGTCCTGAATCGTATATACTCTTGCAGAAGACAAGAATAATATTGTATAACAGATATGCTGATTGTGCACCGGCATGCATGCGAGCTGCAGGATCACGGGAGAGCCTGAGTCCATGGAAGTTTTGGCGCCGAGAAAAGGAACGGTTAAGCAGGAATTAGAAGTTGAGCTTCCAAGGAATGAAGTCTGGAATATTCTCACCTCTCCGCATATACATATCAGATCGAACGACACTTGTGCCTTCTCCCTCAGTTCACTCCGATCGCAACAAAACCTCCAATACAGTCCAACATCGCGGCGGCGGAACTCGCGAGCACTGGGACACGCGCACACGTACCTACCGGAGCTTGGCGCGCAATGGCGGGCGACCAAGTCCACGTGCTCTCGGCGCTCGACGGCGCCAAGACGCAGTGGTACCACTTCACGGCGATCGTGGTCGCCGGCATGGGCTTCTTCACCGACGCCTACGACCTCTTCTGCATCTCCCTCGTCACCAAGCTGATCGGCCGAGTCTACTACACCGTGCCAGGGTCGCCCCACCCTGGCAGCCTGCCACCGACCGTCGCGGCCGCCGTCAACGGCGTGGCGTTCGTCGGCACGCTCTCCGGGCAGCTCTTCTTCGGGTGGCTCGGCGACAAGGTCGGCCGGAAGAGCGTGTACGGCATGACGCTGTTGCTGATGATCATCTGCTCCGTGGCGTCCGGGCTGTCGTTCAGCCACACGCCCACGACCGTCATGGCCACGCTCTGCTTCTTCCGGTTCTGGCTCGGCTTCGGCATCGGCGGCGACTACCCGCTCTCCGCCACCATCATGTCCGAGTACGCCAACAAGCGCACGCGCGGCGCGTTCATCGCCGCCGTGTTCGCGATGCAGGGGTTCGGCATCCTCGCCGGCGGCGCCGTGGCGATCGGGGTCACCGCGCTGTTCAAGAACCGGTTCCCGGCGCCGCCGTACGCCGTGAACCCGGCGGCATCCACCCCGGCTGAGGCCGACTACGTGTGGCGCATCGTCCTCATGCTCGGAGCGCTCCCCGCGGCTCTCACCTTCTACTGGCGCATGAAGATGCCGGAGACGGCGCGGTACACGGCCCTCATCGCCAAGAACGCCGAGCGCGCCGCGGCTGACATGTCCAAGGTGCTCCAGGTAGAGATCACAAAGGAGCAGGCCGGCGATCTGGAGGTGGCGCACAAGTACCGCGCGTCGCCGTCATTCGGCCTCTTCTCCGGGGAGTTCGTGAGGCGGCACGGGCTCCACCTCGTGGGCACGGCGTCGACGTGGCTCCTCCTGGACATCGCCTACTACTCGCAGAACCTCTTCCAGAAGGACATCTTCAGCGCGATCGGGTGGATCCCGCCGGCGGCGACGATGAGCGCGCTGGACGAGCTGTACCACATCGCGCGTGCCCAGACCCTGATCGCGCTGTGCGGCACCGTGCCGGGGTACTGGTTCACGGTGGCCTTCATCGACTCCGTCGGCCGGTTCAAGATCCAGGCGATGGGATTCTTCATGATGACAGGCTTCATGCTGGGTCTGGCAGTGCCATACGACTACTGGACGGGGAAGGGCCACCAGGCCGGGTTCGTCGCCATGTACGCGCTCACGTTCTTCTTCGCCAACTTCGGGCCAAACGCGACCACGTTCATCGTGCCGGCGGAGATCTACCCGGCGAGGCTCCGCGCGACGTGCCACGGGATATCGGCGGCGTCGGGGAAGGTGGGCGCCATCATCGGGTCGTTCGGGTTCTTGTACCTGGCCCAGAGCCCGGACCCGTCCAAGACGGCCCATGGGTACCTGCCTGGTATCGGCGTGCGCAACTCGCTCTTCGTACTCGCCGGATGCAGCTTGATGGGGTTCATGCTCACGTTCCTAGTGCCGGAACCCAAGGGCAAGTCCTTGGAGGAGATGTCACGTGAGACCGAGTCTGACAAATGCTAGTCATTCGGGCGAAGATCCACTACATTAGCTAGTCTACTCCTAGATAATCGACCGTGAATTTTGCATTCAGTTTTAGCACTTGGGGGATGATGAGATGGAGAAATAATCGTCGGAGTTATTTGTGGAACTATATACCTCTTCTCTTTACTTCGAACTTGTCTTCGTCCTCCCATGGTGCTTCGGTGTCGGTCGAGAGCGTCAACAACTACAAGCTGGTTCTTTGTTGTTGTCTCTGATGTTGTATCCGTGTTCGCTTTGTTCGGTAGCTTGAGTGATGTGTTGTGTCGTGTGGTGTTGTGTTGCGGTATGTGGCCTTGTGTACTCCCTGGCCTTGTGTTACTGTTTTAAAAAGTAGGCTAAAGAAAGTTGTACCGTACAATCATCCAATTGTGATCTACGGTGAAACTTGAATCGTTCATTTAGAGTTGAATATGTTCCCTTTAATTAAAGGGTCAACCTCGGTCTCAGTCGACTGAGAAAACATTAAGTCTCAGTCGACCGACCTGGCTGATTTAATTGCGTTCCATCCCTTTCCATCCCTTACTCCTACGATCCTACCTGTTTGTGTTCGTTTCTTTTCTCTTGCCCCCGTGTGCTTCTGGACTTGTGTGTGTTTGTAAATAGGACATGTCCATAGCCCACCTGCAACTCCTTATGTCTTCTATCAGTCTGTTATTTGAACTCGAACATGCCTTTGCTGTCTTTGAGCACTCTACTTAATTCATCTTTTTCCATAACTCCTTAAGACGACTCCTCCTAATTGAACTCTTCAAGACATGGTATTTTACTAGCTTGTAAGAAAGTATAGGAGGCAAACGTACTTGGAGCTTTTTTTTTTCAAAACCAGTTGAAGTTACACATTTCGTGTGAAAAAGTGCAACTGTGTATCAAACACCAGCTGTAGTTGCACATTTCTTCAGAAAGAGTCCAACTTGTTTTTAGAGACGTTGGAAGTTGCAGGTTTATTAAGAAAAGTGCAATTCATATCAAAAATTGATTTTTACTTGCATGTTGCTTGAGAAAAGTGCAACCGTACGTAAAAAACGGTTGCTAGTTGCATATTTCTTGAAAAAAGTGCAATTTGTATGAAAAAGCAGTCGGAGTTGCACATTTCTGGAGAAAGTTGCAACCCACATGGGAAACTAGTCGATAGTTACACATTTCTCGAGAAAATGCAACTCGTATTGAAAAACAACTTCAGGTGCAAATTTAATGTGAAAAATTTAAGTCATATCGAATATCAATTGCTAGTTGCAGATTTCTTCAGAAAAGTGCAACTCTTATCAAAAAGTAATATCTACTTGCATGTTTCTTGAGAAAAGTGTACTTGCACAAAAAGGCCATGGCTAGTTGCAAATTTCTAGATAAAAATGCAACTCATTGGTAAGCAGTCGGAGTTGCACATTTCTGGAGAAAAGTGCCTTATAGAAAACTAGTTGGTAGTTGCACATTTCTCGAGAAAAGTGCAACTCTTATTAAAAAGGTTGCACTTTTTCGTGATAGCACTTGCTAGTTGCACATTTTGTTGAGAAAAGTGTAACTCGTAGAGAATATTCGTTGCTAATTGCATATTTCTCGAAATAACTTGCAACTGGTCTCGAGTTTCTAGTTAAACATTTCTTGAGAAAAAACGTAACCCATATCAAAAATCGATTTCTAGTTGCATGTTTTTCTAGAAAAGTGCAACGTGTAAAGTAAGATGATAATTCTTTTTTTGAAAATACATGTAGAACAATAGTTGCAGTTTTCTTGATGAGATAGTTGCACATTTCTAAAGGCTTAAATTTTAGAAATAAAGATACACGGAAAAATAAACAATAACAAGAAAGAAGACAAAACAAAAAACAAAATCACAAAAGACACTATCAAAAGCCTTCTAATTTGCCCTTTGTAATCGTCAAATCTTGTTTAGTTGCACAAGAAAAAATGGTGCAATAACCTACATAAATAAGCAAAAAAAGGCAAAGAAATAACCTACAAATTTTTATTTGATTAACCAGAATGCTAAATACGAAATGGTACAAAGTTCTATTGCTGATTTAGGCGACAGTACTGTTGTAAGATAACCATTACGTGATGGCTTGGTGGTCACGCTCTGAAGCCAGGAAGTCCAGGTCGTGAGTTCGATTTTTTTCCCCGGTATTGACAAGTTGTGCACGAATCTTGAAAGGAATCGGACGGTTGTCCAGGTCGACTGAGACATAAGAATTTCTCAGTCACCTGAGACCTAGCCAATCCGTTAATTAAAATACCACAAGGGTTCATGGCTCGTATTAGAGAGTATTTAGGGGTATTTTCTTAAGGGGGTTTGGGTGCTAACACTTTTGTCACTTGGTTGCACCAGAATCCCCTTGTTTGTCAATACTCCCCATTGATTTATCTGTTTGGAAGGCAGGGATTATTCGACAGCCACAAATTTAACTTTCACAGCAACGTAAAGCGTGACCATAGTAATTCAAATAATATTTCGATTTTCACACTGTAGACCTGTAGTCACAAGCACCAGCACTACAAAACTCTCACGAATTTCCACTTCCACTGTTACACATATATGAATCAACACTTACTCCTCGAAATAGTCTTTCGCCCCGCTATATTAATATAGCAACCAACCAACTGATACAAGATTGAGACCACCGCTAGAGCAAGCAGCACATCAAAGCCCAAGAGAAAAAAAAAAAAAAAGCAATGTGGATCAAGTCGGATCGACGAAAACGCTAATGATCCGCCACCGTTGCGCCCTCCGGAGAATGCCCACCACGAACTTAGCCCTCCGAAGCGCCGCATACCTAAGCAACACCTTCAAGAAGGGATACGACGATGACGACGCTGCTGCCCGGACAAATCCTAGGGTTTCCCCGGTATGCGGGAGAGGTGTGGGGAGGGGGAACCCGACGCCCTTCAAGAAGGAATGGCGACGGGCGTCGCCGCATCGGTGTCGGACATCCGACAAGGATTTCTCCCAACCCCCAAAGAACCACGACCCCGGACGCTCCATCGCGCTCCGCCAAACTCACCACCCACCAGCTCAGGCCACCACGGTCTTGGAGTCACTACCGCCGTCTCACCGTGGTCAACCAATGACGACCGACAGAAACGAGAAGAGACAACCGGGGCCAAGAGGCGGCTGAACAGCGGCCACGCGGGAGGGCACAACCTCCATCGCCGCCTGCGGTAACCGACCGGACGCAGCTACAGGAGCAAACCAGGCCCGAACTGGCCCGGCCGAGCCCGGCGGGCTCGTGAAGCTCCCATGGCCACGCTGCAGTCAGCGCGCCGCCATTCAGAGCCCCCGCAGCACGAGCCGCTCCGTCGCTCGCCGGAGACACCACAGGGAGCCCGAACCTAGCCCACCCAGGCCCAGATCCGGGATGGGAGAGCACCACCGCCAGCATCCTTGTCGCCGCGCCGCCGCCACTAGGCCACCCAACACCGCGCCGCCCAGGAGCCGCGCCGCCGCCGGAACGCAGACGACCGAGGAACACCGCCGCCTGCCTGCCAGCCCCGCCTGGAGAGGGAGCGCGCCGGGTAGAGAAGGGGCCGCCGCCGGCACCGCTCGGGCTTTGCCCAGCGGCTCCCACCGGTGGCGGCGATGGGGGAAGGGCGGAGGGGGAGGGTGGATGGGGCTAGGGTTGGGGCGCCCTGGAGTCGCCCGCGGGGGGAGCGACCCGAGGACGAGACCCTTTTTTTAATGAGCACTTACACATACAGTAAGGGACAACACCACGTCCGACGTGGCAGCATGTGTGGCGCCACTCCCAACGGTGCCACACATGCCAACTTATATCATGTCGCCTGGGACTTAGCCGTTTTGCGAGGCTCTATGTGTGGCGCCGATGCCACGGGCGCCACACTAGCCTGTGTGGCGCCGATGCCACCGGCGCCACACATTGAGCCTCGCAAAACGGCTAAGGACTTATCGTCCAGAGCCCCTGGATGTTTTCGACCCAGAAGTTTATATAAGTTAGCATGTGTGGCGTCGATGCCGCGGGCGCCACACAGTGCAGTGTGGCGCCAGTGTGCAGGGTGCCACACATTGACTTGTGTTAAAACCATGAAAAATCCTACCATACTCCAACAGTTTTGAGTACAACATTGGACACAACAAGTAGCAATTTCATGACATACACATATAACACTTCATAGCTCACATCGTAGAAAGTAGATTCAAACAACAAGTAGCATTACAGACATTGTTCGAAATGACATAGGGTTCACAACTCGATACTTATGAAGATAGAGTTCAGAACAACACGTAGCACATCCTAGTATCGTCCTCGACGTGCCGTCCTCACGGGCTGCTTCCGGACGGCCATCCTCTTCGTCCGCTGTCGTGGCTCTTGTTGCTGCTGCTCCTGCTGCTCCTGCTCCTCCTCCTCTGAGGAGAACGGCTCGTCGTTCCTCATCCTCGACAAAGCTGATCTCCGCGGCGGCCCCTCATCCTCCTCAGTGACAACCTTCTTTCCTCGGTTGACATAATCTTCCGGAGTGTACCGGTTTGGACCCTTGCCCCTTGGCTTGAACTGGTAAGCTGACCGTGGGGCTTGCTTGGAGGTATGCTTTGGAAGTATGCCTTGACTCTGAATTAGCTCGTCCTCAAGAATCTTCACAGACATGAACACATGAGATTACAAAAGTTGAAATTAGTAAGAACATGTTTGACAGCAACAAAATAGTCCATACCTCCCGCTCTTCTGAAGAGGGAGATGTAGCGATTTCGCCTTCCCGGCAACCTAGCAAGCTTGCTAACCGCCGCATCTTTCGTGCAGTGTTCTGCGTCATGCCGTTCATGGTTACAAAGCCACCACATCATAGTAGCGTACATTCAAAGTTGGTGATCATACCTTAATGAAATACCGCAACGGTCCGACAGGCTTATCATCTCTCCTGCTCTGCTCCCACATAACCTCGCACTCCTCAGCTGTTTTTTGGATCTCCTCCCGCTGTGACAAACATAGTATTACACAATTGAAGTGAGCACATGGCAATGTAGATGATGTACTAGTTAGTGAGAGAATCCATTACCACGAAGTTCAGCTCGGAAGCAATAGAAGTCGATCTCCCTCTGCGAGCAAAGGTGTCGTGCTGGCTTTGCCCAACCTCATCAAACTGGATGGGGTCGTCCAAAATGTCCTCAGGATACGCGTGCTTAACTATCTCGATACGCGTGTTCTCATGGAACCACTCGAGGTAGTTGTTGAAAGCGGCGAAGTCGTGAGGCACAATCTGCTCAGGGCCAGCATTCCGTGTCGCTTCCAAACAGTGTAGGAACGCTGCGACGTGGCCGCTATGATGAACTGGCCAATTTGTGATCTTCCTCTGCCGCTGCCTATCAAGCCTGCAAGAATCAAGAAGTTAGATTGTACCTCTTCTATCAAGAATCTTCCATCGCATGATTCCAGAAGTTTACCTATGAAGCGCCTTGTCCGTGTCTTGCCACTGAGGTGGGCACTCCTGATACAGCCCAAACTGTCTCATCACTCTTTGCGGCTGGTGGTGTTCAACAAGCCACATGCATATGAGTGGGCAGCGCATACGCCAGAACCGCGCCTCCTCCATGCACTTGTGGTTGAGGTCAGCCATCCCGGAGCCAATATGGTAGTAGCTACCATATGGCTCCCATTCCACCTGCAGCATACAAATATTTCAGAATTTAGAACATGCCAGTAGAATCAATGAAAACTAGGATTGCAAAAGAGTGATCGGTTACCTGCTCAACGGTAAGAGTGTCCAACTCCGCAGTGTACTGCCTGTACATGACCATTGGATCGCTCGTCATCTCCGAGACATTGTCCCAAAGGTATGCCCAAGTCGGCTCCCGATCAAGGTTCTCATGGTGATGAGGCCATGTGTAATATCCCAGGTATTGGGGTTACAAAAATAGAGGAAACAGATGTGTGCATTGCATTCATGCATAGAAAATCTGGGGAATTTTCGCGCTTTAAAGTAAAACAGTCACAGTAACTGAAGTTTCACTTGACCTTGGTGGAATTGAAGTAGCTCATCAAGTCCAGTGCTATAAACCTCAATGTGACTTTGCTAAAACCTTGTTTTGGGTAGAGACAAGTTGATCTAAGGGGTTAGATCAAATGGAATTAAAATCAACACAAGAACTTATTAATCAAGGATCAACTACTTTATCTTATTAAAGATCACAACATGATATTCCTTGCCATAACATATGAACATCCATTCAATTGGAAATCAAGCAACAATAATTGGAGAAACTATTCTTCACTTATCTTCTCCATGTCTTAAACTAAACCTTGATCCTAACATGAACCTCAGGGTATTCCTTTTACTCCATTCTTGGAAACATAACAAGGAGATAAACTCAAGAAATATAATTCTTCTCTATTCCAAATAGTTATACATCAAACCTAGAGAGGTGAGAGTTTTATGATAATTATTAGAGAAGCAACAACAAACCTTGAGCTAAACCTTAGATATACATCCAAGTATTCAAATTATCATCTTTAAGAGGAACCCTAGGATATTATTCAAGATATTCCTAGAGAGAGGAACCATTTATGTTAAACATAGATATTGATGATCACATCAATCCCTATGGAGCCTAACCATAAGTTAGTATTAAAGTCCTTCCCAAAATGAGAGAGATCATTCATACCAATTTCAGCCTTACTTATTAAACAATCAAGGACAACCATTGAACTAAAGTATTAGGAGTTGAACCATTTCACCTTGAAGTGGTGAGATCACCAAATACCAAGTGGAATAAGACTATATCCATGACTTAGTGAAATAAGGAGTGGAATAAACCAACTAAGATAGACAATTGAATCTTTGGCTCAGTAACCTAAATAAATATTAGGAGTACGCCATAAACCCTAGAATAACTATTCTTAAATGAGAAAGCTCAAACCATGGTGTTATACTCAAAATAATTGAGACAACCATAACCATGTTTACCCAAGAAACTATAAGGGAGATATTATGTTTAGTTAATCTAGACAATGCTTGATCATGGAAGTGAGAACCCCATTTAATGAGAGATCCTTAGGAAGCCAAACCTTGATCATTATTAATTAAGTGATGATCATAAACCCTAAGAACTTGAGGTATGGAGAATAAACCCTAACAGGATAAGTAGATCTCATTTCCACATTAAATTATTGGGAGATCATTAGTAAGCAACCATATGCTTATATCCCAACCTTAACTTGTGAATCACTTGGTGATCATAAGTAGAATCCTACCATATCTACATTCCACTTATTCTTCACCTAAGAAGCATAAGAAAATCTTAGATTCAAACTCCATATTTAATATGGTGAGAAACCATCCGTCCATATGACCAAAGTTAACTATAAAAAGAAACATAACTACTTTAGTTACTTTAATGATTAATTGAGGAAAATAATAGAATTAATTGGTAGAAGATAAAACCAATTCTCAAATTCTTAGTAACTAGAGAAGCACATACAATATGAAGCAAGTAACCATATTACCATAGTTAGGGGAGATTAAGCCCTAGCAAATGCAATATGGAGACATCCCATCTCTATAACCTAGAATTAAATCTCAACCCTAGTTGAGTATCACTTGGGTGATCACAAATAAAACCTAAACCACAATTAAGATTCAAACCATGTATCATTAGGTAAATATCATTAGAACCCTAATGGTTCATTAATTAAATCCAATGTTTCAATTATAAAACATAAGAACCACTTAATGCTAAGTTTTATAATTAAACCATATGTATAGTGAACAACCATTTATCTTTGTAAACAAGATAAACCATGATGGAAGCAATCCCTACTGAGATACTTTTAAATGTAGTGATAGTATTAACCTTAAACAAGGGGGTTATACTAGCAATGATAAAACCCTAATAAATATGTGCTCACATAAAATCATATGTGAACAACCAATTTCTCAAATAGAAACCAACTCCTAATAACTAACTCTGGAATACTTTGAGTTGAGATTATCAACTCTATTAATTCCAAATAGAGTTGATTCATATAAATAAGGAATTAAAATGAGAATACAAACTCATGTTTAATTGCTATATATTGAATAAGCCCACATATGGGAAATTTAATCAACTATAAAATGCTTTTCTCAATTGGGAGAGTGGTGTAATGGTCATTGCACTAAATACTCAGTAAACTTCAATTATTTAACACCTGCAAAATAAGAAGATTCAAGTTTGAATTATAAAAAACAGAATTGAAAACAGAAAAAGAAGAGAGGAGGGAAAAACCTACCTGGACCTTACCTGCACCGCAGCCCAGGCTGCAGCCCAGCAACCAAGCCCGTAGCAACCCAGCAGTAGCCCACCAACACGGCCCAACGCCAGCCCAAAATACCCTTTCGCCAAAATAACAGAGGAGAGACGTCGTCCTCATCCTCTCGACGCGCATGGACGCCAGCACAGAGGCGTGCTCCTCTTCTTCGCTCGCTGTCGCCCTCTCCTTCCTCGACGACGTGACTAGGCGTGTTCCTGCCGCCGTATAAAAGCTCACCGATGAACAGCAGCCTCGAATTCTTTTCCCCTTGGCTCAATTCCTTCCTAGACGAAACCCTAACCTCCGGCCATCCTCAATCGCCGATGATGGAGACCTCCCCAGGCCAAGCCATGGTCACCGTCGTCATAACCGTGCTCGACTCGCCCACCAAGCAAGGGGAATCGGGCCGTAGCCTTCCGGAGCACCGCCAACGACTTCGTCTTCTCCGACGGTGGGAGCGGACGATTCCGGCGAACCAGACCACCCCTGGCCTCGCCGTCACGCTCATCGTGCTCAGGGTGAGTCACTGGTGCTCAAGCACCCCCTACCCTCTTCAATTTCACCGTCAATCGAGACCACCACGGTAGCCTGCGAAGACCGCCGCTCGGCCTCGCCGGCGAGCGAGCTCCGGCGACCAATTCGGGGCGGCGTTAGTATCAGTAGGGTCGCCTCGACGCGCTAAACCTTATGGTATCGTTAATTTGTCCGGGGGAGCACCACACCGCCGGCGACCATCGCCACTGCCCGTGAAGCCCATGGGTGCCACCTCGGCACCATGTGGCAGCCAGCGTGGCTAAGGCCCACCAGTCAGTGACTGTGTGGGTAGAGTCATCGGGTACATTTAGTAGTTTCTGTTTAAAATTAAATCCAGAAAATTGCTGTAACTTTACAAATTCATATAAAATTCAAAATAGCTCTGAAAAATATAAATGATACATTAAAATTCTTAGAAAAGAAAACTCTATCCAATAAAAATATAAAACCAAATTTTTATTTTTAATAAAAATTTAATTATTTTATACTTGTTATTTAAGCCTTTAATTCCAATTCTAAATACAATGAAAATTCTGAAATTAAGAAAAACATTAATAAAATAAATAAAACCAGTAAGCAAATAAAGAAAATATGAAAACTAAATTTCTTTATTTGATATATTATTTAATCTTTATTATTGGAATTTAAACCCTGATTAATAATTACCCTAATTATTAATTGTTTAAAATTAATAAATGCCAAATACAATATTATTTTCTATTCCAAGATATTAATAACTTCAACTTTAAAATGAAGTTATTAATTATGGAACTATATGGTAAATAGCAAACCCTAATTCCATATTGAATGATAGTACAACCCTATCATTTCATATGAAACCCTAAAACCCTAACTCCATCAGGAACCCTAGTTCCATTAGTACATATGAACCCTAATTTGCTTCTAACCTAAACCCAAGGTTAGAGCATGTGATCATGGTACTTTATTTCAAATCATAGAGCCATCATTAGCAACTAAAAGACATACCTATGTCCACATAAAATGTAGAACCCTATCAATAGCAAATTAGTATTCCATGTATGCATATCACTAAACCTAAATAATTAAGTAGGGTTAATCAAGTAAAAAACCCTAGATCCTATTACCAAAGCCACCATCATTATTTATTCCTATTTAGCATCACACCAATGTGATGAACCACATGAGCAACTATGCCAATTCTTGAGCATTGCCTAATCATATTCCACTAAACCCTACTAATGATGGATACTAATCAACCATCCTATTTAAGGAGCCAATTATACCTTACTTAATAGAACCAACAGTAAAACCTAGACCACCTCAACTCTAATTGTTATACTTCTTATTAATTAAGAAGAATGTTCTTCAAAAGTTATTCTTTTGAAGAAAATAAGGAATCATCATCAACCCTGCTTATAAGAACCTATAAACCCTAGCCAGCTATCACTAGCAAGATAAACCCACCTTGACAACTACCATGTAAAATAAATTGCTTAGGATGCCTAGGCTTATCTTAACCCTACAAGCCCTGGGTGTTGATGAATCCAACTTTGTTGGGATCCATCTAATACCTATTCCAGCAACTACATGCAACCATAGTCAACCATAGAAAACCACCCACTTAATTATCATACTTGTTCTTTATTAAAGACCATGTTCTTCAAAAGTTATTCTTTTAAAGTATATGATAATTAATCATCAACCATGCCATATAGTACTAAACTGACCACTGTTCTTTACTTGTTAATATTATGCCAATTATCATTCTTTGTGTGCTCAATTGATTATTATGCTCTATTAACTACCTGTTGATAATACCAAGTAATCACACCTGAATAAGAACCTTGTATGTGAATCACTCTAAAAAGTGCAACACACCCTAAACCAAACATTACCACTCACTAATCCTAAATCATCGGGGTTAGGACACGCTTAGAGCGATTGCATCTCATTCTTATGCATTATTGCATCCTTGCCAATCTTTTACCGGACGATGATGCTATTTCAGAATCTGGAGTTATTACGTATCGAAGACCTTGTCTGCATAATCTTGCAGTCAAGAAAGGCAAGTTCATCACTTGCTCATGTCATTTGAGTATTTCTATCAAATTACTTGCAAAGTATTATGGTTATCACTATTGCATAAAAATCAAAACCACTACTTTCATAACTATGAATATGACTATGTGGTGGGCAATGGAACCATGTATTGTGTTGATATGGTGGAGGTTCCATTGCACGGGTTTATATCCATCTACGATTAAACAACAAATGTCGCTGATTCTTGTGCCGTAATACCCGTGTTAACCATAAGATCCGGAGTGGGACGGAGTAGTCAAAAGTGTTTCCACCTCTCGTTCATCAACGGATGCGCTTACCGTAGCAGTTGTATCGCGGAACAACCGGAGGGTGGGGATCCCATTCTAATTCCCACGGTAAAGCTTGCCTAGCAGTTGTGTCTTGCGGAACAACCGGAGGGTGGGGATCCCATTCTAATTCCCCACGGTATTGCGGTCTATGATGGGTTGCAGCTACCGGCGTAGGAGTGTATGGTAGAGCCCAGCACTGTCGTCGTGGTCGGGTCCACCCTGAAATTACGGGAATAATGGGACCGGCGTGGACCCAGGGTCGGGGCATGCAACAACGGGTGGGTGTTCGAGGTAGCGGAGGAACATGATTGGCTAGACCTTATACCGGGCCTCACACCAAAGGAAGTGTGGACGGGAATGTACACCGGTTGGCACCAAGGTTAAGATCTCTTATGGGTAAAGCAACACACCTCTGCAGAGTGTAAAGAACCGTGACCTGTCACTCCCTGTTCCGGGATATGGAACTGCGAACGCGGCCGGAAAGGAGCTCCATGAAGTTCTAGTAAACCGGTGAAGGCTGACGGACATAGTTCTTCTGAATAAAAGCAACCTCTTGAAGAAATGGTTATGAAAACCTGCATTGGTATTAGACTTTCTGGTCTAATGCCGTAGCTAGTGCATTAAACACCTCTTTCCTATAATGAACTTGTTGAGTATGCTCGTACTCATCCCACTCTTAAATCCCCTGCTTAGATATGGAGGCATCGAAGGAGGATCTACAGTGCAACCCGAAGGCCGAGGAGACAACAACTACTTCAAGAGACAGGAACCTGTCAGAAGAGTCAGATACCACATCCAACAAGGAGAATACCTAGTTTAGCCATAGAAGGGAACTAGCTTCCTAAACCTAGCTCCTATTTAGCTAGAATCTATTCATAGCCTCTATAGCTAGTTAAATACTCTACAAATAGAGTTCGTGATAAGACTAGACTACGAGTCGTTCTTCTGGAGTTTATTTGCAGTTTTACCTCATTGTAAAGTAGGAGGCTATGATGATCTTATGTAACAGAGTCAATGTTGTAATTCTATAGACATGCCTTGGACCCGCATATGTTTCTGTTGTACCACTCTGAGCGATATAATACCGTGGAACGGTGTTTCATTGGTGTTATATCAGACTTGCATACTACACCATGCAGTGGTATGCCGGGTCACCACAGTTGGTATCAGAGCAAATGCTTTGACCTTAGGATTA
This sequence comes from Lolium multiflorum, assembly GCA_030979885.1. Taxonomy (NCBI): domain Eukaryota; kingdom Viridiplantae; phylum Streptophyta; class Magnoliopsida; order Poales; family Poaceae; genus Lolium; species Lolium multiflorum. The sequence goes on from CM061750.1 coordinate 405,953,787, forward strand.
AAACCCTTTAAAGGAGACCTATAGGATTGGTAGTGTCTATAGGAAGTTGTCCTAGGTAAACCAAATATTTTTATGACTTGAGATGGATATTCACTTGAGAATAATCCTGACACACTTGAGTCAATGTTTCTTACCTATATTTCCTAAGTAACGTTAGCTAGCTAATCTCAAATTATGTAGGATACTCTTAAGACCCTAAAATAATTATGAGTAGACCACAGTTGGTATACAATACATGGTAGTCCAAAGAGAGGATACAACCATAAGGAAGATATCCTAGTGGAAGATGTGTACCAACATATGTTATGGTTAAGTAAGAATTATTCAGACATGGAATAGGAGTGATATCAAGTAAGATAATTAAGATATCCTATTAGAAGGTGTATACCAAGACAGGTAATGGGTAAGTAAAAAAAAAATACCATAGATCAAATACAGTTCAAGAAGGCCAAAGACTGTAGTAGATTGACCATACCAAAACTAAAGTCTATTTGAAAGATTCCTTTCATGGAACCTAAATAATCCAAAATAGTTATAAGTATCAACTATAAACCATGATTGGATGGACTATATAAGTCTAATCTATTCTTAGGGAAATAAACCATCACAACCAATTCCATGGTTAGTACTTTATTAAGCACCATTACTGCAATTTTGGTAGTAAGGGAAAACAAAGACCTATTTTATCAAATAGGAGAATGTTATCTAATTAGTCCTCAATTAAGACTGCCAGGACAAGAAGAAGTCCCAATCATTGAATCTGAAATGAGATAGGAAACAAGATTATAATAGTTGGAAGAAATCAATGAATCAAAGTAAGAGCCATGGTTCAGAGACAAGTATTAGTAGATTCCAGAGAAAAATCATAGAACTGGAGTAAGAAACTAATGTTCACAGACAAACCCTAATGGATTCCAGGAAGAATCTGGACAAGGGATATATTCAATTATATCTAGTGAGATCACCACGGAGTTCGAGAGAAGTCGTAGTCTGCACAAGTCAGATCCACACTCCGAAACGTGAGAGGGTTCAAACTTCGAGGACAAAGTTTAGTTTAAGGGGTAGAGACTGTAATATCCCAGGTATTGGGGTTACAAAAATAGAGGAAATGTGTGCATTGCATTCATGCATAGAAAATCTGGGAATTTTCGCGCTTTAAAGTAAAACAGTCACAGTATGAAGTTTCACTTGACCTTGGTGGAATTGAAGTAGCTCATCAAGTCCAGTGCTATAAACCTCAATGTGACTTTGCTAAAACCTTGTTTTGGGTAGAGACAAGTTGATCTAAGGGGTTAGATCAAATGGAATTAAAATCAACACAAGAACTTATTAATCAAGGATCAACTACTTTATCTTATTAAAGATCACAACATGATATTCCTTGCCATAACATATGAACATCCATTCAATTGGAAATCAAGCAACAATAATTGGAGAAACTATTCTTCACTTATCTTCTCCATGTCTTAAACTAAACCTTGATCCTAACATGAACCTCAGGGTATTCCTTTTACTCCATTCGTGGAAACATAACAAGGAGATAAACTCAAGAAATATAATTCTTCTCTATTCCAAATAGTTATACATCAAACCTAGAGAGGTGAGATTTTTATGATAATTATTAGAGAAGCAACAACAAACCTTGAGCTAAACCTTGGATATACATCCAAGTATTCAAATTATCATCTTTAAGAGGAACCCTAGGATATTATTCAAGATATTCCTAGAGAGAGGAACCATTTATGTTAAACATAGATATTGATGATCACATCAATCCCTATGGAGCCTAACCATAAGTTAGTATTAAAGTCCTTCCCAAAATGAGAGAGATCATTCATACCAATTTCAGCCTTACTTATTAAACAATCAAGGACAACCATTGAACTAAAGTATTAGGAGTTGAACCATTTCACCTTGAAGTGGTGAGATCACCAAATACCAAGTGGAATAAGACTATATCCATGACTTAGTGAAATAAGGAGTGGAATAAACCAACTAAGATAGACAATTGAATCTTTGGCTCAGTAACCTAAATAAATATTAGGAGTACGCCATAAACCCTAGAATAACTATTCTTAAATGAGAAAGCTCAAACCATGGTGTTATACTCAAAATAATTGAGACAACCATAACCATGTTTACCCAAGAAACTATAAGGGAGATATTATGTTTAGTTAATCTAGACAATGCTTGATCATGGAAGTGAGAACCCCATTTAATGAGAGATCCTTAGGAAGCCAAACCTTGATCATTATTAATTAAGTGATGATCATAAACCCTAAGAACTTGAGGTATGGAGAATAAACCCTAACAGGATAAGTAGATCTCATTTCCACATTAAATTATTGGGAGATCATTAGTAAGCAACCATATGCTTATATCCCAACCTTAACTTGTGAATCACTTGGTGATCATAAGTAGAATCCTACCATATCTACATTCCACTTATTCTTCACCTAAGAAGCATAAGAAAATCTTAGATTCAAACTCCATATTTAATATGGTGAGAAACCATCCGTCCATATGACCAAAGTTAACTATAAAAAGAAACATAACTACTTTAGTTACTTTAATGATTAATTGAGGAAAATAATAGAATTAATTGGTAGAAGATAAAACCAATTCTCAAATTCTTAGTAACTAGAGAAGCACATACAATATGAAGCAAGTAACCATATTACCATAGTTAGGGGAGATTAAGCCCTAGCAAATGCAATATGGAGACATCCCATCTCTATAACCTAGAATTAAATCTCAACCCTAGTTGAGTATCACTTGGGTGATCACAAATAAAACCTAAACCACAATTAAGATTCAAACCATGTATCATTAGGTAAATATCATTAGAACCCTAATGGTTCATTAATTAAATCCAATGTTTCAATTATAAAACATAAGAACCACTTAATGCTAAGTTTTATAATTAAACCATATGTATAGTGAACAACCATTTATCTTTGTAAACAAGATAAACCATGATGGAAGCAATCCCTACTGAGATACTTTTAAATGTAGTGATAGTATTAACCTTAAACAAGGGGGTTATACTAGCAATGATAAAACCCTAATAAATATGTGCTCACATAAAATCATATGTGAACAACCAATTTCTCAAATAGAAACCAACTCCTAATAACTAACTCTGGAATACTTTGAGTTGAGATTATCAACTCTATTAATTCCAAATAGAGTTGATTCATATAAATAAGGAATTAAAATGAGAATACAAACTCATGTTTAATTGCTATATATTGAATAAGCCCACATATGGGAAATTTAATCAACTATAAAATGCTTTTCTCAATTGGGAGAGTGGTGTAATGGTCATTGCACTAAATACTCAGTAAACTTCAATTATTTAACACCTGCAAAATAAGAAGATTCAAGTTTGAATTATAAAAAACAGAATTGAAAACAGAAAAAGAAGAGAGGAGGGAAAAACCTACCTGGACCTTACCTGCACCGCAGCCCAGGCTTCAGCCCAGCAACCAAGCCCGTAGCAACCCAGCAGTAGCCCACCAACACGGCCCAATGCCAGCCCAAAATACCCTTTCGCCAAAATAACAGAGGAGAGACGTCGTCCTCATCCTCTCGACGCGCATGGATGCCAGCACAGAGGCGTGCTCCTCTTCTTCGCTCGCTGTCGCCCTCTCCTTCCTCGACGACGTGACTAGGCGTGTTCCTGACGCCGTATAAAAGCTCACCGATGAACAGCAGCCTCGAATTCTTTTCCCCTTGGCTCAATTCCTTCCCAGACGAAACCCTAACCTCCGGCCATCCTCAATCGCCGACGATGGAGACCTCCCCAGGCCAAGCCATGGTCACCGTCGTCATAACCGTGCTCGACTCGCCCACCAAGCAAGGGGAATCGGGCCGTAGCCTTCCGGAGCACCGCCAACGACTTCGTCTTCTCCGACGGCGGGAGCGGACGATTCCGGCGAACCAGACCACCCCTGGCCTCGCCGTCACGCTCATCGTGCTCAGGGTGAGTCACTGGTGCTCAAGCACCCCCTACCCTCTTCAATTTCACCGTCAATCGAGACCACCAAGGTAGCCTGCGAAGACCGCCGCTCGGCCTCGCCGGCGAGCGAGCTCCGGCGACCAATTCGGGGCGGCGTTAGTATCAGTAGGGTCGCCTCGACGCGCTAAACCTTATGGTATCGTTAATTTGTCCGGGGGAGCACCACACCGCCGGCGACCATCGCCACTGCCCGCCGGTGAAGCCCATGGGTGCCACCTCGGCACCATGTGGCAGCCAGCGTGGCTAAGGCCCACCAGTCAGTGACTGTGTGGGTAGAGTCACCGGGTACATTTAGTAGTTTCTGTTTAAAATTAAATCCAGAAAATTGCTGTAACTTTACAAAATCATATAAAATTCAAAATAGCTCTGAAAAATATAAATGATACATTAAAATTCTTAGAAAAGAAAACTCTATCCAATAAAAATATAAAACCAATTTTTTATTTTTAATAAAAATTTAATTATTTTATACTTGTTATTTAAGCCTTTAATTCCAATTCTAAATACAATGAAAATTCTGAAATTAAGAAAAACATTAATAAAATAAATAAAACCAGTAAGCAAATAAAGAAAATATGAAAACTAAATTTCTTTATTTGATATATTATTTAATCTTTATTATTGGAATTTAAACCCTGATTAATAATTACCCTAATTATTTAATTGTTTAAAATTAATGAATGCCAAATACAATATTATTTTCTATTCCAAGATATTAATAACTTCAACTTTAAAATGAAGTTATTAATTATGGAACTATATGGTAAATAGCAAACCCTAATTCCATATTGAATGATAGTACAACCCTATCATTTCATATGAAACCCTAAAACCCTAACTCCATCAGGAACCCTAGTTCCATTAGTACATATGAACCCTAATTTGCTTCTAACCTAAACCCAAGGTTAGAGCATGTGATCATGGTACTTTATTTCAAATCATAGAGCCATCATTAGCAACTAAAAGACATACCTATGTCCACATAAAATGTAGAACCCTATCACTAGCAAATTAGTATTCCATGTATGCATATCACTAAACCTAAATAATTAAGTAGGGTTAATCAAGTAAAAAACCCTAGATCCTATTACCAAAGCCACCATCATTATTTATTCCTATTTAGCATCACACCAATGTGATGAACCACATGAGCAACTATGCCAATTCTTGAGCATTGCCTAATCATATTCCACTAAACCCTACTAATGATGGATACTAATCAACCATCCTATTTAAGGAGCCAATTATACCTTACTTAATAGAACCAACAGTAAAACCTAGACCACCTCAACTCTAATTATTATACTTCTTATTAATTAAGAAGAATGTTCTTAAAAAGTTATTCTTTTGAAGAAAATAAGGAATCATCATCAACCCTGCTTATAAGAACCTATAAACCCTAGCCAGCTATCACTAGCAAGATAAACCCACCTTAACAACTACCATGTAAAATAAATTGCTTAGGATGCCTAGGCTTATCTTAACCCTACAAGCCCTGGGTGTTGATGAATCCAACTTTGTTGGGATCCATCTAATACCTATTCCAGCAACTACATGCAACCATAGTCAACCATAGAAAACCACCCACTTAATTATCATACTTGTTCTTTATTAAAGACCATGTTCTTCAAAAGTTATTCTTTTAAAGTATATGATAATTAATCATCAACCATGCCATATAGTACTAAACTGACCACTGTTCTTTACTTGTTAATATTATGCCAATTATCATTCTTTGTGTGCTCAATTGATTATTATGCTCTATTAACTACCTGTTGATAATACCAAGTAATCACACCTGAATAAGAACCTTGTATGTGAATCACTCTAAAAAGTGCAACACACCCTAAACCAAACATTACCACTCACTAATCCTAAATCATCGGGGTTAGGACACGCTTAGAGCGATTGCATCTCATTCTTATGCATTATTGCATCCTTGCCAATCTTTTAAACATCGTCCTTACCGGATGATGATGCTATTTCAGAATCTGGAGTTATTACGTATCGAAGACCTTGTCTGCATAATCTTGCAGTCAAGAAAGGCAAGTTCATCACTTGCTCATGTCATTTGAGTATTTCTATCAAATTACTTGCAAAGTATTATGGTTATCACTATTGCATAAAAATCAAAACCACTACTTTCATAACTATGAATATGACTATGTGGTGGGCAATGGAACCATGGATTGTGTTGATATGGTGGAGGTTCCATTGCACGGGTTTATATCCATCTAGGATTAAACAACAAATGTCGCCAGTGATTCTTGTGCCGTAATACCCGTGTTAACCATAAGATCCGGAGTGGGACGGAGTAGTCAAAAGTGTTTCCACCTCTCGTTCATCAACGGATGCGCTTACCGTAGCAGTTGTATCTGGCGAAACAACCGGAGGGTGGGGATCCCATTCTAATTCCCCACGGTAAAGCATTGCTTGCCGTAGCAGTTGTGTCTTGCGGAACAACCGGAGGGTGGGGATCCCATTCTAATTCCCCAAGGTATTGCGGTCTATGATGGGTTGCAGCTACCGGCGTAGGAGTGTATGGTAGAGCCCAGCACTGTCGTCGTGGTCGGGGTCCACCCTGAAATTACGGGAATAATGGGACCGGCGTGGACCCAGGGTCGGGGCATGCAACAACGGGTGGGTGTTCGAGGTAGCGGAGGAACATGATTGGCTAGACCTTATACCGGGCCTCACACCAAAGGAAGTGTGGACAGGAATGTACACCTGGTTGGCACCAAGGTTAAGATCTCTTATGGGTAAAGCAACACACCTCTGCAGAGTGTAAAGAACCGTGACCTGTCACTCCCTGTTCCGATATGGAACTGCGAACGCGGCCGGAAAGGAGCTCCATGAAGTTCTAGTAAACCGGTGAAGGCTGACGGACATAGTTCTTCTGAATAAAAGCAACCTCTTGAAGAAATGGTTATGAAAACCTGCATTGGTATTAGACTTTCTGGTCTAATGCCGTAGCTAGTGCATTAAACACCTCTTTCCTATAATGAACTTGTTGAGTACGCTCATACTCATCCCACTCTTAAATCCCCTGCTTAGATATGGAGGCATCGAAGGAGGATCTACAGTGCAACCCGAAGGCCGAGGAGACAACAACTACTTCAAGAGACAGAACCTGAAGAGTCAGATACCACATCCAACAAGGAGAAAATCTAGTTTAGCCATAGAAGGGAACTAGCTTCCTAAACCTAGCTCCTATTTAGCTAGAATCTATTCATAGCCTCTATAGCTAGTTAAATACTCTACAAATAGAGTTCGTGATAAGACTAGACTACGAGTCGTTCTTCTGGAGTTTATTTGCAGTTTTACCTCATTGTAAAGTAGGAGGCTATGATGATCTTATGTAACAGAGTCAATGTTGTAATTCTATAGACATGCCTTGGACCCGCATATGTTTCTGTTGTACCACTCTGAGCGATATAATACTGGTGGAACGGTGTTTCATTGGTGTTATATCAGACTTGCATACTACACCATGCAGTGGTATGCCGGGTCACCACACCATGGCCTCTCCGTGAGTGTCCTAGGCCGCCCAACTGATAGGCGGTCCCAGCTCCATACAGAAAGTAGGAGCATGCATCCACCAATACCGCCGCTCCCAGTCCTGCTCCCAGTCCTGCGACAAGCTTCGTCCATCTGCGTACATAAGACATTTGGTTAGTACTTTGTCTAGCACACTACTATAGGAAAATAGTATATAGAACAAATAATCACCTGCCGGTAGAGGTAGGCAAGTGCCGCTGTTCCCCAACTCCACCGGTTATCCAACACCGTAAGCGCCTTCAGCCAACACCAATGGGCCAGCTTCCCCCCACTGTCAGGAAAGAGAGTCCTTGAAATCATGTACCATAAGTACACGCGGGCGTACGTCCTTCGAGTGTCCTCGTCGGCCTCTTCCGGGCATTATCCAAAGTTAGTCCTGATCCAAGAGAAAGACGCGCCGGCGGGATCTCTCTTATTTGGTTGTTCTGGCAGCGGAGGAGCACTGCCAATAAGCACCTCCATCTGCTGGCGCCACCCATCAGAATCTGTGTTCATACACAGTGGCTCGCCCTGAATAGGTAGTCCAAGGATCATGGAAACATCCTGGAGAGTAGGGGCCATCTCACCGGCCCTCAAGTGGAAGGTGTGAGTCTCCGGCCTCCACCGGTCGACAAGGGCGGTGAGTGCCGAGGGGTTCATGTGTGGCCCCCCACGGCTTACAAGGGATATGAACGGCATAAGACCGGTAGGCTGGATGAACTCCGTGTACCTCTCGTCATACGGTATATCCACTGTGCCATGGTAACGAATCTTCAAAGGGTGAAGATCCGTTGACCTCTCCGTCATATGAACAGCCCGGTGATCCCTTTCGTACTCTTCATCCAGGAGCCACACCATCCTACATGTTTACACAAATACAACATATTATGATCCATTCATAACAAATATGAGCAACACATACATGAGAATATATCCAAATAAGCCATCACATTTACATTCATATCTAGGCATTCCTAACAAATATGAGTTATTCCATCAAGAATACTAGGCATATGTAACACATTTGAATGCATTTGCTAGGCAAATATTAGACATTTCAAGACATACATACATAGAATTTGAACACATACATGTAAAATTTCATATCTTGGTTCCAACAAATCTAGGGTTCATATCCAAATCCACCAACATATCCAAATCTAGGGTTCATATCCAAATCCAGTAACATATCTAGGGTTCCTACACATACACATTCAACACTTACATACCCATTTCAACACATCCACTAACATATCTTTGGATACAATGCATACAATCTAGCAAAATTTAACATCTATGGTTCAAACACATGCATACAATCTATGGTTCCAACAAATCTATGGTTCAAATACATGCATACAAATCTATGGTTCAAACACGACCAACATTTCCAATCTAGGCAAAACGGCTAAATCGAATTAAACTGGAGCAAATCTTGGATGAATCGAAGGGGAACGAAGGGGAATACCTTGAGGATTGTATGGGGATGGATTTGGCCGGCCAGATCTGTCCAATCCGTGGAGGATTTGGTGGGGGCGGCGGAGCGGCGGGCGGCGGTTGGAGGAGAGAAAGAAAGGAGAGAAAGAAGAGAAAGAGAGGGTCGGGCTGGGCGCGGGCGCCACACTTAAGTGGATGTGTGGCGCCCGTGGCATCGGCGCCACACAGGCTAGTGTGGCGCCCGTGGCGTCAGCGTCACACATAGAGCCTCGCAAAACGGCTAAGTCCCAGACGACATGATATAAGTTGGCATGTGTGGCGCCGTTGGGAGTGACGCCACACATGCTGCCACGTCGGATGGGCGCACCAGCTCAGCGTCGAGGGCGCCACGTCGGTTGGGAGGGTGGTGCCGGCAGAAGGGGCGCCACATGAGCATGTGTGGCGCCCATGGGAGGGGCGCCACACAAAAGGGTTAGATTGGTGAAATAGTTTCGCCGGAGGGTCAGTCTGTGCTTTTCTTTAACTTTTGGGTTATTTTTGTGCAAATCGCCCCGGGAGGAGCTCGGCCGCGATGTCAGGTGCTACGGTTGTGGTGTCAGAATTGAAGGATGGGAAGAGGCCGATGGAGTTGTGGATTGCCTGTGTGCGGGGAAGAGAGGCCCCAAGGGAGATCGACCGTCAGCTGTGAACTGCGATGCGCCACAACTGCCAAAACATCCGACCGCTTTGCTCGACCAATGTTGAATCTGGTGATTTCCTTGCGCTGGACTAGACTAGATTTACTACGGAGTATTCTTTTTTTTTTAATAACAGCAGGAGACTTCATTGCATTAGGGGAGCAAAGTTACAGAGAAGGAAGGCCCTTAAAAACGGGTGACTTCCAATGAAAAAAGGAGAGGTACAACATCAACCGGGATCAAAGGATGTCCCTCCAATCTGAACGACTAGTGGGACAGGTGCTCCTGCGGTCCTCCAAACATCTATTTCCTCTAATGTTTTTGCAGCCATTGCAATTCCCGACCTTTTCTTTGTCTCAGAAGATTCGTCGATTGCGTTCCTTCCAAAGTTCCCAACAGACAAGGTTGGCCAGAGGGAAAATGGTCTTGCGCCGCTCCTTTGTCTGCTTTCCCACCAATGCCCGGTACAACCTTTGGAAGTTGTTGTGTGTATTAAACCAATGATTTCGGCCTCAATGCATCTTGATTAAACCTAGTGGCAATGGATGACCAAACTTTCAAACTATATGGGCATTCACTGAAAAGGTGAGTGGTCGTCTCTAAACTCCCTGCGGCAGAGAGGGCAGAACTATTCATTCTCCCAACGTCGCGCATCAGTTTGTCCACCGTTAGAACTCGGTCAAGCATTAGGGTCCACATGAAAAACTTGCATCCTGCTGGTGCCCAACCTTTTCAGGTAATTTTCTTGTAGTCGGTGCTGACGGCGCCGATGAATTGTAGTAGGTATGCGGATTTAGAGGTGTAGTAGTTTTTTCCACCAAAAGTCCATGTGATGTCACATCCGGAGTTTGTGTGAGTTGTCTATTGTCCAGCAGGGTTTCCAAACGAAGTAGCTCCTCGGAGCGGCGAATGTCAAGGGGTGGCGCTTACAAAAAAAAAAGGCTGTTGGAGTATTCCTTTTCGCTGGACTCGATCTTGTATTCCCTGCCGCTGGACTCTGTCAACTTCTCCTTGCCCCTCGCCTCCTCATTCCTCTGTGCAAGTCGTCTCTCTGGTCAAAGATCTCTGACCTTTTAATCTTGCAGCAAAGATGTTGCACATGCCAACACTGGATGTGGTATTCAAAGCTGAGGGCTCCAGCTGCATCCAACAGCGGAAGGTAACTTCCATTTTCGAATAATGCTGAGTGCAGCAAGCTTGCTAGGTCTGGTACAGGGGTGCTTTGGATTTTTTCTACGGACAGGATCAAATTTGCAGGACTCATCTACTAGTACATATGCGCATATGTTTTCAATCGGACTGAAACTTTTGGGTAAGTCTTTGCAGCTTCACGCTGCAGGTTTGTTTTTCGCAATGATTTTTCAAGCGCCAAGGTTTGGAGGTCAAACAGACTCTGCAGAAGCTGTGAACCGGAGAACAGAAGATTTCCCGATCTAATAGTTCAATTCGCGACAGCTAAAAAAAATCGCTCGTGTAGGCATATATTTGTAAGGATGTACATTTCACTTGTGAAATGCAATTCCCATGAATAATATAATAAATATTTGTCTGCAGTATGCCATATGTTTGTAAAGCTTTTTGTTCAACGATGGATATAATTTGATTTAAGTTATATGGTATGATATGCGCCGGTGCAAGTTGTGAAAAGATTTGAAGAATAAATTAATTTACATATAATGCAAAAATAATCTCCATTCAAAGATACAATGGAGCGGCTCAACGTTGTTTGAGATGATATGTTAAGAATCTATAAATTGTCTCTAATAGCATAAACACGCTTATGAAAATGTCCCATTTCACTTGCGAGACGTTGACTATGCATCTTCATGTTATTTGATATGGTGTATGTGTCACGTCTTTACACCTACATAGAGATGACATTTGGCATCAATAGCCTCTAAATTAGATATCTCTACTGCTTTGTTTGGTTGCACAGAATTCGGCTCTGAATTGAATTGGCAATGAAATACCAAATCAACGATTTCAATGGAATACCATAATTGTTGTTTGGATGCGCATGGTATTTGTTTGCAGAATCAAAAGAGCAATGGAATTCTAAAACCTGTTTGGATGCACATTGTGTGGAATTGAATGTTTTTTAACTTTGAACAATATAAACTTTGTAATATGAATGAAATATACATGTATATATTAGAATGATATTTATTTTTCACAAAGTAACCTTTTTCTTCTTTCCATTTTTATTTTCTCCTTTTATTTCCCTATTCTCTTTCCTAAAAATACCCTAGTCTCACCTAAAAATAAATAAGAAAAAGGAAAAAAAAGGCAGATCATGCCTAGTAAACCGGCGGCGGTTGCAGAGCCGCTACGCGCAGGCCCTCCTATCGGCCAAGCCGCAGATCGAACCACCACGCCTTCCGCTTCCTCTTCTTCAACTCCGGCGAGGACCTCTGCGGGTGAGCTGGAGGGCCTGCAGAATCCGAGGCTCATCTCGCGACCGCCAATGTCCTCCTCCCGCGACCGTCGCCGCTCCCGCTCCGCCTCGCCCTCCTGCGCCTGCGTGTGCGGCTGCCGCCGCTCCATTCCGTTCTCCTTCTGCGGCTACTGCGGAGGCGGCCGCCGCCGCTCGCCCGAATGCCGCCTCTCATCCCCGCCCGGGGACGCGGACGCCGGCTCCGCGGGGGCCGGGGGCGTCGGCGGCGGGGGCCGGGTCGGGACGGAGTCGAGCCAGCTGGAGGAGAGCCAGGGCGGCGGAGCTTACCTGCGCGGCGCCGCCGGGAGGAGCTCCAAGCTCGTCGGGAACGAACGGATGCGAGCTGGGACGGAGCACCGTTCAATTCCGAGCGAATACAGAGGTCTACACCTCTGAATCGACCAAGGGGTAAGTTTGCCCCGCGCGGGGGTGGGCTCGGAATTGGACTACAATACCACGGATGAATACCAAAGACAACCAAACAGCAGAATTCGGGTTTTCAATTCTGAGAAGCCAATTCAGAGGCCAATTCCATGCAACCAAACAGAGGGTACATGTTTTTTTCTTTAGTGTGCTGACAGTTGTAGATTTTAATCTGAAGTTGACCTACCGTGGTTCTACTCATGATGCAAGTATCCTAGTTGACATCTTATCTAGGTCTGAGGGGTTGAAGATCCCTAAAAGTAAGTTCTACCTGGGGTGGCGGAAATGCATGCCGGCATGAGATTCTACCCCCTTTAGGAAAGTAAGGTATCATCTAAACGAATTTAATACAAGGAACATGCCTAAGAATGTAAAAATTGTTCAATCTGAGACATTCAATCCTTAGAGTCACAATCGAGAGAATTTTTGTTTTGTTTTGAAGAACAAGTTTAAGGTCCTTGACCAGAAACCATTTCACACTTACGAGGTTAAAGTGAAGCTGGCACTTGCTTGCTCCATTATGCACAATTGAATCTTAGGGTCCGTTTGGTTTAGTTTTCTCAGCCAACTTATACTACGGAAAAGCTAAACGCTAACCAAACGATTTTTTTCTGTAGCTGCTTCTCCGAACGCAGCAGCTTTTGGCAGTGTATTTTCCACAGTACCTCAACCCCTGCTTCCACCGCGGTGACTTTTAGATTTTGTTAAAAATTACCCACCAATGCCACTGGTAAGTCATAACGATTCGCTTCTATTCCTTTCTCAGCCCCCGCATATCCCCTCTTCTTTCTGGGCCGCGCTGACCGTCGGTCGGCCGACCGAATCCCTCAAATCGGTTGCTGTTTGCACCATACGATACAATTACAGGGAACCGTTGGATCAATTTTGGCAACCAGGAAAAAAAACGACCATCTTCTCACAAATCGCTCGGGGCGAGCGAGCCTCGTCGCTCTCGCGACAGCCAGGGCGCGCGGGGCAGGACGCGCGGGGCGAGGCTGGAGCAGCCACCGGCGACGGGAAACGGCGCCTCCCGGCCTCCTCCGCCCCAATCTGGCCATGGCTCACCTCCTCCATGACATCCTATTCCCTAGAAGAGCTCCGACGGCTGGATCGAACCAACCTCCACGAGCACCACCTCCACCCCCGCGGCAAGCAACTTCCGATTCGTCTGCTCCGGCCAGTCATAGAGCTCCGACGAGGTTCCAGAACCCTGAAGTGGTATTCGCAACATCTGCTCATGGATCAACTGGAGGCCAGCAGGTACTAGCTCAGTTCCCTTCACAAACCCTAGGATTTGACTGTTATTGTTGTTTACAACATTAATTTGTGATGTTAGCAACAAAACCAAATGTTGTTTGGCACAGTGAAAATTGTTGTGTATGATACCCTGAAAAAATGTTGTTGATTCCCTGGAAAATGTTGCTGATACCCTGTAAATTGTTGTTCTACATTTTGGACGAAATTCACTACATATGATGTGTAATTGTTGTGTATGAGATTGTTGTATATGAGATTGTTGTGTATGCAAGAGAACTGTGAGTAAATTATCAATGTTAACAATGTAAAATCAATAAGTTTACAACATTAATTTGTTATGTTAGCAACAAAACCAAATGTTGTTTGGCACACTGAAAAAATGTTGTGTATGATACCCCTGAAAATTGGTGTTAATACCCTGAAAATTGATGTTGATTCCCTGGAAATTGTTGTTCTACATTTTGGACGAAATTCACTACATATGATGTGTAATTGTTGTGTATGAGATTGTTGTATATGAGATTGTTGTGTATGCAAGAGAACTGTGAGTAAATTATCAATGTTAACAATGTAAAATCAATAAGTTTACAACATTATTTTTTTGTGTTAGCAACAAAACCTGATGTGAACTAACAGATCATTCAAAAATAACAGGGGAATGCGGATGATGAAGCTGAATCAGGTGCAGGCTTTTTCGACCTTAACCAGCCGCTAGACTCAGATGATGAAGATGACAACCATGATCCGATCCAGGAAAATGGAGAAAGTGGTGGTGAAGGCAACTTTGATGAAGATGTATCGTCACAGCCTATTGTCCCATTTGTTGGCATGCAGTTCGATAATGAAGATGTTGCACTCAAAGTATACAATGAATATGCATACAAGATGGGTTTCGGTACTAGAATTTGTAGCTCCAAGTACAGCCGCAAGAGGGGAAGTGAACAAGTGCTAATAAACAGGGTGTTCGAGTGTGTGCACGCTAGAAAGGGAGCAGCAGCTGCAACAACACTTGGAGGTACATCAGAGAGAGCTGCAAGAAAGCAATGTTCTGCACAGATATGAGTAGCGGGAGTAAAAACACTAGCCACCAGCCTGCTAGTGCCTCAATGGAAATGTCAAATTCTAGGCAGAGAAACAGGGTGGTTCGTCACAATTGCAAAGCTCACATGATCATTTCGTTGAGGGAGGGATCATTCACTGTTACAACATTCACCAGTGAGCACACACATCCTCTTGTCAAAGAGCTTGGACGTCGTAGGTACTACCGGTCTCATCGCAAGATCCCGGAAGAAGACCTCGAATTCTTGGAACTAATGCATAACCGAAATCTGAAAACATCTGATATTATGGGTATGCTGGGTGATGTACATGGAGGCGACATACGGACTTTGGGGTATGTCAAGAGGGATGTTACAAATGAGAGATCCAAGATGAGGGCGAAATTGTTGTTTCGGGACATGGACCTAACATTGGAATACTTCAAGAAGCGACAAGATGAGAACCCAAACTTCTATTATGCAAAAGATGTCGATGAAGATAATGCTGTCCGAGCGCTGTTTTGGGTTGATGGAAGGACCAGATTGTTGTACCCCAAGTACAAAGATTGTGTATTTTTCGATACAACATTCTGCACCAACCGCTACAATATGCCCTTTGCACCAATTGTTGGAATCAACAACCATCTGCAGACAGTGGTGCTAGGCTGTGCTTTGCTTGCCAATGGGACAAAAGATGGTTTCAGGTGGGTGTTTGAAAGGTGGCTTGAAGCAATGGATGGAGTGCAACCGGACCACATAATGACCGACCAAGATCAAGCAATGGGAAAGGCCATTTTAGAAGTATTCTATGATGCAATCCACCGAAACTGCTTTTGGCACGTGATCCGGATCGCGAAAACAAAGGTTGGGAAGCCAATGCAACAAGGAGAGCCTTTTGCACAAGCATTTTGGGCATGCATCTTTGACACAGATACCGTTGAGCAGTTTGAAGCTAGTTGGAAACATGTGATGACTTGGTTCCAAATGGATCAAAATAAGCATCTGAAAAACATGTGGGACTCTAGGAAAAAGTGGGCTCCCATATATTTTAGGAGGAACTTTTTCCCTTTCACGAGTACAACGGGCAGGTCTGAGGGGCTCAACTCTTACTTCAAAACTTTGGTTCACCCGTCTGACTCGGTGTTCACGTTTGTGAGGCAGTTTGAACTATGCCAAGACATGATGCTCGACAGAGAAGACAATGCAGGGTTCATTATTGAGACAACAGAACCACCATTGTGGGGCAGGTGAGGTGTTGTAGTTGTTACAAATATAATTCTGTGTTAACAACAAGCAATAAGAGTGTTAACAACAATAAAATAAAGTGTTAACAACAATTTTTGTAACATTATTTTCCTTTGTGAACAACATCTAGTAACATTATTTTCCTGTGTGAACAACATCTAGTAACTTTGTGAACAACAACTATTAGCAGTGTTTACAACAACTATTATAAAAAATGGAAATTGTAGGAGTAGTTTTGTAACATTTGTTTCCTCCTTGTTTTACAATTACTAACAATGTTAACAACAACTTTTTTGAGCAGGCTCAACATTGAGAAGCAAGCATCTGTATTCTACACTAGAGAAGTATTCGACCGATTCCAGAAACTTATTGCTGAGAACACTGCCTTTACCCTTGAGCAACAACAAAATGATGCTAGTCTACGCTTTTCCCTGGTTGCTAGTGATAGGAGAGACACTAGAACATACCAAGTTGAAGCTGATGTTGCAAACGGATTATATGATTGCAGCTGCAACATGTTTGATATGTGTGGACTAATTTGTCCCCACATAATCAGGGTCATGGTGCACTTGAATATCCAGGTGATACCAGATAGGTACTTGTTAGAAAGGTGGTCTCAAGCAGCTAGTAAAGGTGCTCCAGTTCCTGATGCCAACACCCGTCCTCACATGTTTGGCATCCCTGGAACAAACACTCTGAGGTACAACAGGCTATGCCGCAAGATGAATCGCCTGGCATCCGATGCGTGCTTTAGTGATGAAACATATGAGTTGGTGTCTGCAGCAATTGATAGTGTTAGTGCTGTTGTTGATGCAAAGAGAAGAGGTGGAGACACACAACAAGATGGTGAACCTGATGTGGTTCAGGTGCAAGCGCAACAACAAACAGCACAAGGAGGGTTGAGAAACCCACCACGGCAACAACCTAAGGGCCGCCCGAAAGAATCGGAGAAGCGAAAGAAGCCTCTACTTGAACAACGTGAAGATGCTGCAAAGAAGAAGAAGAAGAAAGGGAAGAAACATGAAGAGACAAACATGGCGGAAAAGACGAGCACGACCGCCAAAAGAGGCACGGCTTCTAAAAAGAAGAAGATGACGGGAACAAAGGTGACAAAGTGTCCATTCTGCTTAAGGGATCACCATTTGGTTGATTGTCTTGTCATGAAAATGAAAATATCTGCTACGCAAGAAGCTCAGGGAGCTGCGACACAACAGGATGAAAATGTGCCCGAAGTGGAACTTGGTCTCAAGCTGTAATTTTGTTAGTATTGTTACCTGCATATAGCTCTCAAACTTATGTTGCCCCTTTATAGTAGAAAACTTTGATATGGTTGTGTTATATGTTGTTAATGAAGTCTACATGTTCCTGATTATTGACAACAAAAGTTCACCTGGTTACAAATTATTGTTGAGTTTACAATGGAACTATCAGGTATTTACAACATATATAATGTTGACAACAAAAGTTCACCTGGTTACAAATGTTTGTTGAGTTTACAATGGAACTATCAGGTATTTACAACATATATAATGTTGACAACAAAAGTTCACCTGGTTACAAAATGTTTGTTGAGTTTACAATGGAACTATCATGTATTTACAACATATATAATAGAACATATGTATTTACCACATAAATTATATTAGTGACAAAATGGAAAAGTTGTTGTGTGCAAGTTGTTGTATTCAGGTTCCTGACTACAAAACTTTATGTAGTTTACAATAGGAAATAAATGTATTTACAACATATTGAACCAAAAACAAATTGTTGTGTAAACAAACAAGTGAAATCACATGCATGTTGAACATTCATACAAATCCATAGCAACAAAGTTATCATTCATGGGGGGAAATGTGCTTCCCTATTACAAAAGTAACCAACCAACCATACACACAAGTTCCATTCGTTCAACCATAGACATAAGTTTCATTGGTTCGACATAAACTACATTGCACCAAAATACATATCCTTCCAACAACTATCCTAGCTACTCATATGTCTCCTCCTCAAAGATCTTGGCACAATCTTCTGTGTTCGTGGGGTGTGTGATCAATTCTGTAGCAAGAATCATGCGAAAATAAGGGATGCCATTCTCGTCAAAGTTCTCCATGACCTTCCCATCAAACTTCTCCATGTAGAGTATCGCAAAGAAACCACAATCAAAGCTGAAATGACAAAAGGAGAATGTATTAGCATTGGGAAAAAGGACTTGCAATATAAGAGAGAAAAATGTAGGCATATTTACTCACTGGTTGGGCTGCTGTGGGTAGTCAGTAGGTCCTCCATGTTTGAATTTAGTGATGTCAAAACTGAAGGCTTGAGTCTCTTTAGCAAGAACATCAAAGTTTGTGATCTGAAACAAAAAGTGCATGAAATAGTTACATAATCCAGTAGTGTTAGTCACAAAAATTATAAAGTAAGACAACATTAGTTTTATGATTTGTCACTTGGTTACAACACATGTAAAAGCAATGTTACATAATCCAGTAGTGTTAGTTACATAATCCAGTAGTGTTAGTCACAAAAATTATAAAGTAAGACAACATTAGTTTTATGATTTGTCACTTGGTTACAACACATGTAAAAGCAATGTTACATAATCCAGTAGTGTTAGTCACAAAAATTATAAAGTAAGACAACATTAGTTTTATGATTTGTCACTTGGTTACAACACATGTAAAAGCAATGTTACATAATCCAGTAGTGTTAGTCACAAAATTTATAAAGTAAGACAACAAAAACATATGATTGGAAACTGAAAGTGTAATGTATAGGTGCAAAGGTCATAGTGCAACAAACCAGGTTGTTCATGGCAGACTCCATGGAACCTCCTTTCTTTGATGGTTTGATAGAATCAAACGAGTTGATTTGCGAGTGCAGAAGATTTATGCAACAAGTGGCCCAGTGCTTCTCATGTACAATTGGGAACCAAAGCTGCGGATGCAAAAAAGTTATAAAAACCCAGCCTTGCATGGAAAAAATAAATTACACAACATTATGAACTACTAACCAGATCCATTTTTGATATCTTGTATTTTTCACAAGCAATCTTGAACTCTTGGATAACATCCTTTGTTTGGAACTTGGCAGGATCCTTGATAAGTTCAGACTGCGATGAAAGGTTACGACAATAGAAATGTTGGTACTAGAAACATGAGTGCAAACTTGAAACTATTTCAACAACAAAAAAAGGAACACCAAGGTAGCATTGTACTTACAGTCATATGCACAGAAAATGCGAACTTCTTACGACACCTTTTGTTGGTAGAGGCTTGCAATTTATTCTCGATGTTGAACTTCTCAACATAAAGGGACATGACTTGATTGTCCATGTGCTGGCGTGGCTTGAACACGGCTTGAAAGTTTTTGTATGAGACAAAGAAGTTACCAATATGAACAAATGCTTTACTGCAATGAACCAAAAATGTTGTAAAGTTAGTCACAAATTGAAATGAGTAATACAACATTAGGCAGAGGAATAGGAGTACATTGCTAGAAAAGGAGATAGAAAAACAACAACAAAAAAGAGATGAAGTTACAAAATTCAGTAAAGTTAGTCACAAATTGAAATGAGTAATACAACATTAGGCAGATAGAAAAACAACAAAGGCCAGATGACTCACGGATGAACACCCTTCTTCGGTGGCCTCAATTTGCGGCTATGCCCAATGTATTTGCGATAAGTGGATTGATGACTGTCTAAAAGTCTCATCTTCTTCACCTTGGGAGGTGTATCAATGTCCTTTGCGGCCCTCTTTTGGCGTTGCTTCTTATCATGTGTGTCTGGACCACTAGAAGCATTTCCTTTGGCTTCCTGGAGAGTAGATGCTGCAAACCAAAACAAGTGAAAAACAGAAAAAGCAAGTAAGAATCCGAATGTATGGACAACCAACATATAAAAGACTAGGAAAAATGTAAAGAAATATACCAGCAGGTACAATGGGTTGTGGCACGTCCTCTTTGCGCACCGGTGTCACGACAACACAAGAACCTCCACTTGTAGCTGCAACATCAGGAAGTGTAGCGAAGAACTTTGCCTCCTCAGATCCATCAGGAAACAAATCCATTTTTGGTACATCATCCCAAAAGCCAGCCGGGTATTTGCTTGGAGATTTAATTCTAGGCGACTCATCACCACTTGATGGGCTGGGCACATGAGAAATGTTTTGTGGATAAGGCACCAGGGTAGGCACAGTAGTGCGCGCCGGAGAAGGCACACAAGAAGTAACCGGGCAAGCCTCACGATTGTGCTCCGAAGAAGGCGCATGAGTGTGCTCCGGAGAAGGCACTGGAGAAGTCTCGGTAGAGTGCTCCGGAGAAGGCACCGGAGAAGTCTTGTTAGAAACCTCGCCAATATCCATCGCATCATCATTCACAACATTGTGAGTCTGATCTTCCTCAACCATGATTGGGCTTGGGTCCTTTGCATGTACATCCGGAGCTGCAGGGCATGGGATAGTGAAGCTGCTGGATGCGACATTAGCAGCATGAACATCCACCAGCAATGCTGCCATACGCTTTGCATTTGAAGCCTTCAAAAACTCCCCAAAGTTGTGCAATCCAGCAGCCAAATCAGTTGCATAAAGAGCCTTGTGCTTGTTGTACAGTCCTTGCAAATGTTCGGGCACCTAAAAAAGCATGAGTACCATTAGTTACAAAAACCATGTGTAATAGACACAAAAATTATTGAGTAATACAACATTAGCTCCAGGAATTGTGACTTCATTGCATATTACTGTGACCACATAGTAGATAGCAAAACAACAAAATAGGTAAATAAAAGTTACAAAAACCATGTGTAATAGACACAAAAATTATTGAGTAATACAACATTAGCTCCAGGAATTGTGACTTCATTGCATATTACTGTGACCACATAGTAGATAGCAAAACAACAAAATAGGTAAATAAAAGTTACAAAAACCATGTGTAATAGACACAAAAATTATTGAGTAATACAACATTAGCTCCAGGAATTGTGACTTCATTGCATATTACTGTGACCACATAGTAGATAGCAAAACAACAAAATAGGTAAATAAAAGTTACAAAAACCATGTGTAATAGACACAAAAATTATTGAGTAATACAACATTAGCTCCAGGAATTGTGACTTCATTGCATATTACTGTGACCACATAGTAGATAGCAAAACAACAAAATAGGTAAATAAAAGTTACAAAAACCATGTGTAATAGACACAAAAATTATTGAGTAATACAACATTAGCTCCAGGAATTGTGACTTCATTGCATATTACTGTGACCACATAGTAGATAGCAAAACAACAAAATAGGTAAATAAAAGTTACAAAAACCATGTGTAATAGACACAAAAATTATTGAGTAATACAACATTAGCTCCAGGAATTGTGACTTCATTGCATATTACTGTGACCACATAGTAGATAGCAAAACAACAAAATAGGTAAATAAAAGTTACAAAAACCATGTGTAATAGACACAAAAATTATTGAGTAATACAACATTAGCTCCAGGAATTGTGACTTCATTGCATATTACTGTGACCACATAGTAGATAGCAAAACAACAACATAGGTAAACTAATGTTACAAAAAATAAGCAATAATAGATACAAAACCTATTGACTAATACAACATAACATGGCAAAAGTGACATACCTGCAGCTCTTCGCTGCTTGCAAACCCTTTTTCAAGCCACTCATTCAGTGATGCTGAGGGGTTAACATCAACCTCCTCACTGCCCAAGCCATCATCCCCCACTACACCAGGATCAGCATGAGGCAGATTTTCATCGGTGGGAGCTACCACAGCATACAAAGTTTGTGATAACGGCAAGAGCTGAACATATAAACAAAAAGGACATCAACATTAGTACAAACCATGGTTTACTACTAACGAAGAAAAAAAGGGGAAAGTAGATAGATGCATGTCATGGAAATTTACTTACTGGTCGAACCCCAAAACCTGCCGGGTCAAGACTCAGCTTGTTCTTATCAATGTCAACAACAAGCTTGAAATCGTCATCACACACGTGGCAAAACCTAGGGGTGCTGCGGTTGATGGTGTGCTCTTTAGGGGCCAAAGGTGGGAAGCTAAGGAAGTCCATGTATATGGTCTGCATAGAATGAAACAAGACACGGTATTAGATGAGGAATATCCACATTAAAAATATGCATTTACAACATAAAAAACAGAAACAAGTTATAGGAATAGGAGTTCTACCGCGAGCATGGGAAGGCACATCGCAATCCACACAATCTGCGAAGGATCAAGTTTGGAACGATTCAATAGCTTCTCTTTGAACAACCCAACCTCGCCCATCGTCTCTTTAAGTATATGCTCATCAATGGCATACTGGCCAATCTCATTGGCATCCATCAAAATACCCAAATACTCACATTTGACCAAGTTACCGGTGCCAGGACAAAGCACAGTGGCAAAAGCTATAAGACCAAAGCTCTGAACAACAAGTGCCTCATTTGTATCTTCACAATTCTCCAACACCTCAATGGCTTTAGCAATTGTCGCACGTCCCTTTTCGTTCTTGAACATATCTCGAAGGTCAGATTGTTGAGTCCTCTTTAGATATACCATGTCTCTATTACCGGAAGGCACGCCAAGAACCTTAACCACCATCTCCCTTGTGAACAAAATACTCTTGTGCTTGTGCCTAAACTCCCTTAGCTTGGGATTTGTGTGCTTCACCACATACTCAATGAGCTCCATTGGCGGTGCTGCAAATGAAGCTACACTGAGCAATGGCTTGAAAGCAGTCTTGGCAATGATAGCTCTCTTGGCATCATTCATGTTTTTTTGAACAACTTTCGCAAGCCGCTTTGCTCCAAAACGCATTTGAAACATAGCCTCTTTCGGAGCTTCTTTCGGTGCCATATTGTCAAACTGCAAAATGGAGAGAAACAACAAGACACAACAATTACTACATAAAAAAGTTACAATTAATTACTGCCATCCAAATTACACCGACAAACAAATACAAGTATACAACAATCCATAGCAAATACAACAACAAACCATGTACAATATTAACAACATCTATTTGCAGGTACAAATAACAACAAAAATGAACATTACTTGGTCACAAAAAAGTTGCATGGATTACAAATAATACAACAACAAATAATGTATAATATTAACAACAAAAGGTTGCAGGGTTAACAACAAAAATCTAATGTGAACTAACATAATTCATGTTGCAAGTACAGGGAACAACAAATGTGAAACCTACTTAGTCACAAAAAAATTCATGGAATACTACAATTCCATACTACAAAAACTCAGCCCATAACCTACAGAACAACAACAACCTAACAAAGGTCGACCTAAATCGAGGAGGGAGGAACATGAGCGGGGGGGAGGTAGAGGAGGAACAAACCGCCGGCCGCCGACCGCCGCGTCAGACGCGATGGAGAAGGGAGGCCAGACGCGGGGGAGGAGGGGGGAAGTTGACGCGGGAAGGAGGGAGGCCGGCGACGCTGGGAGCAGAGAGGAGGACGAAACTTACCGCCGGCCGCCGCGCGGCCGCGTCGCTCCGCCGGGACGCGCCGGGACGCGCCGGACTCCGCCGCCTCGCCCGCCGCGTCGCTCCGCTGTCACCCGCCGCCTCGCTCCTCCTTCGTTTCGTCGCCAACTGATGGGGAGCGTCGGGCTCGTGGTTTGGATGGGCCGCGTCGGGCTCGTGTTTGGCTGGCTCGTGGATTGAATCTGGAGCGTCCACTTTGGATGTATCGACGGCGCGGACCACAACCGATCGCTGCGAGCGATCTCAGCCCCCGCATAACCCCTCTTCTTCTTTCTTCCGCATCGGGAGGAGACAGTCGAGTGGATCCCGGTGACGCCTGACCCTCCACGCCCCACCGCGCTCTCCCCAGAGATCCACCCGCCCGAATCCCTATACGTCGCAGCCGCCGGCTGCCAGCAAAACCAATCCCGTGAGGGCGTCTCCCAATACAGGACCCCGTCGAGGAGCCACACGCCAAGATGCCGCTTTGATCTGCCCGGAATCCTTGCTTTTGTTGTCGTCGTCCGTCTTTTGTTTCAGCACAGCACTCGCCGCGGGACGGCCAGAGAAGCAATCCAATTGCAAGCTAATTATTTCTTTTGACAAACAACCTAGGGACAATGGCTCGTGGCTTCGTCTGAAACATCTTCCTCACCGATCCATGTTAGCCAATTCTGTTCGTCTGGTAGAGTTTTAGTCAAATATGTTGCGTTTAGCTACTCTTATATTTCTCTAATATAAATTCTTACAAGTCTACAATTTCATTTCTTAAGTGAATATCATTATTGGTTATTCAAAAAATTAGGTTAATCCAAGAAAATAAGAAGGTTAAAGAATTGTAAAAATGAAACGAAGACATTCAAATATTAGTTTACAAATCGATATTTTAATACGCAAATAAACAATCTCCAAGTGCCTAGAGGCATTATAGACAACTGCTATAAAATTCATAGTTCTACAGCTACTCCAACCAAACGACTTTCAGATTTCCCATAGTTCTAAACTCACAGCTGCTTTCTCACATTCACAACTCACAGCAGCTTTTACAAAATCTATGGTCGAACCAAACACACCCTTAGCTTGGGATGAGGATGACTACTTCCCAAAAAACGGTTGTGCCTGATGAAGTTAAGACCGGCCATGGCGTTGAGCAAGGCGACAATGAAGCCTGAAAGAATTAGAGGTTGGAGTAGGAAAATGCACTATGACTTGACAAAGGTAACGCCACCATCTGATAAGAAGAAGAAACTCCCCTATGACCTCCTTGTGCTTAAATCCCTTATGATTAGTGTCATATTGTAATGTTAGGCCCCCAATCGTACTAGCTAGAAACTATAATTATAAACTGATATTCTTAATAGCTGGAGACTATGCTTATGAATAATCATTCATAATAGCGAGAAACTCTGCTTATAAACAGATGGACTGTGAACTGTGTGTGTAATAGTGGTGCAAGTATGATAAGGTCACTAATATAGAGAAGATGTGACCGCAACCATTGTTATAAAAGCGACAAGCAAATAACGAAGAACGAAACAAGAACACACGCAGGGGACACAAGATTTAACGTGGAAAACCCCTTTCAACACAGAAGGGGAAAAAACCACGGGCGCCAGCCAGCAAAAGTTCACTATATCGGGAGGTGTTTACAAACGCCGTGGGTTATCTTATAATCTGATGAACCCTAGCCGGCGGCTTACAAGATGTATATATAGGCGGTGCCAACGATCCGTACCGTAAGATGTATATAATCTGACATACCCGAGTCTTCCCGAGGGATTGATCCATCTTTGAGTTAGAGTCTCCGGTCTGAGTTGGGGACATCGTCCAATATGTAGTTTTGAAGTGGATGAGACAATAGAGTAAGAATTTTCGAACATTTATAAAGCAGAGAGATAAGAATTTAGGAGCTTTGATTAAATAAGAGGAGTAGAAGCTATACTTCCGACTGAAGAAACAATTTGTTTCATAAATATTTTTCCCAAGTAATTGTTTCCTAACTAACGTCCATGCTAACTAAGGTCTCCTACAGTCAGGATAGCTCTGATACCAGCTCTGTGGGGACCCCGGACTAACTGTCCGAAATACCCTGTTATGTATACAGCTCACGATCCCATGATCAGTGTGTCGTGAACACATAACCGAACTGATATCAAATTACACCATCCATTACAAAGCGGAATAAGAAAATTACAATGATGTCACATGACCATCCTTTACATAATATCCTCGAAGGGCATAACTAAACATCAGAGTAGCAACATCACTTCAGCAGCGCAGTACCCAAGTCATCTGCCATAACCCTACAGGCATCTGACTGGGAAGACGTTCCTAGCTCGCATAGACGTCGCCAACTCCTTCTTCATCCGTCGTGTTCCTCCAAGTCTGGCCAAGTAAATAGCCAGGGACAAAGCCGTGAGTACATTGGAATTGTACTCGCAAACCATCAAGAAGGGTGTTAACAGAGCTAACTAAAAGAGACAAGAGAGGAAGAAAAGTTTCTCTTGTGGATATAGCATGTGAAAGAGAATTAGTTTCTCTTGTGGATATAGTATGTGAAAGAGAATCAGTTTCTCTTGTGGATATAGCATGCCGGCATCTCAAGTGATGCGGACACTATGGTGTTTCAAGGACATCCCACTAAACATCTAGGAGGAAAGATAGCACACCGCCATCTCAATTGATGGGAACGCTTAGGAAGTTCTAAGACATATCTAGACCTTTATTGAGGATGAGGTAGCATAAGTCCATCTCAGTTGACGGGAATGCTAGAGAATTACTGTGACATACCTATATCTTTATTGAAGAAGATACTTCAAAAGATACCTATGACATCTCTATATTTTTGTTAAAGAAGAGTTCCTCTACATGAAACACTAGGAAAAAGTTCCCCACTTGGTCTTATTTTTCCACGACCATCTCCATATGGTCGACACACGCCCTTTTTCCGTACCCTTCCGGTACATCCAACACAACACTTTCTTTGCAAAGCATTTATCAAAACAAAACTCAAGCCCCGGTAAAGGTAGACCTTTGCAACCCGTCCATGACCGCGGACGCGGCTATTCGAATAGATTTGACTCTGCAGAGTTTGCACACTTTCCCCACAACTATCCGGATACCTATCGTGTGGGCATCATCCCCGCATAACAACATATGCCACGACGGATACCCGGACATAACCTTTCGCCCATCTCCACTGGCACGAGTCCTTCCCTGCGGGCTTACCCCTTCCCGGCACCCGGCAGCATACCTCCTTTTGAGCGTATCTCCGGCGCCATGACAGAAGACTAGTAATCGTCCGGCTATCGGTCTAGACAGTGTATTGCCTCCTTCAGAGCGCAACCCGGCGTCAGAGGTCATCGTGACCCTCCCTAGAGAGTTGTGAAGGGTGCTCATGCCAGCTTCAACAAACTACGGGCTAAGCCCCGTCCCACACCAGGGTAGAGTGGTTGCGCGATAAAAGTTGGGCTGGTGTACACTTATACGCAGTGCTCCTTTTTAAAACCATTTTTCCCACAACACCTTGGTTGTTCAACAAACAGCCATACACCACTTTTCCGAACAACTTTACCAAGATCCTTTGCTTTCTTAAACCATACGCTTGGGTTAACTCACCCAAGGTTTTCATAAAACATTTACAACAAGGTAAGCCTTGAGGGGTTCCCAACCTATAGTTTCATGAGTTGAACTAGAATTGCACTATGGCCGAGATGAGAGTCATCTTGCCATAGAAGGTATAAAGGGGTAATGGGTGGATCATACTCGCTTAAGATAAGCATGTATGATGCCAACACAAAGAGGATTATACTTTCAGATTTGTGGTGCTAAAAGTACAACTTAGATAGTGGAGTATCACTATCCAACATACTCTCCAATGGGTACATGGCATACTCCTCTCAAGTTGAGAATACACCAAGATCAGGACATTGATACCTCTAAATTACAAAAGTGGTGGGTGTGGTGTAAGTTACTATCTTGAGAGGGAAGATGCTCAAGTCGAGCATACAAAGTAACCAAGAGGAATAGCACGACCATGATACCATGCATCCCATAATCACAACGACAATAGTGGAGTATCACCACTAGGGAGTACCCCACTAGCAACCATACATAGATGATAATAGTAAAGAGAACAACACACATAGAATTAAGGTGCTTTGGATATCAACAAATGACATCCAACTAGACACTGAATCAGAGATCAAAAGATGGCTTGCCTTGGCTTATTTGTCCCTTTACTTCTTCAACTTCATCAATAGAAGAATCCCAACAATATAAATAAAATCCTCGTCCGATTCCACTTCTTCTTCTTCTCCGGAATTGTTCGCATCTATCGCCGGAAAATATAAAAGGAACACAATCAATCCCATTGCACCAACAAAACAAACATACAACAATCAACAACTAACCATGCAGCCAAGTATAACATACTAAGGACTTATAGATACCACAAAACAAATTTAAGATTTTTAATTTAGAAAACCCCATTCATTTACCTAGTAGAGGCATGAGTGCATCACAACTTAGCAATTGCCTCTCTCGGTTATCACCATGGTATAAACCAATTATCCCCTGGTAGATAACATCATGAAGAGGACAAGAGCATTAGTTTGGCATCACAAACATTCACAACATAATTTCAAACATTTTGGGAAAAGTAGAAAACAGTTTTCCTAACTTAGTTTGCTCACATAACACAACATCCAAAATAGGAAGCAAACCATATTCCACATCATTTGAAAACTTAAACAAAACAAAAGAGCTAATGTTAAGTTGCAGATGTTTTGTTTTGCAAGCATAAAACAAAGGTTGCCCATCTCTACTAAAAAGAGTTGGTCAAGGGTTTTAAATAAACCAACATGTTTTGGTCCAACAATGCATGTCACACATAAACATTACTAACAGTAACAAATATGTATGAACAGAGACTAATAATATTTTTCCTATATAGCCAGTACTAATACAAGACTAACCCAATTGGAATCACCCAAAAATATTAATCCTACAATTTTAGGAATTTCTGTGAATCTGACTGTACAGAAAACAAGATCTGTAAGCCATAAATCGTAGAAAAATCCTAAAAATATGAGGCCACTTGCATTTGAAAGGTAATTAAACAGAGATGCAAACTCAATTGGATTTGGGTTCAAATTGTTTCTGAAACTCACACAAATGGATTTACAAGTTTACTGCATGTCTGTACCAATTTCTTTCTCTCTGGAGTTACACAACAGATAAATGTTTGAAACTTGTTTGAGATGATTAAGAAAACATTCAGTAATCCTACAGAATTGGAATCACTCAATTAGGTACAAAATTGGATTTTTGATGATTTAAAAGCTAACAGTCAAGTCTGCAGAACACACAGAACAAGTTTAATTCACCACAAATCGTATATCAATCATAAAAATATGAGGTCAGTTGCATCTGAAAGGCATTAAGAAGCTGGTTCTTAACCAACTGGTTTCATTCAAAAATTCGTTCCCAAGCTCCTGGTTTAATTCGACAAAGTCAGATCTGTCCAGATCTTGATCTGTGAACCATTTCAGTTTCAGGAGGTCAATCGAAGTGAAACCACCGCCAAAATTAAGGTATTGAAGATGGCTTTCACCTACAGTTGAGTTTGTTCAAAAAGGTTTTGCAAAACGGAACAAATCTAATAAACAATGAATCTGCATGTTTTCAGAACTTTATTTACCACGGACAATCCGTAACGAATTTGAGGGTGAGACCAACGCCAAGTTGTATATCTTTCCAATACCTATCCGTGGAACTTTGAATCACTCGATTTGGATCTGCACACGAGATTTGGCGGATTTTACAAGATCGTACCAGAATCTGAAACAGCAAGATAGCAGAAATTACAGCAAGTTTTTGGACGAACTTTGGTCAAGAGCTTCAGATCTGAGGATTGCTCAACCTTCTCCATGCTTGGACCATCATGCACCTGCATCAAGATCCAATCTTAGCAATGGAGGAAGAAGAAGAGGAGATTAAACCATCTAGGGTTGGGGAGAAGATGGAGAGGGAGTCTCTCATGGTGAGGGGAAGCTTGAGGGAGGAGGGAGCTTCATCTTGGAGTGCCTTCCATGGCCATGGCCGGCCATGGAGCTAAGGAGGAGCAGCAGCTCGTGGTGGAGGGCAGGGAGAGAGTGTGAGGGAGTGGAGAGTGAGAAAAAAATGAGCCAAAGGGGAGGTGGTGGCCGGCCAAGGAGCTTTTATAGAGGGAGAGTGAGTTGGCTGCCTCCTTTGTGATTGGCTAAGATGGGTGGCTGTCCATTTAGTGATTGGGGTAGTTGGGAGGCAAGGCTTGTGGAGGAAGGAATGGAGATGAAGAGATTTCAGCTCATGCATGCCAAGAGTTTGACATGGCCGGCTACTTCTTGTTACTACAAGTGGACAAGTCAAGTGCATATGCCACTTAATGCCAGTCGACCAAGGTTGAGTGTCGGGAGGGTTGGATAATAGTGGCTTGATGATGTCTTCAAATTAGGGAGATATATGATAATATACATTGGTGCCAATGTTGAAGAATAATGCAATTTGATCAAATTAACAATTTGCCCAAGAGATGATGGTGGTGATGGTGAGTTAGACAATGATAGGGCAAGGTTAAGAGAGATGGTGAGAGAAGTAACCATATACCCACAATGATGAATATGGTGACATAAATTATGAATTCATGAGGTCAAGGTGATGATGGAAAAGAATATAAATTGCTCTACAAATGAGAGGTCAATTGGAAGTGGTTTAAAAGTATCAAATGATCATCCATTTGATCAAGAATTGGAGGATGGGGGGAATAGAATGTGGTAGATCAGAGGTGTGTATAAGATGTGCAAGTGTTTCCATATGAAAAAAGATTCATTTGAAAAGTATTTGAAACACCTCAATTGCCTAGGGACAATTGGGAATGAACTCAAGTGGAATGGAATTTGGAAATATTGAGAGAGAACTGGTTGGAACATAGGAGTTCAAAAAGTTCTACTTACCTTCTCAAGTAAAGTAGAGTTTTTCTCAAACTTAAAATAAACAAGAAGAAAATAAGAAGGGTATAAGTACCATAAACAAGCTTTTTGTTAAAAAGGAAGCATGATAGAAAGTAAGGTTTTAGAAATCAGTACTTGGTAGAAATGAGATGAAGAACAAAACCCATTTTAGTTCCTTGTTTTCTTTGAAGAAATATTTTGAGAAGCTTTAATAAAACTAAAAGTGGTTTTGTGGTCAAAACCAGAGAAGAAAACAGTAGGGTTCTGAGAAAGAGAACTAATTTAGGGAGAAGTGTTCCCAAGGGTGGATGGTGGCTACAAAATGTATCCATCATTCCCACTCTTGGTTTTGTGAAGATAAACTTGGATGAAAACAAAAACAAGAGGTAAAAGAGGAAGAAGTGATCTGGTGTTGAACATTGGAGGTGGCATAAGATCAAGTTGGAAATATGTGCTGCAAGGATAGACTGAGACATGCAAGATGTGGAGGTTGAAGAGGATGCTGCATAGATGAGATCCATGCATTGAGGTCAGCAATAACAGTTGTGGTTGCTTAGAGATCAACTGCCAAAGTTGGGAACTTTTGAGTAGGCAATACTCATGTTGTCATCAGGAGGGAGGTTTGATGTAGTACGAAGGAAAACCAATCTTGCCTAAGTCACACATGTGTTTTATTAGATGAGTTGTTTGTTTATCCACTAGAGGTGTTGTTCTTTGAGGTAACTCAAGACAAAACTCAACAAGCAAAACAAGACAATACATCTACCAACGGATCAAAGCAATTCATCTTAACAGACAGATCAAGGCAATTCATCTTAATTAGTCTATAGAAAAAGTTTTTGTTCCCCCTGATTTTTGAAATAAGGACAACTAATCAAGGTTGCAAAAGTTGGGGTGTTACAGATCTTCCACCCTTAAAATAATCTCGTCCCGAGATTACTGAGTGTAGAACTAGAGGGGTTATAAAGTTTAACCAAAGTCAGACTCCATTCTTCTGTAGACGTGCCGTTGTAGAGAAGGTCGTTGCTTCATCTTCTGGGAGACATGATGGATTTCTGCCGATGGCGAGCTTCATGAAGAAGTTGACTACTCCATGCAGGTGTTGGATCTGTAGTTTCTTCGCGATCCTCGAGGGGGTTCAAGGCTGTGGGAGGGTTAGTGCACCCAAAGGTGCTTAAGCAGGGCTGAAAACTTTTTAGAGTTAACTTTAAATTTTAGTGGAAGACGAAGTCTTCCACCCTTAAAATTTTCAGCGGGGTTTTTGAAAATTAGAGCTTCAGCCACGGGTCTTGTCGGCGCTTTCGAAGGAGGCATTTATCTCTCGTCTTGAGTCGAACATCTTGAGGGGGTGTTGTGTAGTCCACGGCTTCAAGAGGGGTTAGTGCATCCCACGTTTCCAACGGTTTGTTAGAAAGGTTTAAAATTTTAGGGTTAGCTCCAACTTTTAGTGGAAGACGGAGTCTTCCACCCTTAAGATTTTTCATCGATCTTTCGGAAAAACTCAGAGCTTCGTTCTGTCTGGGGCTTCTGAAGAAGTCATCGGTCTTCCTTGTTCAGCTGAAGAATCTTCGGGGGCGACGTGCAGACCACAACTTCAAGAGGCACTCCCGGTGTTAACTAAACCATAGGACGTGTGGTGAGTTAGTTAGTCGAGGAAACTCCTGGTTGGTATCCACATGAAGCAGCAACAAAGGTCGTCGGAGGCAATCTTCAGCTTGACGGTCAGTGCTGACTTATACCAGTTGAGAAGTTAGTGGGTAAACTACACTTAATCTTGAGTCTTGAGGTATCTTCAGGAGCTTCACTTGGTAAGGACCAGATGAACAAGGTGATGTAGCTTGGCTTTGACGCTATTGTTCACTCAACGGGTTAGACGGTGTGTTAGGGGGGTATTTTGAAGAAGATATCCTAGAGGTTAGCACGACTATACTCCAAGGTTAGACCAAGTTAGTAAGGCTTCTCGCAGAGGTGCAGTCACTCTTGAAGGTAGAGGCTTCTGGTTTCTTGATGAAGTGGAGATGCTTCAGATGAACTTGAAAGTAGTCGGCGTAGATAGGGGTCTGAGTTAGTTTACCGGATGGTTGAAAAACAACTGCTAACGGGTTTAGAGTTAGAGTCTTTCGTTAATCTACCCAACTAACTAGCAGTTAGCAATACATCGGCGAGGCAAATTTTAATCCTATCATTGCACGTGACACCCATACAACCATAACCAGAGACAAAATACCACTAACAGAGGCTACTGGTATTTTTCCTAGATGCACAGAAACAAAACAAGATCAACACAATTGGAATCATTCAAAAATATTTATTTTTCAATTTTTGAGACTCAAAATACTAACCAGAAACAGTGATCAAGTTTTATTTATTACAAATCGCACAAAAATCCTAAAAATACAAGGTCAGTGGCGACTGAAAGATAATTTCATACTGGTTCTAGTGCAATTGGAATCACATCAATCGGAGCTACCAAACTATTTTTATTAGCAAAACAGTACACTGGCAGATTTCCATTTTTAATTTCTGTTTTGCAAATTTCAAACAATTAAAAAGGACGGGAACGTCCAAATAGCAAGACATACATGCACACAACAAACAGATACAAACACTCAAGGCAGTACACTAGGGAACTACAAGCAATCATCAAACCATACATGGTACTCTAAGTACCCAGAAATTGCTAATGCGCGGGGGTAGCTCAATCAAAGCGATTGAGTTTGTCCTATCCATCCTATAGGTTTGGGGGCCGGTCACATATGTTGCCGTCTTCAGCTTATTGACATCATCTTCAACAAGGATTCTCGAAGCAGTTGATGGTGAGGCGGCCGGGTGTTGAGTCGCCGATGTTGAAGTGGAGGCGAAAACTGCGTAGATCTTCTAGTCTCGACATCCCGGAAATATGAGGTCTTTGAAGAGGTAGCTATTGAGGTGCTCCCGAAGTCGGCAACTTCTGGTGGCTGGCCTAAAAATTACTAGTCAAGAAACTGAGGGCTTGATCCCTGACGACTGCAAAAAGTGCAAGTCCACGGAGGAACAAGGTCAGCTCCTTAACAGACTTTGGTGATAACCAAAGACATGATCTTATTATTCTTTTATCTGCACACTAAGTCGGCCTCCAATCTTGAACAGCTGCTGTTGGACATACCCGAGTCTTCCCGAGGGATTGATCCATCTTTGAGTTAGAGTCTCCGGTCTGAGTTGGGGACATCGTCCAATATGTAGTTTTGAAGTGGATGAGACAATAGAGTAAGAATTTTCGAACATTTATAAAGCAGAGAGATAAGAATTTAGGAGCTTTGATTAAATAAGAGGAGTAGAAGCTATACTTCCGACTGAAGAAACAATTTGTTTCATAAATATTTTTCCCAAGTAATTGTTTCCTAACTAACGTCCATGCTAACTAAGGTCTCCTACAGTCAGGATAGCTCGATACCAGCTCTGTGGGGACCCGGACTAACTGTCCGAAATACCCTGTTATGTATACAGCTCACGATCCCATGATCAGTGTGTCGTGAACACATAACCGAACTGATATCAAATTACACCATCCATTACAAAGCGGAATAAGAAAATTACAATGATGTCACATGACCATCCTTTACATAATATCCTCGAAGGGCATAACTAAACATCAGAGTAGCAACATCACTTCAGCAGCAGTACCCAAGTCATCTGCCATAACCCTACAGGCATCGACGGGAAGACGTTCCTAGCTCGCATAGACATCGCCAACTCCTTCTTCATCATCGTGTTCCTCCAAGTCTGGCCAAGTAAATAGCCAGGGACAAAGCCGTGAGTACATTGGAATTGTACTCGCAAACCATCAAGAAGGGTGTTAACAGAGCTAACTAAAAGAGACAAGAGAGGAAGAAAAGTTTCTCTTGTGGATATAGCATGTGAAAGAGAATTAGTTTCTCTTGTGGATATAGTATGTGAAAGAGAATCAGTTTCTCTTGTGGATATAGCATGCCGGCATCTCAAGTGATGCGGACACTATGGTGTTTCAAGGACATCCCACTAAACATCTAGGAGGAAAGATAGCACACCGCCATCTCAATTGATGGGAACGCTTAGGAAGTTCTAAGACATATCTAGACCTTTATTGAGGATGAGGTAGCATAAGTCCATCTCAGTTGACGGGAATGCTAGAGAATTACTGTGACATACCTATATCTTTATTGAAGAAGATACTTCAAAAGATACCTATGACATCTCTATATCTTTGTTAAAGAAGAGTTCCTCTACATGAAACACTAGGAAAAAGTTCCCCACTTGGTCTTATTTTTCCACGACCATCTCCATATGGTCGACACACGCCCTTTTTCCGTACCCTTCCGGTACATCCAACACAACACTTTCTTTGCAAAGCATTTATCAAAACAAAACTCAAGCCCCGGTAAAGGTAGACCTTTGCAACCCGTCCATCACCGCGGACGCGGCTATTCGAATAGATTTGACTCTGCAGAGTTTGCACACTTTCCCCACAACTATCCGGATACCTATCGTGTGGGCATCATCCTGCATAACAACATATGCCACGACGGATACCCGGACATAACCTTTCGCCCATCTCCACTGGCACGAGTCCTTCCCTGCGGGCTTACCCCTTCCCGGCACCCGGCAGCATACCTCCTTTTGAGCGTATCTCCGGCGCCATGACAGAAGACCCTCGGTATCGTCCTACAGTGTATTGCCTCCTTCAGAGCGCAACCCGGCGTCAGAGGTCATCGTGACCCTCCCTAGAGAGTTGTGAAGGGTGCTCATGCCAGCTTCAACAAACTACGGGCTAAGCCCCGTCCCACACCAGGGTAGAGTGGTTGCGCGATAAAAGTTGGGCTGGTGTACACTTATACGCAGTGCTCCTTTTTAAAACCATTTTTCCCACAACACCTTGGTTGTTCAACAAACAGCCATACACCACTTTTCCGAACAACTTTACCAAGATCCTTTGCTTTCTTAAACCATACGCTTGGGTTAACTCACCCAAGGTTTTCATAAAACATTTACAACAAGGTAAGCCTTGAGGGGTTCCCAACCTATAGTTTCATGAGTTGAACTAGAATTGCACTATGGCCGAGATGAGAGTCATCTTGCCATAGAAGGTATAAAGGGGTAATGGGTGGATCATACTCGCTTAAGATAAGCATGTATGATGCCAACACAAAGAGGATTATACTTTCAGATTTGTGGTGCTAAAAGTACAACTTAGATAGTGGAGTATCACTATCCAACATACTCTCCAATGGGTACATGGCATACTCCTCTCAAGTTGAGAATACACCAAGATCAGGACATTGATACCTCTAAATTACAAAAGTGGTGGGTGTGGTGTAAGTTACTATCTTGAGAGGGAAGATGCTCAAGTCGAGCATACAAAGTAACCAAGAGGAATAGCACGATCATGATACCATGCATCCCATAATCACAACGACAATAGTGGAGTATCACCACTAGAGAGTACCCCACTAGCAACCATACATAGATGATAATAGTAAAGAGAACAACACACATAGAATTAAGGTGCTTTGGATATCAACAAATGACATCCAACTAGACACCGAATCAGAGATCAAAAGATGGCTTGCCTTGGCTTATTTCTCCCTTTACTTCTTCAACTTCATCAATAGAAGAATCCCAACAATATAAATAAAATCCTCGTCCGATTCCACTTCTTCTTCTTCTCCGGAATTGTTCGCATCTATCGCTGGAAAATATAAAAGGAACACAATCAATCCCATTGCACCAACAAAACAAACATACAACAATCAACAACTAACCATGCAGCCAAGTATAACATACTAAGGACTTATAGATACCACAAAACAAATTTAAGATTTTTAATTTAGAAAACCCCATTCATTTACCTAGTAGAGGCATGAGTGCATCACAACTTAGCAATTGCCTCTCTCGGTTATCACCATGGTATAAACCAATTATCCCCTGGTAGATAACATCATGAAGAGGACAAGAGCATTAGTTTGGCATCACAAACATTCACAACATAATTTCAAACATTTTGGGAA
This sequence comes from Lolium multiflorum, assembly GCA_030979885.1. NCBI lineage: Eukaryota > Viridiplantae > Streptophyta > Magnoliopsida > Poales > Poaceae > Lolium > Lolium multiflorum. The sequence goes on from CM061750.1 coordinate 405,990,372, forward strand.
AAGTAGAAAACAGTTTTCCTAACTTAGTTTGCTCACATAACACAACATCCAAAATAGGAAGCAAACCATATTCCACATCATTTGAAAACTTAAACAAAACAAAAGAGCTAATGTTAAGTTGCAGATGTTTTGTTTTGCAAGCATAAAACAAAGGTTGCCCATCTCTACTAAAAAGAGTTGGTCAAGGGTTTTAAATAAACCAACAAGTTTTGGTCCAACAATGCATGTCACACATAAACATTACTAACAGTAACAAATATGTATGAACAGAGACTAATAATATTTTTCCTATATAGCCAGTACTAATACAAGACTAACCCAATTGGAATCACCCAAAAATATTAATCCTACAATTTTAGGAATTTCTGTGAATCTGACTGTACAGAAAACAAGATCTGTAAGCCATAAATCGTAGAAAAATCCTAAAAATATGAGGCCACTTGAATTTGAAAGGTAATTAAACAGAGATGCAAACTCAATTGGATTTGGGTTCAAATTGTTTCTGAAACTCTCACACATGAATTTACAAGTTTACTGCATGTCTGTACCAATTTCTTTCTCTCTGGAGTTACACAACAGATAAATGTTTGAAACTTGTTTGAGATGATTAAGAAAACATTCAGTAATCCTACAAAATTGGAATCACTCAATTAGGAACAAAATTGGATTTTTGATGATTTAAAAGCTAACAGTCATGTCTGCAGAACACACAGAACAAGTTTAATTCACCACAAATCGTATATCAATCATAAAAATATGAGGTCAGTTGCATCTGAAAGGCATTAAGAAGCTGGTACTCAACCTACTAGTTTCATTCAAAAATTCGTTCCCAAGCTCCTGGTTTAATTCGACAAAGTCAGATCTGTCCAGATCTTGATCTGTGAACCATTTCAGTTTCAGGAGGTCAATCGAAGTGAAACCACCGCCAAAATGAAGGTATTGAAGAGGGCTTTCACCTACAGTTGAGTTTGTTCAAAAAGGTTTTGCAAAACGGAACAAATCTAATAAACAGTGAATCTGCATGTTTTCAGAACTTTATTTACCACGGACAATCCGTAACGAATTTGAGGGTGAGACCAACGCCAAGTTGTATATCTTTCCAATACCTATCTGTGGAACTTTGAATCACTCGATTTGGATCTGCACACGAGATTTGGCGGATTTTACAAGATCGTACCAGAATCTGAAACAGCAAGATAGCAGAAATTACAGCAAGTTTTTGGACGAACTTTGGTCAAGAGCTTCAGATCTGAGGATTGCTCAACCTTCTCCATGCTTGGACCATCATGCACCTGCATCAAGATCCAATCTTAGCAATGGAGGAAGAAGAAGAGGAGATTAAACCATCTAGGGTTGGGGAGAAGATGGAGAGGGAGTCTCTCATGGTGAGGGGAAGCTTGAGGGAGGAGGGAGCTTCATCTTGGAGTGCCTTCCATGGCCATGGCCGGCCATGGAGCTAAGGAGGAGCAGCAGCTCGTGGTGGAGGGCAGGGAGAGAGTGTGAGGGAGTGGAGAGTGAGAAAAAAATGAGCCAAAGGGGAGGTGGTGGCCGGCCAAGGAGCTTTTATAGAGGGAGAGTGAGTGTTGGCTGCCTCCTTTGTGATTGGCTAAGATGGGTGGCTGTCCATTTAGTGATTGGGGTAGTTGGGAGGCAAGGCTTGTGGAGGAAGGAATGGAGATGAAGAGATTTCAGCTCATGCATGCCAAGAGTTTGACATGGCCGGCTACTTCTTGTTACTACAAGTGGACAAGTCAAGTGCATATGCCACTTAATGCCAGTCGACCAAGGTTGAGTGTCGGGAGGGTTGGATAATAGTGGCTTGATGATGTCTTCAAATTAGGGAGAGATATGATAATATACATTGGTGCCAATGTTGAAGAATAATGCAATTTGATCAAATTAACAATTTGCCCAAGAGATGATGGTGGTGATGGTGAGTTAGACAATGATAGGGCAAGGTTAAGAGAGATGGTGAGAGAAGTAACCATATACCCACAATGATGAATATGGTGACATAAATTATGAATTCATGAGGTCAAGGTGATGATGGAAAAGAATATAAATTGCTCTACAAATGAGAGGTCAATTGGAAGTGGTTTAAAAGTATCAAATGATCATCCATTTGATCAAGAATTGGAGGATGGGGGGAATAGAATGTGGTAGATCAGAGGTGTGTATAAGATGTGCAAGTGTTTCCATATGAAAAAAGATTCATTTGAAAAGTATTTGAAACACCTCAATTGCCTAGGGACAATTGGGAATGAACTCAAGTGGAATGGAATTTGGAAATATTGAGAGAGAACTGGTTGGAACATAGGAGTTCAAAAAGTTCTACTTACCTTCTCAAGTAAAGTAGAGTTTTTCTCAAACTTAAAATAAGCAAGAAGAAAATAAGAAGGGTATAAGTACCATAAACAAGCTTTTTGTTAAAAAGGAAGCATGATAGAAAGTAAGGTTTTAGAAATCAGTACTTGGTAGAAATGAGATGAAAAACAAAACCCATTTTAGTTCCTTGTTTTCTTTGAAGAAATATTTTGAGAAGCTTTAATAAAACTAAAAGTGGTTTTGTGGTCAAAACCAGAGAAGAAAACAGTAGGGTTCTGAGAAAGAGAACTAATTTAGGGAGAAGTGTTCCCAAGGGTGGATGGTGGCTACAAAATGTATCCATCATTCCCACTCTTGGTTTTGTGAAGATAAACTTGGATGAAAACAAAAACAAGAGGTAAAAGAGGAAGAAGTGATCTGGTGTTGAACATTGGAGGTGGCATAAGATCAAGTTGGAAATATGTGCTGCAAGGATAGACTGAGACATGCAAGATGTGGAGGTTGAAGAGGATGCTGCATAGATGAGATCCATGCATTGAGGTCAGCAATAACAGTTGTGGTTGCTTAGAGATCAACTGCCAAAGTTGGGAACTTTTGAGTAGGCAATACTCATGTTGTCATCAGGAGGGAGGTTTGATGTAGTACGAAGGAAAACCAATCTTGCCTAAGTCACACATGTGTTTTATTAGATGAGTTGTTTGTTTATCCACTAGAGGTGTTGTTCTTTGAGGTAACTCAAGACAAAACTCAACAAGAAAAACAAGACAATACATCTACCAACGGATCAAAGCAATTCATCTTAACAGACAGATCAAGGCAATTCATCTTAATTAGTCTATAGAAAAAGTTTTTGTTCCCCCTGATTTTTGAAATAAGGACAACTAATCAAGGTTGCAAAAGTTGGGGTGTTACAGTTATATCAACCAAGCTTGAGAAAAGCTCAAACTTGGAAACAGGAACTGGCTTTGTCATCATATCAGCAGGATTATCATGAGTACTTATCTTGCATACCTTCAGTTTACCTTGAGCAACAATGTCGCGAATATAATGGTACTTGATATCAATGTGCTTTGTCCTCTCATGGAACATTTGATCTTTAGTAAGGTATATTGCACTTTGACTGTCAGAAAACAAGTTAATGCAAGAATCATCTCCACAAAGCTCAAGCATACAAACCTTTCAACCAAACAGACTCTTTGCAAGCTTCATTAATTGCTATATATTCTGCTTCGGTCGTAGATTGGGCAACAACAGATTGTAACGTTGCCTTCCAACTCACAGCACATCCACCAACAGTGAACATATAACCTGTGAGGGATCTTCTCTTATCCAAATCGGCAACAAAATCTGAATCCACATAGCCTACGAGTCCCTCACCGGTCTTGCCAAAATTCAAGCAAGCTTTAGATGTGCCACGAAGGTACCTGAAAATCCACTGAACAGCTCTCCAATGTTCTTTACCAGGATCAGCTAGGTATCGACTAACCAAACTCATAGCATATGATAAATCAGGACGAGAACAAACCATGGCATACATCAAAGAACCAACAGCACTAGAATATGGAACTCGAGACATGTACTCAATATCTTCATCAGTACTAGGACATTGCAATGCTGACAATTTGAAGTGAGAAGCAATTGGTGTACTAACAGGCTTTGCATCATGCATATTAAAACGATGAAGAACTTTCTGAATGTAATTTTGCTGACTAAGAAATAACACACTAGATTTTCTGTCTCTTGTAATTTCCATACCTAGTATTTTCTTAGCAGCACCAAGATCCTTCATCTCAAACTCACTACTTAATTGTGACTTTAAAGTAGTGATCTCTTTCTTGCTCTTGGCAGCAATCAACATATCATCAACATATAACAGCAAGTATATTGGTGATCCATTAACAAACTTGATATAAACACAACTATCATACCTAGATCTCTTAAACTCATGTGCAAGCATAAACGAATCAAACCTTTTATACCACTGTCTTGGAGACTGTTTCAAACCATAAAGGGACCTCTTCAACTTGCAAACAAGATCCTCCTTACCAGGCACAACAAAACCTTCAGGTTGGTCCATGTATATCTCCTCCTCAAGCTCACCATGCAGAAAAGCAGTCTTTACATCTAGCTGCTCAAGCTCAAGATCACGCATAGCCACAATACCAAAGAATGCACGAATGGAACTATGCTTCACAACCGGAGAGAATACATCATTATAATCAATACCTGGAATTTGGCTAAAACCTTTTGCTACTAACCTTGCCTTATACCTCGGAGGCTCATTGGGAGACAAACCTTCCTTTCTTTTAAATATCCACTTACAGCGGACAGCCTTCTTTTGTCTAGGCAAGGGCACAACATCCCATGTGCCATTCTTGTCAAGCGATTGCATCTCCTCTTGCATAGCAGAAATCCACTTCACGCGGTCAACGGATGCAATGGCCTCAGTATATGTAGCAGGTTCAGTATCATGCTCCACCTGTTCAGCACAACTCAAAGCATGATGAACAAGATTACATTCTTCAATTAAACGAGGACGTGGACCTTTGTTACGCCTCGGTCTATCAGCAATGGAACTATTTGTTTGCTGCAAAACAGGTGGTGAGTGCTGAACAACAATGTTATCAATTTCAGCAACATCATTTTCTTTCTCCTCCACGTGCTCCACCTGCACGCTAATCCTCTGTTGTTCATCATCAGAATTATCAGAAAAATCAACAGCATCAGTAACATCTGTAGATGAACTCTTATAAAACATAACAGCCTCATTAAAGACAACATTCCTGCTATGCAAAACTTTCTTAGTTTCAGGATTCCATAACTTGTATGCCTTAACTCCTGAACCATAACCAAGAAACACACACTTAACAGCCCTAGGCTCTAGCTTTCCATTATCAACATGAGCATAAGCAGTGCAACCGAAAACTCTCAACTGTGAATAATCAGCAGGTGAACCAGACCATACCTCAATAGGAGTTTTCTTATCAAGCGGAATACAAGGTGACCTGTTTATCAAGTAACAAGCGGTGGAGGCTGCTTCACCCAGAAACGTCTATGCATACCAGCATTAGACAACATGCAGCGAGCCTTGGAGATGATGGTTCTGTTCATCCTCTCCGCCACACCATTCTGCTGAGGAGTATATGGGATGGTGTGGTGCCTGACAATGCCTTCGTCGCTGCAATAATCATTGAAAACAGTAGAACAAAACTCCATGCCATTGTCAGTACGAAGCAATTTAACTTTCTTTTCTGTTTGCTTCTCTACCATAACTTTCCACTTTCTACAAGCATCAAACACATCAGATTTATGTTTCAGAAAGAAAGGCCACACTTTTCTGGAGTAATCATCTATGATAGTAAGCATGTAATTTGCACCACCAAGAGAAGTCTTGCGGGAAGGTTCCCACACATCAGCATGTACATAATCTAAAATCCCTTTAGTGGTATGAACGGAAGCATTGAATTTAACTCTTTTATGCTTACCAAAAATGCAGTGCTCACAGAACTCAAACTTACTCAAATTGCAGCCATCTAGCAGGTCTCTCCTGTGCAATTCTGCCATGCCATGTTCACTCATATGTCCAAGACGCATATGCCACGGATTAGTTTTACCAGGTTCATCAGGAATAACAGCAGCAGCAATACCAGACAAAGTGCTACCTCTAAGAACATATAACTTTGCAGAATTCATATCACCAATCATGTGAACGAGAGAACCTTTTGATACCTTCAGAACTCCGCGAGAACCGGAGTGTTTGTACCCGTCAACATCAAGGGTACTGAGAGAGATCAAATTTCTAGCCATGCCAGGTATGTGTCTCACATCTGTCAGAGTGCGTGTCATGCCATCATGCATCTTGATCTGAACGGAGCCAATGCCCACGATCTCACAGATTTGTTTTTCGGTTGGTAAGTACCGTTTCTTTTCTCTTTGTTCTGCAACTTCCAACTTACCATCTCGTCCCTTGGACTTTGAGCGACCTCTGTCGGTCTTGCTCTTATCTCTGTTGTAGTTGTTGTAGTTGTTGTTGTTTCTCGGTCCCGCCGGACCTGCAGTGCTTCTGCCTTAGATGACGAACCCTCTGCCGCACCATAGATTTCATCTTTTCCCTCTGAGGGCCTCATAAACTTCGGCAAGGGTTAGTTCATCACGACTGTATAACAAGGTGTCTCGAAAATTCGCAAAAGAATTAGGCAACGAGACTAACAGTATAAGAGCTAGATCCTCATCATCATATTTTACCTCCATGGATAGCAAATCAGAAACGATCTCTTTAAAGATCGATAGGTGATTCATCATTGACGCACCTTCTTGCAGCTTGTGCGAGAACAACTTCATCTTCATGTGCATCTTACTGGTTAGATCTTTGGACATGCAGATCGATTCCAGTTTCAACCACAGCATGCGGATTTCTCAGCCAGCACTTCCTGCAAGATATTGTTGGATAGATGAAGCTGAATTAATGAAAAAGCCTTACGGTCTTTCCTCTTTTCATCGTCGGTCCAGGTCTTGGCATCTTTCTTGCCAAAACCATCAAGAGCTTCATCCAGATCAGAAGATTGGGTAAGTATCGCCCTCATCTTCACTTGCCACAGAGAAAATCTCGTGGTGTAATCCAACGGTAGATCGAACTTCAAGGAAGACATGTCGCAAAACCCTAGATTGAAACACGGGCTCTGATACCACTTGTTATAAAAGCGACAAGCAAATAACGAAGAACGAAACAAGAACACACGCAGGTGACACAAGATTTAACGTGGAAAACCCCTTCCAACACAGAAGGGAAAAAACGGGCGCCAGCCAGCAAAACTTCACTATATCGGAGGTGTTTACAAACGCCGTGGGTTATCTTATAATCTGATGAACCCTAGCCGGCGGCTTACAAGATGTATATATAGGCGGTGCCAACGATCCGTACCGTACCAAGCCTCCGCCGTTTCGCTCCGCTCGTCAGAAGTTAGCCTCCCTTTAGTATATGAATTTGGATCACAATACAACAACCATTGCCTGGATAGTACCAAACAGTACCAAACATCTACCGTCCAGGCCATTTAGACTAGGTTGCACGCAACCAATCATAGGAAACTATTTGGCCTTTGATGCAACCCTTGGTACTAAATAAATTGCCAAAAGTGAATCATAGGGAACTATTTGCCATATTGATGCAACCCTTGGTTCTAAATAAATTGCCAAAAGTGGTCCAGAGCTCCTGCCGAACGGGATAACACATGTGAGGCCTACCCCAAACGAGCCCCAAAATCAAACGTGCCATAAGTACCCCCTCTAAGGCCACTACTCGTTTGCTCTAGCCTGCAAAACCTCCGCCACCGTCGTCGCCGCATCCGCATCCACTGCTTCCGTGTTCGCCCCCAGCCATACGCGGCCGTATGTCAAGGTGGCTCCTCGGCAATCCCCGCCATGAGGGGCTTAGGGTTGGAAGGCAACGATGGAGATTCTGGGAGCGAGAGTAGGCACGACGTACCCAGCGTCCCCGCGGTGGAGGATCTCTATGTTCTACTAGCAATCCAGTATATAAATATATGTTTAAAGGGTGCCACCATGGACTATATGTATCTAGTCTAGTTCTAATCGGAGGGTTGCGATGTCTACGTGTATCGCGTGTATGATCTTACGTTCCCTCAAGGGGTGTCCATGACTGGCTTTATATATGCAACCAAGTTAGGGTTCACAAGAGTCCTAGTCTTTTACGACATGGAGTCTTCTTTCTTGTAGTTCAAGTCGATATCACGTGTGGGTCTAGCTTGCCGAGTCCTTATGCTAGTCCTCCTCAATAATCTGCACTGGGTATAGCAATATCGGGTACCGAAGGGTAATGCCCACAACACCGTATGCTCCACGTCGAATGCCTCCATCGCGTGGATGGCAGCGAGGTCCGGATCATCCGGGTGGCGCGTCAGGCCATCTCAACAAGGCAAGAATAGATGAGGTCGTGCTCGGCCATGTATGATTTCTATAGAATGAGTTGTGCCCTTCTCTCCCGCCGACATCAGACCATATATAGCCACTGCGGGGAGAGAAACGCCGATCACGCGCAAGCCGCTTCCCTCGCGTGGGAAAGGGCGGTGAAAACACGTCGATCTATTGGCCACGCGTGGGAACCACCACCCCCGCGTGGTAAGCGTTAATCGCCGGTGGCAGGCCTCAATGAGACGTTAAATTGCTATTACCGATCTTGACAATGTTAGAAAAATTGCGTCGGCCCGCTAGGCAAACCCTTGGCGCAAACGGACGCAGAGGACATGTACAGTACACCCTATTTGGTATCCGTGGACCGATGCAAATGGTCGCACACGATTACTTTTGTCGGCCATTTTGCGTGGCTCCGTTGGACATAACCTTATTGATGAAGCGGTGCGGACGTGCAGCGGTTCCCCGGAGGCGAAGGTGGATGGTGCCAACTCCTTCGGACGGCACGGGAGCGTGCCGCCGTGCTACTTGTGGAGGACGGCGAAGAAACCGTGCGTCGCCGTCTGATACGTCGCAAACGTATCTATAATTTTTGATACTACATGCTTGTTTTACACCAATTCTTCTATGTTTTACTTGCACTTCGTTACACTTTTATACATTTTCCGGCACTAACCTATTGACAAGATGCCACAGTGCGAGTTCCCTGTTTTCTGTTGTTTTTGGTCTCAGAAAAGATCTACATAAAATATTCTCGGAATTGGACGTAACAGAAACCGAAGTCAATACTTTACCGTAACGAAGATGAAGTCCGAAGGGAGGTCGAAGAGGTGCAGCAGGGCGGCTAGACAATACCTAAGCGCGGCCTGGCCTGGCCCGCGCATAGGGGTGGTGTGGGCCACCCAGCACCCCACCGACCTATCTCCTCCGCCTATTTATTCACGATCTTGGGAAAACCCTGAAAACACAAGCCTCTGTTCCAGAAAAGTTCCGTAGCTCCGCCGCCGTTGAAGACAAGTTTTGGGTGACAGAAGTCTCTGTTCTGGCACCCTGCCGAGATGGGGAATTGCCCTCGGAGCCATCTTCATCGACTTCACCGCCATCTTCATCGCCGTTGCTGACTCCCATGATGAGGACTGCGTACTTCTCCCCCGAGGCTGAGGGGTTTACCGATAGCTATGTGGACTATCCATCTCTCCATGGTATGATCTTTATGTGATCATAAGCTTTGTAATCTAGTTGAATAGTTAGATGTTATTCTTCAACTATTGTGCTATTCAAGTGGTTTTATTATGTGATCTCCGGGGACATCTTGTCCAACGGTGTGAAGGTGACAGTGTGCACACCGTGTTTGTTTTTAAGCTTAATTTACAGAAATACTTATGAATTGTGGTGTCTAGTTAGTACCATCTTTGTATGCTCAAAGTGACAGCGTGGGGTGTCCATAGATTGGGAATGCGAACTTTAAGGAATGCTTATGCAGCTCTACAGAGTGAATTTGTGTTTGTTATTAAATCGGAGAGTGGTTCAGAGTAGCATAGTGAAGTGATAATATATATGTATTCAATTATGGTATCATTGTTGAGAGTGTCCACTAGTGAATGTATGATCCCTGGGCCTTGTTTCCAAGCATCGAAACACCGTTTACGACCAGTTCTGCCACATGTTTGCTTGCTACCATTTTTATTTCATATTGCAATTACTACTCATAATCATCCATATTACTTGTATTTCACTATCTCTTTGCTAAACTAGTGCACCTATACACCTGACGAGTGTATTGGCTGTGTTGGGGACACAAGAGACTTCTTGTATCGTAATTGCAGGGTTGCTTGAGAGGGATATCTTTGACCTCTACCTCCCTGAGTTCGATAAACCTTGGGTGGTCCACTTAAGGGAAACTTGTTGTTGTTCTACAAACCTCTGCACTTGGAGGCCCAACATTGTCTACAAGAATAAAAGCGTGCATAGACATCAATATCTTTTCAAGCGCCGTTGCCGAGGAGGTAAGGTAAAAGGTAGTCACATCCTTTGGCTACTAAGTCTTATAGTTGCTGGTCAGTGAACGAAGTTGTTTCCTTTAGATTCTGCAAATACATCTTTGTGTTTCTTGTTTTTATTCTCAGTAGTTTGTCTTAATGGAAAACAACAACAAAATTAGAGAGCTTTATAGTATTTATGTTGAGTTAGGACATGAGAAAATTAAAAAACCTATGGAACTTTACTTGCATGCTAGTAGAAATGTTATTAGTATGAATTCTTTGAACACCATTATTGTTAGTGCTATAAAAATTCTAATCTTGGGAAGCTGGTTTTGATGAGCATGATATTTTTAATCCCCAAGCATGGAGGAGGAAATTTACTTTGATGATACTATGCCTCCAATATATGATGATTACAATGATGATTATGTTATTTTTATTCCACCTACTATTGAGGAGAAAAGTAATTATGATTACAATATGCCTCATATATTTGATGATTATGGTGATGAGAATAATAATGATAGCTATTTTGTTGAATTTGCTCCCACTACAATTAATAAGAATGAGTATGCTTATGTGGGGAGTAATAATTTTATGCATGTGGCTCATGATAAGAATGTTTTATGTGATAGTTATATTGTTAAATTTATTCATGATGCTACTGAGAGTTATTATGAGAGAGAAAAATATGGTTGTAGAAGTTTTCATGTTACTAAAACACCTCTCTATATGCTGAAAGTTTTGAAGTTGCATTTGTTTTGCTTTCCTATGCTTGTTACTATGTGCTTCTTTGATTTATTTTTTTACAAGCTTCCTATGCATAGGAATTTGGTTAGACTTAAATTTGTATTATATTTGCTTCTTGATTCTCTCTTTTACTTCAATTCATATTTCTTATGTGAGCATCTTCTCAAACTACTGCGCCTAGCTGAAAGGCATTAAAGAAAAACGCTTATGTGAGACAACCCATTGTTTGATTTCTGTAATTTTTCTTTTATGTTGAGTCTTGAATGTTATTACCTCTGTAATAACCTCTTCTTATCATTTTATTTCGTTTTTGTGCAAAGAATAGCCTCTAATAGGAAGAAAGTAAGATTTGAGAAAGTTGCTGTCCAAAAACAGATTCTATGCTGTTACCGTAAAAATTCGTACTCCCAGCCAGTACGTAATTTTGAGCTGCCAATTTGTGAGCCAACTCCGGGTTATTATCTAACTTTCATTAGTTTTGCACTTTTCAATCTGAGCTACATAGGATTTTTGAATAAATCAATATTTACATGTTGTTCTGTTTTGATAGATTTCTGCCACTATTTGTATTTGCCTCTTATTCTGTTTCTTTTTGAGTTCTTTTGAGAGAAAGAGCTTTTTTAAGGAGTTGCTACAGTATCTAATATTTTAATGTATGTTTTATATATGTTAGAACTGAACCCAAATGGATTTATTATTTTGATTGCACTAACGTTGCTAATAAAGAATTGTGTGAAGTTTTGTATGAATGAAGTTTTCAAGTGTAGGGAGAGAAAAATGATGTAATGAGATGAAGAATGGACATAAACTCAATCTTGGGTATGCTCGTGCCACCCCAAGAAATATCCAAGAGGTACAAGCTTCAAAGCTTGGTATGCCCAAGGCATCCCCTTCTTCATCAACAAAGCAACATGTCATCTTTATGTGCGCTATATTTTTATTTCTTCATATGCTATGTGTTGTTCTTGGAGCGTCTTTAGTTTTGTTTTCAGTTTAGTGTTTATTTTTCTTTATCATATGGTTGTATTCTAGTATTATTATGTGGGAGAGACACACGATCCGTTTTCATTGCATAGAACACTCTAGTTTCACTCTTATTGTTCTGCGAGTGTTCTAGTTTTCTAGTACTGCGTTTAGCTCTTGGTTTTCTATTCTTATTTTTTTCAGAGCTTGTTAGTTTGGTTTATTCATGTATGATTAGCTCTCTGATCCATATTGATTTTTATCTATGAGATTTGTTTCAAATAAATTTGTTGGTGTTGGAGACGAGTAAAATGTTTCATGCTTATAGTGATGCAAAAAAAAGCTTGTCTAGATCGTGGCATAGACTTTGGCATGTCATGTTGGATGTTATTCTTATTATGTGCTTAGTATATTGTTTTAGCATGACTTGTCTCAAATATCCGAGAGTGCTTAATGTGCATTAAAAGAATCATGTGTTTTTTCTATCGTAAGAAGCATAATATTGTGATATTTTCCTTTGATACTTTATTGGGTTGACTTGGCACATGCTTACACCATGTTATGACTACCAATCAGTCAACTAAAGACTCCATGATCATTTAGTTTTTTACATGTGATATCAGTTTATGCTTTGATTAATATTGTTTTGTCGCTATGCATGATTATGGCCATTATTGCTCTCTTAGTTGGTCGCTCCCAGTATTTTGCTAGCCTTCGTCTCTACTGAGTATGAAGCTCTACTCGTGCATCCAACCACTAATAACCAAAGTTTGCCAATTTTGTCCACCATATCGACCTATTAGCATTATTTCTATTCCAAGTATATTTATCATGTTTTTATCTATCTTTCGAACTGATTATGAGAAAAATAGTCAGTAAAGCTCTAACGAACTTGATGTCACATTTACTTTATTGCACTTAATAAACTTTAACCATTGTGACTATCTTATGTTGATCATATGCTTACAAGTTGTAAGTTGGGAGTTAGCACAACCATGCTTTTATGGGGCACACTTTCAACATTGCACTTACTATTTAGTTGATATCATGATCTTTTGTTTATGGATGCCTATCGATGCGAAATAGAATGGAAACTTGTAAGTCCATGTAGTTTTTATATATGTTAGAGAAACACTGGGCCGCTAACCTAAGCCATGCATCATTCATGGCGGAAGTTTACAACATTCCATATTGAGTATTCTATGAAGCATATTTAATAAAAATGTATACCCATAGTAAATAAAAGGATTGCTAAGATACTCATTGTCTATTTGTCTTGTCAATTTGGTGTGGGATTTCACTTACATGTAAGAGTACTTCCATATCATGGGGTAAGAGGTACCCCTGTTGCGTTCTTTATAATACATGTATACTTACAATGACAAGAACTTATTTGGGACCTAAGTTGAGTAGCATGAGGTGTAGGTACTCGTATTCAAGGGGCATGAGATTTTAAACTTATGATTTGTCAAGCATATGACTCATTTTTGCACTCACATTAACTTTAACCATTAAAGATGCTTATGATAGGGGCAATGAGAGCTCAAAGCTAATAAGTACCATACCTTTTTGAAAGCTCCATAAAAATTGTTGATTCTTACTTCCTTCTTCGAAGGATCCCTCTTTTTACTTTTATGTTGAGTCTTCATCTTCTTGCTTTATGCATCAATTAAGAGAGCATAGTTGTCATTCTGATAATGTGCATAGTCCCAAGACCTATTGATTGATTCATTACTTGTATCTAGTCACCCTCTAAACTTTAAAGGTGTCCAAGCATTTATATTTTGCTATTCCATAAAGGACAAGCTGAATACCACTTTTCTATGTTTTCTCTATGCTCATAAACAAACAGTTGCTTTAATTGCATAATTATTCACGATGCTTTGTTTGAGTTACTTCTCATGTTATAACATAGTTGCTAAGTACTATTGTTAGAATTACATCTATCATGTGTATGTGTATAGTACTTTGATCCCAGCTTACAATCCTTTACAAAGGATTGATTGAGATTGTGATAGTTGCATGTCACCTCAAAAATTATTTTTGTTATCACTTACCTACTCGAGGACGAGCAAAGATTGATCAAGTTAATCTTGGGGATGCTTGATACGTCGCAAACGTATCTATAATTTTTGATGCTCGATGCTTGTTTTACACCAATTCTACTATGTTTACTTGCAATTCGTTACACTTTTATACATTTTCTGGCACTAACCTATTGACAAGATGCCATAGTGCCAATTCCCTGTATTCTGCTGTTTTTGGTCTCAGAAAAGCTGTACAGGAAATATTCTCGGAATTGGATGAAACAAAAGCCGAAGTTAATATTTACCGTAACGAAGACGAGGGTCAAAGAGGTGTAGCAGGGCGGCCAGACCGTGCCTAGGCGCGGTCTGGTCTGGCTCGCGCCTTGGGGTGGTGTGGGCCACCCAGGCACCCCCACCGACCTATCTCCTCCGCCTATTTATTCAGGATCTCGGGAAAACCCTGAAAACACAAGCCTCTATTCCAGAAAAGTTCCGTAGCCCCACCGCCGCTGAAGACAAGTTTTGGGGGACAGAAGTCTCTGTTCCGGCACCATACCGGGATGGGGAATTGCCCCTAGTGCCATATCCGTCGACTTCATCGCCGTTGTTGACTCCCATGATGAGGAGTGAGTAGTTATCCCCCGAGGCTGAGGGGTTTCCCGATAGCTATGTGGACTATCAATCTCTCCATGGTATGATCTTTATGTGATCATGAGCTTTGTAATCTAGTTGAATAGTTATATGTTATTTTCTTCAACTATTGTACTACTCAAGTGGTTTTATTATGTGATCTCCGGGGACATCTTGTCCAATGGTGTGAAGGTGACAGTGTGCACACCATGTTTGTTTCTCAAGTTTATTTTACAGAAATACTTATGAATTGTGGTGTCTAGTTAGTACCATCTTTGTATGCTCAAAGTGACAGCGTGGGGTGTCCATAGATTGGGAATGCGAACTTTAAGGAATGCTTATGCAGCCCTACACAGTGAATTTGTGTTTGTTATGAAATCGGAGAGTGGTTCAGAGTAGCATAGTGAAGTGATAATATCAATGTATTTAATTATGGTATCATTGTTGAGAGTGTCCACTAGTGAAAGTATGATCCCTAGGCCTTGTTTCCAAGCATCGAAACACCGTTTAACCCCAGTTCTGCTACATGTTTGCTTGCTGACATAGGCATACCTGTTAGGCATATCGAATAAGTACACTTGGTATATGGAAATGCGGGAACCCATGGAATAGAAGCTTTGAAGGCCCAGAAGGTTGCATGCTTTCGGGTTAGGAAAATAGAGTTGTAATAGGAAACTTGTATCAATATAGGAAAGGCCCAACATGGCCCGACAATTTGTAACTTGTACGATACGAAAGAGCCTCGGCTTCACCTCCTATATAAAGGGGAAGCTGAGGTAGAAAGAAAGGATTGAATCATTGTAACCCTAGCCACCGTAATATTGAGTTGAGCACCTTTGTTCGGCTGAACCTTCGAGATCTACTTGTGCTCTACTTCTTACGAAACCCTAATTCTACAATCCGTAGGCATTGACAGGTTAATCCCTTGTCAATTGGCACCGTCTGTGGGAATTGGAGGTCGCAAGGTCCTGATCTCGATGGCATCATCAACATCGTCGTCGAGAGCAAGCAACATCATGGAAGGAGGTAAACGAGTGCAACCCGATCTCGTCGATTTTGTTCCTCACGATCCTTCCTGCATGCATATGCCCGTCTGGAAGACTCGATGGAGATGATGTTCGGGAGCTTACGCTTCCTCGTCAGGAAAGAAGGGTCACACCGTTTTTCAGGACTGATTTTTTCGGGACCGTTAGCGGCCGAATCCGATCTCTCAGGATCGTCAACAGCATCTATGAATCAGGCGGCGAAGAAGATTCGCAGCCACGCTGCACCAAGCCTGCCGACGGCGGGGCACTCGAGGATCTGTTTGGTGGCTTGACCTTCGGGTCGTTCACGGAAACCAATTTATCTCAATAAACCGACTCGGAGAGCTTCACCAGCTTCGACTCCTCCTACACCAACAACCTCATTGACAACAATGTCTTCACCGATCTATCTGACGGTGTCACCTGTCCTGAGTCTGATGGAAGCGCAACATATCATCAAATCTGCGTAATCACGGGAGCAGGCCGTGAAGCTGACGAGGAATCTGAGGCTTTCTTTTATTTGGGCAATCGTTACATCGATCCCGCAGATCTCACACGTGGAACAGGAGGAAAATATATCGGACCTGAACCAAGAGAAAAAGTGTGGTTCCACATGAAGCATGGGACAGAGCCGCAAGGGCTATGGACGGCACGGAGCCGATGACTACACAAGTTTCACCGGCAGAACTTCAAGCATATCAATATAAAATTAGCCGTTCTAGATGTGAGTTATAAAATTTACAGCAAACACTCGACGAAAGAAAGGCCGCGGCAGATGCTTCCAGCGAGCGCAGAGCTAACTCGAGTCAACACTCGGGAAATTCGGCAAACAACCATGGAGGTCATCAGGGAAGAGCAAGGTCTCGGCTAGCAGGTATACCCAAAGGAGAATGGCACAACCTAATTCAAAACCTCGACATGTCCTTCATGTCGATAGATACAAGGGGGAACATAATTCCAAAAACACCAGAGGCACGATATATGGCGACACATTCTTTCTTGATGGCATCCAGGCCCCAACCAGGAGACCCTCGGTCATTATTATACCAAATGGCCATGTCAGTAGTTGGCGTTATGGGCGCAGCAATAGCAGGGAGAAAGATAGCACCACAACCTGAAAGTGCCCCGCGATGAAATAGCCCAAGACAAAATAGTCCCTGAAGAACTGCGGTAGCAACTCGAGACGCTCCAAGAGAAGGTCCAGGCGAAGCGAGGAACACAGGCGACGTGAGGAACACAGTGGCCCAAGTTCGTGTTGATAGAGAACGCGAGGAAAGAGGATGAGAAAACCGGCAGACATCAGAGGATAGTGATGAAGATCTCTGTGGGTTACCATGCTTCACCCGAAGAGTTTGTAAAACTCGGGTACCCTCTAGCTTCAAGTTACCCGACAACTATAAAAAGTTCGACGGACTGCATGACCCACAGGATTGGTTGGTTGATTACCTGGAGACAGTGGAATTAATGGGTGGCACTAGAGCAATGGCTATGCAAAGCATCCAGGTTAACCTTAGCAGAGCTGCAAGATCTTGGATGAGGAAAATACCGAAGGGATCCATAGATAGCTGGGAAACCTTTGAAGATTTGTTCGTAAAGAATTTCAGATCTACCTGCAAGAAACTAGCGTCAATAGAGCAACTAAGGACCTACAAGCAGAAAATAGAGGAGACGATGAGAGCATATATCCAGCGTTGGAGTATCATTAAAAACTCGACTGAACATGTATCTGATGAGAGGGAAATCGACGTGTTCATCGCAGGAATCCGCAGAAGGGACCAAATCAAAGAATTGGGAACATCTAACCCAAGGACGGTATCGGATCTCATGGAGATAGCAAATCGTTGGGCCGACGGCGAAGACGCCATTCATAATAAATGGAAGAGGTCACCTGAAGAAGATCGTAACAGAAACGACAATCAAAATAGGCGATCTTTTTGCAACTTTGCAGAAGATGATGGTCCTGGCCAATTATCGGCTGGCTTCCGAGGAAATAATGGTGGAAATCAGCGTGATGATTACAACAGGAGCAACGAGCAACGAGGTGATCACAGAGACGCACCAAGCTCCAGCAGGAAAAATAATCGACCCAGATTTCCGCGGCCATACAACGTATCACCCGAAGATCTTTTGAATGGCCCATGCCAGATGCACTTTTATGTTCACTCTGACGGAAAAAGACAGTCACAATTTTCAAGCTTTGCAAAGGGCGGCAGAGGCAGTAAGGAGAGGATATGCGCAAGTAATAAGGAGCGAGGTGCACGTTCCATTGCCACCACCACCCGCAATTACTAGTGCGAATCAACATCAGCCATCAGCTGCAGATTGCGGGTCCCTCTAACATTAACGACGACTTCACCCCTTCAAAGGGAGCGGTGTGAATGATCCAGAAGGGTAGGTCCTTGAATAGGTCGCAGAAGCTAATTTCGAGACATGTAAATATGGCAACATTGGCACCCCCAATAACCATAGAATATCTGAATTGGTCGGGTCAGCCAACAAGATTCTCTATAGAGGATCATCGAAAACAAGTACCACGGCTAGGGCACTCAGCAATGGTGTTACCAGCAGTAATCGAAGGATACGACGTGTCTCGCATATTCATTGATGGAGGAAGCAACATTAATCTCATCTACGCGGATACGTTGAGCAAGATGAACATCTCATTGACTAACATGTCGTAGAAAGATACCCGATTTAATGGCATCACACCAGAGAAGCCAACATATCCTTTGGGAAAAATAGCACTCGACGTACAGTTTGGCACCAAATAAAATTTCAGGGAGGAAAAGCTCCAGTTCGAGGTGATAGATTGGCCATCATAGTATCACGCTATTTTGGGATGACCACCATATGCTATATTCATGGTAGTACCGCACTATACATACCTGCTGTGGAGAATCCCTGGACCTAAGGGCCCAATAACGGTTAAGGGAAGTTTTGCTCTGTCCGATAAGTGCGACAGGGACTTCCATCAACTCTCCGAGTCCTTTGGCATGGAAGCTGAGTATGAAGTAACAAAGCTGACCACAAACCATGACGTCGAGGTAGACTCTTGCAAGAGCAATCATTCAACACCTCTAAGGATTCCAAAGAAGTTAAGATCCACCCGATACATCCTAAAAAAATGACATCCATTGCTACCAACATGGATAGCGCATAGGAAAGCGCGCTCGTTGAGTTCCTCCGTTAGCGCTGGGAAATATTTGCATGGTGTCTAGCTGATATGCCAAGAGTACCCACGGAACTTGCCAAGCACGCCCTCAATGTAAACCCAAGAGCTAGACCTATTCGACAACCTTTGCGGCGTTTCTCCGGGCCAAACCGCAAAGCTATGTTATCTGAAATCCATCAACTCGAGGAATCTAGTTTCATCAAGGAATTGAAGACTGAAGCAACTTAGGTCGCCAACCCAGTGTTGGTCCCGAAGAAAAACACTGAAATCCTTCGCATGTGCGTCGATTTCACGTGTCTAAACAAACATTGCCCAAAGGATCACTCCCCCTCCCTAGGATCGAACAAATTATCGACTCCACGACAGGATGCAAGCGTCTTTCCTTCCTGGACGCGTATTCTGGTTACAATCATATCCGCGTAAAAGAAGAAGATGAAGTCAAAACAACTGTTATAACCCCTAATGGCGTGTTCTTCTACAGAACAATGCCCTTCGGGTTGAAAAACGTAGGAGCCACGTAACATAGGATGATGCAGAAATGCCTCGCCACACAGATAGGTAAGAACATCCAAGTGTACATCGACGATGTTGTCATCACAACAAAGCAATGGTCATCCCGCGATGATGATCTACGGGAAACCTTTGACAATCTCGACAAGTTCCATCTCAAACTGAACCCAACGAAATGTTCCGTTGGTGTTCCTGCGGGAGAACTCCTCGGATATTTGGTATCAGCTAGAGGAATCGAGGCCAATCCAGAGAAAATACAAGCTATCCCTACGATGAGAAAACCAACCATGCTTAAAGAGATATAGAAGCTAACTAGCCGAGTAGCAGCCTTGAGCAGATTCGTCGCAAGGTTGGGAGAAAAAGTGTTGCCCTTTTACGTGCTCATCAAGCATGGATAAAAGTTCGAGTGGAACGAGGAAGCAGAGAAGGCTTTTGAGCATCTGAAGAACACAATTTCGACACCACCAGTATTGGTGGCACCACGAGACAAGGATCCTTTGCTTTTATACATTGCATCCCCACCTAAGGTGGTCAGCACAGTTCTCGTGGTAGAGCGGGAAAAAGAGGATAAATTTCACGGAGTCCAGCGCTCAGTATATTTCCTTAGCGAAGTTTTGTCACGTACCATCCAAGCAACGATACCCGCATAATCAGAATCTGGCATATGGAGTATTCATGTCAACAAGGAAGCTAAGGCACTATTTTTCGGCACACCCGATAATACTAGTCAATGAGGCGCCTCTCTCGAACATTTTGAACAATCCAGAAGCTACAGGACGTGTCTCCCTTTGGGGAATCGAACTTTCCCCTCGGGACATCACATATGAAAAAAGAAAAGCAATAAAGTCGCAAATTCTACCATACTTCGTTGCAGAGTGGATGGACCTCCAAAACACAGGACCCCCAGATTTGTCGAGTACTTGGCATATGAACTTTGACGGGTCGAAGAGATTAGAAGCAAGCGTAGTACTTGTTTCACCGCAAGGGAACAAGATGAAGTATATACTGCGGATGACCTTCTACAACGCATCGAACAACGAAGCAGAATATGAAGCTCTTATTCACGGGATGAAGATGGCAAAAGAGTGTGGCGCTACTCGCCACAAAATCTTTTGCGACTCTCAGTTGGTCGCACAACAGGTGATGACAAGTTTGACGCTGTCAATGACAGCATGATAGCATACAAAGAGGTATACAACGGACTCGAGAAATTTTCGACGGTTGTGAAGTAAATCATGTTAGCAGGCTCAGTAACGACGAAGCCGGCGTTTTGGCAAACATTGGGTCGCAGTGTCTACCCATACCACCTGGAATTTTTTGGGATGAAATTAGTGAGAGATCAACCAAGCCAAAGAAAGCAACAGTGTCGAAGAAGCCGAAGACAAAAGATAAACCCAAGAAAGGCTCGGGGGCTATAGGCTGTAGCAGCATCAGAATCACATGTTTCTGATGAGGAGGAAGAGCCATAGGAGGTAATGATGATACAAATACCTTGGATGCAAACATAATTGGCGTACATCACGAAGAAAGAAATACCTGAGGATCTAGTGGAGGCACGGAGAGTTATCTGACGATCTAAGGCGTTTACTATTGTTAAGGGAGAACTATACAAACGAAGCATATCAGGTGTACCGCAGAGGTGTGTCACACCCGAAGAAGGATGAACTATGTTGAAGGATATACACAGAGGCATATGTGGCCACAACGCAAGCAGCCGAGCAATTGCAGCCAAGGCCTTTCGAGCTGGATTTTACTGGTTATCAGCCATAGAGGATGCGAAGGAAATTGTACGCACTTGTGAAGCTTGTCAAAGATTCGCATCTAAACCTCATTCTCCAGCCGCAAAATAAATGCCAATACCTCTGGCATGGCCCTTTCCCAATGGGGATTAGATATGGTGGGAAAACTGCACAAGTCTTGGCCAGGAGGACACGTTTACTTGCTAGTAGCAGTCGACAAATTTATCAAGTGGATTGAATCAATCCCAGTAACTTTGGTGGATGCAGTATCAGCAGTAAACTTCATCAAAGTGATAGTTTTTTTGGTTCGGAGTTCGAAACAACATAGTCACAGATAACGGCAACAACTTCACCTCCCGAGAATTCAAGGAGTATTGCGAGGGTGTAGGCATCAAACTGCAGTTAGCGTCTGTGGCACATCCACAAACAAATGGCCAAGTTTAAAAAGCAAACGGCCCCATTTGCAATGGTATCAAGAAGCGTCAGCTGACACCACTCGAAAAAGCAAAACACGCCTGGGTCGACGAATCACCCTCCGTGTTGTGGAGCTTACGAACGACAACAAACGCAGGAAACCAAGAAACTCCATTTTTCCTGGTCCACGATGCTGAAGCAGTACTTGCAATCGAAATAAAACACAATTCTCCAAGAGTCGCAAAATATGATGATGAGGTATCGCAAGAAGCACTTGAAGATGATGTCGATGCGGTTGATGAATCAAGAGATGTGGTGCTGTCAAGAGTAAGTGCATACCAGCAAAACCTTAAGAACTACCACAGTCGACGTTTGCGGCCCAGATCCTTTGAAGTCGGCGACCTAGTTCTTCGGCTCAAGCAGGATAGCCACGAGAAGCTAGAATCACCATGGGTGGGACCTTACATCGTCACCGAAGTTATCCCAGGAGGAGCTTATCGACTCAAAGATAAGAAGACCGGCAAGGATGAAGGGAACCCGTGGAACATCGCGCACCTGCGGCGTTTCTGCGCGTAGAAATTGTCAATATAGCAAAAGTCATGTGAACATACATTGTACTTGAATACCTCGCAAGTTTTCAGATGACTCTTTTCCTTTCAAGGCACCGAGTGGGGCTGAAAGGTTTTTAATGAGGCGGGCTTGCGATGGTGCAACATAGCATGATGAAATAAAAAATAGTGATGGAAAACTCTCTTCTTACTTTACAAGCAACGCTTGGGGGCTCGAACCCACAATTTATAACATAGTCGATTTGGACACACTTGTCAACTTTTTTGCCTTGGTCTCGCAGAAACTTCGCGAGCAAATAAGAATTTAAATACTGCCCCAAACACTCAGGGGCTGAGAAGATTACAATGAAACCAGAAGGATTTGCTTTGACTCTATAGTTGTCTCGCAATATTTTACAACAAGGACACGACAATATAGCACAACGAAAAATCATCTGTACAAGGATCCAACATTCAAAACAAGATATATGACAAGTATATATACATAAAATTGCGCTTTGGAAAATCTTGGCGCATCGAGCAATATAAAGAGTTCCTATATCATCATATCTATATTTTCTCTTGCAGAGCGCATCTGTTGCGTTGAATCATCGTATCGGTATTCTTTGAAGAAAGTGGTATCTACTTTAAGGAGCTCATCAATCATCCTTTCCACAACAGGTGACACGACCGTGTTGTTTCGATCAATATTCACCCTCCTCTTCGAGAGCTTGAGGAGAACATTTTCGACAACCCTGTCAAGATCCAACTTCGAGTTGCAAATCCGCATCCAGATTAAAGCAAACTTTGCACTGATACGTCTCCAACGTATCGATAATTTCTTATGTTCCATGCTTGTTTTATGACAATACCTACATGTTTTATACATACTTTATGTCATATTTATGCATTTTCCGGCACTAACCTATTAACAAGATGCCGAAGAGTCAGTTGCTGTTTTCTGCTGTTTTTGGTTTCAGAAATCCTAGTAAGGAAATATTCTCGGAATTGGACGAAATCAACGCCCAGGGGCTTATTTTTCCACGAAGCTTCCATAACATCGAAAGGGAAACGAAGTGAGGCGACGAGGCGCCCACACAACAGGGCGGCGCGGCCAAGGCTTGGGCCGCGCGGCCCTAGCGTGTGGCCCTCGTGGCGCCCCTGACCTACCCTTCCGCCCACATATAGTCTTCGTCGATATAACCCCAGTACCGAGAGCCACGATACGGAAAACCTTCCAGAGACGCCGCCAAATCCCATCTCGGGGGATTCAGGAGATCGCCTCCGACACCCTGCCGGAGAGGGGAATCATCTCCGGAGGACTCTTCACCGCCACGGTCGCCTCCGGAGTGATGTGTGAGTAGTTCACCCCTGGACTATTGGTCCATAGCAGTAGCTAGATGGTCGTCTTCTCCTCATTGTGCTATCATTGTTGGATCTTGTGAGCTGCCTAACATGATCAAGATCATCTATTTGTAATCCTAGATGTTGCGTTTGTTGGGATCCGATGAATATTGAATGCTATGTTATGTTGATTATCAATCTATCATCTATGTGTTGTTTATGATCTTGCATGCTCTCCGTTGCTAGTAGAGGCTCTGGCCAAGTCGTTACTTGTAACTCCAAGAGGGAGTATTTATGCTCGATAGTGGGTTCATGCCTCCATTAAATCTGGGACAGTGACAGAAAGTTCTAAGGTTGTGGATGTGCTGTTGCCACTAGGGATAAAACATCAATGCTATGTCTAAGGATCAATTTGTTGATTACATTACGCACCATACTTAATGCAATTGTCTGTTGTTTGCAACTTAGTACTGGAAGGGGTTCGGATGATAACCTGAAGGTGGACTTTTTAGGCATAGATGCATGCTGGATAGCGGTCTATGTACTTTGTCGTAATGCCCAATTAAATCTCACACTACTCATCATAACATGTATGTGCATTGTCATGCCATCTTTATTTGTCAATTGCCTAACTGTAATTTTTTCACCCAACATGCTATTTCTTATGGGAGAGACACCACTAGTGAACTGTGGACCCCGGTCCATTCTTTTACATCGAATACAATCTACTGCAATACTTGTTCTACTTTCTTCAAACATCATCATCCACACTATACATCTAATCCTTTGTTACAGCAAGCCGGTGAGATTGACAACCTCACTTAAGTTGGGGCAAAGTACTTTGGTTGTGTTGTGCAGGTTCCACGTTGGCGCCGGAATCCCTGGTGTTGCGCCGCACTACACTTCGCCGCCATCAACCTTCAACGTGCTTCTTGACTCCTACTGGTTCGATAACCTTGGTTCTTACTGAGGGAAAAACTTTCCGCTGTACGCATCATACCTTCCTCTTGGGGTTCCCAACGGACGTGTGCTTTACCGTCACAAGCGGCAAGGCTTTTTGGCGCCGTTGCGGGGAGATCAAGACACGCCGGGAAGTCTCCACTTCCAATCTCTTTACTTTGTTTTTTGTCTTTCTTTATTTTATTTACTACTTTGTTTGCTGCACTATATCAAAATACAAAAAAATTAGTTGCTAGCTTTACTTTAATTGCTGTCTTGTTTGCGTTCTCCATATTAAAAACACAAAAAAATTAGTTACTTGTTTTTACTCTATCTAGTTTGTTTTATTTACTATTGCTAAAATGGGTACTCCTGAAAATACTAAGTTGTGTGACTTCACAAACACAAATAATAATGATTTCTTATGCACACCTATTGCTCCACCTGCTACTACAGCTGAATTCTTTGAAATTAAACCTGTTTTACTAAATCTTGTTATGAGAGAGCAATTTTCTGGTGTTAGTTCTGATGATGCTGCTGCCCATCTTAATATTTTTGTTGAACTATGTGAAATGCAAAAGTATAAGGATGTAGATGGTGACATTATAAAATTAAAATTGTTTCCTTTCTCATTAAGAGGAAGAGCTAAAGATTGGTTGCTATCTTTGCCTAAGAATAGTATTGATTCGTGGACTAAATGCAAGGATGCTTTTATTGGTAGATATTATCCTCCTGCTAAAATTATATCTTTGAGAAGTAGCATAATGAATTTTAAACAATTGGATAATGAGCATGTTGCCCAAGCATGGGAAAGAATGAAATCTTTGGTTAAAAATTGCCCTACCCATGACTACTTGGATGATCATCCAAACCTTTTATGCAGGACTGAATTTTTCTTCGCGGAACCTATTGGATTCAGCTGCTGGAGGTACTTTTATGTCCATCACTCTAGGCGCCGCAACAAAGCTTCTTGATAATATGATGATTAATTACTCTGAATGGCACACGGAAAGAGCTCCACAAGGTAAGAAGGTAAATTATGTCGAAGAAACATCCTCCTTGAGTGATAAGATTGATGCTATTATGTCTATGCTTGTGAATGGTAGATCTAATGTTGATCCTAATAATGTTCAGTTATCTTCATTGGTTTCCCAAGAAGAACATGTTGATGTGAACTACATTAAAAATAATAATTTCAACAACAATGCTTATCGGAACAATTCTAGTAACAACTATAGGCCATATCCTTATAATAATGGTAACGGTTATGGTAATTCTTATGGGAATTCTTACAAAAATAATAGGAATACACCCCCTGGTCTTGAAGCCATGCTTAAAGAATTTATTAGTACACAAACTGCTTTTAACAAATCTGTTGAAGAAAAGCTTGGTAAAATTGATATTCTTGCTTCTAAAGTTGATAGTCTTGCTGCTGATGTTGATCTTTTGAAATTGAAAGTTATGCCTAATGAAAATAAAGATATTAAGTCATTTTCTACAGCAAATTCCATCCAAGTTAGAATCAATGAGAATATTAGATTGATGGCCGAATTGCGTGCTAGGTGGGAAAAAGAAGAAAATGCTAAAGATAACAATATTGCTAAAGTTTGGACTATTACCACCACTAGCAATGCTAATGCTTCACATGTTTCTACACCTCCTACTATCAAAGGTAAAATAATTGGTGTTGGCAATGTTTCCACTTCTAATGCAAAGTGTGCAAAACTGCCTGCTAAAACTACTGGCTGATAAAACTGCTGATTTTTTTCCAATATTGGGGACAATGATCCCATTGCTTTAGATCATAATGGTTTAGATTTTGATGATTGTCACATCTATGAAGTTATAAAGTTCTTACAAAAACTTGCTAAGAGTCCTAATGCTAGTGCTATAAATTTAGCCTTTACAAAACATATTACAAATGCTCTCATAAAAGCTAGAGAAGATAAACTAAAACTTGAGACTTCTATTCCTAGGAAGTTAGAAGATGGTTGGGAGCCCATCATTAAGATGAAGTTCAATGATTTTGATTGTAATGCTTTATGTGATCTTGGTGTAAGTATTTCCGTTATGCCTAGGAAAATCTATAATGCGCTTGACTTGCCACCATTGAAAAATTGTTATTTGGATGTTAATCTTGCTGATAATTCTACAAAGAAACCTTTGGGGAGGGCTGATAATGTTCGCATTACGGTTAACAATAACCTTGTCCCCGTTGATTTTGTTGTCTTGGATATCGAATGCAATGCATCTTGTCCCATTATATTGGGAAGACCTTTTCTTACTGTTGGTGCTATTATTGATATGAAGGAAGGTAATATTAAATATCAATTTCCTCTCAAGAAAGATATGGAACACTTCCCTAGAAAGAGAATGAAGTTACCTTTTGATTCTATCATTAGAACAAATTATGATGTTGATGCTTCGTCTCTTGATAATACTTGATACACACTTTCTGCGCCTAGCTGAAAGGCGTTAAAAAAAGCGCTTATGGGAGACAACCCATGATTTTACTTCTGCACTTTTGTTTTATATTTGAGTCTTGGAAGTTGTTACTACGGTAGAAACCTCTCCTTATCTTAATTTTATTGCATTGTTGTGCTAAGTAAAGTCTTTGATAGTAAGGTTCATACTAGATTTGGATTACTGCGCAGAAACAGATTTCTTGCTGTCACGAATTTGAGCAGTAGTCTCTGTAGGTAACTCAAAAAAATCTGCCAATTTACGTGAGTAATTCTCAGATATGTACGCAACTTTCATTAAATTTGAGCATTTTCATTTGAGCAAGTCTGGTGCACCTAAAAAAATCGTCTTTACGGACTGTTCTGTTTTGACAAATTCTGCCTTTTATTTCGCATTGCCTGTTTTGCTATGCTTGATGGATTTCTTTATTCCATTAACTTTCAGTAGCTTTGTGCAATGTCCAGAAGTGTTAAGAATGATTATGTCACCTCTGAACATGTGAATTTTGATTATGCACTAACCCTCTAATGAGTTTGTTTTGAGTTTGGTGTGGAGGAAGTTTTCAAGGATCAAGAGAGGAGGATGATACAATATGATCAAGGAGAGTGAAAGCTCTAAGCTTGGGGATGCCCCGGTGGTTCATCCCTGCATATTTCAAGAAGACTCAAGCATCTAATCTTGGGGATGCCCAAGGCATCCCCTTCTTCATCGACAACATTATCAGGTTCCTCTAGTGAAACTATATTTTTATTCCGTCACATCATATGTGCTTTACTTGGAGCGTCTGTATGTTTTTGTTTTTGTTTTGTTTGAATAAATTGGTTCCTAGCATTCATTGTGTGGGAGAGAGACACGCTCCGCTGTTGCATATGGACAAATATGTCCTTAGCTTTATTCATAATGTTCATGGCAAAGGTTGAAACTGCTTCGTTAATTGTTTTATGGTTGGAAACGGGAAATGCTACATGTAGTAATTGGTATAATGTCTTGAATAATTTGATACTTGGAAATTTTTGTGCTCATGTTTAAGCTCTTGCATCATATACTTTGCACCTATTTGTGAAGAAATACATAGAGCTTGCTAAAATTTGGTTTGCATGATTGGTCTCTCTAAAGTCTAGATATTTTCTAGTATGGGTTTGAGCAACAAGGATGACAGTGTAGAGTCTTATAATGCTTGCAATATGTTCTTATGTGAGTTTTGTTGTACTGGTTCATACTTGTGTTTGCTTCAAATAACCTTGCTAGCCTAAGCCTTGTATTGAGAGGGATTACTTCTCGTGCATCCAAATCCTTGAGCCAAAAACTATGCCATTTGTGTCCACCATACCTACCTACTACATGGTATTTCTCTGCCATTCCAAAGTAAATTGCTTGAGTGCTATCTTTAAAAAAATTATCCTTTGTCTTTGCAATACATAGATCATGGGAAAAATAGCCTAAAAACTATTGTGGTATTGAATATGTACTTATGTATCTTATTTCTTATTAAGTTGCTTGATGTGCGATAACCATGTTCCTGGGGACGCCATCAACTACCCTTTGTTGAATATCATGTGAGTTGCTATGCATGTTCGTCTTGTCTGAAGTAAGGGCGATCTACCATGAGTTGAATGGTTTGAGCATGCATATTGTTGGAGAAGAACATTGGGCCGCTAACTAAAGCCATGATCCATGGTGGAAGTTTCAGTTTAGACAACAATCCTCAATCTCTTATGAGAATATTATCTGTTGTTGAATGCTTATGCAATAAAGAGGAGTCCATTATCTGTTGTCTATGTTGTCCCGGTATGGATTTCTAAGTTGAGAGTAATCAAAAGCGAGAAATCCAATGCGAGCTTTCTCCTTAGACCTTTGTACAGGCATAGAGGTACCCCTTGTGATACTTGGTTAAAACATATGTATTGCAGTGATAATCCAGGTAATCCGAGCTAATTAGGACAAGGTGCGGACACTATTGGTATACTATGCATGAGGCTTGCAACTTGTAGGATATCTTATACATAATACATATGCTTTATTACTACCGTTGACAAAATTGTTTCTTGTTTTCAAAATAAAAGCTCTAGCACAAATATAGCAATCGATGCTTCCCTCCTCGAAGGGCCTTTCTTTTACTTTTATGTTGAGTCAGTTTACCTATTTCCTTCCACCTTAGAAGCAAACACTTGTGTTAACTGTGCATTGATTCTTACATACTTGCATATTCGCATTCATCATATTACTTTATATTGACAAATATCCATGAGATATACATGTTACAAGTTGAAAGCAACCGCTGAAATTAATCTTCCTTTGTGTTGCTTCAATGCCTTTACTATGAATTTATTGCTTTATGAGTTAACTCTTATGCAAGACTTATTGATGCTTGTCTTGAAAGTACTATTCATGAAAAGTATTTGCTATATGATTCAATTGTTTAACCATTGTCTTTACCATTGCTTCGAATCGCTGCATTCATTACATGTGCTTACAATAGTATTGATCAAGATTATGATGGCATGTCACTTCAGAAATTATCTTTGTTATCGTTTACCTACTCGGGACGAGTAGGAACTAAGCTTGGGGATGCTTATACGTCTCCAACGTATCGATAATTTCTTATGTTCCATGCTTGTTTATGACAATACCTACATGTTTTATACTTACTTTATGTCATATTTATGCATTTTCCGGCACTAACCTATTAACAAGATGCCGAAGAGCCAGTTGCTGTTTTATGCTGTTTTTGGTTTCAGAAATCCTAGTAAGGAAATATTCTCGGAATTGGACGAAATCAACGCCCGGGCTTATTTTTCCACAAAGCTTCCAACACCGAAAGGGAAACGAAGTGGGGCGACGAGGCGCCCACACAACAGGGCGGCGCGGCCAAGGCTTGGGCCGCGCGGCCCTAGCGTGTGGGGCCCTCGTGGCGCCCCCTGACCTACCCTTCCGCCTACATATAGTCTTCATCGAGATAACCCCAGTACCGAGAGCCACGATACGGAAAACCTTCCAGAGACGCCGCCGCCGCCAATCCCATTTCGGGATTCGGAGATCGCCCCGGCACCGAGAGGGGAATCTCCGGACGACTCTTCACCGCCATGGTCGCCTCCGGAGTGATGTGTGAGTAGTTCACCCCTGGACTATGGGTCCATAGCAGTAGCTAGATGGTCGTCTTCTCCTCATTGTGCTATCATTGTTGGATCTTGTGAGCTGCCTAACATGATCAAGATCATCTATTTGTAATGCTACATGTTGCGTTTGTTGGGATCCGATGAATATTGAATGCTATGTTATGTTGATTATCAATCTATCATCTATGTGTTGTTTATGATCTTGCATTCTCTCCGTTGCTAGTAGAGGCAAGTCGTTACTTGTAACTCCAAGAGGGAGTATTTATGCTCGATAGTGGGTTCATGCCTCCATTAAATCTGGGACAGTGAGAAAGTTCTAAGGTTGTGGATGTGTTGTTGCCACTAGGGATAAAACATCAATGCTATGTCTAAGGATGTATTTGTTGATTACA
This sequence comes from Lolium multiflorum, assembly GCA_030979885.1. Lineage (NCBI taxonomy): Eukaryota > Viridiplantae > Streptophyta > Magnoliopsida > Poales > Poaceae > Lolium > Lolium multiflorum. Next base: position 406,020,642 of record CM061750.1, read on the forward strand.
TTACGCACCATACTTAATGCAATGGTCTGTTGTTTGCAACTTAATACTGGAAGGGGTTCGGATGATAACCGAAGGTGGACTTTTTAGGCATAGGTGCATGCTGGGATAGCGGTCTATGTACTTTGTCGTAATGCCCAATTAAATCTCACACTACTCATCATAACATGTATGTGCATTGTCATGCCATCTTTATTTGTCAATTGCCCAACTGTAATTTGTTCACACATGCTATTTCTTATGGGAGAGACACCACTAGTGAACTGTGGACCCCGGTCCATTCTTTTACATCGAATACAATCTGCAATACTCATTCTACTGTTCTCTGCAAACATCATCATCCACACTATACATCTAATCCTTTGTTACAGCAAGCGGTGAGATTGACAACCTCACTGTTAAGTTGGGGCAAAGTACTTTGGTTGTGTTGTGCAGTTCCACGTTGGCGCCGGAATCCTGTTGCGCCACACTACACTCCGCCGCCATCAACCTTCAACGTGCTTCTTGACTCCTACTGGATCGATAACCTTGGTTTCTTACTGAGGGAAAAACTTGCCGCTGTACGCATCATACCTTCCTCTTGGGGTTCCCAACAGACGTGTGCTTTACCGTCACAAGAAGCAAACAGCCACCATCTGAGCCTTCCTGAAGTCGTGGATGTTACGCACTCTTTAAACTGGTCCATAAGTTGAGTAAGATTCTCGGGTTGAGGATTGCGGGGAAACATGGCATTATATACCATGGCCAAGGTACTGTTGCAATAATCAAGAAATTCTCGAGTTCGGGTGGTACTATCCTGAAACTGGACAATACGGCGGCAACGAGTTTCATCTGCCCAAAAATCAATATCGTTGGCCCTCGCAAGATGAAGAAGGATCTCAACTCGCAACTTTAGCCGCTGTTCTTTGGCAACGGTATCCAGAAATTCACCTATGAGAGACAAAGGAAAAAAGCAATATAGCACAAGGATAGATACAAAAGAACAATGAGAAAGAGTTGAGGCGGAAGTAACGTACCATCCATATCCTGACTTGCATCAGTCATGAGGTCAATCATATAATTTTTTGCGATGAGCAGATCGAGCGGCATTGGCAGTGGTAGCTTCTTTCAGCTCAAGAGATTCGTGCGCCTGACGAAGAGCCATTAGTTCCCGATCCGAGGATTTCCGCGATTGCTCCAAAGAAGTCATGGTTTGGTTCTTCATCGATTGCAGCTGTTGTCGCAAATCGGCCATCTTCTTTTTCATCGATCCAGGACACGACAAAATATCCAAGAAAGTACTTTCAGGTACTTTTGTGGAGTGCGAGGTAGCAGGGGAGGTGTCGGAGTATCTAGCCCCGGTACAGTAGTCAAAAATTAACTGGAAGATAAAATTATCGAAATCAATCATTCGTCAAGGCAAATTTTCCATTCATGGTTATAGCACATTACAGAAAAGGAGTTTTTACAATATACGGCTCATAAGGCGCTTACATAAATGGTCGGGAGCAGCAAAAGGCAAAAAAATTACAAAAGAAAGGGAGTACAAGTTTGTCTACTTGACCTCCATTTGGGCAGTGCTGCCAGAAGCTAAAGACCTTGGATCAAGAACGGTGATGAGTTTCTTCGCAAAAAGTTTGGTATCCTTCACCAGAACCTTCCAATTCTCGATGTTCAGACCCTGATAATAGCAACTTTAGCCCAGTTGACCTTTTTGCCACTAGCCGCCACGAGAGCGAGAGTCCCTTCGACTCCAATCTTCAATCTTTCTTGGCAATGCGCCAAGGCTGGATCATCCTTTCCAAGGAAGGGCTTGACGAGCTGGTCAAATCTCTCGGTTTGCGTGGTCTTCGGGAAAAAGTGAGGGAAGATACACCCAAACGCAGACCGCGCAGATGTCAAGCACTCGCGCACTAGCTTGCAGTTCAACTCAAGGACGGTGAGAGTGTCCAGAAGATGAGCTTCATCCAGCTCTTGGTTCCTGGTGTAATGCTCGCCAATTTTCTCTACTGAAGAAAGGAAAGAACTTATCAATATAGATACAATGCCAACATGAAAAACACTATTAAAATAAGAAGAAAAGAGAGGGGTAGTATTACTCAAAAATCTGGAAGATTGTGTCTCGAAGCGTGCAATCATGTCATTCTCGTGTTGAACAAAATTGGCTTCCTTATCGCTCAAGGCATCTTCGGTGGCTTGAAGTATTTGGCGAAGATCTTCGAAACCAGCGGGTTCTCTCTCCTTTTTGCGAGCTTTCTCACTGGCCTTAAGCCTCTCCTCCAATTTGTTGGCACGTTCCTTGGTAAGACGCAAGCCTCCGAAGAGAAAAAATGAATGAAGACCTAAAACAAGAGAGAAATGTCTAGAGCATTGGGTGCGGTAAAAAGTTACCCCTAAGAGATTCAGCCTCATTGCGAAGCACGATAAAACGGGAACCTACGTTAACCATCTCCTTCATGATGGGCTGCAAAATAGTCGACATGCAAAAACATAGTATCAACAATTTGAAAAAAATTCAAGTAAACAAACAACGCGACAAACAAGGGGAAATATCTTACATCATCAAGGGGAGGAGTCAGTAAACTCCCGGTGGTAATCTCCTGTTTACCAGAAGCATCCCTCTTAGCTCTCTTCTTCTTGGTTGCCCAGGGGCTGCGCGTTGGAGCCGATGCTTCTGGAGTAATATACATGGGAGGCGAAGCTTCCGGCGCAACATGTAGTTCCTCGGAGAGGACTAGCGTATGGGAAGTACTCGTGTTTGCTAGCCTAGAAGCTTCGGTTCCAGCTCTTCTTCATCATCTCTATTCATACAGCAGCAATTTGAATACTCGAAAAACAAAAAACAAGATAATTCGAAGTAAAGAAGGAACAACTTACGAGCTAACGTTGCCATTAGTAGTGAAGGGGTCAAAAGTATCTCATTCTTCCGAGAAGATTCTTCGGCGGCTGGTTCAGACAATTTAGAAGCGCTGGAATATTCTTCGTCAAGGTTCCTCTTCCTCTTGCGCTTGTCCGGAGAGGCAGCAGAAGGAGGGGAATTTGTATGAGAGGAGCTAGAAGCTTGTTCTGACTCTGTTATTTTGTCAGATAAACCCGCACTCTTTTCATTTTTTGTGGGTTCGCTCTCGCGAACAGAAGTCTCTTGCGAGTCATCAGTAATGATGGCTCGCTCAGACGCATCCCCACCTTCATGAAGTGGGGGAAGAAAATAGAGAACTTTGTGATCCTGCAGGCAGAAGAGCAAATTGAGATCATCAAATCCAAAGAAAAAACGCAATCAAAGTCGAAAGAAAAAGCATGACTCGATGAAAAACACTGAATGGTTCCACACGACAGGAGGAGGGAACCTCACTCTTCTTACTCAGGGAGTTGAAGCGGCGTACGAGCCTCTCTAAATCCTTCAAAGAAAGATCTTCGGAAACTCTATCAGCATCATCAACACTCGAGTATAACCAAAGAGGATTCTTGTGGGCCTGAAGAGGCTGGACTCGAATCCGCAGAAAGTGGGATGTGATTTGCACACCCGATAATTCTTCTCCTTCCATGTTTTACAGCTCCTGGATATAACCAATTAGAGGCTCGATGGTCTCTATTTCTTCGGCTGTATCTTCGGCATCCCAGGATTTGCCCTCTGAATGTCTTCTGAAGAATCAAAAGGAGCAAGGCCATACTCTTGGGAATCCAAAGATTCATCCTTGACGTAGAGCAACTTCTTGCGCCAGCATTGGATGGAGTCGGCGAATTTCATATCGAAATATCCGGCTTTAGAATGCACGCAAATACAAACACCACCTACATTGTAGATGGTGTTCTTCGAGTTGTTGTGGTGGAGGTAAAAAATGTGTTTCCATAGGCCCAGTGAGGGTGGATGCCCAGGAAGTACTCGCATAAGGTGATGAAGATGGAGATATGGAGAATAGAATTACGGGTCAGCTGGTGGAGCTGAATCCCATAGATGAAGAGCAGACCACAGAGAAATTCGTGGATAGGAACAGGTAACCCTCGAATGAGGAGGTCAATGAAGGTTACCCGGAAGCCTGCCGGAGGACGAGGAGTAGATTCATCTCTTGGCATACACATCGCCTCCTTCTTGAACAGGCCTAGGCCCTTGAGCATTCGGTGCTCCTGAGCTAAGATCTTGGATCTCTCCCATCCGGAAATCTTCTCCTTTTCCATGCGCTGGCTGGTACTGGGAGCGATGTGCTTGGTGAGCTTAGTTCGGGGCGACATGGCATTGAAGAAGAGGAGGAAGAAGACAATGTGCGCAGGTAGCGCTCGAGGAAGAAGAAAGGGCAATGGCAGGAGTTGATGCAGTGTGCGGCGCAGAAGGGGGAAAATGACCCTAGCGGACAAGTTTTATAACCTGGAGGACGATGAAGCTTGGCCGTTGGATAAACAAGGGCAGAGCTGGAGCCCTACACATGGTCGTGCAGTAAAAACTTTTTTACGGAAGAAGGAAGTTTCTGTGATAGTGCCGGAAGTATCGGAGGACGTGTGCACCCACTTGCACAACGTGTGCGAAGGCCAGAAAAATTGGGCCTACAAGAATAGTGGTCCATCAGAGATCGTGATTTCCCGAGGTGGTTCTACGTGGCTTTCGTCAGCATCAACGTCATGATAATACAAATTTTCAATTTAATGGAGAAATATATTGAGAAGTGAAATTCGGGAGCCTATGTCCAACTACAAGCACATGTCCATATGCTCGGAAATACTTCTGATAAGATGATGTGATGATGGCAAAAATACATGGGTGTTTGACTAACAGAAGTTGAGCCTACAACCAAGTGTAAACACTCGGTTGTAGCCTCGGGGGTTACTCCCATCGGGAGCGCTGGTCGCGCACCCGATGAAATAAAGAAGTACAAGTAGAGGATAAAAAATAGAGGATTGGTCGAATAACAGAATTTGAGCCTACAACCAAGTGCAAACACTAGGCTGTAGCCTCAGGGGCTACTCCCATCGGGAGTGCTGATCGCGCACCCGATGATATCTAGAAGAAAAAATAAAGGGACACATGACAAGACAATATAAAGCTGAAGTCGAGGAATTTTTACGTACATCTTCGAGTTATACATAACTCATCATGTACTCCCATCGGGAGGTTAAGATATTATTCAATATAAGTATATCAATCCGAAGAATGAGGTATTCCATCAGCTGAACAAAGGCACTCGATAATATATTCTCAAGGCGCATCCGCCGCGATAAAACTCTGAATGTCGTGACTCGAAAAAGAGCTTGCAAAGGTAAGACCCCAGGATCCATCCTGTGTGGCGTGGTATCGTACACGAATGCGCTCTCCCACCTTATCCACATCAACATATGTGAAGAAAAATCCCGACGGACGCGTTGGTACTCGATAAAATAAGCTGGAATTTGATTTATGATAAGTCCTAAAACGACACGTGTCGAATTACACAAATATTCCAGGTTCGAGTCCAGAGACTTGAACTTGAAGTAGGTTTATGTGGGTTTGAAACGAGAGCAATTAACTGGTACCTCATCTGTCAAAAGAACTGGCCTCATTTACCATTATCCCTGATCAAAATAGACATTGAATGAAACATGAATGTAGCTTGAAAGTTTTCTTAAACAGATGTATGATGGACATTTTACTCGACTCTACGACTCAAGCAAAATCTCGGGGGCTACTGATATAGGCATACATGTTAGGCATGTCGAATTAGTACCCTTGGTATATGAAAATGCGGGAATCCCATGGACTCGAAGCTTTGAAAGCCCAGAAGGTTGCAGGCTTTCGGGTTAGGAAAATAGAGTTGTAATAGGAAACGTGTATCAATATATTAAAGGCCCAATATGGCCCGACAATTTGTAACTTGTACAATACGAAAGAGCCTCGGCTTCACCTCCTATATGAAGGGGAAGCCGAGGTAGAAAGAAAGGATCGAACCATTGTAACCCTAGCCACCGTAATATTGATTTGAGCACCTTTGTTCGGCTAAACCTTCTAGATATATTTTTCCTCTACTTCTTACGAAACCCTAAGTCTACAATACGTACGCATTGACAAGTTAATCCCTTGTCACTTGCTGCCATTTTTATTTCAGATTGCAATTACTACTCATAATCATCCATATTACTTGTATTTCACTATCTCTTCGCTGAACTAGTTTACCAGTACACCTGACAAGTGTATGGGGTGTGCTGGGACACAAGAGACTTCTTGTATCGTAATTGCAGGGTTGCTTGAAAGGGGTATCGTTTACCTCTACCTCCTTGAATTCGATAATCCTTGGGTGGTACACTTAAAGGAAACTTGTTGTTGTTCTATAAACCTCTGCACTTGGAGGCCCAACACCTCTACAAGAATAGAACCGTGCGTGGATAGCACCGTCTTGGACCTCTCGTGCACCACCATGGGCGCGTTGCAGGTGGTTTTGATCTGACACGATTTCTTGAAGCGATTCTATAGAATTTTTCACCAGATTTGAGGGATGTGGTTTAGGAATTTGTTTGGATAATTTGGTCTATTATATGGAATTGAGAATTTCAAAATTAGATCTAAAGTAATCTAAGAAACTGATCTGATCTTTGATCGACAACGGGTGTCGTGCCCCTATGAAGATTGATCTCCCCTTGGGAGGCGCACGATGCGAAAATGTCGAGGAACCTAGGAGTCATGAGAAATCGCTCTGATACCATGCATAAAATTATATAACCCTAATTATTTAGTGTTTATTTCGAGGTATATAAAAAGATACACATAAAAGTATAGTTTTAAACATAAGGCTCAAAAAGCCCAACTTTAAATTAATAAAGCCTCAACCGGCTAGGATACAAAGGTACTAATTACACAAACTTGAACAAGTTTAAAAGAAAGAGAAAAAGCCCAAAAGTAAATGCAACGAGTTCCACCCGGCAGCCCCAGCAAAGAACCATCTTGCACAAGCCACGAAGAACTTCCGCGAACGAAAAGAGACAAGGCAAGCAAAGAGGAGGAGCACCAGCATTAAAGGGATGACGATCCAGCACCGCCTCTCCGTGTTGCTGCTGGCCCTCCTCTCCCTTGCTCAAGGGTGTCGTCCCACTGGCCAACAAAGAACGTAGAGGTGGGTGAATATGGAATGCCCTTATATCAACTAGCAATGATATGCGCGGTGGTGATTGATGTTAACTTTTTATGGTGGTAAATGTGTGTGGGTTCTAGTTGATGTGTTTGTCCATTCATAATTTGTGTGTGTTCTGATACACCGCTTCCTTGAGATTATATGTATGCTTGTAAGAGATGTGTGACATTGTTGTTAAGCGATGGCACCTGATATATTTACATGTAAGAGATGATTAAGCAGCAGCCGCAATGTATAAACAGATTTAATTAAATAGCTCACCAGATCGTCTTTGCACTAACACATTATTAGACCTCATCAGATTCTAGTTGACACGTTTGATGTAATTTTCGTTTTTGTTAAAATGCTTTGTATTATTTGATGTTTCTCTTAATACTAAGGTCTTTTTTTCGCAAACAAAAAATTCTAGTTAACCTAAAATAGAACATATGTATTCTTAATGATCAAAGCTTAGACCGACAAGGTAGTTAAGTTGGATGTCTGGTAGGGCTACTGTCTAGCCGCGGCGACCGTTGCGGCTATAAGCTGGAGCTGGGAGGCGAAAGAGGGTGGGCATGTATGGAAGCTGAGGGTATATAGCTGACATGTGGTTGTTGGCAGACGGCGCAAAGCGACTTGAGACACAACATTAGCTGCACTGGTGCAAAATTTGGTTGGCTTGATGTATTACTATCAATCAGGCTATTTGTGGGAGTATATTCCTTCATGCTTGCAAGTATAGCCATTGGATTGGAGTAATCTTTGATACTTCTATTTTCTGGAAAATCTTTGGATCGGCCACAAGAATACCCATCTTTAGTAGAGCTAAAACGAAATTCAAATATGGCCTAACATTGCTAATGCTGCATAGGTTTCTTTTACTATGACCAGTTCACCTGGATGGATGCATTGTTTTGTAGATAGGTTTTAGAATCTTTGTGCTTACATATCTGTACCAAAAGACATGGCTGCACCAGATAAGAGGAAAAATAGCACATGGTAGAATAAGTCATGAACGCCATCAACATTTCTTTTTACTAGAGTACAGAGCTGATAATCTACCATACATATAGCAGTATATTGATCGTGGCAAAACTGATTGTTAACATAGAAAAAGATACAACTGAAAGAAGAAAAAAGATTAAAGATTACTACGAAGAAGAGCCATAAACAACAGTGGAGAGGAAGTCGAAAGAAAATAAAGTTACAAATATGGTAACCATATCATAGAGTTATCATGCAATATATGCGCATGCAGATTCTATCAACAGCTACTATATAGATTTCAAGCAGTAGGCATCTATGTTCACTATCCAGAGAGACTTGTAGTGATATGCAGAAGTACTACTTTGATTTGTAGGGCAGCTGGTATGGCCTCGCAGCTGACACACCAAACGGAATATTCATTAGCGATCGTGCTGCCAAGATCGCAGTCGTTATCATTTGTTGCCGAATCATGTGTTGTAACAAAAGCAAAAAAGACTCAATATATATTCAATCACTGGCACTGAAATTAGATTGCAAGGCAACCTTTTATCTTCGCTGTACCGTCCCAGAGACTACACACCCGGCTTATACACATTTCCTTCAATAAACTTCCACACCTTCAAGAGATATGCAAAGTAGGTGTCAGGTTCAGAAATCAAAATAAGCACCTACAAATATTTCTCAAGGGCCGCCATACTGAATAACTTTTAGTGAAACATAGAACTCAATAGTATGCGCTGCATGAATTGCAGACATAACAGGTGCACAATCTTATTCAAGTCTTCTAGTAATCCATGGAGGTACTCATACTTATCAATGAACAAAATATATTTGGCTAAAAATAATCTGTAGAATCCAGCGGCCTGTGATTCATGTTTCAAGACCTGGCGCTTAGTTTTGAGAAACAGCGACAAAATGAGCAGTGTTCATATGTTTTCTGTAGTCTATACGCACCACTTTTGAACCTCAAGTAATAATTGGTCTCCTTGTTACCTAGCCAAAGGCTGCAAACTGAAGTGCAAAGGGATAATTAAGCCCCTAGTGTTGTATTGCTTTATCACAAAACATGACTTAAAACTTCAGGTTACCCTGTTTTTCGTTCTTACAGAAGCAAAACACCATCATACATATAGATAAAATTCTCTAAGGTAGTAAAGTGGCTAATTCTAAGTTCTTTATGCTATGGTACCTGTTTATCTTTGTTCTCCTTGATCCCAAAGTAGGACCAGAATATCCTAAGAGGGAGACGTCATTATCACCTGATCTCCTGTTCAAATAACCGGTCATGGATAAAATAACAGTCATGAGTCAATGACTGCAAAGTAAACTAACATATGCAATATATTATACTTGATCGAACATGTGTCATTTGAGACTATGGAGATAACTAAAATAATCATGTTAATACTTGATCGGTCATGCAGTAGTCCAAAGAGCGTGCCAGTCAAAATTTCCCGACATTTCATCTATGATGCACAATTGGATGGTCACCTCGCCTAGAACTAAACAGCACAGAGCGAAAGTCTCAGCTAGCCACTCTGGGTGATGATGGGGAGCTGAAATCCTGATTCAAGAACGATGGCATCAACTAATCTGCTGGTAAAATAACCTGTTGTGAATAAAAGTTAGGCTTGTCCTCAAGCCCAAGCATGTGGATTCACATGTATGTTTATCTACAATCTGCGACTGATTACTAAGTTTCCTTTTGGCATGTGTATTCTCCCATGGCTGGCCAAGCATCAGTGAAAAATTCAGATCGAAATTGCCTAGCCAGTGTATGCAATAGATCAGTTTCTCTACCACAGTAAAATCACTGAAAACCACACGAATTCTTAGAATATGAGGAAAGGCAGAGAAACAGATCATTGCCTCTAAAGAGGCACAATGATCATGATGTTTTTATTGTCAAGGTGAAGAATCTTCTACTGGTCGTTCCCCCTCGTCGCTCCCGTGGGCGACGGGAGGGAACCCTAGCCGCCACCGGCTCAGACCCCTCCCCCTGCTCCTCCCTCCCCTTGCCGCCGCCGGAGGGCGTCGCTGGGCAAAGCCCGGGCGCTGGCGGCGGCGGGGACTCCTCTTCCCCTCGCGCGGAAGACTTGGCGCGGGCTGACGGGGCCGGTGAGGGCGGCTCGCTTGACAAGGGGCGCGGCGGCGCGGCTGCCTCAGCAGCGGTGTGGCGGCTTCGTGGCGTGGTGGCGTCCCCGTGCTGGAGGTGGCGGCTGCCCTCGGGCGGCCACCAAGTCCGGCGGCGGGCGGCGCGGCCAAGCTGTATTCTCGGGTGGCCAGCGACGGCGACGGCGCTGGGGATGGCGGCGACGGCGCTGGGACGACGGCGACGGCGCTGGCGGCAGGTGGTGCTGGGCGGCCGGAGATGGCGCCATGGCGGCGCGGGCTTGCTGGCTTGGGTCTGGGCCGTTTGGGCCCGATCTGGGTTTGGTGGGCCCCGGCCGTCCTGCCCTCCTGCGCCTGGGTGCGGCCAGCCACCTCCTCCTTGTCCGTCCTCCTTGACTCCGAGCGCATGGTGCTGCTGCTCTGGCCGGGTTGAGCGAAACCCTACGCCATCTTGGTGTGGCGGCTCGTGGCATCCGTGCAGCGCTGGCGACAAGGTGGACGGTGCTGGGTGGCCGGCGATGCTCTCTAAGGTGGATGTGCGCAGTCCTGCAGCGACCCAACCCATGGTGCGGCCGGCGGGTTGCGCTGCCAAGGCTAGCGCTTTGAGAGAAAAGGGTCAGCGCAGGAGGTCTTGGCGAAGAATGGACAGTGCCTGCAGTGGTGAGGAACCATGCTCTGGGCGAAAGCCTTGCCTTTCGGGGCCGGTGACCTGAGGGCGCCGTTTTCCTCTTGTGGCGTCACCGAGGAGTTTCGGCACCTCCCTTGCCTAGGGTCTCATGTTCCGGGTGAAAACCTCAGATTTGGCTAGCCAAATCGGGCGACGACGGCGTCTTGGACGTCGTACCCTCCTTGGAGGCGCCGTCTTGGGAACTTGAGTTCGGGCCGTAGTTCTTCCTCGTGGATCTCAGCGCTGACCACATGGGAGGTGTCTTGCGATGCAGGTAGTGCACCGTCCTCTCGAGTAGTATCGCGGTGGCTTGCGCGACGATGATCTTCCTCGAACAGCGCGAGCATGCCTCTGGATGAGCAGTGGTGGGCTGGCCTCTGTGTTTGTTGGCGGGCTGCTGAAGACTGCACGCTTGCACGTCTGTCGAGGTTGCCGGGAGCTAGCCGCTGCGCCGACGGCGTTCCTTGGATTTGGGTCGAGGCCGGAGCAGCAATGCTCCCAGCTGAGCCGTGGTGGGCTCGCGGGATTCAGGTGGTACGCGTCTTGGCTGCGGCTGGCAGGCTCTTGGTAATTTCGACGATGCACAAGCACTGCGACTTTCATCGGCAAGGGTTCTGTCTTGCGGAGGAGCTCACTCTGCAGCATCCTGGAGGAGCACTCGACGGATTTCAGCCTTTTTGTCGTAGTCTAGTTTGAGTGTCGGGTGTGTACTGTGGGTGGGTGTTCGGCCTTTTCTTAGGCTTGTAATGTGAACTTCTTTTTCTTTTTCTATCAATGAATCGAAAACGCAAAGCTTCGCGAAAAATGATATTTTTATTGTGGGGACAACGATTATGATGTTGTTGGGTTTCACACTAGTAAACCTGAAATTTTACAATTCAATATTTGTGTTCAGAAAAAAAAACTAATGCAATATGCCTTCTGCTGGAGCATAAGACTAACCGTGAGGAAGTGGTTCCAATGGTGACTGCTGAACATTAATCAGAAGACATCTGAAGATGGAATCAGCCGCGTTGCGACTACTTTCACCAAGTAGGATTGCACAGGCTGCCCTTACAGGAGAAACTCCCTCCGTGGCGTCCTTTACGGAAGAAACACCCTCCGTGGCGTCCTTTACAGGAGAGACTCGAATTGAGCTTCACCAATAGCAGAGCACGAACCGGCATTGCGACTTCAGAAAGACCAAAGCCACCGCGTCAGTGCGCCGTCCGTCAGCGACCTCCTCCTCCTCGTCGTCAACTGCCACTCCGGCGCCGCCGAAGGCCTGGTCAGAGCATGCACTTCCGCGGAGGGAGGGACGCCACCGGTCGAACAACTTCCGCGCCTCCTAGGCGTCGGCGCCGCGGCATAGACGTGCACGCCCAGCCGTAGGACTGCATCGTGGGAGCACGGCGGGGCGCAGAGGAACAAAAGCCACACAAACGCCAACTCCGCGGGTTTGAAAGAAGAGCAGACGCGCGGACTCCCGTCCTCCTCCAGTGCCGGCGGGGGGCGCTACGGCAGACTGCTGCATCCACACGTGCAGGCAATCGAACGGTCGCCCGTACGACGACACTTCTTGCCGGCGCTGATTCATTGCACGCATTCCTGCAATACCAAACACACGCACCGTCAGGAAATTCAACCACCACAATGTCCAAAATCAACAGATCCTGATCACGCCATTGCACATATGGGCATATATGGACGCAAGTAGAACTTCTACCCCCAAAAATGAAGAAAAGACAGAGAGAAAACACTGTAATCAACTTGTACGTGATGCACACCATGGTCGCTGCTGCCCGCAGATGGAAACCTCCCCGTGATGCTGCTGCATCAGGATTCGAGAGAAGGCCTCCGGTTGTAGGCATCGCCGTCCTTGGACCCCAGCAGCGTCGTCGGCGGCGGCGTCCTTCGCGGCGCCGGCGGTGGTGACCACGCCACGTAACCCGGTGACCACGAGAGGGCGGCAGAGACCACGACTTCGAGGGGGAAGGCGAGGGCGAGAGGGAAGGATGGCATCTGCTCCTCGCGCGCTTGGGGCTGGCCTCCACGTCGGCCAGCGGCATCTCGGCGTGCATCTCAGCACTTCCGCTAGTGGTGCTCACGGCGCCGCCGATATCGGACGGAGAAACACAGAAGAGGCGAGAAAATAATAACCATCGAATAGGCAGGAAAAAGGAAAAAAACAGTGCCCCCACATAATCAGCAGTAAAAGCAAACGGTGGAAGCGATGCGTCGAACGCACGCGGAAACAACCGGACAAAAACTGCTAGACAAACACGGGACAGAAAGGAAGATCATTTGCGCGGGAAGAGCTCAATAATAAATAGAATTCAGCACATGTAGACATGATGTATTTAAAAATTCATGTGTATAAAAAAGAATATAGCTCTCCCACAAAAAAATAGCTACAATGGTATTTCCACTTGTAGTGGTCATCGCTGCCTCCTGCAAAATGTTGTACACATTTGTTCTTTAAAGACATCGTTCTACTTATACACATGTGTTCTTTATATACATGTACTATTTACAATCACAATTGATTAGATGCAATTGCTAATTTGCCTTTCAAAATATACTCTCTATGTTCCTAGATATAAATCATATAGTATCTGGCACAAAAAATAAGAACGTATATTGAGAAAAAAAATTATACTATATTTGGGTCGGATTAACCCTAGATAATTAACGTGAGCTAATAGAAGACTTTGCATAAGATAAGAAAACATAATCAAATCCCTAAAAAAATCTCCACACAAGTGGTGTAACGAATACACCTAATATTCAGGGTTTTTCTCAAAAACTATATGGCTTATATATCTAGAAACGGAGGGAGTAGTATTCAGAATTAAAAAAGAAAGTCAGTTTTCATAAGGTCATTGTATGGATTCTGCCTCCGTTGTTCTTATTCATTTTACATGAAAGAACACATCAAATTTTGAAAATTTTAGTGTCTTCAATAGCTCATTGTATCATATAGGCTGAAGCTAAAGTCTATTTGATCCTTGCACAATAAATTAAAGATCATTATTATATCTTAGTTCTTAATTCTCAATGGCTGTCAATAGGTACCTGAATTGTTTCACAAGGTTAAAAATTAAATAACTGCATATATTTTGGTGCATGATTGCCAATTATGTTAGCCTAAATTATGAAAGTCTGTCGGTATAATGGCTACATGTAAGAGAGAACTGCAAAGTAAGCTTCAATGCTTCATTTTAAAATTTGAATGAATACATCTTCATGGCGAGGTAAGGATGGTTAATTACTCTTACAGGTTCTGAATACACCCACTCCATTCAGGCAGTAAAAGTTAGTGAATTAAGGCTGACAAGTCTCCATGGTGAAAGAAATATATAATACGAAAATAAGAGCTTACAGTAAGATGTGTCTCTTGGCGAGCACGAGGTATATTCTCTAGAACTACTTACCTTTCAGGCCTGCCTTCTTAGTGTGCGACAGAATGCACCTGCCTAGCACGCTCCGCTGAACTGCATGAACGTGCAAAATAGATGACCAGACAAATTAACTGATATACAATGTATAGGTATTTCACTAATCATCTATTACTATCACTCAAAATGTTTTAGTTATACTCGCTCCGTTGTAAAATAAATGTCTCAACGTTTTCTAAATTCGAATGTATCTATAATTAAGATGTAGATAAAACTTAGACAATTATTTTAGGATAGAGGTAGTACATATGACCTACCCACATGGATAAAAATTCTCACTCGGGAAGGTTTCCACTCCAGGAATCCTCCTACTCTTCTCGTCATGTCCTCCTCTTTAGAGTTGCTGGTTAGTAGCGCATGATTTTCCCCGAAACCGTGAAACCACTCAGCAAACAAAGTAACAAACTCATGTTTTTCTTGTATGGTATAACTAAAATTTAACAGAACAAACTATCATTGGACGGTTCCTCAAATGAGATGATCCCCAGGCCCAATTTTGTTAAAATTCAGCTATCCTTGGACACACATCTCAAAAATAAGAATGGAATTTAAATACATGCGACATACCGCGATCAAAAGCAAGGAATCCAAACTTCAAGCCAGCGGACCCGTGATCTCCCTAGAGCAGCTGTTTCTGTCCCTGCATGTTGTTTACCCAACTCCATTTGCTGATTCGTGTGCAGCCACAAAATATTTCTCAAGTAGCTACCGATTATAGATATAAAAAAATGCGCATGTTAGCATGTCCTTTAAATCGTGCTCTAAATTTGCTACACAAAGTGAGGACGTACTACAGAATATAACAGAGGTAAAAAATTGTACGGGTGCCTCGGTAAGCTATTCAACTGTGCTCCTCGATTGTTTATCAACTATTGGATATAATTGGGTAAAAGTTTAAACACAGTCCAAGCAATAACGAGAGAGAGAAAACAGAAAAGAAAACGGCCTACTAAATGCTCATTGTGAACAATTGATCTTTCTCGAAGCTACTATTCATGGCAAATAACTCGGTCTGTCAATTATGATAATACGGTTACAAAGCCGTTCGCTCTTGTACGTAAAGAAACATACCAAGGCAAGGGCGAGGTTATATCCGACTGGCCGCCTGTTATGATGAAACTCCCTCGGATCAATCTATATGTTGTCCAACCTCTTGATTGTTGGATCGTGAACGACTAGATACGTAGGAGATGTGTGTTGATCTTCCGGTCTGGTGGTTGTGGGGTGTGAGCAGATCCCTAAGACGGGCTTCGGGTTGTCATTTGATGAGGTAGTCGACGTCGACGAGCAGAATATATACGAACCGAGTTGGATTTTTGATGAGCACATGGACAACGAGGTCGGCGTGGTCGAGGCCGACAAGCCGATCTCCGGGACGTCGATCCTCAAGATTTCGCGTTGCTCCTTCTCGATGTTGTTGGTGTCACGCTCAGCCTCTTTGATGGGTTTTCCTGTGAAGACATAGCGGGGGAGCGGAAGAGAAATTGATCGTGCGAGTGGCCGTGGCGTGACACATCGAATCAAGATCGGCACTACAATCCAAGGTATATGAAACAGCAGGGTAGGAGGACGAGCAGTCGGATGAGATTCGGCAACTGATATTTGCATAGACTGAAATTTGATTTGATTTGATTTGATTTGATTGTAAAGTGGATAATATTTTGGCAATAAAGATATGTCGTGATGGCCCTGCTTATTAGTGCTATATAGAGTCCGATGATTGGCAATACTTTAATATGTTAATGATGGGAATTTTGGCAAGTACTCTATTTCTGGTGCCTTCATTGGGTTGCCAATAATAAGGAAATAGTGGCTCACGGGAAAATCAATCAATGGTCCGATATTGAGTGGAGATAGGAAGAATAGATTAGACGGTTCGGATTGTTTTAATGACGACCATCAAAGTGCGTTGAGTGTCAAACGACCAACTCCCATTTAATAGTAAAGATCCACACATCTAATTCGTAAGAGCCATCAGAAGAGCACACAAGAAAATAACAGGAGAAACTAATCAGTGAAACCAACACGTGTCAGTAGGAGGTTAACTCCCAAAATCCCCCAAAATTCTGAGAAAAAGATGTGTGTTACACTATAATATAGTAGTTATGATTATAATTAAAATAGTGTCCTAAATAAAATAGCGGTAGCCTCCTTCAAACGCTATAAATGCTATATCGTGCTAATAGTATGGTATATTTCGAATACCGTATTCAATATAATACTAAATAAAAATAAATAATATTACTAGAATGAATGGATATATAGTCCAAAAATGACTGAATCATACATACATAACCACATATAAAAATAGATCTCAAATATTTTAGAAGGCTACCATCAGCATTTCAGAAGGCAACAACATAGTATAAATTATTTATTAAAAATTATTAGCATTAGCGATATTATCTTCTGATTTAGCAATATTATCTTCTGATTTAGAAGTGAAACCAATAGATTGCAATTAATCACCACGAAAAAGTGAAAGCAACTTGTCTAAAAAAAAATAGTACGCCAACGCTATGAACTTTTAGCGTGATGTAGCATGCTATTTCGCAAATAGCGCCGTATCGAGCAGAATTACTAAAATTTAGTGTGGACCCTCTAGATGTGCTATAACGCGCTATTAGCAGAGAAATAACGTGCTATTTTAAACCTTGCCTTATACACAGCCGGGATTGTTTCCAGATTTTTTTTAATATTTTAGCATGAACTTAAAATGTATTTTTTCTTAATAGGTATATTTAGTTCTACGAGCAAAAAAAAATCATGTCCAGCATCGGAAATAAACTAACCACTCTTTCCTTTCTTCCTTTTCAGGTCAATGCATGATGAGTCTAGCTGGCACAAAAGCACTTTATTCCTGTGATATAATTTCTTCCAATAGAGGTCTCAATCGAAGAGCCAAAATTTGGAGTAGAACATTGCATAGTGCAATTGGACGGTATTGTGTTAGATCCCTGGGGCTGTTTTACTCTCAGTATTATTATTATTTTTACGAAACACGGCACATACGCAGCTCTGAGAGACTGAGTCCAAAAAATTGATCCGACAAGTCTTCAAATTGACGAAGTCATCAGAGGCGTCTCGCTATCAACGGGAAAGTCGCCTCCCACTAAAGAATATTCCGCATTTTAATGAGACATCACAGTGTCAAATCTAGGATTTAAATTCTGGTGTGTTGGAGGTGCCACTGCTCCCCTAACTATCCAACCACAGGTTGGTTCTCCTCTCGGTATAAGAACTAGAACCGTACTATTAAAAATTTCCGGCATCTCTCCAAAATCTTTACTATTAAATTGGAATAGGTCGTGATGGTTGGTGACGGTGCATCAAAATCAATTATGGTACAACATGTGAGGACCAATCCGATTGTTTTTTAATCTTTACTATTAAATTGGAATACACTAGTGGAAAATGGTGCTTTTGCACCGGTTGGTAAGGGCCATATGCACCGGATGCCCAACCGGTTCAAAGCATCCGGTACAAAAGGCCCCCTCCCCTTTTGCACCGGTTCAGTTGCGAATCGGTGCTAAAGGGGCACCACGTGGCGGCTGTCGGGCGCCCGAGCGAGAGGACCTTTAGCACCGATTCGTATTACGAACCGGTGCTAAAGGGTCTGCCGCGGCAGGAAAATGTCCCAAAACGCTGCCTCGGTAGAATCCCGCTACCGTAATTTTTTTTCGAATTATTTTTCACTCCCTCTTTTTTCCTTTTTTTTCAGAATTTCTAATTTTAGTTATTTCACAAGTTTAGTATCTAACTACCCTTATCTCTAGTCTAATTACTTACTCGTGGTTAGACTTCCCGCTCGGTCACCCATTCTCCCACTACTCTAGCACGTACTAACACGCTTAACTTCCAAGTTCATTTCCATCCCGTAACCAAGTGCTTCGCGCGCATGTATGTGATAGTAGTATCATATCAATCCTATTAACATATCGGTAGATGTCAAATTTCTTTATTGTTCGAATTCCAAATAATTCTTTTAATAAACAAAAGTAATGATATAATAATAATCTAGACTAAATAAATAAACATTAACTTTATAATTTGTATTATTTTTAATTATTTTCAATTTTTAATATTTTTTGCCAAACCTAAAAGCTGAAAATTTGAAAAACTTATAATTTTCAGAGTGCAATCTTTATGCAGGATGCAATTATTAATTTTAATTTTGAAAAATAAAAAATATATAAAATCCTAAATTTCTAGAAAAAACTAAAATCTTCCTGCTTTCATATTTTCATTTGGAATTTTGAGAATCTAAAGACTGGCTAACCGGGTAAACCTCGGTGAATTCGGATGTAACTTTTTCCCACGATGATTTTGATATATTATACGTTTTTTTCGACGTCGTATGCAAAAGTTAATGCGGTTTTACCATTTTTCAAACTTTTTTTGAAAAAAAAATTGAAATTCAAATTTGATAATTTTCCCTAATAGTAGGTTGTGTAATATACAGGAATCTCAAAAGATTTTATTTTTTGAATTTTCTATCATTTTCTTTTCTATTTTACAGTGTTAAAAAAGGCGATCCACGGGGGGAGGAGGGGTGGAGGTGCGTGGGGAGCAGAAAAACCTTTTGCACCGGTTCGTGTTACGAACCGTTGCAAAAGGGTTCGCGGCTGATGCTAACCCTTTAGCACCGGTTCGTGTTACGAACCGGTGCTAAAGGTCCCATACGAACCGGTGCTAATGCCCCATGGACGTCCAGACCGCACGAACCGGTGCTAATGACCCCTTTAGCACCGGTTTGTGCCAAATCCGGTGCAAAAGCTCTTTCGAGGATAGGATAAAAGCCCATGTTTCTACTAGTAATAGGTCGTGATGGTTGATGATGGTGCGTCAAAATCAATTATGGTACAACATGTGAGGACCAATCGGATTGTTTTTTAATCTTTACTATTAAATTGGAATAGGTCGCGATGGTTGGTGATGGTGCATCAAAATCAATTATGGTACAACATGTGAGGACCAATCGGATTGTTTTTTAAACATATGTACAAGCCACGCCCCATAAACCGTAGCCAACTCGATCTAGGAAGCAGGCCGACTGCCGATCAGATTGTTTTCTAAAGGTATGTACGCAGTACGTGCCACTTGCGATAAACCGTAGCCAACTCGAATTGGAAGCTACCTGATCGTCTTCTTTTTACGGTCAAGGAGATACACAACCAACGGCCCGTACAAGGAGTTCTCATCAGCTTGTTTTTTCTTACGGAAGTCAAGACGCCAACCCATATCTACTCATGGTGACCGACCCATCAATATATGCATGCAAATCAAAAGTCTTGCAAAAACGAATATAATGTCTTTTTTTTTTGAACTAAAATATAATGTCGTGTAAACTGTATTGGAACACTACTATAAGACATCACATGGGTAAAGACTTCTCTCGAAATCATGGGTAATTAAATATTTACCATATTTGCATATACTCGAAAATAAATAAATCAGATTTGTTTACATTCACATGTATCTAGACGTATTTTAGTGTGTACATATATAAAAATGTAGAAAATTCTAAGTCAATTATTTTTGGGCGGTGGAAGTAATAGAGACAATGTAAAATGCCAAGGTTAACAAAATCTTAACCGCGTACAATCGGACCAGTCGCAGTAAAAACGCCTAGCTCCAAATTGTTGTCACCATGCACTACGGGGACGACCGGCTACACCGACGGCCCCGCACCGTCGGCACAACAATGATCACCGTCGGCACAGTCTCTGCCGACGGTCACCGTCGGCGTCTCCCCGTCGGCACAGCAGGCGTCGGGGTCTGCGCGCGCACCGTCGGCACAGCAAGTCACCGTCGGCACAGTCGTACACCGACGGCTGGACGGTGGCCGTCGGCCGCCCCATCGTCGGCAGAGCCACCCAGCCGTCACGCCGGCGCCATCAACGTCCCCAGCTGTGCCGACGGTGTAACCGTCGGCATAGTTTTTTTTTTTCCCAGAACTGGCGGCAAACCGGTGGCATTCAAACTGGAAAAAACGCGCGAAAGGGCCTGGCTGTGCCGACGGTGTCACCGTCGGCACAGACCCTGCCATTTGGCACAGCTACGGGCCTGTGCCGACGGTGACACCGTCAGCACAGCCAGGCCCAGTTTTTTCTGATTTTTGCCAATTTGGCCTCATTTGCTCAGAAAATCGCACAAAATGCACATATTATAAGATTGAATATGCAGTAACATATATAGCACCATATAGCACAAAGATATCACCGTATAACACCAAATCTCACAAATATAGCATCAAATCTCACAAATAGCACAAATATAGCATACAAGACCATGGTACATACACCGGATCCACTACAAAGATGGAGCGTGTCATCATGTGCTAGTACAATGTAGAAACTATGGTGGTGCACCACCCGAGTGACGATCTAGCTACAGTGACGAGCTAGCTCCGAGTCGGTGAAGTGAGGCCGCTGTATCTCGACGGTGCTCGGGGAGGTAGAACCACGACGAGAGCCACCGGAACCAGAAAAATGCCGAGGTTCGGCAGAAGCACCAGGAGAATGGCGACCGGGGTGCATCGGCGTCCGGATTCTCCCAATCCCTACATGTTGGAGGGAGTTAGCAACTTAGCCATGTCACACCAAGTTAGCAACTTAGCCAAGTTAGCAACTTACCGGGGTCAACTGACGCTGACGCTTGTACATGATATAGAACTCCTCCTTGGAAGGGAACACTGGCGTCGGCCCCGGATGAGGTGGCTCTGGGAGTGGTTCCTCTCGCACTCCAGTCATCATGAACCGAGTGAAACTCTGCAAGAAACGGGAGAGATAGCTCAGATTCAAACATGGGGACTTATGATGTTTTGCAACCATAGAGATTGAAACTTACCGCCATCTGGTTGCTCGTCCACTGGACATAGGCATCTTTCACAAGGTCATGCTCCTTAATCTTCTCGAGATACTCCTCGTAAGCTACTGCATAGGCCTCCTCGAGCTAAGTCTACAATTTCAGAAATAATGCGTCTCATCAACATAGCCATTCAGGAACAAGAGTCAAAACAGAGGATGAAAGTGTGGATGACTTACATCTACCTCTACCCGAGAACGGCATGTAGTCCGCGAGGAGGTAGCGTAGCTGCCGGAGGGGAGGGTAGCCTTGATCTGCGTGAAGTTCCTCCGAGGCTTGAAACCCCAGCAAGGCAGGCAGGACGTCCATGCGGCTGGCCGGACCCCGCCAGCATCATCGCCACCTCGTCGACCGGCTCGGTCATCGGGTCCTCCACCTCTGGATGGAGCTTGGCGTACTCCTCGCAGTATCTTTCCTTGCTCTCTTTGGCCTTGCCGTAGTACCTCTCAGGCGCGGGCCGAGGCTCGTTCGGACCGGGCGTCACCAGCTTCATGTGCGTCCACGCTTCCATCTCACCAACTTCCCTCCCGAGCTTCTTCCCCTGCATCACAAAACAAATGTTATGCATATCATCGAAAATCAAAAAATGCAGCTTGTTCCATTTTTATATGTACCAGACGCTCCCGATAGCGATCGGTGCTGCTGCTCCCCGCACTGTGTGTTCCCTGGTTCCCACGGTTGGCCTTGTTCCGGTCGCTCACGGCCTTGAAATCGGGGTTTTGCCGATTCTTGACCAACTCCATGAAGGCGGCCCTCTTATTATTATCAGCCCAATGTGGTACAACCTGCAAAATCAAAACTCATTTGAAGAACAAACAATATAGTTGCAAGTTAGCCGCGGTACATAGAATCGCATTGACAATTACTTACCGACATGAATTGCTCTATCGTCATAGCCGGGGCGAGTCCCTGCACAATCTCAGGCTTTGTGTACCTTACGCCCTGCTCAGCATAGAAGTGGCCGATGCACGTGATCCTCTGGTTGTACCACTGCTGCCGTGTCAACTTCCGACACATGCTACGGAGGATCACGTCCGCCCTCTCCTTATGCTCAGTCGCCACCCTATAATTGCGCTGCAATCAAGCATAACAGAAAGTGTGAGAGGCATGAGTTATCACGGTGGGGTTATCAACTACATATGAACGAAACCCAAAGAGTATGCATTACGTACCCAAAACTTCTTGATCACGGCGTCGGCGGCGGAAGTAAAGCCAGGGTAAGGCGCTATCTCAAAGTCTTCCCAAGTGTAGGCTAGCTTGGACTCGCTCCCAAGGACCGGAGTGTACATCCCCGGCCAGTACTTCCTAATAGCAGCTCCAATCAGACTCCCTGGCACGCGGACATTCCCCGTGTATGTGAAATTCCTGCACAATTATCAAACATTAGAAAATGCTAAGTGTCATAACGAAAATGAAATCACCTTACTACTTACTCTATCTTTCCTGGGACAAGGAGCCACTTCTCATCCTCCGTAGCAGGTTCCTTACTCTCATCGGGAACCTGCGCTTCCCCACGAATCCGCAACTTCTTCGGAGCCATCTCCGTCGAAGCCTCCTCGTCCCTAGACTCCTCCTCCTCCTCCCTAGTGTCCTCCTCCCTCCCTAGTGTCCTCCTCCTCGTCCATAGACCGAAGCCCGAGCCGGAAGCGGAGGGAATGTCCTAGAAGGAGCTGGCATTCCCCCTCGTCCTCCAGCTCGTCCTCCCCCTCGTCCTCCGCTCGTCTCCTCTCGTCCTCCACTCGTCCTCCCTCGTCCTCCCCGCCCTCAGTCTGCGTCTTCGTGCCGGTGGGAACAATGGGTCTTCCACTCCGTGCAGGCACCGGCCCTGGCTTCGCTGATGCATCT
The DNA here is from genome assembly GCA_030979885.1 of Lolium multiflorum. Classification (NCBI taxonomy): domain Eukaryota; kingdom Viridiplantae; phylum Streptophyta; class Magnoliopsida; order Poales; family Poaceae; genus Lolium; species Lolium multiflorum. The sequence goes on from CM061750.1 coordinate 406,043,603, forward strand.
GATCAAGCAAGGAGCTCGATGATGCCTTCCGTCCGCTCATATTGGGCAATTACCGCATAAGAAAAAGAGAAAATAATTAATAAGCATGTTGAAAATTAATAAGCATAATGACAAATATAGGTACTAAGCATAATGAAAAATGTAGGTATTAAGCATAATGACAAATGTATGTATTAAGCATAATGATAATGTAGGTACTAAGCATAATGACAAATGTATGTATTAAGCATAATGATAATGTAGGTACTAAGCATAAAAGACCCTCACCATTCATCACCACTCTCATCTCTAGGCATTGGGTTCTCAGCCTCACTATCAAAATCAGTATCATATGAGTATTCATGGTCGGCATTGGGTTCCGGTTGAGTCTCGACAATGTTGTCTTTGCTCGCATGGCGCTTGGTGAGCATAGCTATGTCCTTCAGGTCCACCACGGTCTCACCACGCATTTGTACATCGTTGTGGAGATCCTGAAGACCTATGTCTATTTGAAGAGCCCCGAACTGCTCTTCCTCTTGATAGAAAATTCCCTCATATGTACTTTTGGGGCCATTCCCTAGGTCCGATGCTCGATTTCTGACGAAACCCTAGTTCTGTGGACCGCGCCGTCTACCCCTTTGACTGCATCCCATCGGGGTCCCCCGGTGGCGTATGCCCACGTTGAGCTTGGTTAGGTCATAGGTACATGTGGAAACAAGTACCATCCCCTATGATCCCAAGGTTCTCTCCGGTTCACCTCCGAGGGAGTTCCCCCCTATACATGCAGACCGCCTAAGTGTAGGAACCCCATGTCCGAGAAGCCGGCACCCGGAGGGTAGCATTGGATATAGAACCATCTCAAATCACTTTTGTGCATGCCATGTGGACACACACAACTTTTGGGGCCATTCCCTAGGTCTGATGCTCGATTTACGGAAACTAGTTGTTGACCGCGCCGTCTACCCCTTTGCATCCCATCGGTCCCCGGTGGGCGTATGCCTACGTTTGAGCTTGGTTAGGTCATAGGTACATGTGGAAACAAGTACCATCCCATATGATCCCAAGGTTCTCTCCGGTTCACCGCCGAGGAGTTCCCCCTATACATGCAGAATCTGCCTAAGTGTAGGAACCCCATGTCCGAGAAGCCGGCACACCCGGAGGGTAGCATTGGATATAGAACCATCTCAAATCACTTTTGTGCATGCCATGTGGACACACACAACTTTTGGGGCCAATCCCTAGGTCCGATGCTCGATTTCGACGAAACCCTAGTTTCCGGCCACGTCGTCTACCCTTTGCATCCCATCGGTCCCCCGGGGGCGTATACGTTTGAGCTTGCTTAGGTCATAGGTACATGTGAAACAAGTACCATCCCCTATGATCCCAAGGTTCTCTCCTGTTCACCTCCGAGTTCCCCCTATACATGCGAATCTCTCCTGCCCTTTTTTCCCGCCCACCTTTTCTTGCTTCTCTCGCCTTTTTCCCGCCCACCCTTTCCCGTCCTTCTCTCCCGCCCTTTTTCCCGCCCACCCTTTCCCGGCGCTTCTCTCCCGCCCTTTTTTCCCGCCCACCCTTTCCCGCTTCATTCTCTCCCGCCATTTTCCCGCCGTTTCAGCCCCTCGTCGGCCTATATATAGCCATGGCTTCTCCACTAACAGCACCAGCAACATTTCTCCCTTCATCACTTCTCTCATCCAATAGAACCACAAAATCCTCGAGCTGAGCTGCCGCTGAGATGGCTCTCGTTGCCGTAGCAACACGGGCTTCATCGGCGTTCGCCTGCGGCCTGCGGGACATTTCGCGGCTGAAATCACCGCCGGTGGTACGCGTGTGTGGCTCGGCACCTTCTACACGAAGGAGGCTGCTGCCCGCGCATACGACGTTGCGGCTTGGAGGTTTGGCCGGCCGCGCCACGAAATGAACTTCCCGGAGGTCAGGTCTCGACGGAAGCTCAGTCTCTGAGCCACTACTTCGCTCACGGGGTGAAGCGCGGCGGTCTGGTGGCCGGCGCCATTGATACCACCGAGGCGGACGAGCAGTTCATGGCACAGGTGGCGCAGAGACCATCCCGGAGAGGTCGAGGCAACGCGCGCATTCGGAAGGAGAAGCGGACGTACGAGAGAGAGAGGAGGGCGGGAAAGCGGCGGGAAGGCGAGGTTGAAGCAGTACGCCAAAGGAGAGGCGTCGACATGGGGGAGAATGATGAACGGTGGTTGTGGAACCTCACAACCACCGCACAGCGAGGATGAAGATTTCGACTTCTCTGATTAATATGTGTGTGTCGACCCAGTGTTAAGTGCTTTGTTCGTGTGTGGGTGTAGTTCTTTAAAAGCTTTGGTTTGTGTGTGGGTCTAGTTCTTTAAGTGTTTTGGTTCATGTGTGTGGGTGTAGTTTCTTTAAGTGTTTTGCTTCCTCTGTGTGGGTGTAGTTCTTTAACTGTTTCGGTTCGTGTGTGGGTCTAGTTCTGTAAGCGCTTTGGTATGTGTGTGAGTCTAGTTATTTAAGTATTTTGTATCGTGTGTGGGTCTTAAGTATTTTGTATCGTGTGTGGGCCATTCACCCCCTCCGAGGTTCGATTTCTGGCGAAGGGGTTCTATACCGCCCTTATACATATATATAGGTTTCTCGCAAAGGGGTTCGCCAAAATAGCAGTGAGAAATAAATAAACAAAAAAAATGATATGGATTAATAATTATATGGGTAATAATTATCTCTTTGATGCAAAAAAAAATAGGAAAAACCAAAAAATGTGCATAATTGGCTGTGCCGACGGCCGCCGTTGTGCCGTGGGTCACCGTCGGCACAATGAAGGGGGACCCAGCAGTCAGTCGCTGTGCGACGGCCGCCGTTGCGCCGTGGGCTACCGTCGGCACAGTGCAGACGGTGCCGTGACAGTTTAACGGCTGGGCCCTCCTGTCAGAGCGTGTACCGACGGTTGCAGATGTGCCGACGGTGACCTTCGGGCTCCACCTAGCTGTGCCGACGGCCGCGGTTGCGCCGAGGGTGGACGTCGGTGTACCGTGCGTTGTGCCGACGGCCGTGCTGTGCCGACGGTGAGCTTCGTCGCCGGTAGCTGGAGGCCTCTGTGCCGACGGCCCCGACATTTGGCCGTCGGCACATAGCCTGGCCGTCGGCACACGTCGGTTCTCCCGTAGTGATGCGAGATAAAACTTTTGGATCTTGATCAAGGATCCAATCCGTCTGGGCAAAATAAAAAAATGTCCCCGTAAAAGGCTGCAATATGGAATCAATTTATAGAAAAATTAAAGGCTGTAGCGGTTACAGCCATGAATAAGAAAGATCTGATTCCTGAAATAAATAAGACTGGTTCTTTTATTTATTTTAATTTTTATGAAAATTATTAATTTTTGGTTGACTCGTTGCAACGCACGGGTATTTTGCTAGTTCCGTGTAAGAGCATCTCCACTCGTCTCCCCGACGAGGCCCCCGAACGACGTTTTTTCCATCCGGAGGCGTAATTCGACCCGATCGCGCCCCGGTTCTCGTTGTCCGGATTTGGGCCTAAATTCATCGGCGATCCGCCATCCCCGGCCCCAGGGATTCTCGGGGACTCCGACGAAACAAAAGCGCGCGACCGAGGACACTTCCCGCGCGTCGGTGGCCCCAACTTGTCGGCGAGAGACACCGATCGTCGTCCTCATCGCATCGTCTTCCGCGCGCTGTAAAAGCCCTGCCGCCGGTCAGCATTCGTCGGCTGCGTAGCTTCCACGCGGTGAGTTAATGTCGTCTCCTCGGTATCACACGCGCCTACCTCTATTTATCGCCGAACTACCGCGTCGCCCCGCATTCACTCACTCGCCTTCCACCAAATCTCCCCCGAACTCGAACGAGCAATGGCGAACGACGGTGCGGCCAACAACGGCTTCGGCCGCCGCTCTCTCCACCAATGGGAGGGACGGATCCTCTACGCGGCGGGCTACCCGGCGCCGCCGGACTTCCGCGCACCGGGGGGGTGGAGGCTGAGCGCAGGCGGCGTGCCAATCCCGCCGCCGCCAACGGGCGGTGCCGCACTCGAACGGGCGATCAGCGAGGTGCTCGTCACTCTCAGTGACGAGCAGCGCGCGGATCCGCGCTTCTTCCCCGACAACCACGAGTCGTGGATCGCGTTCTTCCGGCGAAGGTATGAACGCGAACTGGCCTCCTACGACGGTCCTCCTCCTCCTCCGGCAAGGAACAACGCCGCCGGCCGCAAACGATGGTGGAGCGCGCCTAACCGCACCCTCGAGAATGTGCTCACGCACATCGAGGACGGGCTCCCCGTCCTGGGGATGCCACCGCCGGTGGCGGCTACCGTGTCGCGCCGGCACGGTGGTTCTGGATGCCGGAGGATGGCGTCCTCTCCTCCTCTAGATCCGGCGGGTCGACGTCGCCACCGTCAGCAGGAGTGGCCGTCTCCGCCACCATCAGAAGGAGCTGCGTCTCCACCGCTGTGGCAGCGCGACGGCGCCCGTCATCCGCAATCCGCCCGTCCTCTTCGCGAAGCCCAAGAGAGGTCGTCGTCGAAGAGGAGGCCGAAACGCCGAGGAGAGGCGAGGCGTGCGGAGGAGCGTTCCGGGTGGCGACGATCGTCTGTTAGGACCTGGTGCCCGCCGACAACGCCCTCCCGAAGACGCCGCACTGAGTGGTCCGAGGACTGAGCGCGAGGAGAAAAGAACGGCGGCCGCTGGATCCGGCCGCGCGAACGCGCCGCCCGCGCCGCCACACCATCCGCCGCTAGGAACGTTGCGCCCAGAGGTGGTCAAGGTCGAGGACAGCAGCGACGACGACATGTACCTGTCGCCGCCACTGCCCGGCGACTGGCCAGGGCACGAGCCGGAGGTACGAGGCTCCGCCGCCCAAGACAACGCCGCTCCAACACGACGGCGACGGCGGGCGACTACATGTGTTCTACCGCCATTTCGGCATGTAGTAGGCCGTTTCGTAGTTTAAATTTTAGTTTGCCATCGCCGAATTCAAATATATGTTCGAATTCGGCCTACTTACGTACGAACTCGCCTCTATATGTTAAATATCATTAAATTTCGCTTATGTTTGAACGAACTCGCCAATTTTATCTGAATTCATTACATTTTTTTTTTGAGAATTTCTGAATTCGTTACATCCGTCTTGGGCTCGCGGCTGGGAAAATGGGCCTCCCCAGACCAAAGTTTCCTCCAATCCAGACGATAATATCGCCGGATTTGGACGTAGGGAGGCCAAACGGCTGGAGATGTTCTAATATACAAAGAAAACGCTCTTGTTCCACTGGACGATACGAACTCTCCCGTCCTCCGCCTCGAGCGATCGCCACGTGCCCATCTAGATAGCGATGGGGAGGCCCACCTTATCGTTTCGGCCGCGCTCTCCTCTCCTAGTTTGCCTTTATCCCGGCTGCCACGGCCACCCGCTACCTCGCCCAGACCTGCTTTACTACTCCCCCGCTAATAGCATGCGCCGCCCCCCTTCTCCGATTTTTTCTGCCGCCGGCCGAGCTTCACTCGCCCATACATGATACCTCAACGCTAGCGACTACTACAACCAACCATTCGTATTGCTGCAAGCGGCGGCGGCTTCTACCGACGGCGGCGGCGGGTGCTACAATCGGCACCGGTGACTGCTACAAGCAGCGACTCATATTGCTGCAAGCGGCGGCAGGCCATTAGTGGCTGCTACTGGTGGCCGTGGTGGGTGGTACAATCGGCGCCGGCGATTGCTGCAAGCCGCGGCGAACGCTACACGTGTTGCTGCAATCGGTGGCGGCGGCTACTACAATCAGCGGGGGCGGCTGCTACAAGGGGAGGAGGCGACTGCTACAGCCGGTGTCGGCGACTGCTAAAGGGGCATAGATAGCTGCTACAAATGGCAGCAGTCGTTGCTACAAACGCCGGCCATGAACTGTACAAAAGGTGGTCGCCGGTGCTACGCAGTACGCTTTACCACTATCTATTTTTGCTTCAAATATTGGCGGTCAGTGTTATGAACGTTGGCCAGTGCCGCTACAAAGGTGTATTGCAGAAGCTACAAGGGCAAGCCAGACCGCCACTTCTGACCAACATTCATGGCGGGAGCTTTGACTGACGATGGAGGTGCTACAACCACTGAGGGCGCTGCTGCGAACGGCGACAACATTGTTGTGCTGCTCCAAGGTGCTGCCGCGGCGAGGGTCACTGGCGCTTCCGGTGAGTTTGGTGGTGCGGCCGGCGAGTGTGTCGGTGCTGCGGCAAGCGCCGAGAGTCCAAGGAGAACGACAATTGCTGCTGCGCCGGCGAGGGGCGGCGATGCTGCAGGTGCCGAGGGTCCTAGGAACTGCTGCTCCTGCGCCGGCGAGGGGCGGTGATGCTGCAGGCGCCGAGAGTCCAAGGAGAACGATAGCTAGCTCCTGCTGCTGCGTGATCCCGCGTGGGTGTTTTTTCCCTTTTTTTTTTTTTTTTTTTTTTTTTTTTGCTTCGGAGCGTTGACTCACGTGGACGGTTTGTGATCCTGACCCGGAGGATCGGGGATTTGATCCCCAGAGGACGCTCAGCATGGCGTAATATAAAAGCCTCTCTAGTTTAACTCTCAAGACCGGTAGTTGTTTTTTAAGAGAGCCAAACTCATGTATGCTCTCTTCTGGGTACCTCTCGTCAGTGTCAGGGGCTGCTGTACGCCGAGCGGTGCGGTAGTTGCGGTTTGCCGCACACCGGGGCGTGCCCTGCCGCAATAAGTTGTGCCGCTGCCGAACAAAACAGGTAGTTTTTCTTTTTAATTTTCTGTTTCTTTTTTGTTTTGTTTTTCGAGATCTGATTATTTTCAAAACAAATGAACAATTATAAATTTGAAAATCTGTAAAAAATTAATTTTTCTAAATGTGAAGATTTCTAAATTTAAACATTTTTAAAATTTGAACAATTGACAAATTTGAACTTTTTTAGTTTGAGCATTTTTTTAATTTGAACATTTTCAAAGTTGAACATTTAAAAAAATGCACACATTTTTTGAATTTACTTATTTTTTGAAATTTAATAGCTTTTCAAAAATTTGATTTTTTAATTTATACATTTTTCGCATATGAATTTTTTTGACTACAAACAAGTTTTAAATTTAAACATTTTTCAAATTTGAACAATTTAAAAAAATTCTTTTCAAATTTCAACATTTTTTAAATTTGAACAAAAAAAGAAATAGGAAAAAGGAAACAAAAAAGTAAGGAAGAAAGAAAAAAAAACAAATAAAATAAGAATAGAAACGAAAAAAGAAGAAAAAATGAAAATGGGTCGGCCCATACCTGACCAACAGTGTGCGCACGCGCACCGACCTGGTCGGTGCCGGGAGGTGCTATACACCACCCTGGTTGGTGCGGACCGGGTGCCGCGCACCCCACGATGGGTGCTGGGCCGGCCCAACCATGTCTTGTTTTACTTTATTTTTTTTTCGTTTTTTCTCCTTTTTGTTGTTTCTTTTCTTTTTTCTATGTTTTTAAAATTCAAAAAAAAAATTCTGAATTTTTTCGGAAACTGAACTTTTTAAAACCTAAACTTTCCAAAAATGAACATTTTTAATATGAACATATTTTGAATTTGTATAGTTTCCAAAATTGAGAAAACATTTTTTTAAAAAATTATTATTTTTCATATTTGAAAAAATTTCGAATCTGAATATTTTTCAAATTTGAACATTTTTTTCAATAGTTAATCAATTTTAGAATTTCGAACAATTTTTCTACTTGAACAATTTTCGAATTTGAATATTTTCATATTTAAACAATTTTTGAATTTGAACAATTTTCAGAAAAGGAAAACAGAAAAACAAATAAATAAAAATAGAAACATAAAATGAAAAATAAAGCTAAAAAGGCCAGACCCAATATCAGACAATAGTGTGCGGTGCCTAGTAGGCACCGACCTAGTCGGTGTATAGAACTAGCGCCTTGTGCCTGACGGGTTTCCGAGAGGAACACCAAAGCAGGGCGATGCGGCATAACAAGGCTGCGATCTGTCTTGAGTCGCCCGCTACCCTGATAATTGAGACTGAGAAGATTCATTGGGACAGAAAACCCTTCGAAAGCACCAAGAAACTTAAACCGATTGTTGGACCATGGAGAGCAGATAGCACACCTGGATGCAAACAGGCAACGCTGACACATGCCAGGACGTTAGACCGCGGCACCCTAGAAAAACTAGAGTATATCACTTCAGTCCTCGTAGGAACTGAAACTAGTTTATCAGAAGGAATTGGTGCAGCTAAAGTGGCGGAACTTGCCAAGGATGGCTTGGGGGAAAAATGCAATTTAGGAGTTCTTGGGGGGGGGGACACACAAAAATATTCTAATCTAACCTCTTCCAATAAAATCTTTCAGAAATGTAACTCACAGGGAAGGGGGGGGGGGTGCCCCCCTGACATACACTAAGCTACGCCAATGGCAGCTTGGGATGCCACTCGTCCCCGAGTCGGAGGAATCAGCCGCACCGCTAATGTACAAGGAAGTAACCTTGGCTAACTACAAGTGAATGACTAATCCTGAAATCTATCAATACTTTTAATTCCGACCAGGTGTTCGACAAATGCCCCACTGCCTCGTCATCGCCGCCGTCCTCGCGGCGCGTGACATCAACCTGGGCGTTGATACCGCGCCACCTCCACTGAGCCCATCCGTGGAATGTTCTGCCCACCACCTGAGCGCAGGCATCATCGCCAGCAATCGGGAAAAAATATTTCAATGCGATCTACAAAATGAACGAATTTTTGATTGGATTTGAATAAATTTAAACTCAAACCAAATAATAAACGGTCATAGAGACATAACTGCCCTAGTGGTTTGTCCTCAATCCCCGTCATAATAGGCCCAGCTTCCAATCCTGGCGAAGCATACTGTTTTTTTTGCAACTGTTTCAATGTTTCAGGATTAAAGAAAAACAAAACGGAAAAAACAGGTGTAATAGTACTCGATCTGAACACGTGAAGTATGGAGCATGCAATAGTAACCACCATGTTGGGTAAAATCTTCGTTTTAACGAGCGTATGTGGCAAACAAAATATTTTGAGCAAACTTCAAAACTTTCGCTGATTGCGAAAAGAGCGAAATTTCGTGAAGTTTCGGAAAATTTTAAACCCTTACTCATCGTCATGTCCATCACAATTATCTAGTGCTGCTGCCGCCGCTCTGCGGTGGACCTGCCCCCTCAGCCCATCCGCCGCGCGGACGTGGTCGTCCGCATGCCCCCAGTTGGTGTCCATGCATGAGCGCCGTTGCCCGTTCGAGTACCATGTTAAGGCGAAAGAATTTTCTAATGTGACTCATTGTTCCAATCTGAATATGTACTCCTGTGATTGAATCTAATTGGTTGTTTGGATAATATGTATTTGGAGAAAAAGCTTTAGTAAAACGGGTTTTAGGAGGAATTTTAGGAAAACTAGTTTTAAGTTGTTATTTTGTTAAAACTGAATCATGTGGTGCATGCGGTTCAAGCGATGCTACGCGATAGTCATTGATCATCGGACACCATCAATAATGGCACCGACGGAGCTATATTGAGGTCGAGGGGGGGGGGGGCCCAAAATATTTTTTCCATTAATACCTATTAATTAGCTAGGATTGACCCTCTCATCAACCAAATCTCCACTAGAAAAAATTGGAACATCAAGAAAGACTTGCTCAACAATTGTTGAATTTCAAAAATCTACATGCAAGTGAAGTTCACCGGTGAGCATATCCGTCAATACATTCGCCTTTGGGTCAAGCTCGCGGATGTCTCTCTTCACGAGGACATTGAGGATGACACATCTTGGAACCTTAACCGAAAATGGCCACTATTCTTCCAAAGCGGTGTATAGGGTTCAATTCTTTGGGGCGACTCTATATCCCCTATCGTCTGTTCGATTTGAAAGCTTTGGGCACGGCCAAAAATCAAGCTTTTTATGTGGCTTGCGCTTCAAAATCGCCTTTGGAGAAATGACCGCTTACGGAAGAGAGGGTAGCCAAATTGCGAGAATTGTCCTCTTTGCAACCGGGTGTTGGAATCCGTTGATCGTATTCTTGTCAATTGCTGCTACACCATTCGGCTTTGGGGTCTCCTCAAGGAGTGGCTTGATCTTCAGTCTCTTGACCTTAATATTTGGTCTACCGCCTCTCTACTCTTTTGGTGCGATACGATGACAAAGCGTAAAGATTTGTCCTCTTTGATCCTCCTTGCGTCGTGGGAGGTTTGAAATGAAAGGAACGTCCGGGACTTCAAGAAGCGTACGTCCCCTGTCGTGATCTTCCATAAGGTTAAACTTGAAGCTTGGCTTTGGATGTTAGCAAGTCACAAATGTTTGAGTAATTTGATGCTATGAGAGTAGTGTTTTTTCGTAAACGGGTTGTAACCAAACTATTGTTGAACTTCTTCTACTTAATTAACGGTACTAGGGCAAATCTGTAGAGCCCTCTTTCCAAAAACAAAAATCCCTTTTCTCTCGGCGCTGCGCAGGCAGCTTCCTTCAGCTCAAACTGGAAACAGGCTACTTACATCAACGATCAGTCCACGTGGCTTTATACTATGAGCACAGCACAGCACATACCCCACCTTTTTTTTTTTTTGAGGAACACAAGACAAACGCAGACGCTCACATACACGCGCATACACTCACCCCTATGAACACACACACGCACACCCTACTCCCTATGAGACTCCGAGCCGGCGGATTAGATCTTGAAATTGCCACCACAGTCTCATTGCCGACGAACGTCGCCTCTCCCACCGAACGAATATTCCGCTTTATGAGACATTACGCGTCAAACCCTGCTAACTCCCACTGATACAACCATCCTCCTAACCACCCAACCTCAGGTTGGTTCTCCAGCACATACCCCACCTTGCTCGCGCACGAATCTCACCTTGCTCGATCCGGGTGCTACGGCCGCGCGCACGCAAAAGCACGACGCGGCTGCCTACTTGTGCAACCTAGTTGGCTGGTCTTGAGGTTGCACATCATAAACGAAGTAGACAAGCAATAAAGAGATATCGAATGCGTAAAGTAAGTTGATATAGTGGAAAAACTGAGGAGAGCTTTTTATTAATCTTTCTGCTAATTTGTACGTATAATAATTGAGCTTCTTCTATATATAGATCAAGGGAAGATCCATTTAACGTTAAACGTGGGAGAAGACTTAGCCAAACGTTCACGCCGAAATGGACCACATCGGAGACCCAAGTTTTCCAACACTCCTCCTAGCTATTATCCGTATATCCTTGTCTCAGAACTCCGAAAAACCTAATGAAAAAAAAATAAAGACACTGGTGGAAAAAGGGCCTTTGGTCGCGGTTCGCAACTGCCATTAGTCGCGGTTGCGCAACCGCGACCAAATTAGCGCGACTAAAGGCCCTCCTTTAGTCGCGGTTGCTACGAACCGCGACTAAAGGCCCGTCCACGTGGGCGCAGACGACGTCAGGGCGGAGGACCTTTAGTCGCGGTTCTTCCGCCAACCGCGACTAAAGGCCGCCGCAGTTTAGGGTTTTAGGCCCCCTAAACCTGCCCCCCTAAACATATTTTCTGTTTAATTTGTATATTGTTTTATTTCTTTTGTGCTTTATTGTAATTTTGAAGGAGTTTCACATATTCTACGTACTACATATATACATGCATATGAATGTACAATTTCAAACAAATTTGAAATTAGAACCAAAAAGAATTCAAGAGGAATATACAATATATATTCAATATCATCGGATGACCATATACAAGTTTGAACAAGTTTCCATACATAATTTAATGCATGTATAGTTCTACGTCCTCGCAATGGTGTTCTCCTTTAGGATCGAGGATTTCCCTCCTGAACCATCCAGCTAGTTCCTCTTGAAGTGGTCGGAAGCGAGCTTCTGGACTAAGCATCATCCGGAGGTTATTCCTCTGAGCATTGAGATCACTCGGAACGCGCTCAGAGGTGTATCTCCGGATCATCTCACAGACATAGTATCCACACAGATTGGTTCCCGGTGGCTGCATATCGCTACCATTCTTAGCCTTTGACCGCATGAAATTTAGCTCTTTTTTGAATTCACCGACCTTTGTATCTGCGAACCGTCTCCAAACCCTACGAGGCAAAGAAAATTAAATGAACAAGAGAGTTATTAGTTAATTACTTGAAGCTTAATTAGGAAATGAACGAAATAGGCCGATCGATATAGAGCGCAAATGAATGAAAACAATTACTTTTGAATCACTTGTCTCATATCGGCCCACTCCGCCTTATCCATATTCAGAGAGTCGTGGACGATACATTCTGATTTGTCAACTTTAATTACTAGCAGAATCCAGTGGAACCTGCGGACACGATACATGCACAGTACGTCATGCATAACTCATCGATTAGCCGGCCACATACAATGCATGGAGTAAACAAAAGAGAATGTGCTCAAGACATAAACACTCACCCAAAATGGTAAGGAAATAGAATATCACTTTTGAGTTCCTTTTCAAGAAACCGCCACAGTCTTTCTCCACGTCGGCGGGGTGATGCTTTAACGTATATCCATTAACGATGTGTGGGTCAATGAACCCAACATCATGGATGCTCCTTACTCTGCATTCCTTAATCTTCAATCTGCATGTATAATAGCGGACACAATAATATAGTTAGGACATATATATATATAGTGCAAGCAATATGAACGAGATAGGGTAGAAATAAATCACTTACAGAACGTAGCAACTGATGATAGATTTGTCGAGCTCGCGCAGATTGAAAAGCTGGAACAATTCACTCAGATGAATTTGTACAGAGTATTGTTTGAAGTGATGCTCATATCCAACTTCCGCATAAATATAATCTTTGGCGTTTTTATGTTTTATCTAACCCTTGTACCAGTTCAGCAGACCTTTCATTTGTGGAGGTAGATCCTCTTCCTGCGCAGGCTCGACGAGAGGCCCATTCTTCACATATGTAAGTACTACCTCCTTCACTGGCGCCTCATAAAGGCCTAACAGTTCACGAAGAGTAATACCTAACTTGGCCGCTTGTTCTCTGGCACTCGTTACAGTCAATCCCGCTGCCGCAGCTTCTATGATTTCAGGGGCATCCGGACCGGAGGCTGTCACTATAAGCGGGGCAATCGATTGTTTACTTTGTTCCCGAGCTGGGCAACAACTCGTTTCCCGCTTTGTGCACTTTGTAATTCCGCTTTATCGGCCTCCTCTTCTTCTCCTTGAACATGCGTGCCTGATTCTTAGTTCACGTGCATAGTCGTCAGGCATTCTTCGCGGCTTGGGACGTGCGTTCAAAAATGACTTAGCCCACTTCTTTTGCTCATCGAAAATACTGGCTTGGCTCGGGCTTTTTTCTTCTTGCAGCCGCCTTCCATTTCTCTAAATCAGCAACCGCGACCGCCTCGACTTCCTCGACTACGTTCCCAAGGCCTCGTGGGGAGAGGCTTCTGATGGCTCCGGTACCTTTGTTTTCTTAGGTACGAAGGGTCCGGGTTAATAATCCAGGACGTCGCTTCGCTTCTTCGCCGGAGGTGGATTGGGGGGCGGTCGCACCCGCCCGGGCGGACTAGGGGCGGCTGCTTACCCGCCGGAGGTGAATTGGGGGCGGCGTCGACGTGAAGGGTGTAGGTGAAGCACCACCACCACCGCCACCGCCGCCACCACCACCACCGTAGGGGGTGGACTTGTTGGCGCCTCGCTCGGAAACTTGATAAACTTCTTCGCCATAGAATGAACTGGCGCTTGATATCTCCAAGTCTTGTCGCCCTTCAGTGTGTAGCAATGTCAATGTCCAGTCCTCAAACCCTTGGACTATGTCCTCCACCGTGACACGAGCATAGCCATCTTGAATGGGGTTGTTGTGGTGGAGTGCTCCAGGTAAAGCACTGCCGATGGCTACCTTCATGGACATGTTCCCGATAGGATAATACAGATGACATGCTTTCATCTCCTTTATATCGTCCACGGTAGCGAGGAGGCTCCGGTGCAGACTTCGACCACCGTGAGGTGCAGCAGTACTTCGATCGTCGGTGCACCACCTGGGCCTCCGTGGAAGCCACGCTTCTTCTCCGGCTTCCGAGATCCAATGGATGATCTTCATGCGTCCGAGCTGCATCTCTTTCGGCTACTAGTACACTCACGGTTTTCTTCATGACATCCATTTCCGATGCCAACCGCGCCACAACATCTGCTTCCCGATCCATCTTTCTTTACGGCTTCGTAACCGTACGGTCATCGTTCTGGGAACCCTACTTTCCGGAATGTGCCCCATGCCTCGTACATGTCCTCCGTGTTCGGGATTCCGAGGGCTTTTGTCGGGGTCGTTCTCTCTGTTGAACTTGATCCTCCCCTCTTGAGTATCCCTCATTGCCTCAATAAGCTTTTGGGTGGGTTTAATTATTTTGCCCTGGTAAACACACTCCCCTGTCTCCGGGTTCAGCGATCCCCCATGCCCGTACCACCAGCTTTTGGCCCTTGAGTCCCATCCCTCCGTACCTGGACGGATTCCTCGCGCCTCGCCTCGTTCTCCATCTTCTCCCACCTAGGCAGCCAAAAGCGATACCCTCCTGGCCCCATAATATGATTGTACTCCTTCTTAGCCGCATTATCCTTATTTTTTTTCGATATTTCAAGGAACTGCTCCGATTTCTTTTGCTTCACAAATTCTAGCCAATCATGTTGCAGTTTCTTATATTGTCCTTTGAAATCCGGAGTCTTGCCCTGCTTGACAAAGTCATGGGCTAGATTTTGCTTGTATTTCCGGAATGCGTTGGACATCTTAGAAAGAGCGAACTGTTTGACTAGCTTGCACCTCTCCTTGTTTTCCTCAATCTTGTTACCCTCCTCATCGTATTTGCGGTATTCCGAGGTAGAACGAAATGTTCCATAAGCTTGTTGAAGCAATCTTTTTTGTTCTCTTATCGACAAAAGTGAAACCAAGACGTGCCTACTTTGGCTCATTCCACTCTCGGACGGTGATCGAGACGTTGTCTCTAACAACGGCTCCGCATTGGCTGATAAACTTGGTGGCGTTCTTGCTGGGCTCCAGCGGCCTGCTTGCTTCCTCGACAACCTCGATGGTGCATGTTTCTCCCGGTTTCATCGTCTTGGTTGCGCCACGCTTTGACGACGTACTCGATTGTTTCGACGATCCGGCCGAGGGCTAAAATAAGAAAGAGAGTCGCGCGTTAGTACACACATATTTATTCAAATCGATCAGTTAGTTTGTATCACCAGAGGCTCAATGTATATATATACCTCGGCGCCGGAGGTGGTTGCTACTTCCAATTGAAGATCGTCGTTTATCGACGTTTCTTCGGCATCATCTTGCTAACGGCGCCCTTCATCTTCACCCTCAAGGTTCAGATAAGAAGAGATATCATCTTCTTCTTGTCCGGTCGGCACATATAGAATATCGCCGTTTATGATGCCGAACATATGGTCTTCAAGGTCCGGATCATAGTTGTCCATAATCGGGTCAGCTCTATCGTCCGCCATATGTCAGTCCTGAAAACATGTAGTCAAAACAAATTAATTGTGTATATGCATTATCACATCTCTTCTACATATAAACAGAGAGGGCGACGAGCGGGAGGGGGGACGCAGTGACCGCGTGACCGAGAGACCGGTGGCGGTGGTGAAAAGGCGGTGGCGAAAGGGCGGTGGCGGTGTCGAGGACACATAACCCTCGCGGTGGCGGTGCCCCCTCCGTATACGCGCGGTGGTTAAGTTATTTTTGTTATTTTAAAAGTGACAAACTTTTGTTAAGTTATTTTAAAAGTGACCGAGAGACCGGTGGCGGTGGTGAAATAGCGGTGGCAAAAGGAGGGGGCGAGGAAGGGGTGGGAGAGGGTGTCGCGGAAGAGGGAGGCGAGGACGAGCGCGTTGGCGTTGGCGCGTTGACGGCGTTGGCGTTGGCGCGTTGAATAGAGGTAGCGTTGGCGTTGGCGCGTTGAATAGAGGCGGTAGCGTTGACGGCGTTACATTTTTATGAATAGAGGTAGCGTTGGCGCGTTGACGACGTTGGCGACGGTACGGCGGCGTTACAATTTTAGTTCATCTTTTATTAAGTCGAAATTTTAGTTCATTTTTTATTAAGTCAATTTTTATTAAGTCAAAATTTTAGTTCATTTTTATTAAGTCAAAATTTTAGTTCTTTTTTTAAACAAAGTTTTTAATTAAGTCAAAGTTTTTAATTAAGACAAAGTTTTTAATTAAGTCAAAATTTTAGTTCTTTTTTTAGTACCCATTTTAGTTCAATTTTTATTAAGTCAAAGTTGTAGTTGCATTTTTACTAGTTTTTAATTAAAAAAATTTATAGTTAAACAAAGTAAAAAACGAAAAAAACTAAAAAAAAGAAGAAAAAAAAAGGCAGGCCGGCCGGCTCGTCGATCTGCGCGCGCTCCTCTCTCTCTCAGCATGCGCGCGCACACGCGGCGGCCGCCGGCGAGCAGAGCGCCGCCGGGGCGAGCAGAGCGGCGGCGGCGGCCCGGCGCCTCTCTCTCTTCCGCGCCGGTGATGACGAGAGGCTGCGTGCGACGCAGACACGGATCCGCGGCGGCGGCGACGCACGTACACACGCAAGCGCAGACACGCGGGGAGGGCGGCGGCGACGGCGCTCGGCGGGCGACGGTGCGGCACGGCGAGGCCTGAGACTCGCGTGGCGGGCGGTGATGAGGCGCGGTGCGGCGAAGCTCTCGATCGATCGGCAACAGAGACGGAGCGGCGAAGAAGACGAAGTGCGGGGCGACGGTTCGGGAAAACAATTTATAGCCCCCCCTTTAGTCGCGGTTGGGGAGGAGAGCCGCGACTAAAGGGTACCCTTTAGTCGCGGTTGGCCAGCCCAACCGCGACTAAAGGCTTTTTTCGCCGGTTTTTCGTTCCCGCGCGCGCACAGACCTTTAGTCGCGGTTGGCCTTTCGAATTACTTTTTGTTTTTCAAAATTTTAAAAATATAGAAAAACTCAGAAAAATAAAACTAATTCAATTCAAAATTTTAAAAATACAAATAATATATCAAAAATTCAGAAAAATAAAACTAATTCAATTCAAAATTTTAAAAATACAAATAATATATCAAAAAATTCAGAAAAATAAAACTAATTCAATTCAAAATTTTAAAAATAGAAATAATATATCAAAAAATTCAGAAAAATAAAACTAATTCAATTCAAAATTTTAAAAATGGAAATAATATATCAAAAAATTAAAAAAAAAACTAATTCAATTCAAAATTTTAAAAATACAAATAATATATCAAAAAATCAGAAAAAATAAAACTAATTCAATTCAAAATGTTGAAAATACAAATAATACATCAATAAATTCAGAAAAATAAAACTAATTCAGTTCAAAATTTTAAAAATACAAATAATACATCAAAAAATTTAGAAAAATAAAACTAATTCAATTCAAAATGTTGAAAATACAAATAATACATCAATAAATTCAGAAAAGTAAAACTAATTCAGTTCAAAATTTTAAAAATACAAATAATACATCAATAAATTCATAAAAATAAAACTAATTCAATTAAAAATCTTAAAAATAGAAATCTTTCCGCCTCCCTCTTCCCACCAGTTCTTCCCACCGCTCTTCCCGGCCGCCTCTGTCTTCTTGTTGGCCCCCTCTTCCCGCCTCTCTCTTTCCCGCCGACCCCTTCCCGCCTCGTCTTCCCGCCATTTCTTCCCTCGTCTTCCCGCCTCTTTCTTCCCGCCAATTTCTTCCCCGCCAATTTCTTCCCGCCTTTTCTTCCCGCCACTTTCTTCCCGCCTCCCGTCTTCCCGCTCCTATTTTTCCCGCCATTTGTCACTACATATATGTAGCTCGGCTTGGCCGCATTATCACATCTCTACAATCTCTCATCACTCTCTCATGGCTTCCACCGCACCCACTCTAACCTACCAACAGTGGAGGAGCTTTGCGCCTCGTACTACCCTTGCCCACCGGCTACCGCGTCCCCCGCCGCCGGAGCCTAAGCGCCGGCGGCGCAGCCGGTCCCTCCCGTCCCTCGGGTACCGCGCGCCGGCGGCCATCACGAACCACTACTACCTCGACCTCACGCCGAGCAGCGGATGAATCCCCGCCGGCATCCCGATAACCAGCATACTTGGGACGCCTTCTTCATCAATCGGCGTGAGAGGGCGCTCGCTGTATGAGGAGGACGGCCCGCCTCCGGAAACTTCCATGAGGCCGTCGTCTATGGTGGTACGACCCGACTCGCAGAGCGTCATGGACTACATCACGGCCGGCGATATCCCCCGCAGCGCCACTCGCTTCCGAGCCACGAGCGCCGCCCGACGACAGCAAAAGACGACGGAACTTAAAGGCGACACTACCAAGACAACGACGGCGGCTATGAAGACTACGAGTATGCATATTATACGCCTAGGCAGGAGTATGACTAAATCACTCCAAATTTCATGTATGCAGGAGTATGACTTAGTAACTCCAAATTTCCTGTATGCAGGAGTATGACTGAATCACTCCAAATTTCATGTATCATCAGTGCTATCTCGAGTCAATTGAATCATTCGAAAATGGACACCAAACACATCACGGGTAATATAATTCACATGATCCATTCAACAAAGTTTGGTACAATAAATTATTACACATCATTTCTTTCCTTGTGTCCCTGCTTGCTTATTGTGCCGTATCCATGGAGCATCCTCATCATTTAACTTAATGCTTGGGTCGGTGTTCACTTTGAAGGGCGGAATTTCAGCAAACATATTATAATCTTCTCGACATGTCCGTCTTGTCCTCCACTCCCACGATGTTTCTTTTCCCCGAAAGAACAATGTGGCGCTTTGGATCATCGCATGATGTACCGATCGTTTTCTTATCTTTCCGTTTCCTCGGTTTGCTACTCATGTCCTTCACATAGAAAACCTGAGCGACATCTTTCGCTAGGACGAATGGTTCGTCAAGGTAACCAAGATTGTTGAAATCCACCATTGTCATTCCGTATTGCTGGTCCACCTTTACCCCACCTCCTGTTAGCTTGAACCATTTGCACCGGAACAAAGGGACCCTAAAGGAGGGTCCATAGTCAAGTTCCCATATCTCCTCTATGTAACCATAATATGTGACCTTTTGCCCATTCTCGGTTGCTGCATCAAAGCGGACACCACTGTTTTGGTTGGTGCTCTTTTTATCTTGGGTGATCGTGTAAAATGTATTCCCATTTATCTCGCACCTTGGAAAGTCGTTATAGTCGAAGATGGTGTCTTGGCCAACATGTACAGCTGATCTACAACATGATCGCCATTCATTAAATGTTTTCTCAACCAACTGCCGAAAGTCTCCATGTGGGCCTTCCTAATCCAGGATTCAGGCTTCCTGGGTTGTCCGAGCGTAAAATATTCTTGTGTTTCTCAAATTACGGAGCCACCAAGCGGAATTGGTCAGAACTGTGTGGTGTGCTTCAGTCAGAGAATGGCCGTCCATACATATCGTTGATTTCCTTCCGATCGTGCCTTTTCCACTTAGTCTCCCCTCGTGCCGCGATCGAGGAAGACCAATCGTCTTAAGGTCAGGAACAAAGTCAACAAAACTCAATTACCTCCTCATTTCCATAGCCCTTGGCGATGCTTCCTTCTAGCCTAGCACTGCTATTTAAACATATTTCTTTAATATTCCCATGAACCTCTCGAAGGGGAACATATTGTGTAGAAATACAGGACCGAGAATGGAAATCTCATCGACTAGGTGAACCAGGAGGTGCGTCATAATATTGAAGAAGGATGGCGGGAACACCAACACGAAACTGACAAGACATTGGATCACATCGTTCTGTAACCGTGGTAGAACTTCTGGATTGATTACCTTCTTAGAGATTGCATTGAGGAATGCACATAGCTTCACAATGGCTACTCGAACATTTTCCGGCAGGAGCCCCCTCAAAGCAATCGGAAGCAATTGCGTCATAATCACGTGGCGTGAGACTTCAGGTTTTGGAACTTTTTCTCCGCCATGTTTATTATTCCCTTTATATTGGACGAGAATCCGACGGCCTTCATACTGCTCAGGCATTCAAAAAAGATGACCTTCTCTTCTTTGGTCGTAGCGTAGCCGGCACGACCTTGAAACTTCCGATGCTCGGTCATCGGGGTCTTTCAAACATTGCTGGTCCTGCCGTGCTTCCTTTGTATCATTTGTCTTCCCATACACGCCCAAGAAGCTTAGGAGGTTCACGCAAATATTCTTCGTAACGTGCATCACGTCGATTGCAGAGCGGACTTCTAGGACTTTCCAATATTCTAGCTCCTAATATAGATTTCTTCTTCCACATGGTGCGTGCCCGTCAGCTCTCTTCGGAACGATTGTCCGCCAGACCCTTTCCAAAGATGACTTTCAAATCCTTGACCATATCAAATACCTCAGCACCAGTGTGTTCCGCTTCGGCCGGTGATCCGCCTTGCCGTTGTAATGCTTGCCTTTCTTTCTTACGGATGACCTTTCTGAAGAAATCGACGATGCCCAAGGTACACGTTCTTCTTACAATTTGGCAAATGTACACTTTCAGTCTCATGTAAGCAGTGCGTGCATGCATTGTATCCCTTATTTGACAGTCCCGAAAGGTTACTAAGAGCAGGCCAATCGTTGATGGTTACGAAAAGCAACGCCGTAGGTCAAATTCCTCTTCTTTGTGCCCATCCCACACACGGACACCAGTGCCCCCACAGCTGTAAAAGTTCATCAACTAATGGCCTTAGGTACACATCGATGTCGTTGCCGGGTTGCTTCGGACCTTGGATGAGCACTGCATCATAATGAACTTCCGCTTCATGCACAACCAAGGAGGAAGGTTGTAGATGCATAGAGTCACGGGCCAGGTGCTATGGCTGGCTCGCCCAAAAGGATTCATGCCATCCGTACTTAGACCAAATCTTATGTTCCTTGCGTCAGCAAATCTTTGAACTCTCTGTCGATCTTTCTCCATTGCGTTCCATCTGCGGGTGTCTCAACTCCCCGTCCGACTTACGGTCCTCTTTGTGCCATCGCAACAACTTGGCATGCTCTTGTTCCTGAACAGACGTTTCAACCGTGGTATTATAGGAGCATACCACATCACCTTGGTGGGAACCCTCTTCCTGGGTTTCTCGCCCTCAACATCGTCACCAGGGTCATCGCCTCTGATCTTATAACGCAATGCAGTGCATACCGGCATTCATTCAAATTCTCGTATTCACCGCGGGAGAGGATGCAGTCCTTGATGCATGCATGTATCTTCAGAACCTCTAAACCTAGAGGGCAGACAACCTTCTTTGCTTCGTACGTATCTGGCGGGCAACTCGTTATTCTTTGAAAACATATTCTTCAACATTTTCAGAAGTTTTCAAATGCCAGTCGCCTACACCGCCCGTGCCTCCATTTCAGCAAATAGGCAGCCCAGCTTTTGACCATCATCGCATCCGGTGTACAGCGCCTTCCCGTGATCCTCTAACATGCGATCCAAATTCTCCCTCTCCTTTTCAGTTTCGCCGTGCATCAGGCAATGGTCCGACCAAGATCATCAACGGATCATCACGTGCCTCTTCTTCACCTTCCCCTTCACCTTCCCCTTCACCTTCAGCATCCTCCATGAAAGTATCACCGAAATGAGCAAGATAGCTTTCATCGATGAAATCATCCCTCTTCATCTTCTTCCATTATAACCCTCTTTCTCCATGCTTGGTCCAACAATTATAGCTTGGCATGAAACCGTGCCGGAGGGTGCATGTGAACATCTCTTAAGGAAGAGTAACCCTTATGATTCTTACAACATGGACAAATAACAAAACCCCCGGTTGTTCGCATTAGCCACTACGAGGAAATCTTTCAAACCCGTAGTGAACTCGCCGGAGAGTCGGTTACCGTACATCCATTGCCGATTCATCTGCATTATTATAATATAAAATATATAATTAACCATCATGCATTTGTTAAACTAACTAGCTACAAACAATATAAATTAAACAATGAACTACACACATGCATATTTTATCAATGAACCATCAAAGGTTCAAGTTGCTAACCGCGATCGAGGAGGAAAAAATAAATGAGAAAGCTCAAGTGTGGCTCCAACACTTCATATCATGTTTGTTTCATGCTCTTGGGGCATTTCATCAAACACCTTATGTGCATAAGAGGAACCAAAAGCAAACCTAACACCCACTTGTGAAGTTTGTGAAGAGAATGGCTCCAAATGGCTAAGTGTTGGCTGCTGGATGGTTATATATAGGGAGAGGCTTTAGTCGCGGCTGGCTGGCACCGCGACTAAAGGCCTTCGGCACCTTTAGTCGCGGTTGGCCAGGCCAACACTAAAGCCCCCTACCGCACCACCGAGCGCCCTGGGCCCAGGCCTTTGGTCGCGGTTCGCCTCCCGAACCGCGACTAAAGGTCCCATTAGTCGCGGTTCCTATAGCTTCGCGACTTATGGGGCTGGACGGAAGCCTGTTTTTCTACCAGTGAGAAAAGGATCATGGTATACTTTGCTATGTTGCACGAATTGCCTCATTAAAATCTCACTTGAGAAATTTCATAAAAATTCACTTAAGGAAAAAATGTACAACTTAACTACAGAGTTAAGTCCTCAATCACCGGATCGAGATTTCAGTGGCGATTTTTTGAAGATTCTCCCCCTAAACATTGCATCTCTCTAAGTCTCATCATACCGATTCCACAAACACATCTCTCGCGAAAGAAGATGCCGGTAATGAATTAGTGAATAAATCAGCAAGATTTTCACACGACTTAATATGCAAGACTTTTACCTTGTTCATCTTTTGCAATTCATGTGCATAGAAGAACTTGGAGTGTATATGATTTCTAAGATTGCTCTTCACATAACCCGTCTGAACTTGTGCAATACAAGCGGCATTATCTTGGTAGATAATGTTTGGGGTGCGGTAACCCAGCATACCACTGCATGGTGTAGTACGCAAGTCATTGACATAACACAAGTGAAACACCGTTCCACTCATATTATATCCCTCAGAGTGGTACAACAGAAATATATGCGAGTCCAAGGTATGTCTATAGAAGGAAACACGAACGATTTATAGAAGATCAACATAGCCTCCTACTTTAAAGTGAGGTAAAATTTCAAATAAAGCTCTAGAAGAACGACTTGTAGTCTAACATATTGCTAATTCTTGCTATAGAGATATTTGGCTTGCTATAGAACTCTAGCTACTTAGGTGCTAGGATTAGGGAAAAAGTTCCGTTCTATTACTAGTCTAAGTTTCCACTCTAGCTGATGCAGAAGTTGATTCCATTGACTTTTTTGATTGGATTCTTCATCTTGTTGCAGTTGACTCCCTTGTCTTCGAGTTCCACGGTAGTTTCTCCTCCGGTGTCTCCATAACTAAGCAGGGGATTTTAAGAGGATGAGTACGAGCGTACTCAACAAGTTCATTATAGGAAATAGGTGTATCGTGCACTAGCTACAACCAAAGACCAGAAAGTCATAGGCGAATGCAAGTTTTCGTTAACATTTCTTCAAAAGATTTATTTTATTCTGAAAATTATGCCCGCCAGTGTTCACAGGTTGACCAGAACTTTATGGAGTTCCTTTTCTGCCGCGTTCGTAGTTCCCTTCCCGAAACAGGGAGTGACAGCCACAATTTGATACCCTCTGCAGAGGTGCGTTACTTTTCCCATAGGAGAACTTATCCTTGTTGCCAACCGGACGATCTTTCACGTCCACACTTCCTTGGTGTGGGGCCCAGTATAAGAACCAAGTCAATCACTGCCTTCTCCGCGACCCTGCATACCCACCCTTTTGTCCATCCGTACATCCCCGGTAGACATCTCCCGATCATATGGCTTTACCCCCGATGTACTATGGACAATCCCTCATAGCCGGTGGAGCCTCTCATCCACATGGATGGGGATTTAAAAGGCCACAACCTACTGTTATCCCAACACCCAGCCAGGCTCTATCAAGTCCGTTGATATGCAGAAGGGAAAAGATACAGCTGACTTCCCTAGAGCCATTATAGATCTTATGGTTAACGCGATATGTACGGCGCTAAAATCACTTGACGACATCGGTGATTAATCCTAGATGAATAGTACCCTTGCAATGGAACCTCCACCAATGAACACATACCATGGTTCCATTGCCCGCCACATAGTCATATTCATAATTGTAAAATATAAATTTCCTTTTCAATGCGGGAGTGATAAGTATAGTACTTTGCATATAGTTTTATAAAAATAATCAAATGACACGAGCAAGCGATGAACTTGCCTTTCTTGACTGCAAGATTATGCATGCAAAAGCTTCGATGCGTGACAACTCCAAATTCTGAAATACCATCATCGTCAGGTAAGGACAATGTTTAAAGAACTGACAAAGATGCTATAATGCATAGTATGAGATGCAATCGTCCCTAGCGTAACCTAACTTCGATGATTTAGGATTGGTGAGTTGTAAAGATTTATTTAAGGTGTGTTGCACTTTTAGAATAGTTCTCAACCAAGGTTCTCGTTAGGGTTTGGTGATATGAATAGCATAAAAAAGTGATATAATGCATCATAACAAGCATACACACAAAGAAATAGTGGTTACCTAATAAATGAAGAGTAGTTGTCAGTTTAAGTTCTTCAATGCATGGTTGATGATTACTTATTATGTACCTCAAAAGAATGAATCTTGAAGAACAAGTTACATAATAAATAAGAAGTATTTCAAGTAAGAACTATTGGCTTCTATGATTTTCTTGATATTTACTTCAAAAGAATAACTTTTGAAGAACATGTTTAATAGATAATAAGAATTACTACAAATAGGAGCTAAGTGCTTCTAGGGTTGACTATTGGATTCATTTTGTTTACTATTAGGGACTAGTTGGTTCTTAAGTAGAGTGGGTCTTTATGCAGCAAATTGACATCTTTATTAGTATGGTTGATTATAGGTATCATATCAAAGGATGGTTATCAAGGTGTTGCTATGAGTTAAACATTAGGGTTACTATGACTTCTCATTTGCTGCACTAAATAATCAATAATGGGTTCCTAAAATAGTTGGTTTATTACTCTTCAAGTAGGGTTTAGTTGAGTGGAAGTATATGATGTGAATTATTTCACAAAGTGGGTATTATGGTTGATCACAAAGGTTATACTAAGGTATGATGGTTAAGGTTCATTTCCAAGGGTATGGTATTAAGGAATGGTGATCAATAGTGTTACTATGAGAGTAACAAGTTAGGGTTTACACCTAGGTAGCACTAGTGGATCATATAAGGTTTATTCAAGAATGAAGACATGGAATGATGACTTCATGTGAATTGGTTTTATTTTAGTAGATCATGAGCATGCATTCATTTGTTTCTTATTAAGATTCTATAGGTAAAGGTGGCGTTTATATGATCACATGGGATAAACCCCTAGGCTTTTAGGATTGAAACTAATTTAGGATGATCACATAAAATAATGAAGTTAAGTTGCTATTTATTTTAGAACTAGGTCTCTAAATTGTGACATTATTCTTGAAATAACAATTGGTAATAGATTTAATGTGATTAAGTACTTTGAAAAAAATTAATAATGGTTTAACATTTGATTAATTTTCAAAAGATTTAATAATTAAGGTAAATACTATTTAGGGTTTAATTTAGAAATTAGGGTTTTATAGTTGTTGTTAAATAATAATAAATTTTTAACTAAAAATGTTTAAGGAAATAAACAACTTTTGAAATACCTTAATATTTTCTTACTTTGTTATTATTTAAAGGAAATAGTAAATGGTAATTTGCAATTTATGGTTTATGAAATACCACTAAGTTTTAAGTTAAGGAAAATGTGATAAAGAAAATTAATCTTAATATTTTACTTAGTTACTGAATAGATATTATTTAATTTTGAAAATTAACTAATTATAGAATTCTATTTGAATCTAGGATAAATGAAAAAGCATAATTAATAAAGGTTAAAATAATTGAATTTCTATTTTGACAAACATTTTCATATTATATTTTTTTGAATAGAGTTTATTTTCTGAGCATTTTGATATCTTATTTGTATTTTTCTGATTTAAAATGAATTTTATTTATTTCGACAAAGTTTTAGTGATTTTCTGGTTTTTCAATAATATCTAAAATGCTAAACGTACCGAACGAATGCTACCCCAACACACTGACTCGTGGGCCATTGGCCATGTCAGATGCCACATGGGCATTGACCGAGTCAAATAGGTCAGTGGACCCCACTGGCCACGTTAACCTGTCGGCGACTCAACACCGGCGAGGCAGGGCATGACAGAGACGCCGTTTTAAGGCCTCCCAGGACGAGCTACTGGGTTCAATTGAACCAGAAGAAGATTCTAAAGCTAACGGTGGTCTCGTCACCACAGATTAGTCACCGGAGCAACTCCGCCGAAGACCTCTGCGGCGGCGGGCTCCGGCCAAGATGCTAGAATGGGCTACAGACGATGCCGAGAAGGAATGCATGGCTCAATCGATGCGCAAACATACCCTAGTGGTTCTGGTGTGGTCGATGGAGGCTATTGTGCTCGGATTTGAGCCCTCCGATGAGAAGTCCGATGAACACCGGCAGAAGGGAATTCTCAAATTCGCCCGATTGGCAATGCCTCCACCCGATTCCTTTTACCCAGACGATCTACGATACTTGGCACATCTGCAGAACCACAACATGGTCTCGGGGATGCTCTCATCAATGGCGCTATGGAGGTCACCGGCGACAGAAGCTTGCGGATTGTGGGAGGAAGTGAGAATGAGAGAGAGGATAAGGATGGGCATCTAGGGTTTCTAGAGCTGTGGCGATCTCACCGGCCCTTTTACAGCTCCAGACATGGTCTGTGTCGATGGCGAGCTTTGGCGACCAGCGGCTAGGATGCGGAGACAGGGTGAGTTAGGGTTCTAGTGCACGAATCTTAATAATCCTACTGGCAACGGATAGCAGGGTCATGCGGTCTAGCTGTGGAACGTCTGATGATGTCCGGGCCATCCTTATCGTCGTCGAGGAAGTGGCCGGGAGCTTGCCTGTGCGTTGTCGATGTTGGGGAGGAAGAACACGTTTGCCTTCTTTTTCCCGAATCGAAACTGTATGGATCAAGCTGTGACGATTCTTGGGCTGCACTAGGGCTTGGTCATTGGGTTGCTGCTGGGCTGCGATGGCCTAGTAAGGTAACTCTCCTTTTTATTTTATATGTTTTCTTTTTCTGTTCTATTTTTGTTTTCTATTTTGTTGTTTGAATTCAAATTTCATTTCTGTTTTGTTTTGTAGGTTTCTAAACTTTTGAATATTAGTAGAACTTGATAAAAATGATTACTGCATAATTATGTTGTTCAAATAAATATTTAAGGTTTGATTAAATTGGTATTTTGTGAGGTTCATTCCAAATTTAAAATAGACATGCATTTATGTGTTCATTTTAATTCCTTTTTTTTTTAAATTTAGGAACCAAATTTGTTTCAGTGATTTGAAATTTATAATATTCGCATGATGAATATATGATTAGGGTTTGCTAATGTGCTTAACAATATTGGTTGTTTATATGTATTTTAAATATGGCTAGAATTTAGAATAAGGGTATAATGAAGATGGTTTTATGGTCATGATTTCATGTGTCAATTATTTCTAAGGCATGGAAATTTATTTAGGTTTATTTTAAGATCCTTGCTATTGATTGATCAACTAATTATGTACTATTACTTGAGTTTAGAGTATGGTTTTAGGGTTTACTTGTGATCACTACAAGAAAAGTTCTGATACTTAACATCCAATTTTCGTCAGGTATGGCCCCTTTTTTATCGCCTATGGGCCTAACCCGACGATATGGGTTTTGTGGTCCAAACTGCGTCAGGCAAAGTCCTACCACGTTTTTTTTCGGTTCGTCGCGTTCAGGCGCCTTTCCGCCACGGAAAATCGGACCGTTGCAGAAGTGTTTTTGGCGGACCGCCGACGCCATGCAAATCATATGCGGAAACGTCGTCAACTGTCGCGTTAACACGCACCCATTGAAACCCCATGGTAGATGGTAGGCCCACACAAGGCTTGCCACGCCTTAAGCGGGCCGGCCCATTTAGTTTGCGGGTCGGACCAGCTGATTTGGTTTGACCGGTCAACTATATAGCTGGGCTGGTCCATTAGGTACGTGGCGGGCCTAACCTCTAAGGTTAACAAACTAAACGCTGGCCCACTAAGCGCGTGGGCCGGGCTGAATGCCTTCGTTTGACCGGTCAACAGGAAAATGGGCCGGCCCACTAAGCATGTGGGGCCCACTTTCCTGTTGTCGGGCCGGCCCGTAAGTGGGGTCCACCATAAAGCAAGTGGGCTGGCCCAACAGGTTAGTGGGCTGGCCCAATAAGCAGGTGGGTCCCACTTTCATGTTAACGGGCCGACCCAGTTAGTAAGTGGGGTCCACTGATGGCGTGTATTTCACACGTTCGTTGGGCAACCCCAAGAGGAAGGTATGATGCGCACAAAGGAAGTTTTCCTCGAAAGAAACCAAGGTTTATCGAACCAGAGGAGCCAAGAAGCACGTTGAAGGTTGATGGCGGCGGATGTAGTGCTGCAACACCGAGATTCCGCGCTCAACGTGAACCCGCACAACACAACCAAAGTACTTTGCCCCAACGAAACAGTTGAGGTTGTCAATCTCACCGTTTGCGTAACAAAGGATTAACCGTATTGTGTGGAAGATGATTGTTTGCAGAGAAAATAGTAAAAACAAGTATTGCAACAGATTTGTATTTCAGTAAAGAGAATTGGACCGGGGTCCACAGTTCACTAGAGGTGTCTCTCCCATAAGATAAAAGCATGTTGGGTGAACAAATTACAGTCGGCAATTGACAAATAGAGAGGGCATAACAATGCACATACATGACATGATAAGTATAGTGAGATTTAATTGGGCATTACGACAAAGTACATAGACCGCCATCCAACCGCATCTATGCCTAAAAAGTCCACCTTCAGGTTATCATCCGAACCCCCTCCAGTTAAGTTGCAAACAAGTGACAATTGCATTAAGTATGGTGCGTAATGTAATCAACAACTACATCCTCTGACATACGCTAATGTTTTATCCCTAGTGGCAACATCACAACACAACCTTAGGGTTTCTGTCACTCCAGATTTAATGGCATGAACCCACTATCGAGCATTAATACTCCCTCTTGGAGTTAAAAGTAAAAACTTGGCCAGAGCCTCTACTAGAAACTAGAGCATGCAAGATCATAAACAACACATGTATAATAACTTGATAATTAACATGACATGGTATTCTCTATCCATCGGATCCCGACAAACACAACATATAGAATTACGTATAGATGATCTTGATCATGTTAGGCAGATCACAAGATCCAACAATGAAGCACAATGAGGAGAAGACAACCATCTAGCTACCGCTATGGACCCATAGTCCAGGGTGAACTACCACTCATCACTCCTGAGGCGACCATGGCGGTGTAGAGTCCTCCGGGAGATGAATCCCCTCCCGGAGGCGAGATCTCGAATCCCCCGAGATGGGATCGGCGGCGAGGCGTCTCAAGGTTTCCGTATCGTGGTTTTTCGTGTCGAGGGTTTCGCGACGGAGGCTTTAAGTAGGCTGAAGGGCAGGTCAGGGGCGTCACGAGGGCCCACGCTATAGGTCGGCGCGCCAGGGCTTGGCCGCGCCGCCCTATAGCCTGGCCACCTCGTGGCCCCACTTCGTGTGTTCTTCAGCTTTCGGAAGCTCCGTGGAAAAATAGGGCCCCGGGTCTTCGTTTCGTCCAATTCCGAGAATATTTCGTTACTAGGATTTCTGAAACCAAAAACAGAAAGGAACTGCACTTCGAGATCTTGTTAATAGGTTAGTTCCGAAAATGCACTAATATGACATAAAGTGTGCATAAAACATGTAGGTATCATCAATAATATGGCATAGAACATAAGAAATTATCGATACGTCGGAGACGTATCAAGCATCCCCAAGCTTATTCTGCTCGTCCCGAAATAATAATAAAGATAATTTCTGAAGTGATATGCCATCATAACCTTGATCATACTATTTGTAAACATATGTAGTGGATACAGCGATCAAAACAATGGTAATGACATGAGTAAACAGTGAATCATATAGCAAAGACTTTTCATGAATAGTACTTCAAGACAAGTATTAATAAGTCTTGCATAAGAGTTAACTCATAAAGCAATAAATCAAAGTAAAGGCATTGAAGCAACAAAAGAAGATTAAGTTTCAGCGGTTGCTTTCAACTTGTAACATGTATATCTCATGGATAATTGTCCATAGAGTAATATAACAAGTACAATATGCAAGTATGTAAGAATCAATGCACGGTTCACACAAGTGTTTGCTTCTTGAGGTGGAGAGAATAGGTGAACTGACTCAACATAAAAGTAAAGAGAATGGTCCTTCAAAGAGGAAAGCATCGATTGCTATATTTGTGCTAGAGCTTTTATTTTGAAAACATGAAACAATTTTGTCAACGGTAGTAATAAAGCATATGAGTTATGAAAGTTATATCTTACAAGTTGCAAGTCTCATGCATAGTATACTAATAGTGCCCGCACCTTGTCCTAATTAACTTGGACTACCGGATCTTTGCAATGCACATGTTTTAACCAAGTGTCACAATGGGGTACCTCCATGTCGCCTGTACAAAGGTCTAAGGAGAAAGCTCGCATTTTGGATTTCTCGCTTTTGATTATTCTCAACTTAGACATCCATACCGGGACAACATGGACAACAGATAATGGACTCCTCTTTAATGCATAAGCATGTGGCAACAATTATTATTCTCATATGAGATTGAGGATATATGTCCAAACTGAAACTTCCACCATGAATCATGGCTTTAGTTAGCGGCCCAAAGTTCTTCTCTAACAACATGCATGCTCCAACCATGAAGGTGGTAGATCTCTCTTGCTTCAGACAAGACGGACATGCATAGCAACTCACATGATATCCAACAAAGAATAGTTGATGGCGTCCCCAAAACATGGTTATCGCTCAACAAGCAACTTAATAAGAGATAAAGTGCATAAGTACATATTCAATACTACAATAGTTTTTAAGCTATTTGTCCCATGAGCTATATATTGCAAAGGTGAATGATGGAATTTTAAAGGTAGCACTCAAGCAATTTACTTTGGAATGGCTGATAAATACCATGTAGTAGGTAGGTATGGTGGACACAAATGGCATAGTGGTTGGCTCAAGTATTTTGGATGCATGAGAAGTATTCCCTCTCGATACAAGGTTTAGGCTAGCAAGGTTATTTGAAACAAACACAAGGATGAACGGTACAGCAAAACTCACATAAAAGACATATGTTAAACATTATAAGACTCCATACCATCTTCCTTGTTGTTCAAAACTCAATACTAGATATTATCTAGACTCTAGAGAAACCAAATATGCAAACCAAATTAGCAAGCTCTAAGTATTTCTTCATTAATGGGTGCAAAGTATATGATGCAAGAGCTTAAACATGAGCACAACAATTGCCAAGTATCAAATTGTCCAAGACATTTTAGAGTTACTATAGGTATCATTTTCCAATTCCAACCATATAACAATTTAACGAAGATGAAACTTCGCCATGAATACTATGAGTAAAGCCTAAGGACATATTTGTCCATATGCACAGCGGAGCGTGTCTCTCCCATAAAGTGAATGCTAGGATCCATTTTATTCAAACAAAACAAAAAAAACAAAAACAAACCGACGCTCCAAGCAAAGTACATAAGATGTGACGGAATAAAAATATAGTTTCAGGGGAGGAACCTGATAATGTTGTTGATGAAGAAGGGGATGCCTTGAGCATCCCCAAGCTTAGACGCTTGAGTCTTCTTAATATATGCAGGGGTGAACCACCGGGCATCCCCAAGCTTAGAGCTTTCACTCTCCTTGATCATATTGCATCATACTCCTCTCTTGATCCTTGAAAACTTCCTCCACACCAAACTCGAAACAACTCATTAGAGGGTTAGTGCATAATAAAAATTCACATGTTCAGAGGTGACACAATCATTCTTAACACTTCTGGACATTGCATAAAGCTACTGGACATTAGTGGATCAAAGAAATTCATCCAACATAGCAAAAGAGGCAATGCGAAATAAAAGACAGAATCTGTCAAAACAGAACAGTCCGTAAAGATGGATTTTATTAGGCCACCAGACTTGCTCAAACGAAAATGCTCAAATAGAATGAAAGTTGCGTACATATCCGAGGATCATGCTCGTAAATTGGCGTAATTTTCTGAGCTACCTACAGGGAGATAGACCCAGATTCGTGACAGCAAAGAATCGAACTCGCAGTAATCCAAATCTAGTACTTACTTTTCTATCAAAGACTTTACTTGGCACAACAAAACATAAAACTAAGATAAGGAGAGGTTGCTACAGTAGTAAACAACTTCCAAGACACAAATATAAAACAAAAATACTGGAGTAAAAACATGGGTTGTCTCCCATAAGCGCTTTTCTTTAACGCCTTTCAGCTAGGCGCAGAAAGTGTATCTCAAGTATTATCGAAGGGTGGTGCACCTACAGCGGGGTTTGGAGTTTTCTCAACCATGCATAGTATATTGGATACATAAGTTTTAGCGTCTCCCTTTTCATTAGTCTTGGGCTTGCTACCCTCATCAAACAAATTTTCAGAACAAGTCAAGCATAGTTATTTTCTAGTGCATCATTCATAGCTAGGAGTTTACATGGTATTGGTGCTTTGATCTCCCCACCATCATTAATATTATTAGTGTATCTTATTCTATCCATGTCCATCTTTTCAAGGAGACTAACAAAATTAGTATGAGAACCAAGCATATTAAATTTAGCGAAGACCTTTCTAGCCTCTCTTGCTAGACCACCAAATTCTCTAAGAAGGGTTTCTAAAACAAAATCTTTTTTTTCCCCTCTTCCAAATCACCAAGTGTAAGAAACATGTGTTGGATTATAGGATTGAGATTAACAAATTTAGTTTCCAACAGGCGAACTAAAGCAGCAGCAGCAATTTCATAAGTGGGAGCAAGGTCTACCAAGTGTCTATCTTCAAAATCTTCAATGGTACTAACATGGGTAAAAAATTCTTCTATATTGTTTCTCCCAACTATAGACCCTTGTCCTACCGGTATGTTCTTTGCGGTAAAATCAAAAGGAAACATGATGAATTAAGTAAAGTAAATGCAAGTAAACTAATTTTTGTGTGTTTTTGATATAGCAAACAAGACAGTAAATAAAGTAAAACTAGCAACTAATTTTTTTTGTGTTTTGATATAATGCAGCAAACAAAGTAGTAAATAAAATAAAGCAAGACAAAAACAAAGTAAAGAGATTTGAGAAGTGGAGACTCCCCTTGCAGCGTGTCTTGATCTCCCGGCAACGGCGCCAAAAAAGAGCTTGATGGCGTGTATTTCACACGTTCGTTGGGCAACCCCAAGAGGAAGGTATGATGCGCACAGCAGCAAGTTTTCCCTCAGAAAGAAACCAAGGTTTATCGAACCAGGAGGAGCCAAGAAGCACGTTGAAGGTTGATGGTGGCGGGATGTAGTGCGGCGCAACACCAGGGATTCCGGCGCCAACGTGAACCTGCACAACACAACCAAAGTACTTTGCCCCAACGAAACAGTGAGGTTGTCAATCTCACCGGCTCGCTGTAACAAAGGATTAACCGTATTGTGTGGAAGATGATTGTTTGCAGAGAAAATAGTAAAAACAAGTATTGCAGCAGATTTGTATTTCAGTATAAAAGAATGGACCGGGGTCCACAGTTCACTAGAGGTGTCTCTCCCATAAGATAAAAGCATGTTGGGTGAACAAATTACAGTCGGGCAATTGACAAATAGAGAGGGCATAACAATGCACATACATGACATGATAAGTATAGTGAGATTTAATTGGGCATTACGACAAAGTACATAGACCGCCATCCAACTGCATCTATGCCTAAAAAGTCCACCTTCAGGTTATCATCCGAACCCTCCAGTATTAAGTTGCAAGCAACAGACAATTGCATTAAGTATGGTGCGTAATGTAATCAACAACTACATCCTCGGACATAGCGCCAATGTTTTATCCCTAGTGGCAACAGCACAACACAACCTTAGGGGTTTCTGTCACTCCCCCAGGTGTCAATGCAGGCATGAACCCACTATCGAGCATTAATACTCCCTCTTGGAGTTAAAAGTAAAAACTTGGCCAGAGCCTCTACTAGAAACGGAGAGCATGCAAGATCATAAACAACACATGTATAATAACTTGATAATTAACATGACATGGTATTCTCTATCCATCGGATCCCGACAAACACAACATATAGAATTACAGATAGATGATCTTGATCATGTTAGGCAGCTCACAAGATCCAACAATGAAGCACAATGAGGAGAAGACAACCATCTAGCTACCGCTATGGACCCATAGTCCAGGGTGAACTACTCACTCATCACTCCGAGGCGACCATGGCGGTGTAGAGTCCTCCGGAGATGAATCCCTCTCCGGCAGGTGCCGGAGGAGATCTCCGTAATCCCCCGAGATGGGATCGGCGCACGGCGTCTCAAAGAAGGTTTTCCGTATCGTGGTTTTTCGCATCGTGGTTTCGCGACGAGGCTTTAAGTAGGCGAAGGGCAGGTCAAGGGGCGTCACGAGGGGCCCACGCTATAGGTCGGCGCGGCCGGGCTTGGGCCGCGCCGCCTGCCGCCACCTCGTGGCCCCACTTCGTGTGTTCTTCGGTCTTCTGGAAGCTCCGTGAAAAATAGGGCCCTGGTCGTTTCGTCCAATTCCGAGAATATTTCGTTACTAGGATTTCGAAACCAAAAACAGCAAAAAACAGGCACTTCGGCATCTTGTTAATAGGTTAGTTCCAGAAAATGCACTAATATGACATAAAGTGTGCATAAAACATGTAGGTATCATCAATAATATGGCATAGAACATAAGAAATTATCGATACGTCGGAGACGTATCATCCACCATAAAGCAAGTGGGCTGGCCCAACAGGTTAGTGGGCTGGCCCAACAGGTTAGTGGGCCGGCCCAATAAGCAGGTGGGGCCCACTTTCATGTTAACGGGTCGGTCCAGTTAGTAAGTGGGGTCCACCGTAAAGCAAGCGGGCTAGTCCAATAAGCACGTGGGTCCCACTTACCTGTTACCGGGCCGGTCCAGTTAGTAAGTGGGCTTCACCTTAAAGCAATTGGGCTGGCCCAATAAGTAAGTGGGCTGGCCCAAAATTATAGTAAGTCCCATACTACATTAAGTGGGCCGACCCACTAAGTAGTAGGGTCCTGGTCGTTTGACTAGTCAACTTGCATTCCAGGCCAGCAAAGTTAGGCTTATGAGAAGGCCCATTAAATTTAATGGGCCTAAAATCTGATATCAATGATATACACAATTACATACACAAATAAAATAATTAGGAAAATTACAAGGAAATGAATGTGCCCAAATAAAAAAAATACATATAATCATGGAGGGCTTCTATTAGCATCATCAATAACACACTGATATTTGGCAATCGCCTTGATTGAATCTTGTCTACACTTTTTCAACATATCAGCTACAGATCTTAAAGTAGCAACACCATGTCTTTCATACAGTACAACCTTGAGATATTTACTATTTGATGAAAAGAATTGTCCAGGTTGACGGCTATGAGAGGATGCATCAGAAGAAAGATCAGAACTTTTTGTGGGCCTCTCTTTTGATGCTTCATCACAACTGCATTCTGATAATAATGCAAAAAGAGTTAAACGATGAACTATGCAAAAATATATTAAGCATTGTCGATATGAGATAGTCACAAGTATTAAGCACAGACTTACATTATATCGTTGCGTAGGCTCACCACGGAACCTTTTTTGCCCTCTATCTTCTACCAAGGACTTCTTCATTACAACTGCATTCTAGTAATATTCCAAACATAGTTACAACAGTGAACTATTCAAACATGTATTATGCAATGAAGATATAAGATAATAACAAGTTGCATAAATAAGCACGAGACAATGTATGGAACTTGCACTGAGCACAGACTTACATCATAATGTTGCACAGGGTCGCTACAGATCCTTTTTTGGTGACTATATTCTAATGATGACTGCTTCATTACAACTGCATTCTGGTAATATTGCAAACATAGTTACACCAATTAACTATTCAAACATGTATTATGCAATGTAGAAATCAGACAACACCATGTAGCAGAAATAAGCACAAGATAAGATATGATACATGTACTAAGCACATACTGGCTCGCTGCAGGTCCTTCTCTTGCGTGCACTAGTCGTGGTCGACATGCCTGTCATTTTAGGTTCAGCCATCAGGTGAAATGCTAATCCTCCTGCTCCATTATCCTTAATCTATGTTTATATATCACATTTAAGACCAAATCAGCTGGTTTCAAATAACAAAAAAGTTGAGCTGCCAAATGAATAAGCTAATATTTACCAGATATCAGATTGAAACCAACTAGATGTTGCTTTGCATGAGAGAAGAATTTCAGATATTCAGATTTAGAGTAGGGAATGAATATAAATGTAATACCAAGGTTTTCCACGTAAAGTAAACTGGCATTAAGAATGACCAGATGTCAGGTTCAAATCACCTTCGCAGTTGCTCCAAGACAAGCATATCAAATAGGCAGAAACATAGTAAACCGTGAATAGCATTGCTATGGCAGTGTTCTAAGTGTTAATCTCTTGCATAAGGAACAATGCATATAGGTTATAGATAATAACAGAAGTAAACTGCCAAAATTACCAACCAAGAACTAAGATTCCAATCTTCCCTAGTGTCCCCGCTGTTAATGTTGGATGTTCTAATAAGCGGTTTGCATGATCAATCCCTAGGAAAAATAACATTGACAAGTTAGTCTACGATAATAGAAAGACCAGACATGCACGCAACAATAACTATACAAGTTGTGCGACAAGAGCATTCATGGAAAAAATAGCTATTAGCTAATGACGAGGTATAAGAGCAAGCAGATTGGAAATGCACATAGCATGATTATAAAAGTAGTGTGAGAATAGCAGGCAGGAGAAAACAGCTAGCAGCTAGCGGTGAGCTAATGACGTGGTATAAGAACAACCAGATTGGAAATGCCCATAGCATGACTATAAAAGCAGTGCGACAATAGCATGCAGTAAAAAAACAGCAGGCAGCAAATGAATGTGTATAAGGCTATAAATATGTGGATTCACACAGCTGTCAGTAGAATGAACATGAATGTAGCGACCGGATAATGATTTTGTACTGTACAATATTTAAACAAACTTCACGCGAAGCAACATATAAAGAAAGTTAATGGAATATGAGATCTGCAAATAACTATACAAAACATGGCTAAAGAAACACCGCGATCTAACGGGCATGCATACTTACCAAGCTGCGGCGGGGTGGGCGGGGGCAGCAGCTTGCATTCCAGCGGCGGTGAATGCGGGAGACGATGAATCGACCCTGTTTCAGGAGAAGCTGACGTTAGTGAAGTAGATCTGGTTGGCTGGCAAGGGATTCAGTGAAGTTGATACAGTCGTTACGCCGAGGTAGTCGTTGGAATAGATCGGCTTCTGTGGAGGGGGGCCACGGTGAAGTAGACACGGTTCTGTTGGAGAGGATCCGGTGGATCGACAGCAAAGGCGTTGATTTCTACGCCGTGGATGAGGTCGGCGGTGAAGCAGATCCGTCGGTGGCAAGGGTGGCGGGGGAGCGGATCCGGTGGGTGGACAGCCAACACGATCAAGGCTACGTTGTAGAGGAGTATGTCGGCAGAGAAGCAGATCTAGTACTATAGAGAGTCGGAGCTTTGGCGTGTGAGAGTATTTTGAGCGAATGGGGCGAATGGTTGGTGGGTGGGTGTGGGTCTGGGGAGGGTTCGGGATCTAGGAAAGATATTTCATTGTTCCCGAATGATCCCTCCATGGTCGGTGCGTTGTAGCTTCCGGACCAAGGTTAAAAGGGTAAAACTGGCCATGGGATTTTCGAATGGATGCGGCAGGATGCTTTGGCGCGCGGCCGAAATTTTTAGTTTCAAGCTACGAGCAGAACGACAAAAATAATGTTCTTCCCCAGGGAGCTCTCATTTCTTCCTCTTCTCTCTCTCTCCAATGGTCCACCCCCCCTTCAGAGTCTCTCCCATGCCCCCGGCTCCTCTCCCCCTTCTCTCCGGCGGCCTCGCCGGCCGGAGACGAGGCCGACTTCTCTCTGTATATCGTACACCCTCCGATCTAAATTAATTTATTCAACTTTCCTTAGACGTGTATGTATCTAGAGTAAAACCATGTATGGCTACATCCATATTTAGATAAGTAAAGTTGAATCAATTAATTTGGATTCGAGGGAGTTATTGTTGTTGTAAGCTTAGATCTAGTGTTTCCCATGAGGAGAATGGCGCAATGCAGTCGGGGATCTCGTCATCGCCTTCAGATCTAGCCAATGGTGAATCTAGCGGATCTTGCCGGCCAAACCCCGATCTGGTGCCATCAAGGTGATTGTAACATCCCAAGTTTCAACAACAATCAACAAGAAAGAAAATTTCCCAAACTCAAATTTTGCAATTTACAAAAACTTTTTCTATGCATATAGTGCCACATATAGATTCATGCATTTGAGTGATTTTATTTTGTTCAATTGCCATGATGAGTGTTAGTATGATTATCAATTGCTATTTGAACCCTAACAAAGATCATCAAACCCTAATTTGAGGAGAAATGAAGAAAATGGGAAAAAACCCCTATTTCACTTACATACACATTATGCCAAAATGCAATTCTTCACCCTAGGCCATAATTGCTTGCTCCCTTGCTTGTAAAATACTTAGATATGATAAACTAACACAATTGCATAATTGGATCAAGAATCAAACACAAGAAAATCAAAATTTCTACATACATATGATAATGGTCATATGGCCCAAAAATATTTTCTTCACTACTTTACCCCTCTGGTTTTCTCAATTCTTAAACTAAACTTGGTCAACCAAAGCCATGTCATCCAAGACCATGTCAAGGTGAGTAACTTTGATGTTGACCACCATGGCTAGAGTTGACTAGGTTGACCAGTATAAAGGTGACAAGTAGTGATGCTGAAATAAAGAGAAGATCATGTCACATTTGCCATTTTGCAAAACAACTCCAAATTGGACCAAACCACCACCAATCCAACACATAAATTATATAAATGAGATCCACCAAAAAGAAAACCAAAATTCAAACAAAAGTTTCTTGCGGCCATTTCATCAAACACTTGACATGCACTTATCTGATTTGATCATACCTCCTTATGTCCAATGGTTTCTTGCCTAAACCCCTTTTTCTGGTGATCATCAAGCATCCCTGCATCACCTGCATCACACCAGTACCTGCCTTGGTCGATTAAAGTGAGGGAAGGGGGAGAGAAACCCTAAACTAGTGGCATGCCGTGGCAATGCCGGCCACCATGCTTTCTCTCTCTCTGGTCCTCTCCTCTCTGCACCACTTTGTCCTGGAGAATCCCCTTGCATTGCTGATCATCACGGTGCCAAGCTGGAGCTCGCGAGAGGCTGGCATTGGCCAAGCCAGGACGTGCCCAGCACGCCCAGTACATGCCAGCCAGCGTGATCACCACGCTCTGGAGCGCGCTAGTACGTCGGCACTCGAGCGACGCCGTCCTCCTCCTGCATCTCTACGCCCGTGTCGAGCATCGCCTCCCTGCCCTCTACACCCTAGACATACTCGAACGCCTGCCGCCGCATGGTCACCGTCGTCCTCGCCGGAGAAGTACCGCGGGTACTGCCGCACTCGAAACGAGCCACCGATCGATCCCATCTCCCTTTTCCTGCGCCAGCTGCACCTAGCGCATCGCCAGGACACCGCCTACACGCTGCCGTCCTTGCCTTGCCCTTTGGATCGCCACACGAGCCGCGCCATGGCCGCACCCCCACAGCACCTCACGGCCATCTCCGCCCGCTATAAATAGAGGAGCTCTGAGCTCCATTTCTTCACAACATCTGCTCCCCTCTCATCCCTGCCTCCTCTCCACTCATCAATTTGACACCACACCACCGGAGCTGCCAATCGCAA
Organism: Lolium multiflorum; assembly: GCA_030979885.1. NCBI lineage: Eukaryota > Viridiplantae > Streptophyta > Magnoliopsida > Poales > Poaceae > Lolium > Lolium multiflorum. Next base: position 406,083,541 of record CM061750.1, read on the forward strand.
GACAGGCCGCCGGAGCCGCAGCCTCGCCTCGATCTGACGCCACCCGCAGCTTCGCCAGCGCCGCTCCTCCAGCATCGCCGACAACCTCGCCGCCACCAGCAGAACCCGCGCGCGCACGCTGCCACCACGCCGCCTCGCAGCCGCCGCTCCGCTCAGCATCGGACCTCGAGCAGCGCCCAGAATCAACACCTCCATCGCGTACCGTTTCGCGTGGTTAAGAGCCACTGACGGGTGGCCCCCACCTCGTCAGGGCGGCCCAAGCGCACTAGTTGCTTGTTGGGCTGCGCTGTGCGAATTAAAACCGTTTCGGCCCAGTAGTGTTTCCCGCCTAGCCCAATATTTCAAACTTAGTTTTATTCATAATGAAATTTGTGCTGCAGATGGTTTAGTAAAATTTGAATAGTTTGAAATCTGCCAAACCAAATTTAGCAAACTTTATACCGTTGGAAAGACCATGAAATTATCTAACCAATGCCACTGGTCCCACCTCCAAATTCACAGTAGATTTAAATTGATAAAAAAGACAAGACATGGACTTTTGTACATTCAAACTTTATTTAAAATTCAACCATAATAGATTTTGAATTGATTCCAACTCTAATAAATCACAATTGATGTCCTCTAATTGATTATGCAATAAAATAGACAAGTTGTTTGTATGGTCATGGACTAGATCAAATAAAATGGCTATGTAGTCAATTCTAGAGCAATTAAATTTGGAATTCAAATTCAACAACTAATATGAGAGCTACCTCTCATTTAAATCTTGATCCTAAGTAATATAACCAGGGGGAATGACTTAGGCTAATGAACCCTTGATAAGTATTACTTAGAGATTTTAATTCATTTAAATATTAAGTTTTAAGACTATGTGAAGTGTAGCACTTCAATTAAATTATACTCACATATAATAGATATGAAATGTTGACTTTGGGTCAACCTATATTTCATACCTTATTATTATATGAAGAGATTAAATCTTAATATGAGGTAATGAGAGGAAATTATTCTTCTTTTAAATACAGACTAATCCAATAATCCACCATGCCATGTTTGATTGATGATAGGATTAGTGTGTGAACTCTTCTGAGTGTTTCTAGTTTGGTATGTGAGCTTGGTTTAGTATTTATACCTCGTATTCGTATATAGACGCTAGTAACGAGGAATACCAAGAGGAGGAGGCCTACTCTCAGGAAGAAGAAGAGAACTTCGATAACCACTCAGCTCAAGGCAAGCTAACCCTTGCTAAACACAAGTGCTTAGCTCTACAAGAGCAAAGGCACCATCACAATTTACTTTTATGTATTACCTATCCCATGTTTTTACTTACATTTACTGTTGCTTATTTATTTCAAAGTACTCTTTGATTTATGATTCACTTGGTCTAGAGTAGAACAATACTTGAAGTTAGATTAACACAACTCAAAGCTAGATAGCACCCCTCATATAGTTGCTAGTGCTAATCAATTAAAATTGACTACTCTAGATGGGAACTTGGTGAAGTGTAATAACTTTGAAAGAAAGTAAAGTGGAGGTGGAATTGAACAAGAGAAGATGGTGATTTTTGATAAAAATTGATGATTGGGTTTGAATGCGATACCCTTCCAATAATACAAGTACCCCCACAATACCTGATTATGGGTAGGGCTTAACTAGAAACTTGTGTATTTTAGAATGGGTTCCCTCTAAACAAGCATCATAGGGGTTACGCCGAGGCTGCCTCCGTTAAGTGTGATGTTAAAATGAGGTGAATGTACGGCCCAAGCCCTGTGCAGTTCCCGGGTTAGCTGCGGTTTTCACCGGGAGGCCAAGCTCATGGGGAGAGGTGCTCATACTAGCATATATAAGTGAAAGGTTACGGTTGATGATCCGCGTACTGTGTTACGATGATTCGGGGTTATCCTCGACGGATGTAATCAAAAGTTGTGGCACAAGAGTACAACCTCTGCAGAGTTAAAACTATTCGAATAGCCGTGTCCACGGTTACGGACGATTGGAAAGGCCATACTATCTCCGTTATCATAAATTTGATCTTAAAAAGGAATGATGAATTGAAAGGTGATATGGAGATGAATCAGTATGAGTTGTGGGAATGACACTAATGTTCCCACTTGAGTTAGTCTAGCACATGTTAAGGCTTTACTAAATGTTTATCAAACTAATACTTGGCTTTATGCAAATTAACCTAGAGCTTAGCACCCCTTTACTACACTTAATAAGTAATTACTTTAGAGTTAGTTTGCGAGTAGTTTAAAGTACTCATGGCTTTGCCCTGGCTATTCAAATGCCAGACTTTGAAGGAGAACACCAGTATCAGGATGACGGACAGCAGGACGTCTACGATAACTAGGATCGTCTTCTAACGTCAAGCGTTGCCCGTGGAATAGATAGTCCACTACTACTTCGCGCTACTATGTGTGTTGTTGAACAATATGTTTGTGTAATATTGGATCATGTGATCTATGGTTGTAAGACAATATGTGTTGTAATAAATGATGACTCTATGCTACTTACTATTATGTCTCGCAAAAACATTATTCCTGGGATTGCGATGTACGGCATAATAGGCATCTGGACTTAAAAATCCGGGTGTTGACAAGTTGGTATCAGAGCCATTGTTTGACCTTAGGAGACCCTAGTTAGAATGGATGCTCAAAAACTTAATTTCAAATTCCATGAATTGACTAGTTATGAAAATTATATTCCCCCTCTTACCTTGAAGAGTCTTTGGCAAACTTTAAATTCATGCTCTTTCTTATGAATGAATTAAAATTTGGAACACTTGCACTTCTCTAAATTTATCATCTACTCCCTCTACAGATGGATCACGTCGTTGATGCGCAGCCCTTTCTCCAGACTGAGTTCTATCAGTTGGGGAACGGTGGAGAGATCATCTTCGAGAGGGACCTCTTCTCCCTCTCAGAGTTCCTCGGGCGCCCACCACCGGAAGTCTTTGGTGGAATGATCAATGACCAGCCCGGTGGTCAACTCCAGTGGGTGATCATGGTGGACCTTCGTGGAAGGTTCACGCTCCCAATGAGCGCAAGGATCCAGTTCTCCTTCCGGGAGAACAACTGGGCGGATGGTCTCGCACGGGGACTTCAGGAAGGGCTCGCACGTCTGTGCGGGCAAAACTTCATGGACTTCGAGGATAGCCGCTTTGTGCACTATGCAAGGCACAACTCCCTCGGAGTGCCTGCCGTCGCACCCGCAACTTCACCACCATGTGGATCATCTCGACTTCATGTTGAATGAGACCCGCATCGACCTCGACAACTCCCGCGAATACGCCAACCACACTCACATCCAGTTGGCGCAGAAGCCGACACCATCAGGGTTATCGCCGGGGAGCGCAGGGCTCTCCGCCGCGCCAACCAGAAGAAGGATCACGCCATCAACCGCCTCAAGGCCAGGATCGCCACTCGAAGGCGACCATCGCCACCTCTGAGCGATCCAGAGCTGGAAGGCGAAGGTGAAGGGAGAACATCCAGGGGACGGCTACTCCTACGTCGACGGACACGACTACGAGGAGGAGGAAGATGACGACCTGGAGTCCACCCTTACGAGGATGGCCTTAGCACCTCGCTGCCTGCACAAATGTCTACCCTATCAACGTCGATGGCGAGTAGTCCCGTCTGAGCACTTGCGTCCCGTGTTATGTGTCGGTCCTTTGTACCCGCCCCATGTATCGTAGTTTGTTGAAAGGGTTCTTCAAACCCTCCGGAACATTTGGCTTGTAATATTTGCTACCTCCATGACTATGTTTGTGTGTGTGTAATATTATATTTATGAATCAAGTTTTAAGTTGTGTGAAATTTTATCCCAAAATGAGCCATAGAAATTTCCCTCTCATCTCATGATCCCTATCACCGTTCAGATGGCACTCCCAACCCGGCAAGCCGCAATGCTGCAAATGCTGCAACAGATGATGGCAGAGAGAGAAGCTGAGAGAGTTGACCGGTCAAGCCAACCTAGCGCATCAACTTGTCAGCAAATCAAGGCCACGGAAACCACGACCACCCAGGGTCGAAGCTGAAAAACTTCGAAAACACCAATCCACCGGTGTTCAGCAAGACAGAGGAACCCCTCGATGCTGATGATTGGCTCCAACTATGGAGAACAATCTCGAGGTTGCCGGAGTGGAGGACAACGAGAAGGTGTTGTTCGCCACCCACTATCTTGCTGGACCTGCACGTGCCTGGTGGACAAGTGCTCGCGCCTTAAATGCGGGGCAAATGATGACTTGGGAAGATTTCAAACTCAAGTTTAGCAAGTATCACGTGCCCCCGGGCCTGATTAAGAAGATGAGGGATGAGTTCAGGGAACTGAAACAAGGCAGAATGACCGTGGTGGAATACCGCGACAAGTTCCTCACTTTGTCAAGGTACGCCCCGGATGAGACGGATACCGTCGAGAAGAGGAAGGAGAGGTTTCTGAATGGACTGCACGATGAGATGCAGACGGTGCTGATCAATATCCCCTTTGCTGACTTAGAAGCCCTCGTTGACTCCGCCATTCAAATGGAGGGGAAGATACACCAAGCCAATGAGAACCGCAAGCGCCGCATGATGAACCAGAGTGGGCCCAGCAATAACCACAAGTATCGCCCCAGCTCAAGTGGAGGGTTCGCCCAAGAAACAACAAGCCCCCGATGCAGAATCCACGTCCGAGTTATCAGAACCGGAGTGGAGGAAACCCAGTCCAGGAGGCCACCACAACTACAACAACCACAACAACAACTTCAACCGCGCTCCACCTCGCGCCCAACAACAACTCCAACACCGCTCCAAGGACTGGGATCCCATCACCCCCAAGGACAAGTCCACCTACAACTGCTATGAGTGCGGAGTGGCGGGGCACTTCTCCTACGAGTGCCCCAAGAAGCTCGCCAAGACCGCCGCCAACACCTCTGCCCTGTGCAAGCAGCGTCGTGTCACCACCAACAAGAAGTTCGCCCAACAACCCGAACAACCGCACCGGCCGCCTCACCACATGAATGCAAGAAGCCAGAAGCCCCGACGTCAGCCGGGTATGTTCTCCGTTAACTCAATACCCGCAAGAGTGCTGTTTGATTCCGGAGCATCGCATTCATACGGAAGATTTTGCATGCACTAGTAAGATTCAACCCACCAGCTTGAAGCATGTCATGATAGTTCAAATACCCGGATCAACAACTAAAGCTAGAAAAATTTGCAAAGATGTGCCTATCGAATTCATGAAATAGAATTTTATGCAAATTTGATTGTTCTGGGAACCAAAGGTTTGGAAGTAGTCCTAGGAATGGACTCGATGTCCAAGCATCATGGATCGATTGATTGTGCCAAGAAGGCCATCACCATGACTATAGCACGAATCATAGTTGAACACGTATCCGAAGGATGCCTGTAAATTTCACCGCACCAAAGCCTAGACAAACCACCTTGGATCGATCGTGGTCGTTTGTCGATATCCCGATGTGGTCCCGATGATCTACCAGATGCCTCAGATAGGGATATCGAGTTTATCATCGAGTTAATTGGAGGACCTATAGCCCAGAGAGCCTATAGCATGAACCCGCCAGAGTTAGTGGAACCGAAGAAGCAACTGGATGATATGCTATTCAAAGGTCTGATTCAACCAAGTGCGTCACCTTGGAGATCGCCAGTTTTGTTTGTGGATAAGAAGGATCGCCTCTGCTTGTTACGGACTACCGTAAGCTCAACGATGTCACCATCAAGAACAAGTACCCTTGCCAAAGATAGAAGATCTGTTTGACCAGTTGACCGGAGCCCAAGTATTCTCAAAGATTGATCTGCGAACAGGATACCATCAGCTGAAGATTCGTGCCACCGATATCCCAAAAACTGCCTTCACCACCAGATATGGATTGTACGAGTACAATGTCATGTCATTTGATTGACCAATGCCCCCGCTTATTTCATGAATCTCATGAATAAGATCTTTATGAACTCTTTGGACAAGTTTGTCGTTGTCTTCATCGACGACATCCTCATATACTCCAAGTCCGGAAGAAGAACATGAGCAACATTTGGAAGTGGTCCTAGATACCCTTCGGGAGCATCAGTTGTAGCCTATTCCTCAACCTTGTGCCGGAAAATTACACACGCAACTCCATTAAACGCCACCTACCGACCTTAATTATCACCTCGGTGGCCCGGCCGCATGACCCTCCACCCACCCCCCCACACAACTTATCCCCGTCCGTGCGAAGAGCTCTCCCCGTCCCGTCCATGCGGGCATATCTCCCCGTCGTTCTTCTCGAGACGCACCTGCGGTCAAGTTGATCCACGGTAGGGGCTGTTATCTCTAGCTCAATCATGTATCTGGCAAGACGGCCTAACGATTTATATTTTATGCTGCTAAAAAAATTCGTCAGCATGCTCGAACTAATTGGCACTTTATAGTTTTCCGCTCGATTTGTCATCGATCAATTTGTTCATTTGCGTGGGCATATAGAGTCAGTTCTGCACTCGATCCGTTAATTTGCTGGAATGCCATGGCAGAGTTTTGTACACGATCTGTTTGCTAAAAATGTCGATGGGCATTTTTTGTTTTGTACTCGAGCATGATTGCTGAAATGCATAATCATGTAGTATAGTTTTGTACTGATGCATATACATTTCCTACTTCGCCTTAATTAATCACCAACCACCGTATCTCATAATTAAACAGATGGACAGAACTGGATACTGCATGGACACTTATGTCCCCCTTCATATATAAATGGTGTCCAACCCTTATGGGGTTTATTAGAGCTCATGAAGGTCACAACTTGGACGTATTGCCCGCGCCGCACATGTATGAATGGTGAGAAGAGGCCTCACCCCGTAGTGGCAGAATATCATTTACACATTTTTGGGATGGACCGCACATATGTTAGGCGGGTTTAGCATGGAACTATATAATGATCCTTTAGCAGGAGAAGCAGATCTTGCTCACACCGTATGTGTGCGCCGGCATATGTAGTTAATTATTTATATTGATGATGTCACGCTGCTTCAATCAATAGTTTGGCATTGTTGTGCAAGGTTCCGTACTCAAATTTAACTTGTTGAACATGGATCATTCGGAAGGAGAGAAAAAAGCGCTTGCTTCAGGAAACGGGTCTCACTCTGGGACATGTGCTGTGCCCGATGAGAAGGTAAATATGTAAAACGGCATTTGTTCAAGTTGCATCCCTTAGATGTTTGTCTAATTGGTTGATGTAGGGTGTTACACATAGAGTTGAAGAGGTCTCTCAGTTTGATGGGAGATTTGAAGATGAATTTCAGTTTGGCACCTATGGATGGTACTAATGACGAGCCTTTCATATAGACGAAGTCCTATTCAGGATTATCCAAATCTCTACGTATGAGGCCGTGGATCGAGTACACAACTTTGCGTTAAAGTGGATGCACGCCACATCAGGGGCGTCCCGGTAGTCTCAAGACCACCCACTCCCGATGCACTGTGGATGGCATCGATGACGCAGCCTCATAGACGGCGGTCCCGCACCCGAGATTATCCACTCTTACGTAAGGAGGCCGTGGACCGAGTACACAAATTTGCGTTGAAGAGGATGCACACGGAGATCATCAGGGGCGTCCGGGTATAGGACCACCCAGCCCCGATGCAAAATGTTGAGCTACTTTATGATTCATATTCTTATGTTCTGGCTGGAGTATGTTATGATTTGTACGCCTTTGGCGCTAGATTAAGCATTCAGTGGATGATCGCGTTGCAAAATCCGACACCCACACAATCAGTTCATCGTATTAGTAGTAGCACAATTACTTCTACAATTCCTGCCAGCACATTAGTTGGTAGCATGAAACACTTCCAGTATTTCCTCCGATTCATATTAATTGACTCAATTTCATTTTAGATATGGATGTATGTAGATGCATTTGTTATCTAGACTAACAAACTTGAGTCGCTTACGAACTGCAAACCGCCTCAAACTCTCGAGCAGTTGGTTTATTGACTCGGACCTGCTTCTCGCGCAAGCCATCGACGAAGCTGGACTAATCTTGCCCGCAATTTTGTGTGTGGCGAATAAAGAAAAGCTTTGACCAAGCTCTCTCGGATGCAAGACGCTCGGTGAGCTTGCACGGCTGCCATGAGCACTTTCCGGCGAAACTCTCTCAACGCTCTCGGCGTCGCCAGACAGCACGTGGTTGACGGAATTCTGGATCTCAGGGCGGCGGGTCCGCATCGTCCGGAACGATCTCCAGCGGGTTAACGAGGCTGAAAAGTGACAGGGATTTGTTTTTTTTTTTGGTTTGAGCTTGGGATTTGGGGTTTTTACGGATAGGGGAGGAACCCAGGAAGAGGAAGGAACAGCCGCGTGCTTTGCGCGGGCGGTGTGTTTGAATTTCGAATTTTTGTGAAATGTTTCATTTCCCCGCCACAATTCGGGGGTTGCTCCAATGCATCCCGCCGGGCAGCTTCAAGTGAATTTGGGGTGCCATGATGACCCAAGTTTCAATGAGACATGTAATGACTAGTCACACCAGTCACTGTGTAATAAATATGTTACCCCTCCCCTTTATGTAGCACCCTTCTCTCCCCGATCGAGTGCCCATTGCCGACTCTGGAGACAAGCCGTCTAGCTCGATCCTTTCGCCTCCATCGTCTGCATCCAAATTGGAGGGGCAAGCCGCATCTAGACCAAGCAGATTAGGTAGGACTATAATGTTCTTTCCTTTCTCGAGATCGATTCTTTTTTCCCTCCCCTCGATATCTTGCGCATCTCTTCCTATTCTGGGCGATGTCTTTCTGGTCACGCTCGAGCTGGGAGTGATTGATGGGGGTGGGGGCTGGGGCTACCTTTGCTTGATTGGGGTGTTCTCCCTTTATTTGTCGACATTTGCAAACTTTGTAGTTTCTGCTGATCCTCACCGGTCTTCCCCCACAAACAGCAAGACTCGGCGGTGGGGGCATGGAGCTTAAGGCCACCACGCATGTGCGCTTGGTCGAGCCCGAGCTGCGGCCTCACCCGCAAGGTGTAATTCTGCTTGCTTATCCACTCTTACCTTAAGTGTCTTCCGCATCCTCAACTGCTCCCTGCTCGGAATATGTCAGTAGCACATGTCTTCGTGTGTTTGTGCGTAAAAGCCCAGGACACCATGCTCTATATTCTCCTCAGACGTTGGTACCTCCAGTGTCTGTGGCCGAGGCTATGGTGGAACGAGAATAGCTCCCCCACCCGCCGCAGTGAGCATGGCCCGATCTCTGGCAAAGACAAGAAGCGAAATGCCATCAGCCAGCCCAGGACCGCCCTGTGGGTAATTTTTTAACCAACTTACCATGATGCAGTCTGAATCTGATACTCCCTCAAATGACTGACTCAACTATCTCGAGATACGGATGTATCTAGATGTGTTTTAGCTCTAGATACTACTGCTTCCATCCCAAAGCTTTGATTATTTTTAGAAAGTCAAACTATACCATGTTTGACTAAGCTTTTACCAAAAATAAGATGCAAAATACAAAATTAATATCATTAAATAGATAATAAAATATATTTTCCTACGGTATCTACACAGTATTATATTTGTTGATAGAATGTTCTAAAATTTTGGTCAAACTTTGCTTGTTTTGATTTCTCAAAATAAATAAGGCTTAAGCTTTTAGATGGTAGTACATTCATATCTAGACAAAGCTGAGTTAACTAGTTGTCCTTCATAGCTAGTGTTCACTATGAAAAAGGCTAGAGCATCCACTATATGCATCATCTATCTCATACGTAATTCAATATCACTGCTGAGGTCCTTTTGTTTTGCTATTCATATGCAGATCGAACTTAGGGCCTTCTTTACTCAAAAGGAAGATCAAAACTGCGGCTGATCAGGCTGCCAGTTGATGCCCCCCATCCTCTAAATGCCTCTACAAGCACAAGGCCACGCCCCAGCTTGGTGATCTTTTAATGAATATGGTATATTTCTTAATCCACAAAACATGCCTTGATTTTTCTCTTATTGTCGGTTTTTCTATGCTTGCCAAAAGTTTACAACAACAACAACAACAACCAAGCCTTTCAGTCCCAAACAAGTTGGGGTAGGCTAGAGTTGAAACCATAAGATCTCGAAGCCAAGTTTAGGAACACCAAATTCGCTTGCTTACAATCATCATACAAGAATGTTCATCTACTCTAGCCCCTAACCCAACAAAAAATGATGTTAATTACGATTTTTAGATTAAAGAGCACCATTAGGTTGGTGACGACTTTGAGATTAAAATGTCATTTGCAATTGTTAATTACAATTTTGAGACAAATGGTTAGTTTAACCTCGATCTCTTCTGATCTCCATTTATCCCAACCGAACAAAAATTTAACCATTCCATTCCTCTGAAATGAAACCATTCCATTCCATTCCACGCGAGAAGAACACACCCTTGCATTGTTGTGAACTGTTGTCCATACATGGCCATACCCTTCCACTTACATCCAGCACTATATGCCAGTTGTCTCATAGTCATTCAATATCACTGCTGAGATCTGTTCCCATTCTTATGCAAGCTGAAATGCTGCGCTTTACTCAAGTGGATGCAAATGAGGCTAATGAGGTCACAGAGACATGGTGCCGGATCATCTTCCGAAACTTACAAGCACGAGGCCATGGGCCAGCTGGTGGTGACCTTTTAATGAATCTCAATATTTTAATCCACATACATGATTTCATTATTATCTGTTTAATGTTGGCTTTGTCTAATGCTTACCAAAAGTTCTGAACACTGTTTGCTAACAATCATCATACACTCTTTCTACTTTACCATCTGATCTCAGATATAAACTGTTGATTTTCATTGGCTTCTTTGTAATCATTTGCATTGTTGTCGACACTATGCACAACCCTATCTTTAACTTACAACGCACTATTTGCATCAGCCTATCTCATAGATTTATTAAATATCAATGATGAGTTCTGGTGCTATTCATATGCAGGATGAAACCTCTGTGCTCTACTCAAATGGATAAAAAATGATCCCGATGAGGCCGCTGAAGACGATGGTGCCGCCACCATCTTCAAAACCTCCTCAAGCACAAGGCACGGGCCAGCTGGGTTTTCAGTAAGCAGGTATATTTTCTTAATCCTCATACATGATTTGATTTTTGTCTCGTTTATTGCCGGTTTTGTCTAATGCTTACCAATAGTTCGGAAACACACACACCTATTCTTACACTTACATCCAACACTATATATCACTGTCTCATAGATTCATTTTATATATCACTCCTGATGTCTGTTGCTCTTCAATTTTCATATGTAGAAAACCGTAACCTTCATTGGTCAAAAGGATTGCAACTCTCCGATGAGGCATCACAGAGGCTGCCACCAAGTTATCACAATTTCACCTTCTGGATGCTTATATAAGCTCAAGTCCAAGGACTCAGCCGGCCGTAACCATCCAAGGGTTCGGTATATTTTCTTAAGCCACATATACATGCCATGATTTATGTCTGATATTATCACCGGCTCTGTTCTAATGCTTTTGGAATTCGAAAACACCAAATTAGCATGCTTATATTCATCATACACTAATTTTTCACTGCTCAGTTTTGTAACATAGTGTTATGCACTCGCTTGTCAACATTTGCATTGCTCTAACTGCACTTTACACAACCTAATTCTTCCACTTACATTCAGCTACGCACCAGTAGTACCTCCCATGTTTCCTTCACCATCCCGATGCCGAGCTTATGGGAATATGGCGGCCCATGTACATACCCCGCATATAACACCTCCTATGGCTCTATCTACCTTTCTAGTAGCTCCTTCACAGAGTGTATGTATTCTCAGTGGTTTAGCATGAATTGGCATATAGTAAAGTCTTGTTTTTAGTCTTCCTCCTTCTTACATTTGTATCAATTTTCACATGCAGATGTACCTTGTGAACTTCGTCCAATGATTAACCAGATGTGTCCGCATGAAGGGTCTTTCACTATGCATGGCAATGGCAAATTGATGAACACCTACACGGTCTATGAGGTGTATGTCTACAAGACGCATGCCATCACATATTTGTATGGACATGATTGGAGAAAGTTTGCTTTTGACTACGGTCTGAAGAAGGGCGACGAGCTGAGGATCAGAAACTCAAACGGGCAGATATACGTAACTGCTTACATGAGTTGGAGACACTTCCAAATATATAATATGTAACTTTTTTCTACTCATATCTTTTGATAACCGTTCTGAGCAGTTGTTCTAAACCATTCCCTCTGTTCTAGCTTGCTCGGTTTAACATGATCAAAGCTGCAGATCCCCTGATGGAACATGGAGCGGATGTCACAAAGGGCAACCACACCAGCACCGGCACCGGCTTCCCACTCGCATCGCACCGGTTCCGTACTCACCATCGCATCTACCCACTCCCTACATCAAGATTGGTTCAGAGGCCCCATATACTACACCCGCCCAGCAGGCTCCCGTGCATCAGCACCGGTTCCTCTAGCTGCACCGTTTACTGCACCTGCCCAACAGCTCCCTGCATCAGCACCGGCTCCTCTAGAGGCACCGTTTCCGCACCCGCCAGCAGCCTCCCTCGCATCGCACTCACTGTGTACCAGCCTGTGGCTCCCGCACCTGCCCCACCGATCACCGAGGTCTCAGCTCATTGTCGTGGCCACCCGTGTGGTGACCAGGACGCATCTGAAGGCTATGTTCGTGAGTATATGACAGCATAACTTCTCTTATCTTGATGTCTTCTCCTCAAAGTCTCACATGGTTCAATGCATTGGTGCCATTGACTAATTCTTGGTGGTATCTCTTGCTTTGAATCAGAAATTTCCTAAAAGTATCTCCAAGGATCTCAATGCTGGCCGAAGGGGCAAGATATCCCTCGTCATGGAGAGTGAAGGTCTCACCGTGAGGGACGGCACTCCGTCGGGGCCTGGCCGATGGCCGCTTGGTCGCATCAGTGGAAAAGTTCATTGATCAGTGCCAAACTTCGCATTGGATCAAAGTTGAAGGTCAAGATCTTTCGATGCCGCTGTGACATGCTGGTCATAAAGTTCGCGGTTGTCTAGTTCTGTTGTCCCATGAGCCCTTAGCAAATGCATTTGTAGTTATACTTATATAAGGTTATCTTATCTGAACTGCTAATTAATTGTATGGGTGGTAAAACTCTGGCAAGCTTTTGCTCTTAGCAAGTATGTATGTATGATCAGCTATTATGATAACTAATGTTTGTGTTCATCTTAATTTGCATTTCCGTTTTAGAAAAAAACTTAATTTCTATTTTGGCTGACCTGTTAGAGAACTATCATATTGAACCCACAACATGATTCAAATAGATTCATTACACCGAGCCACATGTCTTGACCTTGCTATACACTACTTCCATTAATCAATGCAAGAAGGCTTACCTGAGCTGCCTGAACCATGGCAGATTCGAATCCACCTTATCTATCTAGAAATACAACCTTTGCAGAAAGAGGATTTGCAGTATGGGGAGGCTGACATTGGGGACCCATGAGCCAGCAGATCGTCAACGTTTTAAAGGTGGCAGGAGATCGAAAGAAAAAATAAGCCAAAAATCAGTTGGTAAACAAATTCAAGAAAAGAAACATTTACCTTTCTGAGAGGATGACATGCGGGACCCATGAGGCAGCAGCATCCTCAACTATTTCAAGGCGGCAGGGGATCAAAAGAAAAAGGAAATAGCCAAAAATTAATTAGGGTCAAAAATAAATCCATCAAATGAAACTTTTATTGTTCATAGAGGATGACATGTGGGACCGACTTGCCAGCTGCGCCGTCATCGTTTCAAAGGGGGGCAGGGATCAAAAGAAAAATGCAAATAGCCATAAATTAGGGAAAAAAATAAATCCAACAAAGGAAACTTTTATTGTTCATAGAGGATGACATGCGGGACCCATGAGCCACAGCCTTCCTCAACGTTTCAAAGTCGGCATGAGATTGAAAGAAAAAGGCAAGTGACATAATATCACGAGCCAAAAATAATCCAAGAAAAGAAACTTTATTGTACATAGAGGATGACATGTGGGTCCCATTTTGTAGCAGCGGTCTCAACGCTTTCCAAGGCGGCACAGACCGAAATAAAATGAAGTAGCCAAATCGGGTGTGAAAAAAATCCAAGAAAAGAAAGATTTCAATTGGCCTGCATCTGGACATCCGGGCCTTCGAACTATCCCGCTGGCCTTTTGACTCGCACAATTCAGCCCACTCCAAAACAGAAAGGTCGGATTTTCTCAAAAAAAAACAGAAAGTCCTATGCTTCGCAAAAACAAAAAACAAGGAGATTCAACATATAAGTTTGTTTATGTAGATATAAAGATTTAATTTATCCGTTTGCAATAGCTCAGAGCGAAATACAACGTTTATTGTCCGCAAAATAAAATATCACATGTTTCTTGTACGGGGAGGCTGACATCGGGGACCCATGAGCCAGCAGCGTTCAACGTTTCAAAGGCGGCAGGGGACCGAAAATAAAAAAAGCCAAAAATCAGTTGGTAAAAAAATACAAGAAAAGAAAACATTTATCGTTCCGAGAGGATGACATGCGGGACCCATGAGGCAGCAGCATCCTCAACGTTTCAAAGTCGGCATGAGATGGAAAGAAAAAGCCAAGTGACATAATATCAGAGCCAAAAATAATCCAAGAAAAGAAACTTTATTGTACATAGAGGATGACATGCGGGTCCCATTTTGTAGCAGCGGTCTCAACGTTTCCAAGGCGCACAGACCAAAAGAAAATGAGGCAACAGATTCTCAACAATTCCAAGGCGGCAGGGATCAAAAGAAAAAAGGAAATAGCCGAAATTAATTAGGGGTCAAAAATAAATCCACCAAAGGAAACTTTTATTGTTCATAGAGGATGACATGGGACCGACCCGCCAACAACGTCCTCATCGTTTCAAAGGGGGCAGGGGAAAAAAAGACAAATAGCCAGAAATTAGGGTCAAAAATAACTCCAATAAAGGAAACTTTTATTGTTCGTAGAGGATGACATGCGGGACCCATGAGCCGGCAAAATTACTCAACGTTTCAAAGGTGGCATGAGATCGAAAGAAAAAGGCAAGTGACCAAATATCAGAGCCAAAATAATCCAAGATTTATTGTACATAGAGGATGACATGTGGGTCCCATTTTGCAGCAGCGGTCTCAATTTTGTAATGCGGCTTGAGATCAAAAGAAAAGAAAGTAGCTAGTAATTAGGGGGTGAAAAAAATCCAAGAAAAGAAAGTTGATGGACATAGAGGATGCCATGCGGGTCCCTTGAGCCAACACTTACTCAACGTTTGGGCAGGTGGATCAAAAGAAAAAGGCAAGCCAAAAATCGTAGGGTGAAAAAAATCCAACAAAGGAAACTTTTATAGCACATAGAGGATGACATGCGGGTCCCATGAGCCAACAGGTTCCTCAACGTTTCAAACGTGGCATGAGATCGAAAGAAAAAGGCAAGTGCCCAAATATGAGGTGCCAAAAAAACTCCAAGAAAAGAAAGTTGATTGCTCATAGAGGATGACATGCGGGTCCCATTTAGCTGCACGGTCTCACTGTTTGAGAGGCGGCAGGGGATCGAAAGAAAAAGGCAAGTGAACGAATATGAGGTGCCAAAAATAATCCAAGAAAAGAAAGTTTTATAGTACATAGAGGATGACATGCGGGTCCCATTTAGCAGCAGCGGTATCACCGTTTGAGAGGCGCCAGGGATCAAAAGAAAAAAGAAATTGCCAAAAATCAGAGGGTGAAAAAAACCAAGAAAATGAACTTTTATAGTACATAGAGGATGACATGCGGGTCCCATGAGCCGCAGGTTCCTCAACGTTTCAAACGTGGCATGAGATCGAAAGAAAAAGGCAAGTGCCCAAATATGAGGTGCCAAAAAAAACTCCAAGAAAAGAAAGTTGATTGCTCATAGAGGATGACATGCGGGTCCCATTTAGCAGCAGCGGTCTCACTGTTTGAGAGGCGGCAGGGGATCGAAGAAAAAGGCAAGTGACCAAATATCGGAGCCAAAAATAATTCAAGAAAAGAAAGTTTTATAGTCCATAGAGGATGACATGCGGGTCCCATTTAGCAGCACGGTATCACCGTTTGAGGCGGCAGGGGATCGAAAGAAAAAGGCAAGTGACCAAATATGAGGTGCCAAAAAAATCCAAGAAAAGAAAGTTTTATAGTACATAGAGGATGACATGCGGGTCCCATTTAGCAGCAGCGGTATCACCGTTTGAGAGGCGAGTGACCAAATATGAGGTGCCAAAAAAAATCCAAGAAAAGAAAGTTTTATAGTACATAGAGGATGACATGCGGGTCCCATTTAGCAGCAGCGGTATCACCGTTTGAGAGGCGGAGGATCGAAAAAAAGGCAAGTGACCAAATATGAGGTGCCAAAAAAACTCCAAGAAAAGAAAGTTGATTGCACATAGAGGATGACATGCGGGTCCCATTTAGCAGCACGGTCTCAACGTTTCCAAGGCCAAGGGATCAAAAGAAAAAGGAAGTAGCCGAAATCAGGGGGTCAAAAAAATCCAAGAATAGAAAGAATTTTGGTTCATAGAGGATGACATGGACCCATGATCGCATCGTAAACGGCTCGAACGGAGAACGTTGAACGAGATGGCGCGATCGAGAAAAAAACAATGCCAGAGAGGCTGCCATCTGGGCCCTACATCCCTCGGCGGTTGCGTTGACTCGGCCGGCGAACCCGAGATTTCGAGATGCACCACGTCCCGGCCACCATACGCGACGTTTGGCCGTTTCGTCGGCTAGGTGGCCTCAAAAACGAAAAAAAGTTTTGACATGCACCACGGAGGGACCCAAAATCGTCGGCCATGGTACACCAGCAACCACGGCGCGACTTCAACTTCGTCGGCCATGGCAACTTTTCTTGTAGTGATAGAGGATGACATGCGGGACCCATGAGCCAGCAGCTTCCTCAACGTTTCAAAGACGGCATGAGATCGAAAGAAAAAGGCAAGTGACCAAATATCAAGAGCCAAAAATAATCCAAGAAAAGAAACTTCATTGTACATAGAGGATGACATGCGGGTCCCATTTGCAGCAGCGGTCTCAACGTTTCAAATGTGGCTTGAGATCAAAAGAAAAAGAAAGTAGCCAGAAATTAGGGGGTCAAAAACCTCCAAGAAAGGAAAGGTGTATCGTTCATAGAGGCTGACATGTGGACCCGTGAGCCGCTGGAGTCCTCAACGTTTCAAAGGGCAAGGGATCAAAAAAAAGGAAATAGCCAAATATCAGGGGTGAAAAAAATCCAAGAAAAGAAACTTTTATTGTACATAGAGGATGACATGCGGGTCCCATTTAGCAGCGGCGGCATCAACATTTCAGAGGCGGCACAAGATCGAAAGAAAAAGGCAAGTGCCAAATATCAGGTGCCAAAAAATCTAAGAAAATAAAGTTTTATAGTACATAGAGGATGACATGCGGTCCCATTTAGCAGCAGCGGTATCACCGTTCGAGAGGCGGTATAGGATAAAAAAAAAGGCAAGTGACCAAATATCAGCCCAAAAATAACTCAAGAAAAGAAAGTTGATTGTACATAGAGGATGACATGCGGGTCCCATTTAGCAGCGGTATCACCGTTTGAGAGGCAGCACGGGATCGAAAGAAAAAAGGCAAGTGACCAAATATCAGGTGCCAAAAAATACTCCAAGAAAAGAAACTTGATTGCACATAGAGGATGACATGTGGGTCCCATTTGCAGCAGGGTGTCACCGTTTGAGAGGTGGCACGGGATTGAAAGAAAAATGCAAGTGACCAAATATGAGGTGCCAAAAATAACTCCAAGAAAAGAAACTTGATTGCACATAGAGGATGACATGCGGGTCCCATTTTGCAGCAGTGGTCTCAACGTTTCCAAGGCGGCACGGGATCAAAAGAAAAAAAGAAGTAGCCACAAATCAGGGGGTCAAAAAATCCAAGAAAAGAAATATATTTTGTTCATAGAGGATGACTTGTGGGACCCATGATCCTGCATCGTAAACGGCTCGATCGCAGAGCGTTGAACGAGATGGCGCGGTCGAGAAAAAAACAATGCTAGAGAGGCTGCCATCTGGGCCCTACATCCCTAGGCGGTGCGGATTTGCGTTGGCTCGGCCGGCGAACCCGAGAAATCATGATGCACCACGTCCCGGGCCACCATACGCAACATTTTGGACGTTTTCGTCGGGCTAGGGGGCCTCAAAAACGAGAAAAAAGTTTTGACATGCACCACAGAGAGAGCAAAAATCGTCGGCCATGGTGCAGCAGCAAAACACGACGCGACTTCAACTTCGTCGGCTATGGCTACATTTCTTGTAGTGGATACACAAGTTAGGATTAGGATATAGGCTTAGGGTTTGAGATGTGAGTTGACACCATATGGAATTGGCTAGGGTTTAGTCTCCCACACTAATGATAGGTTGTTTATCTCATATATTACAAAATTTATCATTAAGCTTAACTAAAAAATGTTTAGTATAATCAAGATGATTCACTACTGGAATTGGTAAACATAACTAGTGTTGTTCCACATGCTTGGATAAGCAAGGTTTAAGTGTAATACAATTACTCCTCCATTCAAGACATGAGTAATTGTCTAGGTTTAATTACTAGTGACCTACCTATCATTTTATGTGATGAATGATATCTTTTTATCATATAGGTTTAGCTTATCATTCAATTCTACAGGGCATGGTCATGCATTAGACATGATCAACTTATTCCTCACTAATCTCTCTTTATTATTCCTCTCATCACACTCATCCTAGATTCTTAGGGTTTATAATTAATACCAAGTTGTGATGATTATGGAATTAGTTTTCTAAGGTATTGCTATTGGAATAGGGTTCTCACCTCCAAGATCAAATGTTGAGTTGAACAACTAGGATTAGTACTTCTCTGGTATTCTTGTATGGACATGTCTATGGTTAGTATTATAACGTATCTCACTTCTCAATGTCTTGGAATATCCTATGGTCCTACTCAAGAGATGATGATATGATCCTCTAAATATATGGTTTTCCTACGAAATCTACCTTGATATCTTCTGTAGCTTGTTCTTCAGGAAATCTAATAAACCTGCATCTTGTGGTATACCTCCACCTTCTAGATTCTTCATCTTGATCCTAGCTAATGCACATGGAGTGGCTCTATGTGTTTGTTTCCTTGTATCATGCTACAAGATGATCAAATGGATGAAGGGTGTGGCTCCTTTTATAGGATTGGGCAAGATCTAGTATCATGACACATAGGTGGGTGATTCTTGTTTTGGTGTGATGAGTAAGGTGCTTGGTTGTCATGCCCTCATCCATAGCAATCCTTTGAGGATGAGGTGGCATAGCTTGGAATGCAAGTTATGTAGATATTTTCATCCTATGTGGCATAGAGATTATCCTCTCATATGATTTATTTTTTGGATAGCCAAGTAGCATTTGTTACTAAATATCTTGTGCATGGTTTTATTATTGTGGATGAGTCACTATATCATATTAGATTGGAATTATATTATAATATTGGTCAAAAGGTCAAGGTTAAAGGTTATTCTTCAATTTTGGATAGTTGGTGTTTGATTTCACCAAGGCATGATCATATGAGTTTCAAAATACTCATAGTTAGTTTTATTCAAATAGTTTGAACTGTAATTCGTAATGTAAATGGATTTAGTTTTATGAAATTCCATATATTTAATAAGTTATAATTTAAATAAGAATATGTGGCCCGTATGAACTTTAGACCCTGTGGTTTACCTTATTTGGTAATAAGTTCAGAAGCGAATTAAATTACACACAAAGGTAGTTGCTAGCTTTTAAGTGTTAATAAGTTGGGGTGTGATTCTTAAAGAATGTGTTGTTGTAAGGAATACCATGATATGATCCTTTGTAGGATTTGGTATTTGATCCTCACTTAAAGTGTTGTGGAATAATTCTAATTCCTTTTGATTCAACCTATGGATCAAATTATGTCTACCTAAAACAAGGGTTTTAACAAAGATCATAGTGAAGTTTATAGCGCTTGACTTGATGATCTACTTCAATTCCAGCAAGTTTTAAGTGAAACTTCAGTTACCGTGACAAGTTTTATTTGAAAGCGCGGAAATTTCCGGGATTTTCTATGCATGAATGCAATGCACAATTTGGTGTTCTCTCATTTTGTAGCCTCTAAACCTAGGATATTACGGGCCCTTTCCCTTAAACTGAACTTCATCCCGAAGTTCGAACGCTCTCACTTTTCGGAATGTGGAACTGACTGAAACAGATCATGATTCTCCCATACTTCGTAGTGATCTCTTTAGATATAATTGAATATATCTATTGTCCAAACTCTTATGGTGTCTGATGCTTAACAGCCGACACTTTCTTCAATTCTATGATTTCTTCCAACACTCTAAACTTATAGTCTTTCTCTCCAGAGATCCTTGGATTAGGATATCTTCTTGTGCTTATGGACTTTACTAATAGTTGTGGTGACAGTTTACTATCTGGGTATCCAAAGCTTGGTTCTAAAAGATTTGTTTAAGGTAAGGTATTGTATTCGCTTACTACCATAACTATAGTAATGGTACTTAGTAAGGTATTTACAATAGACATGGTACTAATGGTTTAATCCTACGAATGAATTAGACTCATTTAGTCCATCCAATCATGGCTTCTAGTTTATACTAATTATCCTCCCTTCGGTTTCTTTACGTTCCACGAAAGTAATATTTCTATTATCATTAGTTTTGGTATGGTGAAACTCCTTCGGTCTTTAGCCTTCTTAATCTTTGATTGTCCTCCGACATCTTCATCATCCAACTTTATTATCTTAAACTTACTTGAGCTCTTTTACATCTGAGTAATTAGCAATTACCCGCTCAAGTTAGGGTCTAACCCTTACTTCTTCGAGATATGAACCTCGGCTTCTGGTCTGACATCCTCATAATAGTATTATATGGGTACTTCCCAACAACCTTATAAAAATAAAATCGAACTTCCTCTCAGTTCAGATCTTCTTCTTGGTCCATCACACTCCAAATGTCACCTTAATACTTCTCATTCAGCCTCCCTCTCCCCCTTGGTGTATACTAATGGTCTTCAAGCTCCTTTCATTTTAATCTTCAAACTCCAAGGGCAGAGAATTGCTTTTAGTATGTCTTATGGTTTGTACTTTTATAGAGTCTCACGAAGAATTCCTACGGTGTGTCCACACAATTGTGGATATCCGGTGTAAATCCTCCGACTAAATGTTTATACGACGCAATTAATTGAATGGTATGTTTTTGTTTGATAGCAATTTTTTGTTATCAATACACCAGCTGCAGACTATCTGGTACCAGTTGTGGGTTATCTGATACCAGACGTGAACTCTTTTATAGCTCTAGTCAACATCTACCTCACTTCAAGTGCTTTCTCTTCATGATTACCCTATATCAATTGAGGTCTTATTATATCAGCTGCGGCTTTACTTGTCCATTTTCCTTCTTCTAGGGTTTGTTTTGCAAGAAAACCACTCGTTGACACTATAAAGATAGTATCGTAAGTGACTTTACTTGCATTCCCTCTTCCATAATGATTATGGCTCCACTTCTACTACTCCATATTCAATATTTTTCTCACTTTTATGATCATTCACGCTGAAGTACTCCTTGATTGAGGATAAAAGTGAGTTTTGATTGGTCCGTTCTTTAAAGTATTGTGGTTGCTTTCCCACACTTTACTTCCTTCTTCTAGTGAACCTTCATCTTGTCTTCAAAATCTTCAGAGTTCGTCACTTCCTCACACGAATACCTTTACCCTCTAGATCTATAACATCAAGTAAGAACTTGATATTGCAACATGCATTTGCATATCAAAGTCAAACTTCATGTATGGATCTAGTCAATCAATGAAAATCCAATAAAATCGAAGAAGATTCATCTTTGTGTTTAATACACATCCTTATATGCCTGAATATAATAGTTGGGTAAGACATCCCTAAAGATCAGGCTTAGATGTGTAGTATATAACACCACATAAGATAGGTTTAGGTTGTGATACTTATCACATATATATGGATTCCTACTATTTGTCTCAATATTTACCTTGATTGCTCACTTGCAATCAAATAAACTTGAGCCAATTGGTCCAGAATAGTTGTGATTGACCTAAGTTCCTCGGAAAGTGCTAACTTACCTTCCGTTCAATTGAAACTAACCTCACATGATCTCTTGAGACTATAACATGACTACTCTAAACACATGGTTGTTAGAGAATATCACATATAACTCTCGGGTTTCTCTACTAACCTATGCTCTAATAAGGCTTTCTTCATATTATCCATTATGTTTCTGGCATACTTGGTACAGTTGCTTTAGTTTTAAAACCTGGATTTTTTGAACTATCTTTTAAAATCTTACTCCTCATCTTACTCATGTTAACTTTCTTCTGATGTTCTACTATTTTTGAATGAAGCAAGATAACTAATCAACTCTACTCAAGAAACATATATAAGAAAGATCGACTCAAGTGTGTCAGGATTATTCTCAAGAGAATACCCATCTCAAGTCATAAGAATAGTTGGTTTAGCTAAGACAACTTCCTATAGACACTGCCAAACCTATAGGTCTCATTTAAAGGGTTTTAATCCTAGGGTCAAATCATTTGCTCTGATACTAGCTGCGGTGACCCAACATACCACTGCATGGTGTAGTACGCAAGTCGTTGACATAACACAAGTGAAAAACCATTCCACACATATTACATCCCTCAGAGTGGTACAACAAAAACATATGCGAGTCCAAGGCATGTCTATAGAAGGATACATGAATGGTTTACAGAAGATCAACAGAGCCTCCTAATTTAAAGTGAGGTAAAACTTCAAATAAAGCTCCAAAAGAATAACTCGTAGTCTAACTTACTGCTGATTCTAGCTCTAGAGATATTTGGCTTGCTATATAACTCTAGCTACTTAGGTGCTAGGATTAGGAAAAAGGTTCCCTTCTATTACTAGTCTAAGTTTCCACTCTAGCTGATGCAGAAGTTGATTCCATTGACTACTTTGATTGGATCCTTCATCTTGTTGCAGTTGACTCCTTTGTCTTCGAGTTTCACGGTAGTTTCTCCTCCGGTGCCTCCATAACTAAGCAGGGGATTCAAAGAGGGATGAGTACGAGCGTAATCAACAAGTTCATTATCTATACTCCTATATAGCGTACGAGTTTTGAAATTTTGAATCGTGAGCATGAGAAGTAATTTCAACGGTTGATGACTGCCTTTCCTACGTTCCAGATAGAAGGGATTCACGTTTACAGTGCTTAGCGAGTATTCTAGAAAAATCGAGTACCGCCAGTAGCGGAGATCGGTTGAGGCCGAATTGGGCCATGGGCCGCTCAAGTTTTATGCCACAACAAATTTTTGTTCTATGCATACAAGGCCCAGCCCTTCAGCACGCAGTGGCCTGCACGTTACCTTGTCTCCTTCGCTGGACTTTCCCACAGTATCCTCTCGATTTCCTCTCGATATGAATCGACAAAAGGAGCAGCCATGGGGATGGTCAAATCGAGAGGAAGCAGCAGCGCACAGGAGGCAGGAGGATATGGGGAGGGCACAGGAGGCAGCAGCGCAGGGCCGCAGCCCGCGACCAGCGCATCACCACATCATCTTGTATGTACGGCCACACCTCACAGGCACGGCTCCCCGGCCGGATTTTCAACAGCCACCAATCGACACTGCGATCGAATCGAGCCCCACTCCTCTTCTATTTTCCTATCAATGCTATTTCTTTGTTTCCGCAACTTTTGGTTAGCAATTCGATTGGACGAGCGATTGTTTACTTTGATTTTGTTCTTCAATTTCGCAAATTTCAACAACGATGAGTAAGGCCACTCCGGGAGGACTTCATTTTCTCCTGATTAGAAAAAGGAGATACTTCAGCACTAGCAAATGATACTTCACCCTTGTTATGATTGGAACGGCAGAACCACGATGAGAACAATAGTCAAACGGGTGGGTTAATTTTAAGGTTTTACGACATTTTTGGTTTTGTTTTTTCAGAATGGCTCGCCCATGGATTTTTGTCAATCTCCGCCACCAGCTGTAGCACATCGCGCGTGGCCCGATTCTCATTTTCCAAATACTAACTCGTGACCACCCGTTGGATATGCACATAGAGAAGAGCCACGCCCACAAAGCTTTGCCTATGAAGAATGAAGCCACCTGGCCGGTTGGTCGCATATGTCCTTCTTTTAACTCAATCATGGCTTGGTCAAATGTGAGGAAAATATAGAGGACTGAGACGATTAAACATGAGCACCTTGAGGGAGAAGTTCTTCACAGCGTGAGTTGCGAATGCTTCACTGGATCTTATGTGGCCAAACCTTATACTAAATTCACACAAAATAGGGTACACTTTGACACTACATTCGATTTGTCTCCTTGTGATTGTAGTTTATTAATTGCCCTCCTTGTGTATATGTTTATAATCTGATATAAGTATATGTATGTTTTCTATGGTTTGCATCCTACGAAACACGTTCTTCTCCGAAAAACAAACGTGACTAGAGAATTCCTTCTGGTAAATATAATTTACATTACACGGAAACAACTCATTGTTTAATTCATCGCAGTAGCTTTACAAACGAAACAAAAACTTCAAAACAAAATAGTTTATTCAATTTATTTTTAAGGGACCATGTATTTTTTCGAAACGCATGCGTAGAATTGACGTGCTGTGCACGTACCGACGTACTAGTAGGAAATAGGTGTATCATGCACTAGCTACAGCCACAGATCACAAAGTCATAGGCGAATGCAAATTTTCGTAAACATTTCTTCAAAAGGTTTATTTTATTTTTAAAACTATGCCCGTCAGTCTTCACAGGTTGACCAGAACTTCATGAAGTTCCTTTCCTGCCGCGTTCATAGTTTCCTTCCCGGAATAGGGAGTGACAGCCACAATTTGATACCCTCTGCAGAGGTGCGTTACTTTTCCCATAAGAGAACTTATCCTTGTTGCCAACCGGGCGATCTTTTCCGTCAACACTTTCTTGGTGCGAGGCCCAATATAAAAACCAAGGCAATCACTGCCTTCTCCGCAACCCTGCATACCCACCATTTTGTCCATCCGTACATCCCCGGTAGACATCTTCCGATCATATGACTTTACCTCCGATGTACTATGGACAATCCCTCATAGACGGTAGAGCCTCTCATCCACATGGATGGGGATTTAAAAGGATTTCCCAACCTACTACGGTGTTATCCCAACACCTAGCCATGATCTATCAAGTCCGTTGTGTAGGGATTCGTAGCATAGAAAACAAAAAATTTCCTACCGCAAGAACGAGTAACAAGCCAAGATCTAATCTAGTAGAGCAACAAGGTGAAGATCAACATACCTTCGAAGATCGCTACGTTAACGAGATAAATCTCGTGGTGGATGTAGTCGATCACTTGTCGCTTTCAAAAGCGCGTAGAAGATCTTGACGATGCCACAATCGGGCAGCACCTCCGCACTCGGTCACACGTACAGAGTTGATGACGACATCCTTCTCCCCGTTCCAGCGGGTTGGATGTAGTAGATCCTCCTCGGAATCCCGCCAGCATGACGGCGTGGTGACGGTGGTGTGGAGATCTCCGGCAGCGTTTCACCGTAAGCACCGCAGGAGAAGAAAAAGCAGGGAGTATCTAGGGTTTGGGAGAGAGGAGGTGCACTTGGGCGCCAGCCTTGGGTGCCCTTGGTGGTGCGGCTCAAGAGGTGGCCAGCCCTCTCCCTCTCCCTCTCTTTAGATAGGTGGAACCCCCTAGGGTTTGCCCAAAATTCGAATAAGAGTCCAACTCAAAACCTTACATATGGGTGAAACCTAGGGGAAGTGTTCCTTCTCCCTTGGCCGACCAAGGTGGTGGAGTCCACCATGGACTCCACCTCCCCTCTTGGTTGGCTGGTTAGGGTTGGTGGAGTCCATCCGGGAGTCCACCTTCCATGGTGATTTCTTCCGGAAGGTTCTAGAATATTATATCTCCTTCAATAAATGCACCGGATCATTTCCAAACTTGGAAAGTGACTTCCTATATATGAATCTTATTCTCTGGACCATTCCGGAACTCCTCGTGATGTCTTGGATCCCATCCTAGAATCCGAACAACATTCGAACTCCATTCCATATTTCATATCTACTTAAAACAACATCAAACCTTAAGTGTGTCACCCTAAGGTTCGAGAACTATGTGGACATGATCGAGACTCCTCTCCGATCAATAACTAATAGCGGGACCTGGAGATCCATAATAGCTCCCACGTATTCAACGATGACTCCGTGATCGAAAGAACCATTCACGTAAAATAACAATTCCCTTTGTCTCACGATATTTTACTTATCCGAAGTTTGATCATTGGTATCTCCATACCTAGTTCAACCTCGTTACCGATACTCTTTACTCGTACCGTGATATGATATCCCTTACGAACCAGTCACATGCTTGCAAGCTAATTAGATATCATTCCACCGAGAGGGCCTAGAGAATATCAATCCGTCATTAGGATGGACAAAGCCCACTATTGATACAAATGCCTCAACCCTATACTTTCTGAACACTTAATGCCACCTTTATAACAACCCATTTACACAGTAGTGTTTGGTGTCATCAAAGCATCCATCTGTAGGTGATTAACATGATCTCATGGTCGAAGGATTAAGTTACTATGCATATTAAAGCTTGAAGCACAAAGAACTAAATGACTTGATCATATGCTACGCTTACTATGGGTGTATGTCCATCACATCATTCACCTAATGATATGACCTTGTTATTAATAACATCCAATATTCACGATCAGTTAACCATGATCATCTATTAATCAACAAGCTAATTTAACATGTGTCTGCTTGCCGGTTAATACAATTATAGCATGAGATGTTAAATTTTATCATGAACACTAAGATATAACAATAAACACTTTTATTATTTCCTCTTGGGCATATCTCCAACAGCCTCCCACTTGCACTAGAGTCAATAATCTAGTTTACATTTCTAAAGATATAACACCTTAGCCTTCTGGTGCTTATTATGTTTGATTATGGGAGAGGTTTCAGTCAATGAATCTGACATTCTCAGAAACGTATATATTTTGAAATTCATTTGCGTCTCTACGCATTACTCGGTTTTTCAAATGAGTCGGCATTAATCGTACATGTTTGGTCTTCTGGTGCAACCTTAATTCCGCGGTCTGAAATAGGTTACCAATATTGTAACATACAATATAGCTTCATAGTTCTGACACTACCAAAACTACACTAAGTTCTCAAAGAACTCCTCGACTCAAACACCCCCAGTCACTGTCAAAACAATGAGATACTCCGCCTTCGTTTGTAGAATCCGTCACAATGTTTAGAACTCATCTAAACCTAGCATAGACTCTTTCTAGCCCATTGTGCTACCTTTTAATGAACATATTTAGCCTAATTGAGATTGAAATTTATTTTATATGTGACCAAACTAATATCGGTGTAACACCTTACAACGATTTGTTTGTCATTAACCCCATATAAAAGTGTATATGTGTCTGCTTGCCGTCAATTCTGGAAGCATGGCCCCGCAGGCCAGAGCCTGGTGGGGCCTTCTGTGAGAGTTTTGGTGGGTCCGGCATGTCAGAGATCTGTGGAGCCCGCATGTCAGAGCCTGGTGGGATGTGGCACCCCCGGGATCAGGGTTAGACAAATACCAGATCCTCGCCTGACATAAGCCTAACCTAGAGCTCGAGAGACTACAGTGAGAGAATCGGTAACACAACAGTGACTCTACGACTCAAGAAGTAATACAAGCTCATAACTGAGCGAAGAACCAAAGCATTACAAGCAGAGGTCACTGACCCGACATACATCAATCAACGAAAGCGAAGTTATGCTATTAGATATAGCAAGATGGCAAAAGGCCTAAGAGGCCAGGAGCATAACGGCGACGTCCCAGCCCATAGATTCCAGGCTGCCACCTGGGAACCCCAAGCTACTCGTCGATGTCGACTTAGAAACCACCATCTGTTGGAGCGACTTCGTCTGAAACAAAAGCATGCAAAGGTGAGTACAGGGACTCAGCAAGACTTAGTACAACATTTTAGCAAAGCGGGTATGCGGGCTTTCTGTAGAGCTTCTTTTGTGTAAAGCCAGTTTTCCTTTGTTAAACAAGAGGGAGAAGAAGCTCGACTACTCAGAACCTTTAAAAGGGGATAAGAGAGCGATAACTCTATCTCTATTGATCATCATATTGTATCCACCAAACTTCATCATCTCGAACCACTACCCTCGGATCACCCCCTCAACACCCGGAGAAGGTATCCGTAAACACATATTGGTTGCCAAATTTTACGATTAGGTTCATGTTCTCTATGATCTCCACGTCCGTTCCCGAGTCGTCTGTAACCGTGGACACAGCTTTTCGAAAAGATTTAACCCTGTAGGGGTGCACAACTTTACCGACACGTGCCAACCGACTCTTAATGCCAAGCTATTAGCTCTCTTCCTTGGAAAGCTGGCAGAGGGTGGTCGACCACGACCTTTACCTTGCTGTCGCCGAGACCACGAGTCACGCACTAAGGATTATTCCGCCGTAACGGGTCAAGTCCCGAAGTCGGTCCTTAACGATGTGAGCCGAGGTGGGTTTCCCCAGAGGCCGCAACCCCCAGCCACCACGACCATCTTACCTGCCTGTTATGTATCTTTACCCCCAAACAAAATGCAATGCATATGACCAGGTAACGCGCAAACTATGTGACTCATGAAATCTACTAAGCAAGTTAGTGAGTCGAGAGGGTACCATAATAGGGTCTCGTGTGGTTGTACGCTCCGTCTTGATTCAAGAGGTGAGAACTCGGTTCCTAGGGTCGGCAGAAACGAAACAACCCACCACATCCCAATGTGGCCTCTCGTCTGAGCCTTTAATCATGTTGAACATCTCTATACTTACCACGTCAACCTGTCATGCTATTGTCATTTTATTGTAAGGCTCTAGTCCAAAGACCGGAGTAGTAGCGTAACAAACTAAGCATGGCTAAGCATAAAGAGATAAAGGCTCTAGCGATGCACACATGCCAAACCTAGTTATGCTAGGAGCAGTGGATCAGGTATTTGAGGCTACAAGGGTGGAACATGCAATAGATAGGATAACTCTACCTATCGATAAAAGACAGTTGAATCGTGTGCACTATGTAGTAACCAGAATGAAAGCATTCGTAGAACTTATATGAACCAGGCTAGGGCTTTCCTTTGTCCCTCACAAACCAAAGTGGATCTTCGATATATCTTGTACTTGACTTGTTCGCCGATGAACAAGTATTGATCCTCGGTGTTGTCAATCTTGATCATCCTCTCATTGCTCACATCAACTCCGGGTCCTACCGTGAAGAAGCAGAAACACACCAGAAAGAAAAATAATATTTAACACATGGCATCGATGCAATGCGCATACAAGGATGATGATATGACATGTTAAAGGTATTGAAACTAACCCTAAGACATCATCAATTTAAATGGAATTCGAATGCATAAAACATTGCAGTTCGATGACTTCCATAAAGTGGTATTTCGTTGTTCTAATATAACTGTTAATTGAAGTTGTTCAAATATGCATGATGATAGTTTAGATAGATAGGTTTCATTTTTCTGAACATTTTCATATCTTATATGCATTTTTCTGATTTTTTTATGAATATTCTGTGGATTTTACAAGTTTGCTTTATTTTCTGAAAAACAGAGAACCGAATACGAAAATTAGTATTCTAAACTTTCTGAAGACCTCACCTATTTTATTAGGCAACGCTTAGCTTAGAACTTCATTAGTGTAGTTTTGTACTAAAAACTTGGTTCAGTTTTGCAAGTACTGGCACAAAAGGAAAGGAACTTTGTGCCAAAAGTAGATGGATTCACAACTATTCAGATTGATCAGGAATAAGGGATTTTTTTAGCTCCACTTCAGAAACATGTAGGTATATGAATTAAACCTGAACATCGTTCCTGTAGAAACTACCTACATCCATCTAGAATGATTCATTTGCTTAACAGGTTTTCAAACCGGAAGAACTGGCAATCTGTCTTTGGATTAAAATAAACTGAATTGTCTTCTGTAACTCTCTATTTTGCTGGAAGTTACAGAATGTAGTTCTCTCTTAACTCTTATTGAAACTTTAGTTACTATTGTGATTAATATCTTCAGAAAACAAGTTCAGAAGATAGCTAAATTTGAGAAGGGATGCTACAGGAATCTTGTCTAGAAACAAGCCCTACCATGAACGAGAAGTTCTGAAGTTTCTGCCATACCATTCAAAAATACTTTTTCCACCTCTGACCAAACCAACAAACTGGAGCATGGGTGTGACTACAAACATCCATACGGTTGCTTCTAGGCATACACAAGCAGCAGTGAAACCTATTTATTTTAGAGCGAAGTAGGAGACAGTACAGTACCAGTTAAACAATGGAAAACTTCCATACGAGAATGATTTTCTGAACATGGCACCGTGTCAGTTCGTCACTACCAGATTTACCTGGACGAGGAAGTGCCTAGCTCTGATTCTTGATGGGGGTTGGCTTCCTATACTCTCCAGGTTCACTTGCTGGTTGCTTCCAGCGGCCGGACGCGGACTTCGGCGAGCTCCGGCGACTGGTCGCGGAATCCGGCGACTGCCGCAGCGACTGGCATTCTCCTCTCTAAGATCCTCTACTCCCTCAACTAAATCCCCTAACAGCTGTCACAACCATGGTGGCTGGTTCTCAGTTTCTCCGGCTGGTGGCGACTCGATGGATAAGAATGTCTGCTGTTTTGCTTTGTGCTTCTATGGGGAACAACACTAAGGATGTGTTTGGTTGGGTGGCTATCCCTCAAGTGGCTATGGGTATTTATGTGGCTAGCACCTGTTTGGTTAGTGGTGTAGAGTGGTTGAGGGTAGCCAAATTTTTCTCAAAAGCTGGTTGAGGCCAACCACCAAAAAAAGTGGTGGTTGAGGCTAACCATCCGTGGGCAAGCCATTGAAGTAATCCGCGAAACGTTTTCTCCTCGCTCACCTCCCCTCCCCTACCACGAAGTTCTTTGTGGCGGCGACCCGATCGAACTCAATCTCACCGTGCGAGACGAGTTTTGAGAACTTCGGCAGCCAGTGAAGACCTGACCGAGGTAATCCCACACCCTCCCTTTTCTGGTGGTCCTCCTCGTCTCTATTGTCGTGCTCGTGGCGGCAGGTCGCGCGCAGCGCCTGGCGGCTGGGGTACGCGGAGGCAAGTCGCACGCGGCCGTGAGCGGCAGGGCGCGTGGGGGCAGGCGACGGTCGTCGACAAGGGGCTAATCGATTGGTTAACCACAGAGCTAGCTAGGTAGTCATACTCATTGTTGTGCGCTAGTGGTCAGATGCTAATCGATTGGTTACACATAGAGCTAGCTAGCTAGATTATGTACCTAATCTTGTACTACATACAAATCTACTAGTTTGACTCATGATTATGATGTCAACAAAAATATTGAATTCATATTATGAGGTATTCTCACCATCTTAAATAAGAGGTGATCATATCACCCCAGCCATGTTTCACACCCGAAACCAAACACAAATATGGTTGTGGTTAACCACTTTCCCAACCAACTCAACCAAACATAAAAAGTGGTTAACCCTAACCACGTGGTTGGGGGTACCCATAGTCACTTTTTCATGCCCACAAACCAAACACATCCTAAGTACTACTTGGGCACATCTCAACAGGTCAAGTACGATGCACTCTCAGGATATTTTAGGAGTACTGTAGCTAATAGATATCCATCGGAGATTGCTTTATAATTAGCTCTTGCTAGCTGAGATGTGAACTGAAACTAGTTATGCCACTTTGTCTCTTTGATTTGGACCCAATAATTTTAAATATTTACCCTTTTGCAACACATACTTTTATAAATTACCTCTCTTGTCTAAAAATACAACATTCTTGTTTGAAGACTTATTGCGGCATTTAAATTAGACTGAAAGAATTATCCATTTTAGGGTTTCCATTTTATTTTAAATGCGAAAATTTCTTAGTGCATTTTTAATGATGCTCATGAATGCACAAACAACTTCCTAATTAGGGTTTGCTAAACAGGGATGTTACATTGAGAGTTTTGGTGGGTCCAGCATGATAGAGATCTGTGGAGTCCGCATCTCAGAGCCTGGTGGGTCCCAGCATGCCCGAGCTTGGTGGGCCCAACCTGTCATAGTGTGGACCCAATATGTCAGAACTTGTGGGGTTTGTATGTGAGAGCTTGGTGGGTCCATCGTCCCATTACTGTCGGGCCCACATGTAGCCGTGGGACCTATTGGATTCAGTAGGTGTCCCACCTGTCAGCTACGCGTCGTGGTGTCCTTGGGCCAGATTGGCTGACAAAAGGCCCAAGGCCAATTTAAGAACCTCCCTATATGCCAATGACGTTGCGATTTCCCCGCCCCAGTCAAGGAGGACATTTTCATGCTTGCTAGCATTCTTAATGCATTCGGGGAACTCACCGGTATTATTACCAACTTCCAAACAAACTCCGTCGTTCCTATCCGGTGTGGAGAAATTGACTTGGATGACATTCTTGAGGGCCTCCCAGTTTTGAGAACTAAGTTCCCAATGTTGACAACTAGAAGATAAGATGGCTAGCAAAATTCCAACATATGGAATGAAAAGTTCATAAACATGGCCAGTCGCACCGCCCTTGTAGAGTCCGTTCTTGCCTCGCAAGCTATCTACCATATAAATACACTCATCATCCCACCATCCTTAACAAACAACATGAAGAAGCTTGAGAGAGCCTTTCTTTGGTCGGGTAGTACAGACAAGATCATGGGCGGGAAATTCAAAGTAAATTGGGAGATGGAGTGTCGCCCCAAAGAGTTTGGGGGCCTAGGTGCTCTTAATATTGACAAATTCTAAAGGGCCCTTTGTTTGAGATGTCCATGGCTTGAGTGGATGGATGCAAGCAAAATTTGGATCAGCTTGGGCAACCCATGCATGGATGTGGATATGGACCTCTCACTAGTAGAAAAAGGACCTTCCATCCCAACCCATTAGTCCCCAAATATTTTGTCTCAGGAGTAATTGGGTCTTTAGTCCCGGTTCTGCAGGGGAACCGAGGCTAAAGCTCTGGGCCCATCGTCCTCCATCGGCAGTTGGTGTACGGTTGAGCCTTTAGTCCCGGTTGTTGTGTCCAACCGGGACTAAAGGTTCTCAGGCCTGGCCCAAGCACCTTTAGTCCCGGTTGGCCATACCAACCGGGACTATAGGCCCACCACTATAAATACTTATTGCATCACACTTTGGCTTGTGTGTTAGCCACTTGGTGTTTCACTTCTACTCACAAGGGGTGGTCGGTTTGGCTTTTATCTTCTTATGCACAAGAGGTGTTCGATGAAATGCCCGAGAGCATGATGCCACTTGTGTTCACACAAAACAAACATGATATGAAGTGTCCGAGCCACACTTAAGCTTTCTCATTTATTTTTCCTCCTCGATCGCGGTTAGCAACTTGAACCTTTCATGTGTCATTGATAAATATGCATGTGTAGTTCATAGTTTAATTTCTATTATTTCTAGTTAGTTTAACAAATGCATGATGGTTAATTATATACTATATATAATAATAATGCAAATGAACCGTCAATCGATGTACGGTGACCGACTCTATGACGAGTTCATTACGGGTTTGAATGATTTCCTCGTTGTGGCTAATGCGAACAAGTGGCGGGGTGATTTTATTCTCTGTCCATGTGATGTCTGTAAGAATCAGAAGGGTTACTCTTCCTCAAGAACCGTTTACGTCCACCTGCCTCAACACGGTTTCATGCCAAGCTATAATTGTTGGACCAAGCATGGAGAAAAAGGGGTTAGAATGGAAGTTAATGAAGAAGGGGATGATGACAACTATCCTGATTTCAGTGATACTTTCATGGAGGATGCTAAAGGGAAAGCAGAAGGGGAAGTGAAGGGGAAGGTGAAGAAGAGACACGTGATGAGCCCGCTGATGATCTTGGTTGGACCATTTCTGATGCACGGAGAGACTGCGAAACTGAAAAGGAGAGGGAGAATTTGGATCGCATGTTTGATGACCCACAAGTAAGGGGATCGCAGTAGTCTTCGAGGGAAGTATTCCCCAATTTATTGATTCGACACAAGGGGATCCAAAGAATAAATATAAGCCTTGATAGTTGAGTTGTCAATTCAGCTGCACCTGGAAATAGACTAGCTCGCAGAGGTTTATCAGTAGCAACAGTTTTATAGCAGTGGCAGTAATAAAGTAACAGCGGAAAAATAAAGTAAAAAACAGCAGCAGTGGTGGATGCGTTAAACAGCAGGATTAAAATACTCCAGGCACACGGATGGATAACCGGGCATTGCATGAATGAGACGACTCATATAATAGCTAACATGGGCATTTGCAGATAAAGTGATACAAGTATCCAAGAATAAAATAA
Source organism: Lolium multiflorum (assembly GCA_030979885.1). Taxonomy (NCBI): domain Eukaryota; kingdom Viridiplantae; phylum Streptophyta; class Magnoliopsida; order Poales; family Poaceae; genus Lolium; species Lolium multiflorum. The sequence goes on from CM061750.1 coordinate 406,117,908, forward strand.
CCATAGGCGTGTGTTCCTATTTAGTCGCGTTGCTCGCAATGAGAAACTTGCGCGACATCTTTTGTCCAACCAGCCCGTTGCGCCTCGAGGGAAACTATCTGTAATTAAGGTACTCCTTTTAATAGAGTACCGAATCAAAGCATGAACACTCCGTGAACACACGTGATCCTCACATCAAAGCCATCCCCTCCGGTTGTCCCGATTATTGTCACTTCGGGGCCTCGGGTTCCGGACAATGACATGTGTATACAACTTGCAGATATGATCAAGAAGAATATATAAAGCATCATCATGAAAACACAATATGTTCAGATCTGAGATCATGGCACTCGGGCCCAAAGTGATAAGCATTAAGTATAACAAGTTGCAACAATGCATAAAATACTCACTACAAATACTAGGCACTATGCAGGCACTATGCCCCAAACAATTCTAATGCTATTACATGAACGAACTCATCCAATCCCGACCACCCCCTTCAGCCTACAGCGAGGGAACTACTCACACATGGATGGGGGAATCATGGATGGTTGATGGAGAGGCGTCCGTGATGGTGATGGCGATGATCTCCTCCAATTCCCCGTCCCGGCAGGGTGCCAGAACAGAGTTCCTGCCTCCGAAATAGGGTTTCGCGAGGCGGCGGCACTGCAGACTTTTCTCTGGAATAACTTCGAACCCCCTGGGGTTTTCTCGTGACGAGGATTTTATAGCTGAAAGGGGAGGCCGAAACGACGAAGGAGTCGGGAATACTGAAGGAGATATGCCCTAGAGGCAATAATAAAGTGGTTATTATTTATATCTTTATGTTTATGATAAATGTTTATATATCATGCTATAATTGTATTAACCGAAACATTTGTACATGTGTGATATGTAGACAAACAAAGAAGTCCCTAGTATGCCTCTTAACTAGCTTGTTGATTAATGGATGATTAGTTTCATAATCATGAACATTGGATCTTATTAATAACAAGGTTATATCATTGTATGAATGATGTAATGGACACACCCAATAAAGCGTAGCATAAGATCTCGTCATTAAGTTATTTGCTATAAGTTTTTCTATACATAGTTACCTAGTCCTTATGACCATGAGATCATGTAAATCACTTATACCGGAAAGGTACTTTGATTACACCAAACGCCACTGCGTAAATGGGTGGTTATAAAGGTGGGATTAAGTATCCGGAAAGTATGAGTTGCGGCATATGGATCAACAGTGGGATTTGTCCATCCCGATGACGGATAGATATACTCTGGGCCCTCTCGGTGGAATGTCGTCTAAATGTCTTGCAAGCATATGAATAAGTTCATAAGAGACCACATACCACGGTACGAGTAAAGAGTACTTGTCAGAGACGAGGTTTGATGTCTCGCCCTCCTCCTTTTCAGACAGTGTTGGGCCTCCAAGAGCAGAGGTTTGTAGAACAGCAAAGTTTTCCCTTAAGTGGATCACCCAAGGTTTATCGAACTCGGGAGGAAGAGGTCAAAGATATCCCTCTCATGCAACCCGCAACCACAAAGCAAGAAGTCTCTTGTGTCCCCAACACACCTAATAGGTGTACTAGTTCGCGAAGAGATAGTGAAACACAGGTGGTATGAATAAGTATGAGCAGTAGCAACGGTGCCAAAAAATAGCTTGGGCGTGTAGTTGATGGTGGTAGTATTGCAAGATAACGCAGAAACAAGAAACAGTAATAGATTTAGGAACAAGGTCTAGGGATGATCACTTTCACTAGTGGACACTCTCAACATTGATCACATAACAGAATAGATAAATGCATACTCTACACTCTTGTTGGATGATGAACACATTGAGTAGGATTACACGAACCCTCAATGCCGGAGTTAACAAGCTCCACAATTCAATGTTCATATTTAAATAACCTTAGAGTGCATGAAAGACCAATACGACTAAACCAAGTACTAGCATAGCATGCACACTGTCACCTTCATGCTATGTAGGAGGAATAGATCACATCAATACTATCATAGCAATAGTTAACTTCATAATCTACAAGAGATCATAATCATAGCATAAACCAAGTACTAACACGGATGCACACACTGTCACCATTACACCGTGCAGGAGGAATAAATAAATTGTGATACAAAATACATTGCAATCATAAAGAGATATAAATAAGCACTTCACTATGCCATTCATAACAGTGAATAAGTATTCTGTGAAATATAGCCTAAGAGACCCACACGGTGCACACACTGTCACCTTTACACACGTGGGACAAGGAGTCTCCGGAGATCACATAAGTAAAATTCACTTGACTAGCATAACGACATCTAGATTACAAGCATCATCATATGAATCTCAATCATGTAAGGCAGCTCATGAGATTATTGTATTGAAGTACATAGGAGAGAGATGAACCACATAGCTACCGGTACAGCCCGAGCCTTCGATGGAGAACTCCCTCCTCATGGGAGCAGCAGCGGTGATGAAGATGGCGGTGGAGATGGCCGGTGTCGATGGAGAAGCCTTCCGGGCACTTCCCCGCCCGGCGGCGGCTCGAAGGTTTCGTGGGTTTCGTCGAACTTATCGGGTTTCGTGACTGAGGCTTTAAATAGGTGAAGAGGCGGCGAGGGTCGAAGGGGTGCCCACACCATAGGGTGGCGCGGGCCTGGCCGCGCCGGCCAGGGTTTGGTGGCCCGTGCCCTCTCTCGCGGTTCTCGTGTGTTCCGATGCTTCGGCAAAATAGGAACCTGGGCGTTGATTTCGTCCAATTCCGAGAATATTTCTTTACTAGGATTTCGAAACCAAAAAGAGCAGAAAAAGAACTGGCACTTCGGCATCTTGTTAATAGGTTAGTTCCAGAAAATGCACGAATATGACATAAAGTGTGCATAAAACATGTAGATAACATCAATAATGTGGCATGGAACATAAGAAATTATCGATACGTCTGAGACGTATCAGCATCCCCAAGCTTAGTTCTGCTCGTCCGAGCAGGTAAACGATAACACGATAATTTCTAGAGTGACATGCCATCATAACCTTGATCATACTATTTGTAAAGCATATGTAGTGAATGCAGCGATCAAAACAATGTATATGACATGAGTAAACAAGTGAATCATAAAGCAAAGACTTTTCATGAATAGTACTTCAAGACAAGCATCAATAAGTCTTGCATAAGAGTTAACTCATAAAGCAATAATTCAAAGTAAAGGCATTGAAGCAACACACAGAAGATTAAGTTTCAGCGGTTGCTTTCAACTTATAACATGTATATCTCATGGATATTGTCAACATAGAGTAATATAATAAGTGCAATATGCAAGTATGTAGGAATCAATGCACAGTTCACACAAGTGTTTGCTTCTTGAGGTGGAGAGAAATAGGTGAACTGACTCAACAATGAAAGTAAAAGAATGGTCCTCCATAGAGGAAAAGCATCGATTGCTATATTTGTGCTAGAGCTTTGATTTTGAAAACATGAAACAATTTTGTCAACGGTAGTAATAAAGCATATGTATCATGTAAATTATATCTTACAAGTTGCAAGCCTCATGCATAGTATACTAATAGTGCCCGCACCTTGTCCTAATTAGCTTGGACTACCGGATCATCAATGCACATGTTTTAACCAAGTGTCACAAAGGGGTACCTCTATGCCGCCTGTACAAAGGTCTAAGGAGAAAGCTCGCATTGGATTTCTCGTTATTGATTATTCTCAACTTAGACATCCATACCGGGACAACATAGACAGATAATGGACTCCTCTTTTATGCATAAGCATGTAACAACAATTAATAATTTTCTCATATGAGATTGAGGATATATGTCCAAAACTGAAACTTCCACCATGGATCATGGCTTTAGTTAGCGGCCCAATGTTCTTCTCTAACAATATGCATGCTTAACCATAAGGTGGTAGACCTCTCTTACTTCACATGCATAGCAACTCACATGATATTCAACAAAAAGTAGTTGATGGCGTCCCCAGGAACATGGTTATCGCACAACAAGCAACTTAATAAGAGATAAAGTGCATAATTACATATTCAATACCACAATAGTTTTTAAGCTATTTGTCCCATGAGCTATATATTGCAAAGGTGAATGATGGAATTTTAAAGGTAGCACTCAAGCAAATTACTTTGAAATGGCGGAAAATACCATGTAGTAGGTAGGTATGGTGGACACAAATGGCATAGTGGTTGGCTCAAGTATTTTGGATGCATGAGAAGTATTCCCTCCGATACAAGGTTTAGGCTAGCAAGGCTTATTCGAAACAAACACAAGGATGAACCGGTGCAAAACTCACATAAAAGACATATTGAAAACATAAGACTCTACACCGTCTTCCTTGTTGTTCAAACTCAATACTAGAAATTATCTAGACCTTAGAGAAACCAAATATGCAAACCAAATTTTAGCATGCTCTATGTATTTCTTCATTAATGGGTGCAAAGCATATGATGCAAGAGCTTAAACATGAACACAACAATTGCCAAGTATCACATTACCCAAGACATTAATAGCAAATACTACATGTATCATTTTCCAATTCCAACCATATAACAATTTAACGAAGAAGAAACTTCGCCATGAATACTAAAAGCTAAGAACACATGTGTTCATATGCAACAGCGGAGCATGTCTCTCTTCCACACAAGCATTTATTCAAACAAGAACAAAAACAAGAAACATACTGACGCTCCAAGAAAAGCACATAAGATGTGACCGAATAAAAATATAGTTTCAAGAGAAGGAACCTGATAATTTGTTGATGAAGAAAGGGATGCCTTGGGCATCCCCAATCTTAGACGCTTGAGTCTTCTTGATATATGCAGGGAACCACCGGGCATCCCCAAGCTTAGAACTTTCACTCTTCTTGATCATAGTATATCATCCTCCCCTCTTGACCCTTGAAAACTTCCTTCACACCAAACTTCTCATAAACTTCATTAGAGGGGTTAGTACATAATCAAAAACTCACATGTTCAGAGGTGACACAATCATTCTTAACACTTCTGACATTGCTCAAAGCTACTGGAAGGTAATGGAACAAACAAATCCACCCAACACAGCGAAAGAAGCAATGCGAAATAAAAGGCAGAATCTGTCAAAACAGAACAGTCCGTAAAGACGAATTTTAATAAATACTTCCGTTGCTCATATCAGAAAACTCAAAACTAATGAAAGTTGCGTACATATATGGGGAACACGCACGTAAATTGGCATATTTTTCTGATTTTTCTACAGAGAAAACAGCCCAGATTCGTGACAGATAGAAATCTGTTTCTGCGCAGAAATCCAAATCTAGTGTCAACCTTCGATTAGAGGCTTCACTTGGCACAACAAAACACAAAACTAAGATAAGGAGAGGTTGCTACAGTAGTAAACAACTTCCAACACACGAAATAAAAACAAGGTACTGTAGCAAAATAACACATGGGTTATCTCCCAAGAAGTTCTTTCTTTATAGCCATTAAGATGGGCTCAGCAGTTTTAATGATGCACTCGCAAGAAATAATATTTGAAGCAAAAGAGAGCATCAAGAGGCAAATACAAAACATATTTAAGTCTAACATGCTTCCTATGAAGAGGAATCTTGTACACAAATAAATTCATGAAGAGCAAAATGACAAGATCAGGAAGATAAAACAAGTGTAGCTTCAAAAATTTCAGCACATAGAGAGGCATTTTAGTAACATGAAAATTTCTACAACCATATTTTCCTCTCTCATAATAGCTTTCAGTAGTGTCATGAGCAAACTCAACAATATAACTATCACATAAAGCATTCTTATCATGAGTCTCATACATAAAATTATTACTCTCCACATAAGCATAATCAATTTTATTAGTAATAGTGGGAGCAAATTCAACAAAGTAGCTATCATATATAGGAGGCATATTGTAATCATAATCAAATTTCTCCTCCATAACAGGTGGCAACAAAAGACTACTATCATTATCATCATAAATATGAGGCAAAGTATCATCAAAGTAAATTTTCTCCTCAATGCTTGGGGGACTAAAAAGATCATGAAAACCAGCTTCCCCAAGCTTAGAACTTTCTATATTATTATCAACAATGGTGTTCAAAGCGTTCATACTAATATTACTACCGCATGCAAATAAGATTCCATAGGTTTTTTAATTTTCGCATCAAACAATCCATGTTTTAAATCAGGAAATAGAATAAGAAGATCATTCTTGTCCATTATGCCAAACTAGTGTAAACAAGAAACAAAAAGATGCAATTGCAGGATCTAAAGGAAATAGCTTCGAGTACTTACAACGAAAATAGCTTAGTAGCCGAGATCCGGAGTGTGAGTACCTTTACCTTTCCCCCCGCAACGGCGCTAAAAAATAGCTTGATGTCTACGCCCCCTTTTCCTGTAGACGTGTTGGGCCTCCAAGAGCAGAGGTTTGTAGAACAAAGCAAGTTTTCCCTTAAGTGGATCACCCAAGGTTTATCGAACTCAGGGAGGAAGAGGTCAAAGATATCCCTCTCATGCAACCCCGCAACCACAAAGCAAGAAGTCTCTTGTGTCCCCAACACACCTAATAGGTGTACTAGTTCTGGCGAAGAGATAGTGAAACACAGGTGGTATGAATAAGTATGAGTAGTAGTAACGGCGAAAATAGCTTGCTGGCGTGTAGTTGATGGTGGTAGTATTGCAGCAGTAGTAACGCAGTAAAACAAGTAAACAAGTAGCGATAGCAGTATTTAGGAACAAGGTCTAGGATCAGACTTTCACTAGTGGACACTCTCAACATTGATCACATAACATAATAGATAAATGCATACTCTACACTCTTGTTGGATGATGAACACATTGAGTAGGATTACACGAACCTCAATGCCGGAGTTAACAAGCTCCACAATTCAATGTTCATATTTAAATAACCTTAGAGTGCATGAAAGACCAATACGACTAAACCAAGTACTAGCATAGCATGCACACTGTCACCTTCATGCTATGTAGGAGGAATAGATCACATCAATACTATCAAAGCAATAGTTAACTTCATAATCTACAAGAGATCATAATCATAGCATAAACCAAGTACTAACACGGATGCACACACCGTCACCATTACACCGTGCAGGAGGAATAAAACTACTTTAATAACATTGCTAGAGTAGCACATAGATAAATTGTGATACAAAATACATTGCAATCATAAAGAGATATAAATAAGCACTTCACTATGCCATTCATAACAGAATAAGTATTCGTGAAATATAGCCTAAGAGACCCACACGGTGCACACACTGTCACCTTTACACACGTGGGACAAGGAGTCTCCTGAGATCACATAAGTAAAATTCACTTGACTAGCATAACGACATCTAGATTACAAGCATCATCATATGAATCTCAATCATGTAAGGCAGCTCATGAGATTATTGTATTGAAGTACATAGGAGAGAGATGAACCACATAGCTACCGGCACCCGAGCCTCGATGGAGAACTACTCCCTCCTCATGGGAGCAGCGGTGATGAAGATGGCGTGGAGATGGCAGCTGGTGTCGATGGAGAAGCCTTCCGGGGCACTTCCGGCCGGCGGCGTGGAACAGAGACTCCTGTCCCCGTGATTGGCTTCGCGATGGCGGCGGTTCTGAAGGTTTCTGTGGGGTTTCGTCGAACTTATCGTGGTTTTCGCGACGGAGGCTTTAAATAGGCGAAGAGGCGGCGCCAGAGGGTCGAAGGGGTGCCCACACCATAGGGTGGCGGCCCCCGGCCGCGCCGGCCTAGGGTTTGGTGGGCCTGTGCCCCCTCTCTCGGGTGTTCTGGATGCTTCCGGGAAAAATAGGAACCTGGGGCGTTGGATTTCGTCCAATTCCGAGAATATTTCTTTACTAGGATTTCTAAACCAAAAAAAAGAAAACAAAGAATCTGGCACTTCGGCATCTTGTTAATAGGTTAGTCCAAATGCACGAATATGACATAAAGTGTGCATAAAACATGTAGATAACATCAATAATGTGGCATGGAACATAAGAAATTATCGATACGTCGGAGACGTATCAAGGTTGAACAAGGTATAGAAAGATACCGAAGATCAAACCTCGGACAAGTAAAATATCGCGTGACAAAGGGAATTGGTATCGTATGTGAATGGTTCATTCGATCACTAAAGTCATCGTTGAAAATGTGGGAGCCATTATGGATCTCCAGATCCCGTTATTGGTTATTGGTCGAGTGAGTACTTAACCATGTCCGCATAGTTCACGAACCGTAGGGTGACACACTTAAAGTTGGATGTTGAAATGGTAGAACTTGAATATGGAATGGAGTTCGAATATTTGTTCTGAGTCCCGGATGAGATCCCGGACATCACGAGGAGTTCCGGAATGGTCCGAGAATAAGATTCATATATAGATGTCATTTTATGAATTAAAATGATCCGAATTGTTCTAAGGAAGGTTCTAGAAGGTTCTAGAAAAGTCCGGAAGAAACCACCATGAAGGTGGAGTCCCGGTGACTCCACCACCATGGTCGGCCAACCCTAGTGGGGGAGGAGTCCCAAGGACTCCCCAAAGGGGGCCGGCCACCCCCTCCATGGAAGGTGGAACCCCAACTCAAGTGGGAGTCCTAGCTGGGTAGGTTTCTATTCTATGGAAGGTTTTGGCTGGTCTATTCGAAGACTTGTAGTCCAACACTTGGGGTTCCACCTATATAATGAGGAGCCAAGGGAGGGGGCCGGCCACCCCAAGACCACAAGCTGGCCGCCCCCTAGAAGTGGCCGGCCACACCCTCCCAAACCCTAGCCGCCCTCTCCTCCATATCTCCCGCGTGCTTTAGCGAAGCTCCGCCGGAGTTCTCCACCGCCACCGACACCACACCGTCGTGCTGTCGGGATTCAAGAGCTAGCTACTACTTCGCTGCCCGCCGGAACGGGAGGTGGACATCGTCTTCATCAACAACCGAACGTGTGACCGAGTACGGAGGTGCTGCCCGTTCGTGGCGCCGGTGATCAAGATCTTCTACGCGCTTTGCAAGCGGTCGTCTACCGCAGCAACAAGAGCCTCATCTTGTAGGCTTCGGAATCTCTTCAAGGGTGAGACTCGATACCCCCTCGTTGCTACCGTCTTCTAGATTGCATCTTGGCTTGGATTGCGTGTTCGCGTAGGAAATTTTTGTTTTCTATGCAACGTTATCCTACAAGTGGTATCGCAGCCGTGTCTATGCATAGATGGTTGCACGAGTAGAACACAATGGTTTTGTGGGCGTTGATGCTCTTGTTATCTTTAGTTTGAGTACTTTGCATCTTCGTGGCATAGTGGGATGAAGCGGCTCGGACTAACTTTACATGACCGTTCATGAGACTTGTTCCTCGCTCGACATGCAACTTGTATTGCATAAGAGGCTTTGTGGGTGTCTTTCTCTCCTACTATAGTGAAGATTCAATTTACTCTTCTATTGAAAACATTAGTATCAACGTTGTGGTTCATGTTCGTAGGTAGATTAGATCTCTCTCGAAACCCTAAACCACGTAAAATATGCAAACCAAATTAGAGACGTCTAACTTGTTTTTGCAGGGTTTGGTGATGTGATATGGCCATAATGTGATGATGAATATGTATGAGATGATCATTATTGTATTGTGGCAACCGGCAGGAGCCTTATGGTTGTCTTTAAATTTCATGTTGAGTAGTATTAGTTGTAATAGTTGCTACATGGAGGACAATCATGAAGACGGCGCCATTGACCTTGACGCTACGCCGACGATGATGGAGATCATGCCCGAAGATGATGGAGATCATGTACGTGCTTTGGAGATGAAGATCAAAGGCGCAAAGACAAAAGGGCCATATCATATCACATATGAACTGCATGTGATGTTAATCCTTTTATGCATCTTATTTTGCTTAGATCGCGACGGTAGCATTATAAGATGATCCCTCACTAAAATCACAAGATAATGAAGTGTTTCATTAGTAGCACCGTTGCCAAGACTTGTCGTTTCGAAGCATCTCGTGATGATCGGGTGATAGAATCAACAAGTGCATACAACGGGTGCAAGACAGTTTTGCACATGCGGATACTAAGGTGGCCTTGACGAGCCTAGCATGTACAGACATGGTCTCGGAACACGTGATACCGAAAGGTAGAGCATGAATCATATGGTTGATATGATGAACACTTTGAGTGTTCGCTATTGAAATTACACCTTGTCTCGTGATGATCGGACATAGGTGCGGTGGATTTGGTTCGTGTGATCACTAAGACAATGCGAGGGATATTGTTTTGAGTGGGAGTTCACCTAGATTTTTAATTATGTTGAATTAAAATTTGAACTCAATTTGTCATAAACTTAGTCTAAACTTTTGCAAATATATGTTGTAGAGATGGCGTCCCCAATCAATTTTAACCAGTTCCTAGAGAAAGAAAAACTTAAGAGCAACGGTAGCAACTTCACCGATTGGTTCCGTCATGTGAGGATCTTCCTCTCTGGCGGAAATCTGCAATATGTGCTTGATGCACCGCTAGGTGACCCTCCCGCAGAAACCGAAACCGATGAAGTAAAGCTGTTTACGACTCGGAAACTCGGAGTTCGCATGCCATCCTGTGCACTGAATCCGATCTTCAAAAACGTTTTGACCACGATCCTCATGAGTTGATGAATGAGCTGAAAGCTATATTCGAGACTCATGCGGCCGTGGAATGCTATGAAGCATCGAAACATTTCTTCAGCTGTATGATGGAAGAAGGCAGCTCCGTTAGTGAGCACATGCTCGCCATGACCGGGCATGCGAAGAAACTCAGTGACTTGGGAATAGTGATTCCTAACAGACTGGGGATTAATCGTGTCCTTCAATCACTGCCACCAAGTTATAAGAACTTTGTGATGAACTACAATATGCAGAACATGAACAAGGAGTTACTTGAACTCTTTGGCATGCTAAAAGCTGCTGAGATTGAGATCAAGAAAGAGCACCAAGTGTTGATGGTCAACAAGACCACCAGCTTCAAGAAACAGGGCAAGTCTAAGGAAAATTCAAGAAGGGTGGCAAGAAAGCCGCCACGCCTCCTATGAAACCTAAGAACGGCCCTAAGCCCGATGCTGAGTGCTATTACAAGGAGAAGGGACACCGGAAGCGTAATTGCTCCAAGTATCTCGCTGATCCGAAGAGCGGCCTTGTCAAGAAGAAGAAAGAAGGTATATCCGATATACATGTTATAGATGTTTATCTCACGGTTCTCGTTCTAGTACCTGGGTATTTGATACTGGTTCGTTGCTCATATTTGTAACTCGAAACAGAACTAAAGAATAAACGAAGACTACTGAAAGATGAAGTGACAATGCGCGTTGAAACGGATCCAAAGTCGATGTGATCGCTGTCGGCACACTTCCTCTACATCTACCTTCTGGATTAGTTTTAAGCCTAAATAATTGTTATTTTGTACCCGTTGAGCATGAACATTATATCTGGATCTTGTTTAATGCAAGATGGTTATTCATTCAAGTCTGAGAATAATGGTTGTTCTATTTTTATGAATAATATCTTTTATGGTCGAGCACCACAAAAGAATGGCTTATTTCTGTTCGATAGTAGTGATACGCATATACATAACATAGATGCTAAGCGAATTAAATTGAATGATAATTCTACTTATATGTGGCACTGTCGTCTTGGTCATATTGGAGTGAAACGCATGAAGAAACTCCATACTGATGGATTACTTGAATCACTTGACTTTGAGTCACTTGATAGATGCGAAGCATGTCTGATGGGAAAAATGACTAAGACTCCATTTTCTCGGTATGATGGAGCGAGCTACTGACTTATTGGAAATCATACATACCGATGTGCGGACTAATGAGTGTAGCATCGCGCGGTGGTTATCGTTATGTTCTAACCTTCACGTATGATCTGAGTAGATATGGGTATATCAATTTCATGAAACATAAATCCGAAACTTTCGAGAAGTTTAAGGAATTCCAAAGTGAAGTAGAAAATCAACGTAACAAGAAGATTAAATTTCTACGATCAGATCGTGGAGGTGAATATCTGAGCTTATGAGTTTGGCATGCATTTAAAGAAATGCGGAATACTTTCACAATTGACACCGCCGGAACACCTCAACGAAACGGTGTGTCCGAACGTCGTAATCGAACTCTCTTAGATATGGTTCGTTCTATGATGTCTCTTACTGATTTGCCGTTATCATTTTGGAGTTATGCATTAGAGACAGCCTCATTCACTTTAAATAGAGCACCATCAAAATCCTTAGAAACGACACCGTATGAATTATGGTTTAATAAGAAACCTAAGCTATCGTTCCTGAAAGTTTGGGGTTGCGAAGCCTATGTAAAGAAGTTACAACCTGACAAGCTAGAACCCAAAGCGGAGAAATGCATCTTCATAGGATACCCTAAGGAAACTATAGGGTATACTTTCTATCACAAATCCGAAGGCAAAATCTTTGTTGCTAAGAATGAACCTTTCTTGAGAAAGAATTTCTCACTAAAGAAGTGACTGGAAGAAAAGTAGAACCCGATGAGATTGATGAATCTATACTCGTTGATCAGAGTAGCGCAGTACCGGAAGTTGTACCTGTACCTCCTACACCGGCAACAGAGGAAGCTAATGATAATGATCATGAAACTTCGAACGAGGAAACCTGAACCTCGCAGATCGACAAGGGAGCGTACCACTCCTGATTGGTATGATCCTTGTCTAAATGTCATGATTGTGGATAACAATGATGAGGACCCTGCGACGTATGAAGAAGCGATGATGAGCCCATATTCCAACAAATGGCAAGAAGCCATGAAATCCGAAATGGGATCCATGTATGATAACAAAGTATGGACTTTGGTAGACTTACCTGATAGCCGAAAGGTTGTCGAGAATAAATGGATCTTCAAGAGAAAAACAGATGCCGATGGTAATATTACTGTCTATAAAGCTCGGCTTGTCGCAAAGGGTTTCCGACAAATTCAAGGAGTTGACTACGATGAGACTTTCTCACCTGTAGCGAAGCTAAAATCTGTGAGGATTTTGTTAGCAATAGCTGCATTTTTCGATTATGAGATTTGGCAGATGGATGTCAAAACGGCGTTCCTTAATGGAGACATTGAGGAAGAGTTGTATATGGTACAACCCAAAGGTTTTGTCGATCCTAAAAATGCCGACAAAGTATGCAAACTTCAGCGTTCAATCTATGGACTGAAGCAAGCATCAAGAAGTTGGAACCGTCGCTTTGATAAGGTGATCAAAGACTTCGGGTTTATACAGTGTCATGGAGAGGCCTGTATTTACAAGAAAGTGAGTGGGAGCTCTGTAGCATTCCTGATATTATATGTAGATGACATATTATTGATCGGGAATGATATAGAACTATTAAGCAGTGTTAAAGGTTATTTGAATAATAGTTTTTCAATGAAAGACCTTGGTGAAGCATCGTATATATTAGGCATCAAGATTTATAGAGATAGATCAAGACGCCTAATAGGGCTATCACAGTACATACCTGGACAATATTCTAAAGAAGTTTAGAATGGACGAAAGTAAGAAAGGATTCTTACCTATGTTACCAGGCAAGGTCTTGAGTAAGACTCAAGGACCGGCTACGGCAGAAGAAAGAGAAAGGATGAGTAATATCCCCTATGTCTCGGCAGTAGGATCTATCATGTATGCCATGCTATGTACTAGACCGGATATAGCGCATGCCGTTAGTTTGACTAGCAGATATCAAAGTGATCCAGAATGGAACACTGACAGCGGTCAAGAATATCCCGAAGTACTTGAAAAGAACTAAGGATATGTTTCTTTGTTATGGAGGTGACCAAGAGCTCGTTGTAAGTGGTTACACCGATGCAAGTTGGAACACCGATCCCGATGACTCTAAGTCACAGTCTGGATACGTGTTTATATTGAATGGTGTCAGCAGGTTGGGCAAGCTCAAAGGCACGGCAAAGTCTTCAACAGAATCGAGTACATAGCGGCTTCAGAGGCTTCATCGTATGCGTATGGATGAAGAGGTTCATTGTAGAGCTCGGTGTGGTTCCTAGTGCATTGGACCCATTAATCATTTACTGTGATAACATGGGTGCCATCGCCAATGCACAAGAGCCAATGTCACACAAGAGGCTGAAGCATATCAAGCTGCGTTACCACTCGACTCGTGAGTACATCGAAGATGGAGAAGTAAAGATTTGCAAAGTACACACATCCGAATGTAGCAGATCCGTTGACTAAAGCTCTCCCTAGGGCAAAGCATGACCAACACCAGAATGCCATGGGTGTTAGGTATATTACAATGTAATCTAGATTATTGACTCTAGTGCAAGTGGGAGACTGAAGGAGATATGCCCTAGAGGCAATAATAAAGTGGTTATTATTTATATCTTTATGTTTATGATAAATGTTTATATATCATGCTATAATTGTATTAACCAAAACATTAGTACATGTGTGATATGTAGACAAACAAAGAAGTCCCTAGTATGCCTCTTAACTAGCTTGTTGATTAATGGATGATTAGTTTCATAATCATGAACATTGGATGTTATTAATAACATGGTTATATCATTGTATGAATGATGTAATGGACACACCCAATTAAGCGTAGCATAAGATCTCGTCATTAAGTTATTTGCTATAAGTTTTCGATACATAGTTACCTAGTCCTTATGACCATGAGATCATGTAAATCACTTATACCGGAAAGGTACTTTGATTACACCAAACGCCACTGCGTAAATGGGTGGTTATAAAGGTGGGATTAAGTATCCGGTATGAGTTGAGGCATATGGATCAACAATGGGATTTGTCCATCCCGATGACTGATAGATATACTCTGGGCCCTCTCGGTGGAATGTCGTCTAAATGTCTTGCAAGCATATGAATAAGTTCATAAGAGACCACATACCACCATTTAGTAAAGAGTACTTGTCAGGAGACGAGGTTGAACAAGGTATAGAAAGATACCGAAGATCAAACCTCGGACAAGTAAAATATCGCGTGACAAAGGGAATTGGTATCGTATGTGAATGGTTCATTCGATCACTAAAGTCATCGTTGAATATGTGGGAGCCATTATGGATCTCCAGATCCCGCTATTGGTTATTGGTCGGAGTGAGTACTCAACCATGTCCGCATAGTTCACGAACCGTAGGGTGACACACTTAAAGTTGGATGTTGAAATGGTAGAACTTGAATATGGAATGGAGTTCGAATATTTGTTCTGAGTCCCGGATGAGATCCCGGACATCACGAGGAGTTCCGGAATGGTCCGGATATAGGATGTCATTTTATGTGAATTAAAATGATGCGGAAGGGGAAGGTTCTATGGAAGGTTCTAGAAGGTTCTAGAAAAGTCCGGAAGAAACCACCAAGGAAGGTGGAGTCCACATGGGACTCCACCACCATGGCCGGCCAACCCTAGTGGGGAGGAGTCCCAAGTGGACTCCCCCAAAGGGGCCGGCCACCCCCTCCATGGAAGGTGGAACTCCCACCTCAAGTGGGAGTCCTAGCTTGGGTAGGTTTCCCTATTCTATGGAAGGTTTTGGGTTCGTGTCTTATTCGAAGACTTGTAGTCCAACACTTGGGGTTCCACCTATATAATGAGGAGCCAAGGGAGGGGGCCGGCCACCCCAAGACCACAAGCTGGCCGCCCCCCTTGAAGTGGCCGGCCACCCCCTCCCAAACCCTAGCCGTCCCCCCTCTCCTCCATATCTCCCGCGTGCTTTAGCGAAGCTCCGCCGCTCCACCGCCACCGACACCACGCCGTCGTGTTGTCGGATTCAAGAGGAGCTACTACTTCCGCTGCCCGCTGGAACGGGAGGTGGACGTCGTCTTCATCAAAAACCGAACGTGTGACCGAGTACGGAGGTGCTGCCCGTTCGTGGCGCCGGTGATCAAGATCTTCTACGCGCTTTTGCAAGCGGCAAGTGATCGTCTACCGCAGCAACAAGAGCCTCATATTGTAGGCTTTGGAATCTCTTCAAGGGTGAGACTCGATACCCCCTCGTTGCTACCGTCTTCTAGGTTGCGTGTTCGCAGTAGGAAATTTTTTGTTTTCTATGCAACGTTATCCTACAAATACAACCCCAGGCGCGGTCAGGCCTTGGACGCGCCTGGGCCATATATTCCCAGCTCCATGCCCCCTGCTCTTTGATGCGTGTGGTTGACATGTCCGTTGGGAACCCCAAGAGGAAGGTGTGATGCGCACAGCGGCAAGTTTCTCAGAAGAAACCAAGGTTTAATCGAACCAGTAGGAGTCAAGAAGCACGTTGAAGGTTGATGGCGGCGGGATGTAGTGCGCACGCAGATTCCGGCGCCAACGTGGAACCCGCACAACACAACCAAAGTACTTTGCCCCAACGAAACAGTGAGGTTGCAATCTCACCGGCTTGATGTAACAAAGGATTAACCGTATTGTGTGGAAGATGATTGTTTGCAGAAAACAGTAGAACAATATTGCAGTAGATTGTATTTCAAAGAGAATTGGACCGGGGTCCACACTTCACTAGAGGTGTCTCTCCCATAAGATAAATAGCAT
Source organism: Lolium multiflorum (assembly GCA_030979885.1). Lineage (NCBI taxonomy): Eukaryota > Viridiplantae > Streptophyta > Magnoliopsida > Poales > Poaceae > Lolium > Lolium multiflorum. The sequence continues at coordinate 406,134,403 of CM061750.1, forward strand.
GTTGGGTGAACAACAGCAAGCAATTGACAAATAAAGAGGGCATGACCATGCACATACATATCATGATGAGTATAGTGAGATTTAATTGGGCATTACGACAAAGTACATAGACCGCCATCCAACTGCATCTATGCCTAAAAAGTCCACCTTCATTATCATCCGAACCCCTTATTAAGTTGCAAACAACAGACAATTGCATTAAGTATGGTGCGAATGTAATCAACAACTACATCCTTAGACATAGCATCAATGTTTTATCCCTAGTGGCACAAGACAACACAACCTTAGAACTTTCCGTCACTGTCCTGTGTCAATGCAGCATGAACCCACTATCGAGCATAAATACTCCTCTTGGAGTTACAAGCATCTACTTGGCCAGAGCATCTACTAGTAACGGATGCAAGATCATAAACAACACATAGATATAACTTTGATAATCAACATAACAAGTATTCTCTATTCATCGGATCCCAACAAACGCAACATATAGAATTACAGATAGATGATCTTGATCATGATAGGCAGCTCACAAGATCCGACAATGAAGCACAATGGGGAGAAGACAACCATCTAGCTACTGCTATGTACCCATAGTCCAGGGGTAGACTACTCACACATCACTCCGGAGGCGACCATGGCGGCGTAGAGTCCTCCGGAGATGAATCCCCTCTCCGGCAGGGGCCGGAGGCGATCTCCCGGATCCCCCGAGATGGGATCGGCGTGGCGGCGTCTCGCAAGGTTTTCCGTATCGTGGCTCTCGGGGGGTTTCGCGACGGAGGCTATTTGTAGGCGGAAGGGTCAAGAGGCGCACGAGGGCCCCACACCACAGGGCCGCGCGGCCATGTGGGGCCGCGCGCCCTAGGGTGTGGCCCCTCGTGGCCCCTCTTCGTCTCTCCTTCGACTGAAGCTTCGTGGCAAAATAGGACCGGGCGTTGATTTCGTCCAATTCCGAGAATATTTCGTTACTAGGATTTCTGAAACCAAAAACAGCAGAAAACAAAGAATCGGCACTTCGGCATCTTGTTAATAGGTTAGTTCCAGAAATGCACGAATATGACATAAAGTGTGCATAAAACATGTAGATAACATCAATAATGTGCATGGAACATAAGAAATTATCGATACGTTGGAGACGTATCAGCATCCCCAAGCTTAGTTCTCGCTTGTCCCGAAGGTAAAACGATAACACAGATAATTTCTGAGTGACATGCCATCATAATCTTGATCATACTATTTGTAAAGCATATGTAGTGAATGCAACGATCAAAACAATGTATATGACATGAGTAAACAAGTGAATCATAAAGCAAAGACTTTTCATGAATAGCACTTCAAGACAAGCATCAATAAGTCTTGCATAAGAGTTAACTCATAAAGCAATAATTCATAGTAAAGGTATTGAAGCAACACAAAGGAAGATTAAGTTTCAGCGGTTGCTTTCAACTTATAACATGTATATCTCATGGATATTGTCAACATAGAGTAGTATAATAAGTGCAATAAGCAAATATGTAGGAATCAATGCACAGTTCACACAAGTGTTTGCTTCTTGAGGTGGAGAGAAATAGGTGAACTGACTCAACAATAAAGTAAAAGAATGGTCCTCCATAGAGGAAAAGCATCGATTGCTATATTTGTGCTAGAGCTTTGATTTTGAAAACATGAAACAATTTTGTCAACGGTAGTAATAAAGCATATGTATCATGTAAATTATATCTTACAAGTTGCAAGCCTCATGCATAGTATACTAATAGTGTCCGCACCTTGTCCTAATTAGCTTGGACTACCGGATCATCACAATGCACATGTTTTAACCAAGTGTCACAATGGGGTACCTCTATGCCGCCCGTACAAAGGTCTAAGGAGAAAGCTCGCATTGGATTTCTCGCTATTGATTATTCTTCAACTTAGACATCCATACCGGGACAACATAGACAACAGATAATGGACTCCTCTTTTATGCATAAGCATGTAACAACAATTAATAATTTTCTCATTTGAGATTGAGGATATTTGTCCAAAACTGAAACTTCCACCATGGATCATGGCTTTAGTTAGCGGCCCAATGTTCTTCTCTAACAATATGCATGCTTAACCATAAGGTGGTAGATCGCTCTTACTTCAGACAAGACGAACATGCATAGCAACTCACATGAAATTCAACAAAGAGTTGATGGCGTCCCCCGTAAACATGGTTATCGCACAACAAGCAACTTAATAAGAGATAAAGTGCATAATTACATATTCAATACCACAATAGTTTTTAAGCTATTTGTCCCATGAGCTATATATTGTAAAGGTGAATGATGGAATTTTGAAGGTAGCACTCAAGCAATTTACTTTGGAATGGCGGAAAAATACCATGTAGTAGTAGGTATGGTGGACACAAATGGCATAGTGGTTGGCTCAAGTATTTTGGATGCATGAGAAGTATTCCCTCTCGATACAAGGTTTAGGCTAGCAAGGCTTATATGAAACAAACACAAGGATGAACCGGTGCAGCAAAACTCACATAAAAGACATATCGAAAACATTATAAGACTCTACACCGTCTTCCTTGTTGTTCAAAACTCAATACTAGAAATTATCTAGACCTTAGAGAAACCAAATATGCAAACCAAATTTTAGCATGCTCTATGTATTTCTTCATTAATGGGTGCAAAGCATATGATGCAAGAGCTTAAACATGAGCACAACAATTGCCAAGTATCACATTGCCCAAGACATTTATAGCAATTACTACATGTATCATTTTCCAATTCCAACCATATAACAATTTAACGAAGAAGAAACTTCGCCATGAATACTATGAGTAGAAACTAAGGACATACTTGTCCATATGCTACAGCGGAGCGTGTCTCTCTCCCATACAATGTGAATGCTAGGATCCATTTTATTCAAACAAAACAAAATAACAAAAACAAACCGACGCTCCAAGCAAAGCACATAAGATGTGATGGAATAAAAATATAGTTTCAGGGGAGGAACCTGATAATGTTGTCGATGAAGAAGGGGATGCCTTGGGCATCCCCAAGCTTAGACGCTTGAGTCTTCTTAGAATATGCAGGGGTGAACCACGGGCATCCCCAAGCTTAGAGCTTTCACTCTCCTTGATCATGTTGCATCATACTCCTCTCTTGATCCTTGAAAACTTCCTCCACACCAAACTCGAAACAACTCATTAGAGGGTTAGTGCATAATAAAAATTAACATGTTCAGAGGTGACACAATCATTCTTAACACTTCTGGACATTGCATAAAGCTACTGGACATTAATGGATCAAAGAAATTCATCCAACATAGCAAAAGAGGCAATGCGAAATAAAAGGCAGAATCTGTCAAAACAGAACAGTTCGTATTGACGAATTTTAAAATGGCACCAGACTTGCTCAAATGAAAATGCCCAAATTGAATGAAAGTTGCGTACGTATCTGAGGATCACGCACGTAAATTGGCATATTTTTCTGAGCTACCTACAGAGAGGAAGGTCGGAATTCGTGACAGCAAAGAAATCTGCAACTGCGCAGTAATCCAAATCTAGTATGAACTTTTCTATCAAAGACTTTACTTGGCACAACAAAACACAAAACTAAGATAAGGAGAGGTTGCTACAGTAGTAAACAACTTCCAAGACACAAAATAAAAACAAAGTACTGTAAGTAAAAACATGGGTTGTCTCCCATAAGCGCTTTTCTTTAACGCCTTTCAGCTAGGCGCAGAAAGTGTGTATCAAGTATTATCGAAGGGTGGTGCATCTCAGCGGGGTGCGGAGCTTTCTCAACCAGGCATATTATATTAGATACATAAGTTTTAGCATCTCCCTTTTCATTGGTCTTAGGCGTGCTACTCTCATCAAACAAATTTTCAGGAACAAGCCAAGCATAGTTATTTTCTAGTGCATCATTCATAGCTAGGAGCTTACATGGTATTGGTGCTTTGATCTCCCCACCATCATCAATATTATTAGTGTATCTTATTCTATCCATGTCCATCTTTTCAAGGAGACTAACAAAATTAGTATGAGAACCAAGCATATTAAATTTAGCAAAGACCTTTCTAGCTTCTCTTGCTAGACCACCAAATTCTCTAAGAAGGGTTTCTAAAACAAAATCTTTCTTTTCCCCTTCTTCCATATCACCAAGTGTGAGAAACATGTGTTGGATTATAGGATTAAGATTAACAAATTTAGTTTCCAACATGCGAACTAAATGCGCAGCAGCAATTTCATAAGTAGGCGCAAGGTCTACCAAGTGTCTATCTTCGAAATTTTCAATGGTACTAACATGATTGAAGAATTCTTCTATATTATTTCTCCCAACTATAGACCCACGTCCTACCGGTATGTTTTTTGTGGTAAAATTAAAAGGAAACATGATGAATCTAGTAAAGTAAATGCAAGTAACTAATTTTTTTGTGTTTTTGATATAGCAAACAAGATAGCAAATAAAGTAAAACTAGCAACTAATTTTTTTGTATTTTGATTTAGTGCAGCAAACAAAGTAGTAAATAAAACTAGGCAAGACAAAAACAAAGTAAAGAAATTGAGAAGTGGAGACTTCCCTTGCAGCGTGTCTTGATCTCCCCGGCACGGCGCCAGAAATTTGCTTGATGCGTGTGGTTGACACGTCCGTTTGGAACCCCAAGAGGAAGGTGTGATGCGCATAGCGGCAAGTTTCCCTCAGTAAGAAACCAAGGTTTAATCGAACCAGAGGGAGTCAAGAAGCACGTTGAAGGTTGATGGCGGGATGTAGTGCGGCGCAACACCAGAGATTCCGGCGCCAACGTGGAACCTGCACAACACAACCAAAGTACTTTGCCCCAACAAAACAGTGAGGTTGTCAATCTCACCGGCTTGCTGTAACAAAGGATTAACCGCATTGTGTGGAAGATGATTGTTTGCAGAAAACAGAGAACAATATTCAAGATTGTATTTCAGAAAGAGAATTGGACCGGGTCCACAGCTCACTAGAGGTGTCTCTCCCATAAGATAAATAGCATGTTGGGTGAACAAATTACAGTTGGGCAATTGACAAATAAAGAGGGCATGACCATGCACATACATATCATGATGAGTATAGTGAGATTTAATTGGGCATTACGACAAAGTACATAGACCGCCATCCAACCGCATCTATGCCTAAAAAGTCCACCTTCAAAGTTATCATCCGAACCCTCCAGTATTAAGTTGCAAAGCAATGACAATTGCATTAAGTATGATGCGTAATGTAATCAACAACTACATCCTTAGACATAGCATCAATGTTTTATCCCTAGTGGCAACAGCACAACACAACCTTAGAACTTTCTGTCACTGTCCCAGGTCAATGCAGGCATGAACCCACTATTGAGCATAAATACTCCCTCTTGGAGTTACAAGCATCTACTTGGCCGGAGCATCTACTAGTAACGGAGAGCATGCAAGATCATAAACAACACATAGATATAACTTTGATAATCAACATAACAAGTATTCTCTATTCATCGGATCCCAACAAACGCAACATATAGAATTACAGATAGATGATCTTGATCATGATAGGCAGCTCACAAGATCCGACAATGAAGCACAATGGGGAGAAGACAACCATCTAGCTACTGCTATGGACCCATAGTCAAGGGGTAGACTACTCACACATCACTCCGGAGGCGACCATGGCGGCGTAGAGTCCTCCGGGAGATGAATCCCCTCTCCGGCAGGTGCCGGAGGCGATCTCCTGGATCCCCCGAGATGGGATCGGCGGCGGCGGCGTCTGGAAAGGTTTTCCGTATCGTGGCTCTCGGTACCGGGGTTTCGCGACGGAGGCTATTTGTAGGCGGAAGGGCAGGTCAAGAGGCGGCACGAGGCCCCACACCACAGGGCCGCGCAGCCGGGGGGGTCGCGCCGCCCTAGGGTGTGGCCCCTCGTGGCCCCTCTTCGTCTCTCCTTCGGACTTCTGGAAGCTTCGTGGCAAAATAGGACCCTCGGGCGTTGATTTCGTCCAATTCCGAGAATATTTCGTTACTAGGATTTCTGAAACCAAAAACAGCAGAAAACAGCAACTGGCACTTCGGCATCTTGTTAATAGGTTAGTTCCGTAAATGCACGAATATGACATAAAGTGTGCATAAAACATGTAGATAACATCAATAATGTGGCATGGAACATAAGAAATTATCGATACGTTGGAGACGTATCACTCTTCACCTTATGGATCCGTGAGTTCCCCGGGAAAGTAAGGCATTTGGGTATATTTTGGGATTTTTCCTGAAAGTTGATTTTCTGCACAAAAACAAGACACCGGGGCAATTCTGCTGAAAACAGCGTTAGTCCGTGTTAGTTGCATTCAAAACACACAAGTTTGAGGGCAAATAATAACAAAAAGGTTCGGGAAATTAGATACGTTTTGGACGTATCAACTCCCCCAAGCTTAGCTTATTGCTTGTCATCAAACAATTCAGTGATAACTGAGTGCGATAAAAGACTTTCACGAACCTATTTGTTCCATAAGATGTATATATTCTCACGGATGATCAAATACTTAGCTAATTCATAAATAAGGAGCATGTGAAACAACATAATCAGCAGTAATGCAAACCATGAATGGATACCAATAGCAATGATAAGCAAAATGAAACATAAACACTTGCAAGATTGCAATAGTCATAATGAAGTAAGACAAAGTGGTATCTCGCTTGCACCTATTTGGAAGCAAACCATAAATGCACAGGGCACCACTGAAGTCCAAAAGAAGACTAGAAGTAAAGATATCGAAATATGCAAGCATCACAAATATGCAATAAATAATCTTGTCTTGGGACAAGCATATTACACTAACAATGATTGCCAATGCTTCTAGGAAAGTGCTTTAAAAGAGAGAATGGTGACTCAACATTGCGGTGGTTGAATGGTCATTTGCAAAGGAAAGAAAATATTAAACATGTGCTAGAGCTTTTCATTTGTAAAATTGAGGTAAAATTGCTTTTTGAGTGGTGGTTGCTTTTGTCAACGAATCCGTAAAAGGGTTTTTGTCATCTTCCATACTAAACAAGTTTGAGAGCGGTTCCGAAATATTTGGGTGAAGCCTCTTTTCATCTATGCTATTTATAAAACTATGACACTCCTCCCATCCATTGCTTACACATACCATGGCTAGCCGAATCCTTGGGTGCCGACAAACAATCACAAACCATGGAGGAGTGCCACTTTATTATAATTTCCTATTTTCTTCCCCTTTTGGAAGTTGTGGTCAAACCAGCTCTTCTTCTTTTTATATCTATCATTTTTTATTGACAAGCGAGATGAAGCTCACGAGTCTCGCGGTACTTAGTAAAGCATGGAAGACAACAATAATAATCTCACATCCTCACGGGTTAAAAACAGTGTCACAAAACGAGGATTTGTTTGAAGTTTTTAAAGGTAGAACATGCAAATTTGCTTGGAGTGGCGATGAAAGACCATGTGTAGGTAGATATTGTGAACTCATTTGGCATGATTTGGTTCAGTAGTTGGATGCACGAGCAGTAACTTCGCTCAATACAGGTGAAGGCTAGCAAAATACTGGGAAGCGACAATCAAAAATGCATTGGCGGGTCATAATCATGCTTGCGACAAAACGCGATTAAAAATAGCATAAGAGCAGTGCAAGAACTCCGAGGCAAAATAAATCATCAAGGCTTAATTTACTATTGTTCAGTCATATGCATGCGTGAGTGATACGTCTCCGACGTATCGATAATTTCTTATGTTCCATGCCAAATTATTGATGATATCTACATGTTTTATGCATACTTTATGTCATATTTATGCATTTTCCGGCACTAACCTATTGACGAGATGCCGAAGAGCCAGTTGCTTTCTGCTGTTTTGGTTTCGAAATCCTAGTAAGGAAATATTCTCAGATTGGACGAAATCAACGCCCAGGGCCTATTTTCACACGAAGCTTCCGAAGACCGAAGGAGAGACGAAGTGGGGCCACGGGGCGCCGCCACAGTAGGGCGGCGCGGCCCAGGGGGCCGCGCGGCCCTAGCGTGTGGGCCCCCGTGACGCCTCCTGACCTATCTCCTCCGCCTACTTAAAGCCTTCGTCGCGAAACCCCCAGTACCGAGAGCCACGATACGGAAAACTTCAGAGACGCCGCCGCCGTCAATCCCATCTCGGGGGATTCATGAGATCGCCTCCGCACCGCCGGAGAGGGGAATCATCTCCCCGAGGACTCTTCACCGCCATGGTCGCCTCCGGAGTGATGAGTGAGTAGTTCACCTGGACTATGGGTCCATAGCAGTAGCTAGATGGTCGTCTTCTCCTAATTGTGCTTCATTGTCGGGTCTTGTGAGCTGCCTAACATGTTCAAGATCATCTATCTGTAATGCTATATGTTGTGTTTGTTGGGATCTGATGGATAGAGAATACTATGTTATGTTGATTATCAATCTATTACCTATGTGTTGTTTATGATCTTGCATGCTCTCCGTTATTAGTAGAGGCTCGGGCCAAGTTTTTACTCTTAACTCCAAGAGGGAGTATTTATGCTCGATAGTGGGTTCATGCCTCCATTAAATCTGGGACAGTGACAGAAAGTTCTAAGGTTGTGGATGTGCTGTTGCCACTTGGGATAAAACATCGATGCTATGTCCAAGGATGTAGTTGTTGATTACATTACGCACCATACTTAATGTAATTGTCTGTTGTTTGCAACTTAATACTGGAAGGGGTTCGGATGATAACCTGAAGGTGGACTTTTTAGGCATAGATGCATGCTGGATAGCGGTCTATGTACATTGTCGTAATGCCCAATTAAATCTCACAATACTCATCATATCATGTATGTGCATGGTCATGCCCTCTTTATTTGTCAATTGCCCAACTGTAATTTGTTCACCCAACATGCTTATTCTTATCGGAGAGACACCTCTAGTGAACTGTGGACCCCGGTCCATTCTTTACATCGAATACAATCTACTGCAATACTTGTTCTACTGTTTTCTGCAAACATCATCATCCACACTATACATCTAATCCTTTGTTACAGCCGGTGAGATTGACAACCTCACTGTTTCGTTGGGGCAAAGTACTTTGGTTGTGTTGTGCAGGTTCCACGTTGGCGCCGAATCCCTGGTGTTGCGCCGCACTACATCTCGTCGCCATCAACATTCAACGTGCTTCTTGACTCCTACTGGTTCGATAAACCTTGGTTTCTAACTGAGGGAAACTTACTGTTGTACGGATCACACCTTCCACCTGGGGTTCCCAACGGTCGCGTGCTGTACGCGTGTCAGTGAGCACGTGCCAATTCGATTCAAATGAAATAGTCAGAAGAGGACACCACAATGTCAATACCGCTATATGAAAAGAGCAATGCAAGCAAACGCGAATGTAAAAGGTTACCCACCAAATGTAAATTGAAACCAGTCGTGAGAGAGTGGTACTACTGAATATAATTGAGTAACATACACCCCACATGAATAAACTAAGTACCTTCACATAGATGAGTATATGTACAAAAATGAAAAAAATACAGTTCATACCAGCCTCTCACCACAAGCAGATTGTCGTAGATCGTCATTATTGCTATACTTGTGTGGCTTGAATGATATAAAATGAAAACCATGATCCAATATATCCTGAAGAGACCACTGAACCCTGCATCAAACTATACAAAACCAAAGAAGAATAACAAATATTTTTGGATTTCGATATTAGAGTCACCGAACGAAAGTACAATCTTTTTGGATTTTCTCATAGCAAACCAACGATAGTAAATAAAGAAAAATAAGAACAAGAAACCAAATTAACAAATGATAGAGAGAAACAGCAGAAATATTTTTGGTCTTTTAGTATTTTAGAAAAGAAACAAAGCAAAAAACAAGAGAAAGAAAACTAAAAGAGTCACACAAAAGCAAAGTGGCAGAAATCTGCCAAAACTTGACAGCAGTACAGTAATGAATTTTTTAGAAAATCTTCTGGGGCTCAACTTGAAAAGTGCTAAACTAATGAAACTTAGATAATAACCTGGGAAGCATTCACAAAAATTGGCAGCTCAAAATAACGTTCTGGCTATGTTGAGGAATATTTCCAATATCAGTCCAGAATCTGTTTTTTTAGACAGCACTTCCCCAAATATCATCTTTCTCATATTAGAGGCAACCATCGGCACACAAATGAAATAAAAAAGTGAAAGTAGAGGTTACTAAAGTATTGACAACCTTCAAAAACTAAATAAGAACCTACTGAAATAAAAATAACCGAAAGAGAAACAACCAAAAGAAGCGAAACAAGTATATACAAATGACCGGCAATTATAATATGCAATGAATGAGTGATGCCGGCGTACCTCCCCCCAAGCTTAGGCTTCTGGCCTAAGTGAGGCTCAGTACCAAGGGTCCCATGATGTAGTAGGTGCTGGGATATACTCCGAGGTAGCACCATCTTCCGGATGAGAGCTCGAGGATGCACCAGGATAATACACCGTGTAGTCGACAGGGGGTGCCTCCTGATACTCCTGGGGTTCCGGGTCGTGCTGCTCATGGAAACCAAGTACTCTGAGCTCCTCCTCCACTCTCTCCAATGTAACAAAGAGAGGCCTATTGACAACACTGAACAAACTTTGTCGAGGCAAAGGCAAGTGCCTTTCCTCACGGTCAGCGAAAAACAATCTATACATCAAGTTTCCGAAAGTCGAATCATTGGTAACAAAATGATGCATTTTCATTGCCGCAAGGTCAAGCCTTGGCGACACCATCAAAGTATCAGTAGGATCCACATGGAGATCATAGTGGAGAAGAGCACGTGTAGCAATAATCCCACCATAACCGGGACCTTTTGCTGACAACCGTCGAGCAATCAAAGCACCAAGATTATACTTGGGGCTTTCATTGATGGCCGCATCGAGAAAAGCCAAGTGATGGTTAGAGATATTACTAGTGTTCTCTCTTCCCAAAACACTAGTAACAAGAAAATAGGTAAAATAACGAACAACGGGGAATTGGACGTTTCTTATCTTCCCTCGCTGGGAGCTGCGAGTGTCGTCACCGGTCACTTCCCTGTAGACTCCTGCAAGTTCAGCTGGACCATTTGAAATCTTCTTGTCTACACCAAACACACCAAGACCTAAAATGCTGCAAAATTCTGTCAAGAGCATGACAATAGGTCTATCATATATTTTGAAGGACACAGTAGAACCATATTCTCTAGATTTGAGCTTGAAGCTCTTAGTGAAAATCTTGGTGAGCAATGCATATTGAGGGACTTCATTCCTCACATAAGAGGTTAGTCCAGCTTTATCAACAAGGTGTAGGAAATCTCCACAAATCTCTGCATCGTTCAAGAAATCATAGCAAGGATATGTGCATGCATTTGCATCACCAAAATCCCTGTCACCGATGTCTGGCGCGATGTCATCTTCATTGTAGGATCTCCTAATTCGAGTGGAAGACCTCGAAGGTCTCGATGACCTCCTTGGTTCCCCCTCAAAGAACTCACCAAAGTTGTGCTGGTTCATGCTCTTTTCTGAAATTTGAAGCCCACAATATAAAAATTAATTTCGAGACAAACAAATAAGGTAGAACACTAAAACAACAAGTAGGAAGGCTAAACATGCATCAAAACTACTTCTAAGAGCATAAATCAAGCATGCAAGCTCACATAACCTGTCACCTAAGATGGAAAAATACTCAAGATATACTCCACCAAACAAAATTCTACTTGGATGAGCGGAGGAGTCACATACCGAAGAGCAAATGTGCCAAATTTCAGATAGAAATTTGGGGTAAGCAAGGAGATAGAGAAATCCTGAGCTCTCGGGCGAAAACATGAGTGAGAACAAACTGGTACGATTGTCTTCGGGAGAGAGAGTGGAATGCGTGGAAGGGATGAGTGAGTGGTGGCAGGAGGGCCCCATACACATAGCAGGCGCGGCTAGGGGGTGCCCGCGCCTGGCCCATGTATGGCCGGTCTGGGGCCCCCCCTGAGCTGCCTCATGTTCCAATCCTCCTCATTTCAAGAGTAAATTTTTTGGTAAACTTTCTGGAATTTTTCGAGAAACTTCATTTTTTACCAAATTCCAGATTTTAAAACAAAAGATTCAGCGCAGGAAAAATTTAAACAACGATGAAAGACCAAACCAAATAAAACTTCCAGTAGCTCTAAAACATTCTAATATGAAAAGTAAACAGTAGTGGCACTTATGAAATCATTGTTTCATTCATCAAAATCACTTTGGTGGCAAGGTTGATCAGGTCTTGACATCAAAAATAATTTTATATGAAGTAAAACCTTGCATTTTCACAAAATAATCAAGTTACCTCAATTTGAATAGGATTAGTTCCAATCATGACAATCTTATTCTCCTTCTTTGGCTTGGGCAAAGGCAAATGAAATTCCCCAATTTGAATGGTCTCAATATTGATAATAGAATTTAGGCAATATGCCCCATTAATCTTCTTCGGGAAATAGACGGTATGCTCATTGTCATTAACATAAATGTAACCTTGCCTTGATTGCAATCATAACAGCCCCTGCATTATTAAGAAAAGGTCTCCCAAGAAAAATAGACATATTGTCATCCTCGGGAATTTCTAGCACAACAAAGTCAGTTAAAATTAAAAAAATATGAGCAACTTGAACAGGAACATCCTCACACATACCAACAGGAACAGTAGTGGAATTATCATCCATTTGCAAAGATATATTAGTAGGTATCAAATTTTCTAAATCAAGTCTTCTATAAAGACAAAAAGGCATGACAATAACTCTGGCTCCTAAATCACATAGAGTAGTCTTAACATAACTATTTTTAATAGAGCAAGGAATTGTAGGTATACCTGGATCTCCGAGCTTCTTTGGAACTTTGCCATTGAAGGAATAATTAGCAAGCATAGTAGAAATTTCCGCATTAGGAATTTTCCTTTTGTTAGAAACAATATCCTTCATATACTTTGAATAAGGAGGCAATTTAATAGCATCAGTCAAAGGAATTTGCAAGTACATAGGTTTCATCCATTCACAAAACCGGTTAAAGTGTTCCTCTTCCCTTGATTTGTGTTTCTTATCAGGGAAAGGCATTGGTTTTTGCACCCAAGGTTCTCTTTCTTTGCCATGTTTGTTGGCAATGAAATCTTCCTTAGTGTACTTCATGTTTTTAGGTTGCTTTTCAGGTGCAACCTCAGCTTCTTCTACTTCTTCCTTATCGGAAGCCTCACTTTTCTCATTGCCGCTTTCAGTTTCGGCATCGGAAATAGATATACTATTAGGATCTACAGCGGGATCAGAAGATTCTACAGGTGTTCTATTTTCCTTCTTCTTCTTTTTCTTAGATTTAATCCTAGTATCATCAGCGCGCTGAGAATCTTGCTCGACTCTCTTGGGGTGACCCTCAGGATATAAAGGATCCTGGGTAGTAGCACCACCTCTAGTTCCAATCTCATAAGCATGCTTCTCTTTAGAAGCAGTCACTAATGAAAGTTCAGAGATGGTAAACCTAGAGGGGGTGAATAGGTTTCTACAGATTTTAATTCTTTCTTTGCAATATTAGGATTTGCGGAATATAAAGATGATCCTAATGCAAACTAAGTGAAACAACCTATATGAGGATACAAGTAACTCAAGCACGAAGGCTCTCACAGGCAGTTAAATCACAAGTAAGGAGTTCGGTTAGAGATAACCGATAGCACGCGGAGACGAGGATGTATTCCCGTGTTCCCTTCCTTTGCAAGAAGGTACGTCACGTTTGGAGGGGTGGAGGTCCCACGAAGGATTCCCCACGCCACGAAGGCTCACCCTATTCTCCGGAGCCTATCCCACGAAGGAATAGCTCTCTCACTTGTGGTAGACTTTGAGGTAGCCTCCAAACCTTCACAATCTTGTCAGAGCAAATCCACAGCCCGGATGCTTCCGACCACTCTTCCCCACCTAGGGTTTCCAAGGAACCCTAGAGAGCAAGCTTCTTAATGAATACAAGGGGTAATGAGATTTGGCTTGGTAGAACGTAGATCGGGTCCTCCTCTATCGTTTCCCCGGAGGGATTTGAGTTTGGGTGGAGGAGGAGGGAGATCTGAGGCTTTTGGTGTTTATAACAATGGAGTATGAGAGAGAGAGAGCTCTAGAACAGCTTGTAGTGTAGTGCCTACCCCTTCAGGGGTAGAAGAAGGGGTATATATAGTGTCACTTGAAATATGGCCGTTGTCCACTTGCCACGTCAGCTTTCTCCTCGAGATTCCCGGTCAACCGGACCAAAGACCGGAGCGTCCGACGCAGATCGGACCCGCCAGTCCAAACCGGGCGGCAGATCGAGACCGGAGGGCTGAAGTGTCACGCAGTACTCCTCCCGGAAGGCATCAGCGCAGAGCCCGGTTGGCGCCAGGGCGCCCGGTCGTGCACCCGTTCCGACCGGGCCGGTGACCGGACCTGCCGGTCCAAACCGGGTGGCAGACCGGACCGAGACCGGGGGAAGCTCCGTGTCTTCCAGTAGCCATTCCGGATGGCATGAGCGCAGGGGCCGGTTGGCGCCGGGCCGCCCGGCCCAGCGCCTGGTCGACCGGGCGGCAGACCGGAACCGGCCGGCGCATGGGCCGGTCCGACCGGGCCTCTGACCGGCTGGATGCTGTAGACCCCGTTTTGATTGTTGTCGAAGTGGGGGGTCTCCTTTAGCCTTCTTGTTCCTTTCATACACCATTTATGCCTCTTTGGCTAATACCTGGGATTATCCTTACAAACATGTATGAGGCCAAACATGTTACCAAAATAATGGATAAGGGTAAAATACCCTTACAATCTCCCCCTTTTTGGTATACGATGACAAACCGAGCTAGAGTCACATATAGATATTATGATAAGCTCTAAACCTTGATTCCATATAAGATATTACGACAGCTCCCCAATAATGTGTGCACTTGGAGAATTTGCGTTTGAATGCAAAGTGCACCATTTGTGGAATATGAGAAGCTCCCCCAATATCTTTAGGAAACAAGCATGGTATGGACATGTATATAAAGATATATAAGCATAAAGCATGATCATCCTAATAGAGTGATTAAGCATACAAATACTCGTCCATACACGAATTATTCAGAGTAGCAAATTGTTCTTAGAGAAAGAAAAGCAAATAAGCACAAGCAACATAAGAAGAAAATAAAGTAACAACCATGGCTTGTGCCAAACAAAGAACCCCGTGAATCCTAGACTCTACTCTCTTCTCCCCCTTTGGCATCGGAACACCAAAAAAGCGAAGAAAAAAGTAGGGATGCTAGCGCTCTCATCAGTAGAAGTCGTTCCCAGTGGATGTAGAGTTCTCGCCATCACGCTCGTCATCATCATCCTCATCACCTTCATTCGCTTCATCATCATCCTCATCATTAGCAGCATCAACAGGGGAACGAGCAGGCCTAGGAGGAAGACCACCATGAGCATACATGGAGAGGTCAAAGTTCTGGAACATCTCATCAATAATGGGAGGCATCTCCCAAGCAGGTGCAACCACAGGCTCCATCTCAGGTCCAGAAGGAGGAGCAGGGCATTCCTTGCAGCCAGGAACTCATTTTGGCGCCTCCTTGTCTCCTGGTTCAAAGCAAGACTTTGATGTGCAACATCATTGGTATTCTTGGACATTTGCCACAAGCTGGAGAAGAAGCGAGATGCACCGCGCTTGGGGCGCCTAGAGTAGCTGGAGTTAGCTTCAGGATCATGTCGTTCCTTCGAACGGTGCTCAGAGGGCATCATGGCTGGAACTTCCGGACGAGTGTCCTGAGTGGGGAACTTGAATGGTTCCATCTTGATCATTTGATCTTGCTTGTTGTTGGGAGAAGGTACCACCTTGTTAATGAGCCGCTGAACATACTAAGCATAGTTGGGAGTCATGCGGCCCAGGACAGAACGCCTCAGTTCACAGTAAATGAGATCACAACCATCAATTTTCCTTACAGGACGGCAATAGTACATCAGATTCAGGTGGTAGTTCCTGACTTCACTGGAGTCGCCAGACTTGCTGATGAGATTCTCACGGAACATCTTGGCAAGCACAAGATAGGAGTAATACATCCCAGAGATAGTGGGAGGACCAGCTGTAGGGTTCGAGGGATAGCAGAAGGAAATGTCACCTTTAGTGAACTTATCCTGAGAATGAAGCTTGAACCCACGAGCACGGCCACCACCAAACCCAAGGCCTCACAGAACTGAGAATAGGTGCATGAGTACTTCTCTTTGTCAGTCATCCAAGTCATAGTGCGATCATCATCATCATGGAAGAATACTGTGCAATGGAATTGACGGACAAGAAGGGGACAATAGGTGCCTTCTCTCTGTTCATCATCGGGCTTCAAGCACACAAGATCATACAGCCCCAAATTCCTCAAGGTATCAACTACAAACCGGTACTTGGTGGCTTCATGCAAGGCAAGCTCTTCCTGGTTGATGGCCTTGGGCATCACAATGGCACCATTCTTCATACACTCTCTAGTGTTGTAGAAATTTTCCCATATGCTTGCTTGAGTTTTGGTCCAGAAAAACCTATCCCCACCAGTGTAAGTCCTTTGCACAAAGCGATACGGATTTTCCTCCCTAACACTTTTCCAATCACCAAGATGTGTTGTGCCCACATTGAATTCTGGCACCCTCTTAACAAGATCATCCCGGGCTGCCTGTTTATCTTTCCACTTAGGGGCAACTGAATTGACTCGTCCTCCAGTGGAACTCCCTGGTCCAGTATCTTGAGGTGCTTTAGGAGGTATGCGACGGCTAGTACGACACCCTGGAGACCTCTCTTGCCTTGCTCGCTTGGGAGAGGTGCCACGGCCAAGATCACTGGAATCACCTGTGAATAAGCAAATGGAGCGAGGATATCAGTGGGATAAGTGTACATGTCATCAGGAAATAGGGAGACCAAAAAGCATAGCATATATTCAAGTGTTTTGACGGAGTTGTGCGAAAACTGGGCGACCCGGCGTATGGTCCGGTCCAACCGGACGAGAGACCGGGCTGGCCGGTTTCCCATCCGGTTGACCGGGCCACGCGCTGGACCGTCCGGTTGAGCGGGCCAGGGGCCGGGTTCTGTCGAATTGTGAGATGTTGCCCAGAAATTCCACCATAAAATCATGCAAAAACTCATAAACTTGAACGTAGACTATAGCAATAGAGTGGAATATGTGCATAGTGGTGTGAGACACTCTAATGGCATGAGGACTTACAAACCCTAACCCTAACCCTAGGTTTCTCAACTTTTCCTCAAGAAAAATGCAATGTGTGAGGAGGACTTAGAGAAAGAGGGAAAGGGAGAACAATTTACCCGAAGACATGGTCCTCCTTGCTCAAGGGAACAAGAAGAACACCTAGGTAGGGCTTGAGAGCCAAATCCCCAAGATCTCTCAAAGTAGCTTGAGAGGGACCAAATCCCTTAGTGAAGATGATGCAAGGGTCCCGATCTATGATTTGGTGAAGTTTGAGAGGTTTCTAGTGGTGGGAAGGCCTTACGAAGAGGTGGGGATGATGGAGGCGGCAATGGTGTCTATGGTGGAGGGGGGAAGTGAGGAAGAAGACCCCCAAGGGGTAACCTCGTCCCCACCTAACCAGCCGCATGGCCGGTTGGCCGCCCGGTTGACCGGGCCAGGCGTCGGATGGCCCGGCGCAGAGGCCGGTCCAACCGGGCCAGAGACCGGCCACTGTATTTTGCCCAGTTTTGTCTCGTTTTGCCCCTATTCTTTGTGTAAATGTGTATGAATGCTTAGATAATGACATGTACATATAGATAGATACACGAATGATGAGATTAACATAGACATGGGGTTGGAAACACAAAGTTCTCTAGGCATACCCATTGGAGTGAAAATCCAAACAAGATGTAAATAGCAACAATGGGCATGATTCGAAATATATATCAAGAATCATAAGTCATTTTTAAGTGATTTTTGCAATAAGATCATTTAGCCTTATATAGTCAAATCAAGTTGCAATTGTGGCTTTATGAGGGGCGGGGGATTACTCCCCCTATGTGAAAGCGCAAATATCATGAGACCTCAAAGAGACATGTTTAGGTCCATATAATGACATTGGGTCTATTTATGTTGCACACATAGGTATGCATCATACCAAGACATGGTAAGATGACTATCCCCATATGTGTTGTGCCTCTAAGCTAGATAGCAAGATAAATGCAAGAATATGGTGCAAGCACTACTAGGAATAACCTTACCACCGGCACACCATATTGGGCTACCGCCGGCGCATTCGCATTCGCCGGCGATCACCTCGCCGGTGGTAAGGGCTTATCCCCGGCACCTTCTATTTCACCGGTGGTAAATCCAACTTATCGCCGACGCCTTCTCCAATTCGCTGGCGGTATTTGTTACTGCCGGCGCCTAGCCTATTCGCCGGGGGTAACGTTGTGTACCGCCGGCGCTTACATTCTCGCCAGGGGTAAATCTAAAAATTCGCCAGTGGTAATAATAACAGGAGGCAAAAAAAATGTTGAATTACACTATATGTACACCAGAATACACAATATAGACACATAATATACATGAAAATACCAGAATGACAATACACATCAATAACGCAACAGATATAATAACACTACATATTCAGAAAGTACCCAAATGTTCATTACATGCATGCATCAATAACACAAGTACGTGTAGAACTAGCTAGCTTCTGGCTGCACACTAGCTGCCCACCAGGCTTCTGGCTGCTCCGCTGCGTGCCGGCCAGCCTACTCGCCGAATCACCGCCGGACAGCTCCTCCTCCTGCGTGCTCGGACTCCGAAGCCGAGCTCCCTACACATGGAAGTATCATCATTGTTTGTTTAGTTCAACTGAAAAAAAAATCACATGAAAGAATTGCATGAGTTAGAATTAGTGTTAACGAGAAAAACATGAGCATCATGAAATGGACGATTTCATTTCAATTTTCAGTGATTGAAATAATGCAAATCTTTAAGATTGCCAATGACATGCCCGGAGAGGTATTATAAGAAAACCTGCAATAAAGTTTTTCATATTGAAATGAACTTGGTTCGAAGAACATACACAACCTTGAAATATTTAACTGAACCGGCTATGCAAGAATAATATCTGATTAGAACACAATCATCTAGGCTGTCATCAGTACAACGTACACCAATTTTCATTTCTGAGACTTCTTGTTATCACAAATCCAAATGGGGAAAGGTTTCAGAATAGATCGCGATGGAATCATATAGCTGCTGCATATACCAAGCATTCCAATATATTTTACTGATGATACATCATATGCTAATCCGACTTAGACATAAATAAACATGAAAACAATAAAAGAGTAGGCATATAGCTTACCCAATACTATGTAGCGCCGTCCTAAACACCCAATGTTTAGTAGTGGGAGGTAGCAGCAGGCTAGCAACCTAGCATATTGCTGTTGCTTTCACTGCATCCATGCCTCTGCACCCAGCTACTGTTCTTCCCCAGACCCCACTCCATATTCCCTAGCCAGTAACAACAACAACGAATATCAACTTCAATCGGCGGCAAGCTGAGTTAATAATGTCGGCACGCTGATGAGTATCTATACTTGGATCTACCAGACACGCAAGCAAGTACATGCGTACAACAAGCAACCCTAGCACGAACAACGGCAAGCAAGATCCAGGGGAGACATGAGGGCATAAGCCGAGGGTTACCTTGCTTGTTGTCGGGAGGAGAGGAGATCCGGCGGCGTCCCGTATGAGCGGATGCAGCGGAGGCAAGTACGGACAGCCGAGACGGTGGCGTAGTACCTAGAGCTCGGACTGGATCTATACATCACCATGGCTCACATCCGGGACTTGCCGGGCTTCTGTGTATTCTCGGCCACGACGCCTAGAAAGTAGTAGGCGACGACGCCGTGAACGACTCTCATGGCGGCATCCTCGTCCGCGACCGCGGCTTCGCACTCCGAGGAGAATCTGAACATGAGGAGAGACGCTGAATGAGAAGGACGGGATTTGGGATGGCTAGGATTGGGGAAAGGCTGATACAGAGAGGAGAGAGGTGGCGAGGGATAAGGGGATGTCAGCCGCGGAAGCGCCGACGAGGCCCTCCACCGGCGGCAGCGCATGTGAGAGAAAGGGGATCACGAGGAGACGAGGGATGAGTGCGATTTGCGTGGGGACGAGAATGCATTCTAGCGTCTGTCGGCTTGCAGCTAGTTTCCTTTGCTTCTTCGTGCCATTTGGTCCACTTGTAACCCTTCTGTAATTAGAGCATCTCCAGCCGCGACCCCAAAGCGTCCCCCAAAGGGATTTGGGGCCGGACAAAATTGCTCACCCACGTCCCCAAAGTCTTTTTCTCGGCGCGCCATTCGGGTCCAAGACTGAGCTGTCCCCGTCTCTATTGGGACGACCGGCACGCCGACACAACGAAAGCGAGGTGGGGAGAGCCGACACGTCACGCACGTATACAAAACCCCTCGCCTACCTTTGGTCAAGCGACGCTAATGGCGTCCTCGTTTTCTGCGACGCAGGACGCGTCTCGCCGTGCATGGCCGCGTGGCCGTCCGCGCCGGAGTTGGCGTGCAACCACCCGCCGCTTTTAAGACGCCCAGCTTCTCGCCGCATCACAATCGCCCCCCCGCATCTTCTCGTCTCTCCAAAAATGTCGACCTCGTCCTCCCGCAAGATCGCCGCGGCGAACGGCTTCGCGCCGCGAGCCTCACCGTGGCGGAGGCGTGGCGTTGTACCGCGCCCGTATCCGGCCCCCGCCGGACATGCGGCGCAATGGGCGGCCGGAAGATGGCCGTGAACGGCATTGGCCGCCGCCGTCGAAGCCGCGCACGACCAATGGGGGATGCCGCCAAGGTCCCGTCGGCTCAACTCACCGCCCCAGAGCGGTTGGATCCGACGTGGGCGGCCGACAACAACGACGTCGCGGACGACGTACTTCTGTGCGAAGTACGACGTCGAGATGCACATCACCGACGGCTCGTTGGCGGCCCCAATAGCTGGAACAAGGACGGCCGCGCCGTTCTCGGGCGTTCCGGCGCACCCTCGAGAACGTCATCCGCGCGCATCCGCAACGGCTCCTGGCTGGAGATGCCGTTGCCGCCGCCGGCCTCCTCACGGCAGCCGAGGAGGACGACGTACTCGTCCTCCTCGCACTCTTCTTCCTCGGACCGGCGCGATCGACGCCGTCTCGCCACTCGGCGCCGTACACCGTTCCCAAACGGCGGGCGAGGAGCGGCGACGCCCGTCAACACGAGGCATGGCGACACGCAGCCGTGCGCAGCGAGGCGCGGCGGCGCCTCCTCATCCCAAAGCCGAGGTGAAGGAAGAGCCGGAGGAAGCGCGCGCAGCGGCGCCATCGGCGGAGTATGAGCGGTGCAGCGGCCATCGCGCAGCCGACGACCCCGGGACCGCCTGAGTGCGCGGGTTTGGCGTCCATGGACGACAAGGACGCTCGGAGGGGCGACTCGACGGCGATCGCCTTGTCAATCCGCGACTCCGGCAAGCCGTCGTGGACCTCACCGACGACGACGAGGCAGGACCAAGCGGCGGTGAAGGACGAGCCCGCGACGAGCCCGTCAAGAGCACGTCAAGCAGCGAGGTCGTCACCGACGACATGTACAACTTCCAGCAGTACTACGACGCCTCCGGCCGCCGCAAGTGGTTCTAGATTAGGTTTAGTTTAAATTTAGTCAAATTTTGTTCGAATCTTGTAAGTTTGGACGAATCTTAGTCGAATCTCGTTAAGTTTAAAATTTCCGAATTTTTGTTTGGGGGACGCGACTGGGGAGCAACGTCCCCCAAAGGCGGCACGAATGAAACACGTTCCCCAAACGCTCAATCCGGCGCGGTTTGTGGGATGGTTTGGGGGACGCGGCCGGAGATGCTCTTAACACTCTATTTATATCTAATCGATTGGCAGTTCGACTGTCTGTTCCTCAAAAAAAAAAACCGTACGATTCTATCGGTAGTGTTCGAGTATGTGACGATACGGAACAAACATCCCATCAAAGTGAAGTGGAGTATCATAAATTAGTAATTTCTTTTTTGTACAATAGGAAATTTAATTTCCTTTTTAATAACATTAGGATTTATATTGACTTCATTATTCATACACTAGGACAATTGCCCGTGCGTTGCAACGGAAATAATACCAAGAAGTTTGCTTTGGAGACACCTGAGTTTAATTCCAACTTATCGTACGTTGGTGACAGGTGCCAAACACGAGTAACTTGTATTAAATTTTTAATAAGTTAATATGCCCCAGCGCGACCACGCAGGCTTGATAGTATTGCCAACAGACCAGCAGCGATGTTCAATGCAACATATCAACACAATAAAGGAAGAATAGATGTTAAAAGAAGACACATGGGATCATTTCTGGCACAACACTGTTCCATGCAATACGAAATTCATTGCTGTGAAATTCCATTCAAATTCTTATATTCCACACCGATAAAAACCTTCACCGAGCTTTTTTTTCATGGGTCAAAGGAGATAGTCAAATATGCTCATTTTTGAATGCAGTCAAATTAAGTCGCGACGTCAGAATTAATTTGCAGGCCAACCGTGAGTAAAGTGGCTTTGGCCAATCGTGTCAAACCGCGACTCTAGTCGAAACTAAAGCCTCATATATACCCACCCAGTCAACACTTACCATTTCCGCCATTCTCTACAAGTTCTTGGAAACAGCGGGCCTTGAAGCTTGTCATAGGAAATTGCAAACCGCGAACAAAGGATCTTTAAAATCCATGAAAGTCAGTCACGTTGGGATAATATGAAAAATTGAGCTTTAGAAACAAAGCAAGTGGGGGTCGTGCTCCAAAAAAATCCGATCATCAATTGAACCCGACCTATAATGTGGCAGCAGATTCCACCTAACCAATAGGAGGGTGTGTCCCGATCTGAACAAGAAGACGGGAATAGTTTTCATCTTCACTGGACCCTCAGAGGCAGCATATCGGCAGCGGACGCACATCATAGTTTCCGTGGCGCTCATGGCCTCGGTTCGCTCTGTGCTCGCCTCAATCCCAGCAGCCGCGGCCTAGGCCGGTGCCTTCTTTGGACAGTGGGTTGATTGCAACCATCACGAGGTGATATGTCGAGCTGCTCACCGCTATTCGCTGCAATCTCCGTGTTGTCAGCGGCACCGAGCTGACCGCGAAGAGTTCTATATGAACTTGTTTTCGACGCACGCTTCGCACTGGCTACGCTCGTCCTCGTCATCATCACGCGGTGTGTCGGCAACGTCCGCTACCTGGCCACTTTCACGCGCAAGCTATCAGACGCCTCACGATGGCTCGCAGATTTCGGACGTTGTTAGGACTCATGAGTCTCGGAGTTGTGCACCAATTTGATCGTGGTCTGTCAAGCACGGCCCAACGCTCGCCTAAAGCGTTGCATGTGCTGCTCCAGCTTGCCGCCGGCCACCGCAAAAACCCGCGTCGTCCCCACCGGCCATGGTATTGCCCTCCTTGCCACGTCGCGCGTGCGCGGTGGCTTTTCTGCCCTCCCGCCGCCCGCGCGCTCGTCGCTCGTCTCTCTGCCATGGTCGTTTGTCGAGCCACTTCCGAACGATCGATGGCGCGCACTTGCCTCCCAGCACGCGATCTTGTTCAAGCTCTCCATGAGCTGCGACGCAGGCGGCGTCCAAGGAGATTGCTGATTTCCCTTTTTGTAACTTTCTTACTGCACGTATCCAGCGATCGAGAGTTGACAGCGATTTGCCGATCAGGGTGAGTGGGCGACGACTCACCTAGAGCAATATTGTAGTGCTTTTATATCCAACAGCATCAAGATACAAACATTGTATGCAATGCAGCTAGCAACGTAACACGCTAGCACTCACGAGCTAATTTCTCCTAAAAAAGAAGGCTACTCCATGCATGTTCTGCTAGCACCCACGAGCAGCTGCTGCGCGCGGAGGTGACACGCCGGGCAAGGTCGGCCACTCCCGTGGTTGCGGCACATGGAGACGACGCGTCGGAGGCGGTTCTACCAGTTAAGGCTGGACACGAGCCAGCTCGGGCTGGGCTCGAGCCGAGCCAGTCTTTAGCTCGCTGCAAAACAGCTCGGCTCGGGCTGGCTCGTTTCTCCCACGAGCTGGAAAAGTGAGCTCGGCTCGAGCTTTACCAAAACTCGAGCTGGCTCGGGCTGGCTCGCACTACGGGAAAAACGGCAATTCCCGTGTTGCCTAACCTTTGCCGTGTGCCATAGACCTCGGAACACGGCAATTACGAGCTTTACCGTGTTTCACGGAAAAGGAACACGGCAAAGATAGAAAACACGGCAAAATCTGGGAAAAGAACACGGCAAAAAAAGCAGCACAGCAAAGGTCTAAAAAAGAACACGGCAAAGAGTTAAACACGGCGAACCTCATACAGGACACACGGCAAAGGTCCGAACCACGGCAAAGGCGACGCCACGTGTCCCGGGTGAGCACTCAAGACGCCGCCGTCATAACGGCATGGCTTTGCTGTGTGCCCCTAACAGAAACACGGCAAAGGCCCTTCTCCCGCGCATGTCGGCAGCATTTTGGTGCCGAACCTTCGCCGTGTGCAAAAGAGCAAGGAACACGGCAAAGAAGTCTTTGCCGTGTGCCATTTTAAAAAGAACACGGCAAAGATGGCTTTGCCGTGTGCAACTCTAAAAAGCACACGGCAAAGGTCCATTTCCCTCTTCTTCCCCGCCATTTCTCTCTTCTTTCCCGTCGTTTCTTTCCCGCCATATTTTTCCCCGGCCACCGTTTCTTTCCCGCCATTTATTTCACGTCGTTTCAGCACTCGCCCTCCCTATATATACCCATGTCACGGGCATTTCTCCTCCACATCCACCAGCACTTCTCCCTCTCTAGCACCGGCACCTTCAATTCTCCTCCAAACACCACCAGCACTCGCCCTCCCTATATATACCCATGTCTCGGGAGTCGTTTTATGTGACCTAGTAGCAAGAACAAAAGACGAATGTGGGATACGGTTGTTCTTCTGAAAACCCCTTCACGAAATGAGCTATCACGTCCGGAGTTATATGGCTTTTAGGGCAAAAGCTAGGTATTGCCTTCCGGACACGCATAGTTTGTCGGAACGAGCCCATATCGGGCACGTGCGTGTGCCTTTGGACGGGAAGCAACGCCGCATGAAGTGTTTCCCTTTCGGTGCCATGAAAAACCCGTTTCCCATTTCCCGAGTGCCGAAGCGGGCTATTTTTGTGAAGCAGCTACAGAGAGCGCATTCAACAATTCAGCGGGACCTCTGCACGTTGATAGAGGAACACATATACACCGCAGATCACATGTCTGCCACGCGGGTTAGCTTTCTGGGTAGACATTCGGCTTCGTGCGGTGTCCTACCGATTTCGCTGGAAAGGCCCGGATTTGAACTAAGCGTCCACTTTCTGTCGCCCCAAAATTTTTGGAAAAATCATTTTTAGAACCGGGACACGTTGTTTTATGTGTAAAGGTAACCTCGGTTTCGCGCATTCCCAACCCGGTGAACCCCAGCCGGTGGTTCTGGCGGCCCGTCATTTCACGTGGGTCCCATTTTGGGCGAAATGTATCGAAACAAAGCCGGAAATATGCGAGATGTTGTGGGGGCGTCGTTTTGTGTGACCTAGTAGCGAGAACAAAAGACGGATGTGGGATATGGATGTTCTTCTGAAAACCCCTTCACGAAATGAGCTACCACGTCTGGGTTATATGGGTTTTAGGGCAAAAGATCTAGGTATTGCCCTCCTGGACACGCATAGTTTGTCGGAACGAGCCCATACCGGGCACGTGCGTGTGCCTTGGGACGGGAAGCAACGCCGCATGAAGTGTTTCCCTCGGTGCCACGAAAAACCCGTTTCCCATTTCCCGAGTGCCGAAGGGCTATTTTTGTGAAGCAGCTAGAGCACATTCAACAATTCAGCGGGACCTCTGCACGTTGATAGAGGAACACATATACACCGCAGATCACATGCATGCCGCGCGGGTTAGCTTGTATACATGCGGCCGTGTGTGTCCTGCCGATTTCGCTGGAAACGGCTCGGATTTTAACTAAGCGTCCACTTTCTGTGCCCCAAAATTTTTGAAAAATCATTTTTAGAACCGGGACACGTTATTTTATGTGTAAATAACCTCGGCATTACCAACCCGGTGAACCCCAGCCGGCGGTTCTGGCGGCCCGTCATTTCACGTGGGTCCCATTTTGGGCAGAAATGTATCGAAACAAAGCCGGAAATATGCGAGATGTTGGGGACGTCGTTTTATGTGACCTAGTAGCGAGAACAAAAGACGGATGTGGGGTGTGGCTATTCTTAATCCCCTTCACGAAATGAGCTATCACGTCTGGGGTTTTATGGGTTTTAGGGCAAAAGAGCTAGGTATTGCCCTCCGGACACGCATAGTTTGTCGGAGCGAGCCCATATCAGGCACGTGTGTGCCCCTTGGGACGGGAAGCAACGCCGTATGAAGTATTTCCCTTTGCCATTTGTTTTCGCTGGCACACGGCAAAGGGTATCCCCGCCTATTTTTTCCTCCATTTTCTCTCCGCAACCCTGATGTTTTCTCCTGCCATCGTTTCGTCCTTGCACCACTATATATTGCCATGTATCGAACACAAGGTTCACCACTCAGTTCTTCCTCCACCATTTCCCACCGCCAATAGCCCCTCTCACCGCCACCGCCGTATGAAGTGACGGTTTATTGAAGTGCAGGGCAATGAAAGATTCAAATTGTCTTCGTCGGCATCGTCTTCGTCGGCCCTGGAGGATTCGATCTGCTTCGGATCCTTCGAGTTCACCCCGCACCCCTTCTCGTCGCGCTCAGCCTTTTCAGGTCTGCTTGGCGGGATGGATCTCGTGATCATATCGGCTTCTTCATCATCATCAGCGTCATCATCGCGCGGAACCGCGTCTCCTTCCACGATGTTTGTCAGGTCTGACGACTCGGGGTCGTCGGATCTGACGTCCTACTACTACATCGGCTGCGACAACAGGCACGAGCTAGGCTCAGTCGCCCTATCTTCTGGCGGAACCGACGCTTCTTCACTGGCTCCTCGGCTCCCGTGGTCATCGTCTTTTCAGAACTGACCCTCGGTTTCTTCGGAGTTGGAGGAGGTATCTCTCCTTCATCACTGGTCAAATAAATTTGAACATATCATCAAAACGGATGAGGCCATCGGGTGATTCGATGGTGTAAAAGAGAAAAGGCACACTTACGATTCAAACATCATCTCGTCCCTTTAACAACTGAGCGTGACCTTTGCACATTGATAGAGACCAACCTATACATACACTACCTTTCACATGCCAGTTGCGGCACACTAGCTTTCTGGGAGTCCCTGCCGTCTCCCGCGGTATCTTGCCAATTTCGCTGGAAACGGGCTAGATTAAACTAAGCGTCCACTTTCGTTCGCTACAAAGTTTTTGAGAAAAATACTTTTAGGACGGAGACATGTCATTTTATGTGTGGTTGTTTCCCGGTTTCTCCCATTTCCAAGCCGCTGCCCTCCAAACTGAAGGGGGAAACTCCCATGTAGGGTCCACGAGAGAGAATCGTGCGAGATCTTAGGATCTAACTTTGCTTTCCATGTTGCCGTGAGATAAACAAACACAAACGAATATAGTATCCCATTGGTAAACCGTCGTTTGGAAAGTTTCGTAGGGGTAGACCGCCGTCGTTCAGAGAAATCGAGATAGGTAGAGCGCACGGAAACCCTGGCGAAGAAGTCTTTAGATTAAAGAAAAATAAAAGTGAAAACAATAGAAGTATCAACATTTATATAATACAAGCTTTAATAATAAAGAAATGTAGGAAACTGCAATAGTTAAAAAATATTAAAAAAAGGCCTTTGCCGTGTGCGTCCTTTCAAAACACACGGCAAAGGTGTCTTTTTCGAGTGTTCCCAGGGTAGAACACGGCAAACATGTATACAGACGAGATCGATCTGATGACATAGCAAAATAAAAATAAAAAAAGGACCACCCCAACCCTTATCCTCTCCCATCTCTCTCCCAGCCGCACAAGCCTCATCTCTCCCAGCCCTGGCCCTCCGCTTCGCTCCCAGCCACGACCCTCCGATTCGCCTCCGGCCGCCGCCTCCCTCCACTTCGTCGCCGTGAGGCCTCCATGGCCGAGCTCGCCTCGTCGACCCTCGCGCTCGCGCCGGCCCCCGCCCGCTCTGCAGCCGCATGCAACAAGCAGTTCGCGCTCGACCGCCGCTCGCCTCCTCCACCCGCTCGAGCGCTTCCGTGACCGTGAGGCCCCGTCCCCGAGCGCGTCAGTGAGCCTCCCCGAGCGCTCCGGCGGCTGCGGCTGCCCGCCATCCTCCCTGCGGCGCTCCGGCTCCTCCTCGTGCGGCGTTCCGGCTCCTCCTCGCGCGGCGTTCCGGCCCCTCCCCACGCGGCGTTCCAGCCCCTCCCCGCGCGGCGTTCCGGCCCCTCCCCGTCATCCGCGTTCCGGCCCCTCCGTCGGCTGTGGCTGCCCTCCGTCCTTCCCGCGCCTCGGACAAGGAGGCACCCAACGACGGGGATGCTCACAGCCGCGCCTACGCCGTCCACGGACCTCCGCCGCTCCTCCATCGCCCCTCCGCCGGCCGCTGTCGTTGCCAGGTGCTCACACTCGCCGGTGGAGATGCGTCCCAGAACGACGACGTGGGTCGCCGGCTGTGGTACCCGGCGTCGTCAATGACAAAGACGGGGCTTGAGCTCGTCTCTGGCGACGCGACCAGGCAGTTTTTTTTTTAATTTTGAAACTAGCCTTTGCCGTGTTGGTTGGAAAACACTCGGCAAACCTCAGGGCTGTGCCTGAAAACCCTAGGGCACACGGCAAAGGGTGCAGGGCATTGCCGTGTGAGTCCTCCCAAGGCACACAGCAAAGGTGGCCTGACGTGGCACCGTCAGTTAGGTGGAGCAACCGTGAAGTTAATTTTTGCCGTGTTCTTGACAGTGAGGCACACGGCAAAGGCTTTGCTGTGTTCCACCCAGAAAGGCACACGGCAAAGGTTCTTTGCCGAGCTGTTTTTCGCCGTGTGAACTTTGCCGTGTTCCGAAGGGTCTTTGCCGTGTATTTTGCCAACACGGCAAAACCATGTTTTCCCGTAGTGTCGCGAGCCAAGCATCATCGGACACTGCCAGGTGGGCCCTTGGTTGCAGCACGGATGAAGATGATGGAATCCTTGACGCGCTGATGACCAAGCAAATTGGGGGAAGCGTGGGCAGCCAAGTGAGGCCGGCACGTTTGAGCTGCGGCGCCGGTCGGTGGTGGAGCGATGAGGCCGTCAGAAGGGGCGCGGCAGGGGTCACAAGGGGGGAGCGGCGAGGCGTCGCGTGGGCAAGGGCGGCGACATCGCATGGGCAGGCGGCAGGCATCGCCCGGGAGAGATCGGAGAGCGAGAGGACTGGTCGTGTCCTACCTTTTCGTATGGATCAGATAATATGCCACAATCAACAGCCCATCTTACTTTCTTTACTCGGGAAAAAAAACATCACGAGCTAACGGGCTGGCTCGGGCCGAGCCGGGCGAGCTTTTAGCCCGCTACGGGCCAGAAAAGTAGGCTCGACTCGGGCTGCATCTAACACGGGCCGAGCCCAAAACGAGCCGAGCCAGGAAAAGCTCGGGCCGAGCCAAAAGCTCGGCCCGAACGTCCAGCCTTACTACCAGTCATGCGTGTGGAAGCAAAGCGCCAGGTCAGAGCTTGAGGAACTGAGAAACTTCTCCGGGAGTCGACGCTCTAGCGATCGATCTTGGCAGCGGTGCCCCACGATTCTAGCGCCTCCTTGTTTTCCCGATCCGCCATGTTCATGCGAGTCGCGCCGCCGCCCCATCGTCAATATCGATCGATTCTTGGAGGCTCGGTCGAGCCGCATAGCCGCGGAAGCAGCCGACAAAGCTAGGGATCGATCGAGAGTTCCTTTTATTGCCAATGGGCCAAAGTGGAGAATATATCGGGCAACCAAAAAATTCCTTGCGAGTTGCGAGTCGTACGTGACAAGGAGATCGGCCATCAAGAGATTGCTTGCGGGTCGTATAAGGAAACTGTGTAGAGATACCGTCTGATCGCACCGATAGGTTTCCTTTAGGAACGCGAACCAGCGAAAATGAGTAGGATGGGGAGATAGGAAAACGTATAGTGGGTTGGACGAAAGCGCACTTCGACGGACGAAACCAAGGAAACGTTAGCTCCTTTATTATTAGGTATAGACTAGGAAAAAACCCGTGCGTTGCTACGGTTTATTTTTATATAATAATTTTAAGTCATGGATAATTTTACAACTTAAAATTGGTTTTAAAAATTAGAGCTATTTGTTTGTCTGGTAGCGAAGAAATCTTAAAGATTGGAAATTCTCAATAGCATTAGAAAAAAATCGAATGTTTACCTGGAAGAGAAAGGGTTAGTTGCATGGTAATTGACTGCACTCCACGACATCATGCGTGCTATAATCCAGAATATGAAAAGGCAGGCCTTACAAATTATTTGAATACCATCAAACTTGAGAAATCAAGTCGTAGCTCAGCTTTTTATTTCTCGGAGTAGACCGACTGGTTGCGTTGTACCATGTCGCTTACGTGGTAAGCAACTGACCAAAACTAATATACTCCTATTCCGTATAATCAAACAACATACGGATGATGATGAAGGGCCTGGCGAACTGGCCATGGAATCAAGCCATGGGACGGGCGCAAGGTGAAGGAGAGGAAACGTCACTCCTGTAGAAATACTCGCTGATGGCCGCCGGAGATACTGGATTCAGGAACCGAACGGCCAGGCTCGGCCGGCAAGGAACTCCAAATTCATCACGCCATTATCTACTTTAGATCCACTCACCAATTAAAAAATTCTGCAGTAGAATAGTCCAAATCTGCATAACCTATTGTGCATCTCATGTGTCTGGATCTAGCAGGCAACGATTAATCCTGGCAACAATCTACTCCAAGCGATTGAAATCAACACGATGACTTGCCTCCCTTCCGCTGCCTTTTTCTCGTCCGTGTTCTCCTCTAATATCTCTTTTCTCTAGCGAAACACCTTGTAACAGCAGCCTTCTGTGATTTGTGAGGTCGAACCTTAATGTGCAGGATTCTTCGATATAGACCGGCCGGACGTCAGGAGTTTTGCTGATTCTATATTTTATAGAAAATTTGCGTCATATGTAATAGAAATTTCGGCGTTGTGGCCCAGCAGTGCAGTTGCGGGGCTGAGCGATGGAGGAAGCCACCCATAGGAAGAGAACCTGACGAAAGAAAACGGATATTATGCGATTTGATCAGATCGATACATCAAATCGAGTCCGCCTCTGGCTGTCGTCCTTGCGGCCGGCGACATCGCATGGTCTAGCGATTCAGATGCGATGACCAAGCATCAGATCGATACATCATCCACGCGACGTCCCGCTCTGCTTCTGGACGTCTGCCGCGTTTGTAGTTGACGGCGGCGTTCATCGAACCACCATGGACAAAGAACTCGCCTCTAACGGCGGAGGGACGAGCAACTTACGACGGAGCAGCGAACAACCACGACCTCTTGATGGCAGACGAGACGGCCTCCGCGCTCGCGCCGGCGCCCACGCCATGTTCTATGTCGATATCATCTCGCAATCGGTTCGCATCTTGCCGATCATGTCTGGGATGCCTTGGGATCCTTCGGCTAGGTCAGCTGGCTAATCAATAGCGAAATTACGGAGGAAAAATTCCGATCAAAATCAAGAGAAGAAAGGAAACAGTAGAACGGAGAGGTTCGATCGTCTGGGACGTGTCTATATATAGAGGATGGGTGGCGTGTGGCAGAGGAGGAGATTTGGTTGGATTGTTGACGAGAAAGGTCGCCTACGGCATGCGCGCAGGTTCGTGGAGAGCGCGGTCTCTGGGCGAGGGACGCGTACGGCAGCGCTGTTTATGTGAGAACGTTCCGCGAGGGGAGGTAAAAGAATAGAACGAAACGGTATCGGTGGCAATGTGTGTATTATGCGATTTGGTGGGAGGGCAAAACGGTCCAACGAAAAGTTGGACGAAAATTTTGGCAGAAACCTTAGCTCCTTTATTATTAGGTATAGATATAGATATAGATTAGTGTCATTGTAATGCCATTCAGTCATAAAGTCGAGACGGAGAGTCGTCCACCGGTTTGTTTCTATTGTTGGGTTTGTATTCTAATTTTAAATGATAATTATCTCTATATTTCGTTCATATACTCCTTCCTATCCGAATTTACTTGTCGCAGATGCAATGAATCTGGCATATTTTAGACAACATTTTGATTAAATTTACGACAAGTATTTTGGATTGGAGGGAGTACTTATTTTACATGAAAAAAATATATACTTTATGGTTTAGCACATGTTACCTGCCACGTCTAAGTTTACAACAAATAATCTAGCATGTATTTGAAGTCGGGAAGTGAATTTACATGCAGACCCGAGGTGATGATTTTTAGTTTATATTCTAGTTTTGAATAATAATTATCTCTATATTATTTTCATATACTCTCTCCGATCCGAATGTACTTATCGCAGATGCAAAGAACCTAGACAGATTTTCCAAACTACCACGATTCCACAAATATGTAGAACGGTAGTTGTTTTATCAGACACGGCTCTCATAGCAGAATATACACTGTTTGTTTTCTTAATTAGAGAATTTTCATGGACAACTACCACGATTCCACAAATATGTACTAGCTAATACGGTAGTTGTTTTAGCACACACGGCTCTCATAGCTGAATATACACTGGTTGTTTTCCTTTCTTAATTAGAGAATTTTCATGGACTACTGCCACGATTCCACAAATATGTACTAGCCTTGTAAAAACATAAAATATCCATATCCTACCTGTACGTCAACCATATATTACTGATCTAACAATCTAAAATAATTTAGATAATGTTATTGATCAACGTGGTTCCTCAAAAAACACTCTTATATTGCTTTTCAGTATGTAATGTAATAGATGTTGCAACCATAAGATGGAGCGGTGTGCTTGATTAGCAATCCAAAAACCAGATGTTGCAACCATAAGAAAACCTGTCTTCGTAGAGGAATTCTAGTAAGCCAGACATTGTACAAGTTTCTGAGAATTCCCGTTGAAGCTATGACGGCCACCAGACGGTCGATGCGGGCGGCCGCCGGTCAGCCTTGGACGCGGACGGGTGGCATATGCACCACCACGTCCGCCCGGCGGACCGGCGGCGCGGGAGGAGCGGCGTTACCGCTGCGGAAGCAGCAACAGGTGATGATGACGACGGCGAGGATGACGGCCGCGGCCGCAGCAGCGATGCCGGCGACAGCGCCCGGGCTGAGGTGGCATCGAGGAGCGGTGGACGATGAAGGCGGCGCGCGGTCGAGGCCGACATCGACGATGGCGACGAGGAGCTGGCGGCGGTTTGGCGCCATGATCGCGACTCACGAGGCCTCTCTGGTGGTTTAGTGAAGCAGAGCGAAGGAACTAAGGAAGGAGTGGTGGCTTAGAGCATCTCCAGCCGCGTCCCCCAAAGCGTCCCCTGATAACGCGTGAAGCACACGTCCGTTGGGAACCCCAAGAAGAAGGTATCATGCGTACAGCAGCAAGTTTTCCCTCGGTAAGAAACCAAGGTTATCGAACCAGTAGGAGATGAATGCCACGTGAAGGTTGTTGGTGAAGGAGTGTAGTGCGGCGCAACACCAGGAATTCCGGCGCCAACGTGGAACCTGCACAACACAATCAAAATATTTTGCCCCAGCTTAACAAGGAGGTTGTCAATCTCACCGGCTTGCTGTAAACAAATGATTAAACGTATGGTGTGGAGAATGAACTTTGTTTGCAAAGAACAGCAGAGAACAATGATTGGCAGATTGTATTCAGATGTAAAAGAATGGACCGGGGTCCACAGTTCACTAGTGGTGTCTCTCCAATAAGAAATAGCATGTTGGGTGAACAAATTACAGTTGGTAACAATGCACATACATATCATGATGACTAATATGAGATTTACTTAGGGCATTACGATAAATAAGATAGACCGCTATCCAGCATGCATCTATGCCTAAAAAGTCCACCTTCGGGTTAGCATCCGCACCCCTTCCAGTATTAAGTTGTAAACAACAGACAATTGCATTAAGTATGGTGCGTAATGTAATCAACACAAATATCCTTAGACAAAGCATTGATGTTTTATCCCTAGTGGCACAAAGACATCCACAACCTTAGAACTTTCTCACTGTCCCCACATTCAATGGAGGCATGAACCCACTATCGAGCATAAATACTCCTCTTGGGGTCACAAGTATCAACTTGGCCAGAGCCTCTACTAGCAACGGAGAGCATGCAAGATCATAAACAACACATACATGATAGATTGATAATCAAATTGACATAGTATTCCATATTCATCGGATCCCAATAAACACAACATGTAGCATTACAAATAGATGATCTTGATCATGATAGGCAGCTCACAAGATCTAACATGATAGCACAAGAGGAGAAGACAACCATCTAGCTACTGCTATGTACCCATAGTCCAAGGATGAACTACTCACACATCAAGCCGGAGGCGATCATGGTGATGAAGAGTCCTCCGGTGATGATTCCCCTCCCCAGCCGAGGCGATCTCCCGAATCCCGAGATGGGATTGGCAGCGGCGGCGTCTTCGGAACTTTTCCGTATCGTGGCTCTCGGTGTAGGGTTTTCGCGACTGAGAGTTTAAGTAGGCGAAGGGGCGAGGCGGGCGCCGAGGGGCCCACACCAGGGCGGCGCGCCCCTTCCGGCCGCGCCATCGGTGGGGTCGCCACCTCGTGGCCCCACTATGTGTCTCCTTCGGTCTTCCGGAAAGCTCCGTGGAAAATAAGACTGGGCTTTTGTTTCATCCAATTCGAGAATATTTCCTGTAAGATTTCCGAAACCAAAAACAGAAACATGAATTGGCGCTTCGGCATCTTGTAAATAGGTTAGTGCCGGAAAATGCATATAAATGATATAAAGTGTATATAAAACATGTTAGTATTGTCATAAAACTAGCATGGAACATAATAAATTATAGATACGTTTGAGACGTATCAAGCATCCCCAAGCTTAGTTCCTACTCGAGTAGGTAAACGATAACAAGGATAATTTCTGAAGTGACATGCTATTATCATAATCTTGATCAATACTATTGTAAAGCATATGAGATGAATGAAGTGATTCGAAGCAATGGTAAAGACAATGACTAAACAACTGAATCATATAGCAAAGACTTTTCATGAATAGTATTTTCAAGACAAGCATCAATAAGACTTGCATAGGAGTTAACTCGTAAAGCAATAAATTCTTAATAGAAGGTTTTGAAACAATATAAAGGAAGATATAAGTTTCAGCAGTTGCTTTCAACTTCAACATGTATATCTCATGGATGTATATCTCATGGATAATTGTCAACACAAAGTAATATGATGAATGAAAATAAGCAAGTATGTAGGAATCAATGCACACAGTTGACACAAGTGTTTGCTTCTAAGATAGAAAGAAGTAGGTAAACTTACTCAACATAAAGTAAAAGAAAAGCCCTTCGCAGAGGGAAGCAGGGATTACTATTTTTGTGCTAGAGCTTTTTATTTTGAAATCATAGAAACAATTTTTTCAACGGTAGTAATAATTCATATGTGTTATGCATAAGACATCCTATTAGTTGCAAGCCTCATGCATAGAATACCAATAGTGCTCGCACCTTGTCCTAATTAGCTTGGATTTCCATGGATTATCATTGCATTACATATGTTTCAACCAAGTGTCACAAAGGGGTACCTCTATGCCGCCTGTACAAAGGTCCAAGGAGATAGATCGCATTTGATTTCTCGTTTTTGATACATCTCAACTTTGAGGATATCCATACCGGGACAACATAGAAAACAACTAATGGACTCCTCTTTAATGCATAAGCATTCAACAACAGATAATATTCTCATAAGAGATTGAGGATTAATGTCCAAACTGAAACTTCCACCATGATTCATGGCTTTGGTTAGCGGCCCAATGTTCTTCTCTAACAATATGCATACTCAAACCATTTAATCATGATAAATCACCCTTACTTCAGACAAGACGAACATGCATAGCAACTTACATGATATTCAACAAAGGTGTAATAGTTGATGGCGTCCCCAGAATCATGGTTACTGCTCAACAAGCAACTTATAAGAAATAAGATACATAAGCTACATATTCTTTACCACAATAGTTGTTAAGCTATTTTCCCATGAGCTATGTATTGCAAAGACAAGGAATGAAGTTTTAAAGGTAGCACGCAAGCAATTTACTTTGGAATGGCAGAGAAATACCACATAGTAGGTAGGTATGGTGGACACAAATGGCATAGGTTTTGGCTCAAGGATTTGGATGCACGAGAAGTATTCCCTCTCACAAGGCTTTGGCTAGCAAGGTTGTTTGAAGCAAACACAAGTATGAACCGGCACAAGAAAACTTACATAAGAACATTTTGCAAGCATTGTAAGACTCTACACTGCCTTCCTTGTTGTTCAAACACTTTACCAGAAAATATCTAGACTTTTAGAGAGACCAATCATGCAAACCAAATTTCAACAAGCTCTACAGTAATTCTCCACTAATAGGTGCAATCTACATGATGCAAGAGCTTAAACATGATCTATTTGAGAGCTCAAAACAATTGCCAAGTATCAAGTTATTCAAGACCATATACCAATTACCGCATGAAGCATTTTATGTTTCCAACCAAATAGGAATGAACGAAGCAGTTTTCAACCTTCGCCATGACCATTAAAAGTAAAACTAAGAACACCAGTGTTCATATGAACAAGCGGAGCGTGTCTTTCTCCCACACAAGGAATGCTAGGATCCGATTTTATTCAAACACAAACAAAAATAAAAAATACAGACGCTCCAAGTAAAGCACATAAGATGTGACTAATAAAAATATAGTTTCACTAGAGGTGTCCCGATAAGTTGTCGATGAAGAAGGGGTTGCCTTGGGCATCCCCAAGCTTAGATGCTTGAGTCTTCTTGAAATATGCAGGGATGAACCACGGGGCATCCCCAAGCTTAGACTTTTCACTCTTCTTGATCATATTGTATCATCCTCCTCTCTTGACCCTTGAAAATTTCCTCCACACCAAACTCAAAACAAACTCATTAGAGGGTTAGTGCATAATCAAAAATTCACATGTTCAGAGGTAACACAATCATTCCTAACACTTCTGGACATTACCCAAAGCTACTGAAAGTTAATGGAACAAAGAAATTCATTCAACATAGCAAAAGAGGCAATGTGAAATAAAAGGCAGAATCTATTAAAACAGAACACTCCGTAAAGATGAATTTTTACGAGGCACTTAACATGCTCAGCTGAAGAAGCTCAAATTGAATGAAAGTTGCGTACATATCTTAGGATTACTCATGATTTTTCGCAGATTTTTGTGAGTTACCTACAGAGAGACCTACTCAAATTCGTGACAGCAAGAAATCTGTTTCTGCGCAGAAATCCAAATCTAGTATCAACCTTACTATCAAAGATTTTACTTGGCACAACAATGCAATAAAGTAAAGATAAGGAGAGGTTGCTACAGTAGTAACAACTTCCAAGACACAAATATAAAACAAAAATTGCAGAAGTAAAATAATGGGTTGTCTCCCATAAGCGCTTTTCTAACGCCTTTCAGCTAGGCGCAGAAAGTGTAACTCAAGTATTATCAAAAGATGAAGCATCAACATCATACCAGGGGCTTTGCGCCTACCCTTCTTACTCTTATTCTTACTCTTTGGTTTAGGGAATATATGACCGCATCCGGGTGTAGAGGTAAAATTTAGAGTGCCTTTACCCACATCTATGATTGTCTCCACGAGTTTCAGCAGGATCTTCCAAGTGTGATTTGCCCTGTCCCTACACATTCAATAACGAGATAATCAATGGATACTGTTCTTCCAAGAAAGGTTGTGAACACAACTTCAGCTATCCCCTTAGGAATTATAACAGAATTATCAGTAAGAGTTATTCCTTCTCCTCCTTCAGTAAGTCCCCAAAGTATCAAAGATTCATAAATACTTTTAGGCATAAGGCAAAACTCAGACATGATATCACAACGGGCATAAAAAGTTTCACCACAAATAGCAACCTTAATAGTAGGTACCCACATTGAAGGTTCAAAGCTTACTGGAACATAGTCGTAATATTCACGAATCTGGTTGTACCCTTCTTTTGAACAAGATATATTTGTTTCGAGAGTGTTTAATCTATTATGAATGCTAGCAAGAGATGAATCAAAATTATTAGCGGAGCCAGATGATGTAACTAATTTTTTATGGCATTAAAAGCTTGATCCCCATCGCAATGAAGGAAATCTCCTCCCACTACAACATCCAAGGCATATCTATAGCGAAGAATAAGCCCAAAATAAAAGTTACTAAGAAGAAAACTTAGAGTCATTTTAGGTTCAGTTTTACGATAAGAATCAAAATTCTAGACCAAGCTTCTTTAAAACTCTCCTCACCCCTTGTTTAAAAGTAAAGATCAATTCCTCAGGTGACAGAGTAACAAGACAAACAGTCATGATAACAAAATAAAATATGCAAGTAACTATTTTTTTTTGTATTTTTGATATAAAGAAAGCAAGCAAAACAGAAGGTAAAGTAAAAAAACAAGTAACTAATTTTTTTTGTGTTTTTGATATAGAGAAAGCAAACAAAACAGAAAATAAAATAAAGTAAAGCAAGACAATAAACAAAGTAAAGAGATTGGATGTGAGACTCCGCTGCGCCGTGTCTGATTCCCGCAACGGCGCCAGTAAAAGAGCTTGATAACGCGTGAAGCACACGTCCGTTGGGAACCCCAAGAGGAAGGTGTGATGCGTACATCAGCAAGTTTTCCTCCTCGTAAGAAACCAAGGTTTATCGAACCAGTAGGAGATGAAGGCCACGTGAAGGTTGTTGGTGAAGGAGTGTAGTGCGGCGCAACACTGTGGATTCCGGCACCAACGTGGAACTTGTACAACACAATCAAAATACTTTGCCCCAACTTAACAAGGAGGTTGTCAATCTCACCGGCTTGCTGTAAACAAAGGATTAAACGTGGTATGGAGAATGATGTTTGTTTGCAAAGAACAAGCAGAGAACAATGATTGCAGAGATTGTATTCAGACAAAAGAATGGACCGGGATCCACACTCACTAGTGGTGTCTCTCCAATAAGAAATAGCATGTTGGGTGAACAAATTACATGGGCAATTGACAAATAGAGAGGGCATAACAATGCACATACATATCATGATGACTAATATGAGATTTACTTAGGGCATTACGACAAATAACATAGACCGCTATCCAGCATGCATCTATGCCTAAAAGTCCACCTTCGGGTTAGCATCCGCACCCTTCCAATATTAAGTTGCAAACAACAAACAATTGCATTAAGTATGGTAATGTAATCAACACAAATATCCTTAGACAAAGTATCGACGCTTTATCCCTAGTGGCAACAAAAGACATCCACAACCTTAGAACTTTCTGTCACTGTCCCAGATTCAATGGAGGCATGAACCCACTATCGAGCATAAATACTCCCTCTTGGGGTCACAAGTATCAACTTGGCAAGAGCCTCTACTAGCAATGTAGAGCATGCAAGATCATAAACAACACATATGTGATAGATTGATAATCAACTTGACATAGTATTCCATATTCATCGGATCCCAACAAACACAACATGTAGCATTACAAATAGATGATCTTGATCATGATAGGCAGCTCACAAGATCTAACATGATAGCACAAGAGGAGAAGACAACCATCTAGCTACCGCTATGGACCCATAGTCCAAGGATGAACTACTCACACATCAGTCCGAGGCGATCATGGTGATGTAGAGTGCTCCGGTGATGATCTCCTCCGGCAGGGGCCGAGGCGATCTCCCGAATCCCCCGAGATGGGATTGGCGTGGCGGCGACCGAACTTTTCTCGTATCGTGGCTCTCGGTACAGGGCGCACGGGAGAGTTTGCGGCGATGCGTAGCCTGCTCGAGGCCCACACCATAGGGCGGCGCCCCTTCCTCGGCCGCCCTGTGGGGCCGCCACCCGTGGCCCCACTCCATATCTCCTCGGTCTTTCTCGAAAGCTCCGTGGAAAATAAGACCGGGCTTTGTTTCCGCCTCAATCCGAGAATACTGGTAAGATTTCTCAAACCAAAAAACAGCAAAACATGAACTGCGCTTCGCATCTTGTTAATAGTTTAGTGCCGGAAAATGCATAAAAATATATAGTGTATATAAAACATGTGAGTATTGTCATAAAACTAGCATGGAACATAAGAAATTATAGATACGTTTGAGACGTATCATCCCCTAAAGCAATTTGTGGCGCGCCGGACCAAAAAAAAACGATCCAGCCGCGTCCCCCAAACCCGAATTTTGTCCGGCGCGCCCCTATACGGTGTCCGGCGCCCTGAGCCCGTCCCCGTCCCATAGGGGCGTCCGGATGCCGACACAGCGAAAAGCGAGGCGGGGAGTGGCGGGGCCGACCAGTCAGCGGCACAATAAATTTTAACCTAACCGTCGCCTACCTCGTAATACGTCTCCAACGTATCCATAATTTCGTATGTTCCATGCTACTTTTATGATGATACTCACATGTTTTATACACACTTTACATCATTTATACGCATTTTCCGGCACTAACCTATTGACGAGATGCCGAAGGGCCAGTTGCTGTTTTCTGCTGTTTTTGGTTTCAGAAATCCTACAAAGGAAATATTCTTAATCGGACGAAATCAACGCCCAATATCTTATTTTTCCTAAGCTTCCAGAGCACCGAAGAGGGACCAGAGGGATCCAAGGGGCCCCACCCCACCCGGAGGCGCGGCCAAGGGGGGCGCCTATGGTGTGGGTCCCCCAGGACCCCTCCGAGGCTGCCCTTCTGCCTACTTAAAGCCTCCGTCGTGAAAACCCTAAAAACATAAGCCACGGTACGGAAAACCTTCCAGAGCCGCCGCCATCGCGAAACTCCGTTTCGGGGACAGAAGTCTCTGTTCCGGCTTGCCGGACGGGGAATTGCCCCCGGAGTCATCTCCATCGACACCACCGCCATCTTCATCGCCATTGCTGTCTCCCATGATGAGGAGTAGTTCTCCCCCGAGGCTAGGGCTCTACCGGTAGCTATGTGGTTCATCTCTCTCTCCCATGTGATCTTTATGTGATCATGAGCTTTGTATCACTATTAATCTATGTGCTACTCTAGTGATGTTATCAAAGTAGTCTATTCCTCCTCCATGATGTAATGTTGACAGTGTGTGCATCATGTAGTACTTGGCGTAGGTTATGATTGTAATCTCTTGTAGATTATGAAGTTAACTATTACTATTATAGTATTGATGCGATCTATTCCCCCTTTCATAGCTGATTGTTGACAGTGTGCATGCTATGTTAGTACTCGGTCTAAATTGCAACGGTCTATTATGCACTCTAAAGGTTACTTAAATATGAACTCCGGATGTTGTGGAGCTTGTTTACTCCGGCTTGAGGTGTGCTTTTATAGCCCTACACAATGAATGGTGTTTGTTATCCAACAAGAGAGTGTAGAGTAGTTTTATTATGTGATCGTTGTTGAGAGTGTCCACTAGTGAAAGTAGGATCCCTAGGCCTTGTTTCCGAATATCGAATCATCATTTATTTACTGTTCCACTGCATGTTTACTTGCTGCAATATTTATTTCAGATTGTTATTACCACTCATAATCATCCATATTACTTGTATTTCACCATCTCATTGCCGAACTAGTGCACCTATACATCTGACAAGTTTATTAGGTGTGTTGGGAACACAAGAGACTTCTTGTATCGTAATTGCAGGGTTGCTTGAGAGGGATATCTTTGACCTCTACCTCCCTGAGTTCGATAAACCTTGGTGATTCACTTAAGGGAAACTTGCTGCTATTCTACAAACCTCTGCTCTTGGAGGCCCAACACTGTCTACAGGAATAGAATCGTGAGTAGACATCAAGCTATTTTCTGGCGCCGTTGCCGGGGAGGTAAGGTAAAACGTATTCACATCATCCGACTACTAAGCTATTTTCTGGCGCCGTTGCCGGGGAGGTAAGGTAAAAGGTATTCACATCCTCTGACTACTAAGCTATTTCCTAGCACTGTTGCCGGTGTGTGAGTGCTCGAAGCTATTTCCTTTAGATCCTGCAATTATATCTTTTTGTTTCTTGTTTTTATTTTCACTAGTTAGGCTTAATGGAAAACAACAAAAAAATTAGAGATCTTTATGAAATTTATCTTGAGTTAGGACATGAGGTGTTTGAAGAGAAAATTAAAAAACCTATGGAACTTTATATGCATGCTAATGGCAATGTTATTAGTATGAATGCTTTGAACACCATTGTTTCTAATGCTATGGAAAATTCTAAGCTTGGGGAAGCTGGTTTTGATGAGCATGATATTTTTAGTCCCCCAAGAGGAGAAAATTTTCTTTGATGATACTTTGCCTCCCATTTATGATGATTATAATGATAGTGGTATTTTGGTGCCACCTACTATGGAGGATAAAGTTTATTATGATTACAATATGCCTCCTGCATTTGATGATTATGGTGATGAGAATAATAATGATAACTACTTTGTTGAATTTGCTCCCACTACAATTAATAAGAATGACTATGCTTATGTGGAGAGTAATGATACTTTTATGCATGTGAATAAGAATGCTTTATGTGATAGTTATACTGTTGAGTTTGTTCATGATGCTACTGAAAGTTATTATGAGAGGGAAACATGGTTATATGCATCTTAATAATATTAAGTTTCCCCTCTTTATGTTGAGAATCTTGAAGTTACTCGTGTTTTATCATCCTATGCTTGTCACTTTGTTCTTCATGAATTTGTTTATGTACAAGATTCCTTTTCATAGGAAGTGGGTTAGGCTTAAATTTGTTTTGAATTTGCTTTTTCATGCTCTCTTTTGCTACAACTCTTATTTCTTGTGAGAGCATCATTAAAATTACTGAGCCCATCTTAACGGCTATAAAGAAAGCACTTCTTGGGAGATAACCCATGTTTTTATTTTGCTACTGTTTTGTTGTGTCTTGGAAGTTGTTACTACTGTATCAACCTCTC
This sequence comes from Lolium multiflorum, assembly GCA_030979885.1. Taxonomy (NCBI): domain Eukaryota; kingdom Viridiplantae; phylum Streptophyta; class Magnoliopsida; order Poales; family Poaceae; genus Lolium; species Lolium multiflorum. Next base: position 406,177,380 of record CM061750.1, read on the forward strand.
CTTATCTTTATTTTATTGCATTGTTGTGCCAAGTAAAGTCTTTGATAGTAAGGTTGATACTAGATTTGGATTACTGCACAGAAACAGATTTCTTGCTGTCACGAATTTGAGTAGAATTTTCTGTAGGTAACTCAGAAAAATCTGCCAATTTACATGAGTGATCCTCAGATATGTACGCAACTTTCATTCAATTTGAGCATTTTCATCTGAGCAAGTTAAGTGCCTCTAAAAAATTCGTCTTTACGGACTGTTCTGTTTTGACAGATTCTGCCTTTTATTTCGCATTGCCTCTTTTGCTATGTTGAATGGATTTCTTTGTTCCATTAACTTTCAGTAGCTTTGTGCAATGTCCAGAAGTGTTAAGAATGATTATGTCACCTCTGAATATGTGAATTTTTGATTATGCACTAACCCTCTAATGAGTTTGTTTTGAGTTTAGTGTGGAGGAAGTTTTCAAGGGTCAAGAGAGGAGGATGATACAATATGATCAAGAAGAGTGAAAAGTCTAACCTTGGGGATGCCCCCGTGGTTCATCCGTGCATATTCCAAGAAGAATCAAGCGTCTAAGCTTGGGGATGCCCAAGGCATCCCCTTCTTCCTCAACAACTTATCAGGTCACTTCTAGTGAAACTATATTTTTATTCCGTCACATCTTATGTGCTTTACTTGGAGCGTCTGTGTGCTTTTATTTTCGTTTTGTTATCTTAGTTCTCTGAATAAATCGGATCCTATCATGCTTGTGTGGGAGAGAGACACGCTCCGCTTTTTCATTTGAACACTTGTGTTCTTCGTTTTACTTTTAATGTTCATGGCGAAGGTTGAAAACTGCTTCGTTCATTGCTATTTGGTTGGAAACATAAAATGCTTCATGTGGTAATTGGTATATGGTCTTGAATAATTTGATACTTGGCAATTGTTTTGCTCAATAGATCATGTTTAAGCTCTTGCATCATGTACTTTGCACCTATTAGTGCAGAACCGTAGAGCTTGTTGAAATTTGGTTTGCATGATTGGTCTCTCTAAAGTCTAGATATTTTCTGGTGAAGTGTTTGAACAACAAGGAAGATAATGTAGAGTCTTATAATGCTTGCAATATGTTCTTATGTAAGTTTTGATGTACCGGTTCATACTTGTGTTTGCTTCAAACAACCTTGCTAGCCAAAGCCTTGTACCGAGAGGGATTGCTTCTCGTGCATCCAAAACCTTGAGCCAAAAACTATGCCATTTGTGTCCACCATACCTACCTACTATGTTGTATTTCTCTGCCATTCCAAAGTAAATTGTTTGAGTGCTACCTTAAAAACTTCATTCATTGTCTTTACAATACATAGCTCATGGGAAAATAGCCTTAAAAACTATTGTGGTAAAGAATATGTAGCTTATGTATCTTATTTCTTATAAGTTGCTTGTTGAGCGGTAACCATGTTTCTGGGGACGCCATCAACTATTACACCTTTGTTGAATATCATGTGAGTTGCTATGCATGTTCGTCTTGTCTGAAGTAAGGGTGATTTATCATGATCAAATGGTTTGAGTATGCATATTGTTAGAGAAGAACATTGGGCCGCTAACTAAAGCCATGTATCATGGTGGAAGTTTCAGTTTGGACATTAATCCTCAATCTCTTATGAGAATATTATTTGTTGTTGAATGCTTATGCATTAAAGAGGAGTCCATTATCTGTTTTCTATGTTGTCCCGGTATGGATGTCCTAAGTTGAGATCTATCAAAAATGACAAATCAAATGCGATCTATCTCCTTGGACCTTTGTGAAGGAGATATGCCCAAGAGGCAATAATAAAAGTGGTTATTATATATCTTTATGTTTATGATAAATGTTTATATATCATGCTATAATTGTATTAACCGAAACATTAGTACATGTGTGATATGTAGACAACAAAGAGTCCCTAGTATGCCTCTTAACTAGCTTGTTGATTAATGGATGATTAGTTTCATAATCATGAACATTGGATGTTATTAATAACAAGGTTATATCATTGTATGAATGATGTAATGGACACACCCAATTAAGCATAGCATAAGATCACGTCATTAAGTTATTTGCTATAAGCTTTCGATACATAGTTACCTAGTCCTTATGACCATGAGATCATGTAAATCACTTATGCCGGAAAGGTACTTTGATTACACCAAACGCCACCGCGTAAATGGGTGGTTATAAAGGTGGGATTAAGTATCCGGAAAGTATGAGTTGAGGCATATGGATCAACAGTGGGATTTGTCCATCCCGATGACGGATAGATATACTCTGGGCCCTCTCGGTGGAATGTCGTCTAATGTCTTGCAAGCATATGAATAAGTTCATAAGAGACCACATACCACGGCACGAGTAAAGAGTACTTGTCAGGAGACGAGGTTGAACAATGTATAGAGTGATACCGATGATCAAACCTCGGACAAGTAAAATATCGCGTGACAAAGGGAATTGGTATCGTATGTGAATGGTTCATTCGATCACTGAAGTCATCGTTGAATATGTGGGAGCCATTATGGATCTCCAGATCCCGCTATTGGTTATTGGTCGGAGTGAGTACTCAACCATGTCCGCATAGTTCGCGAACCGTAGGGTGACACACTTAAGGTTTGATGTTGAAATGGTAGAACTTGAATATGGAATGGAGTTCGAATATTTGTTCGGAGTCCCGGATGAGATCCCGACATCACGAGGAGTTCCGGAATGGTCCGGAGAATAAGATTCATATATAGGAAGTCATATTCCAAGTTTGGAAATGATCCGGTGCATTTATGGAAGGTTCTAGAAGGTTCTAGAAAAGTCCGGAAGAAATCACCATGGAAAGTAGAGTCCCGGAGGGACTCCACCTTGCATGACCAGCCAACCCTAAAGGGGAGGAGTCCAAGGTGGACTCCCCTAGGGTGGCCGGCCAACCCACCTCAAGGAAAGGTGGGAGTCCCACCTTGGGTAGGACTCCCTCCTTGAGTAGGTTTCCCACATATGGGAGGTTTTAGTGTTGGGGTCTTATTCGAAGACTTGGACTAGAACTCTTGGGGCTTCCACCTATATAATGAGGGGCATAGGAGAGGGGGCTGACCACTTCAAGCCTCAGCCTTGGCCGCACCCCTTAGAGGGCCGGCGCCCAACCCCCCTCTCTCCCCAAACCCTAGCGGTCTCTCTCCTCCACCACATCCCGCACGCTTAGCGAAGCTCCGCCGGATTTCTCCACCACCACCGACACCACGCCGTCGTGCTGTCGGATTCAAGAGGAGCTACTACTTCCGCTGCCCGCTGGAACGGGGAGGTGGACGTCGTCTTCATCAACAACCGAACGTGTGACCGAGTACGGAGGTGCTGCCCGTTCGTGGCGCCGGAAGCGATCGTGATCAAGATCTTCTACGCGCTTTTGCAAGCGGCAAGTGAACGTCTACCGTAGCAACAAGAGCGTACTCTTGTAGGCTTTGGAATCTCTTCAAGGGTGAGACTCGATAAACCCCTCGTTGCTACCGTCTTCTAGATTGCATCTTGGCTTGGATTGCGTGTTCGCGGTAGGAATTTTTTTGTTTTCTATGCAACGTTATCTTTCACTTTGTACAGGCGGCATAGAGGTACCCCTTTGTGACACTTGGTTGAAACATATGTAATGCAATGATAATCCATGGAAATCCAAGCTAATTAGGACAAGGTGCGAACACTATTGGTATTCTATGCATGAGGCTTGCAACTTATAGGATGTCTTATGCATAACACATATGAATTATTACTACCGTTGACAAAATTGTTTCTATGTTTTCGAAATAAAAGCTCTAGCACAAAAATAGTAATCCATGCTTCCCTCTGCGAAGGGCCATTCTTTTACTTATTGTTGAGTCAGTTTACCTACTTCCTTCCATCTTAGAAGCAAACACTTGTGTCAACTGTGCATTGATTCTTACATACTTACTTATTTGCATTCATCATATTACTTTGTGTTGACAATTATCCATGAGATATACATGTTACAAGTTGAAAGCAATTGCTGAAACTTATATCTTCCTTTGTGTTGCTTCAAAACTTTCTACTAAGAATCTATTGCTTTATGAGTTAACTCCTATGCAAGTCTTATTGATGCTTGTCTTGAAAGTACTATTCATGAAAAGTCTTTGCTATATGATTCAGTTGTTTATTCATTGTCTTTACCATTGCTTTGAATCACTTCATTCATCTCATATGCTTTACAATAGTATTGATCAAGATTATGATAGTAGCATGTCACTTCAGAAATTATCCTTGTTATCGTTTATCTACTCGAGGGCGAGTAGGAACTAAGCTTGGGGATGCTGATACGTCTCCAACGTATCCGTAATTTCTTATGTTCCATGCTACTTTTATGATGATACTCACATGTTTTATACACACTTTACTTCATTTATACGCATTTTCCGGCACTAACCTATTGACGAGATGCCGAAGGGCCAGTTGCTGTTTTCTGCTGTTTTTGGTTTCAGAAATCCTACAAAGAAAATATTCTCGAAATCGGACGAAATCAACGCCCAATATCTTATTTTTCCCGGAAGCTTCCAGAGCACCGAAGAGGGGCCAGAGGGGAGCCAAGGGGGCCCCACCCCTATGGTGTGGGTCCCCCAGGACCCCTCCGAGGCTGCCCTTCCGCCTACTTAAAGCCTCCGTCGCGAAAACCCTAAAAACATAAGCCACGACGGAAAACCTTCCAGAGCCGTCGCCATCGCGAAACTCCGTTTCGGGGGACAAAAGTCTCGTTCACACCTGACGGGAATTGCCCCCAGAGTCATCTCCATCGACACCAACGCCATCTTCATCGCCATTGTTGTCTCCCATGATGAGGAGGGAGTAGTTCTCCCCCGAGGCCGAGGGCTCTACCGGTAGCTATGTGGTTCATCTCTCTCTCCCATGTGATCTTTATGTGATCATGAGCTTTGTATCACTATTAATCTATGTGCTACTCTAGTGATGTTATCAAAGTAGTCTATTCCTCCTCCATGATGTAATGTTGACAGTGTGTGCATCATGTAGTACTTGGCGTAGGTTATGATTGTAATCTCTTGTAGATTATGAAGTTAACTATTACTATTATAGTATTGATGCGATCTATTCCCCCTTTCATAGCTGAAGTTGACAGTGTGCATGCTATGTTAGTACTCGGTCTAAATTGCAACGGTCTATTATGCACTCTAAAGGTTACTTAAATATGAACTCCGGATGTTGTGGAGCTTGTTTACTCCGGCTTGAGGTGTGCTTTTATAGCCCTACACAATGAATGGTGTTTGTTATCCAACAAGAGAGTGTAGAGTAGTTTTATTATGTGATCATTGTTGAGAGTGTCCACTAGTGAAAGTAGGATCCCTAGGCCTCGTTTCCGAATATCGAATCATCGTTTATTTACTGTTCCACTGCATGTTTACTTGCTGCAATATTTATTTCAGATTGTTATTACCACTCATAATCATCCATATTACTTGTATTTCACTATCTCTTCACCGAACTAGTGCACATATACATCTGACAAGTGTATTAGGTGTGTTGGGGACACAAGAGACTTCTTGTATCGTAATTGCAGGGTTGCTTGAGAGGGATATCTTTGACCTCTACCTCCCCGAGTTCGATAAACCTTGGGTGATTCACTTAAGGGAAACTTGCTGCTGTTCTACAAACCTCTGCTCTTGTAGGCCCAACACTGTCTACAGGAATAGAAGCGTTAGTAGACATCACCTCGCGACGGAAGTTATTGGCGCGCAGCGACGGTGCAGTTCCCGCAGAGGCGCAGCACGACGCGTCCCGTCGCGCCTAGCTCTGCGTGCCGGCGTTAATGAGCGCCACCGCTCCTCCGCCTCCCTCCGGCCTATAAAAGGGCCGCCTCTCATCGTCCCTCTCACACACAAACCCTAGCGCCTCTCTGATACGTCCAATTTGCATCACTATTTTATATCATAATTTGCTGTTATTCATTGATATATTTCATATTGGGACACAATACTTATGTTATTTCATCTATTTTGCATGTTTCATCATTATTGGAGGATCAAGCACCGGAGCCAGGATTCTGCTGGAAAAAGCACCGTCAGAACGCAATATTTCGGAAGATCAACTGTGGAAGGAAATTATACCAAAAATCCTATTTTTCAAGATGACGAAGGAAGCCAGAAGGAGGAGCCAGCTGGACCCAGGGGTGGGCCCACACCATAGGGCGGCGCGGCCCATGGCCTGGCCGCGCCACCATGTGGTGTGGGGGCCCCACAGCCCCTTTCGCCTCCTTTTCTTCGCGAAACCCTTCGTCCCGAAGACCTAAGCCACGCAGGGTACCTCGCGAAGAGTTACAACCGCCTCCGGGGCGGAGAACACCAGAGAGAAGAGCTCTCCGGCGGGCAGGAGTCCGCGGGGAAATTCTCCGGGAGGGGGAAATCGACGCCATCGTCACCGTCATCGAGCTGGACATCATCTCCATCACCATCATCATCATCTCCACCATCATCACCGCCGTCTCCACCGCTGGACACCGTCACCGCCGTAGCAATTTGGGTTTGATCTTGATTGTTTGATAGGGGAAACTCTCCCGGTATCGATCTCTACTTGTTGTTGATGCTATTGAGTGAAACCATTGAACCAAGTTTATGTTCAGATTGTTATTCATCATCATATCACCTCTGATCATGTTCCATATGATGTCTCGTGAGTAGTTCGTTTAGTTCTTGAGGACATGGGTGAAGTCTAAATGTTAGTAGTGAACTATGGTTGAGTAATATTCAATGGTATGATATTTAAGTTGTGGTGTTATTCTTCTAGTGGTGTCATGTGAACGTCGACTACATGACACTTCACCATTTATGGGCCTAGGGGAATGCATCTTGTATTCGTTTGCCAATTGCGGGGTTGCCGGAGTGACAGAAACCTAAACCCCCGTTGGTATATCGATGCAGGAGGGATAGCAGGATCTCAGAGTTTAAGGTTGTGGTTAGATTTATTCTTAATTACTTTCTTGTAGTTGCGGATGCTTGCAAGGGGTATAATCACAAGTATGTATTAGTCCTAGGAAGGGCGGTACATTAGCATAGGTTCACCCACACAACACTTATCATAACAATGAAGATTATTTAGCCGTATGTAGCGAAAGCACTAGACTAAAATCCCGTGTGTCCTCGAGAACATTTGGTCATTATAAGTAAACAAACCGGCTTGTCCTTTGTGCTAAAAGGATTGGGCCACTCGCTTTGTTACTCTCGCACTTTACTTACTCGTACTTTATTCAACTGTTACATCAAAACCCCCTGATCGATAATTTCTTATGTTCTATGCCATATTATTGATGATTCCTACATGTTTTATGCACACTTTATGTCATATTCGTGCATTTTCTGGAACTAACCTATTAACAAGATGCCGAAGTGCCTTCTGTTTTTTTGGTTTCAGAAATCCTAGTAACGAAATATTCTCGAATTGACAAACGAAGACCCAGTCCTATTTTTCCCCGAGCTTCCAGACCGAAGAGCATACGAAGTGGGGCCACGAGGTGGCGACACCAAGGCGGCGCGGCCAAGGGGGGCCCGCGCCGCCCTATGGTGTGGGCCCCTCGTGGCCCCGACTCTGCCCTTCCGCCTACTTAAAGCCTCCGTCGCGAAACCCCCGATGCGAAAAACCACGATACGGAAAACCTTACCGAGACGCCGCCGCCGCCGATCCCATCTCGGGGGATTCTCGAGATCTCTCCGGCACCCCCGCCGGAGAGGGGATTCATCTCCCGGAGGACTCTACACCGCCATGGTCGCCTCCGGAGTGATGAGTGAGTAGTTCACCCTGGACTATGGGTCCATAGCAGTAGCTAGATGGTTGTCTTCTCCTCATTGTGCTTCATTGTTGGATCTTGTGAGCTGCCCAACATGATCAAGATCATCTATCTCGTAATTCTATATGTTGTGTTTGTCGGATCCGATGGATAGAGAATACCATGTCATGAATTATCAAGTTATTACATATGTGTTGTTTATGATCTTGCATGCTCTCCGTTACTTAGTAGAGGCTCTGGCCAAGTTTTTGCTCTTAACTCCAAGAGGGAGTATTTATATCGAGAGTGGGTTCATGCCCCCAGGATGTGAATTACACAGCCATAACCTTGGACAGTGTTGCCACTACCAGGGATAAAACATTGGCGCTATGTCCGAGGATGTAGTTGTTGATTACATTACGCACCATACTTAATGCAATTGTCTCGTTAGCAACTTAATACCGGAGGGGGTTCGATGATAACCCGAAGGTGGACTTTTTAGGCATAGATGCGGGATGCGGTCTATGTACTTTGTCGTAATGCCCAATTAAATCTCACTATACTTATCATGTCATGTATGTGCATTGTTATGCTCTCTCTATTTGTCAATTGCCCGACTGTAATTTGTTCACCCAACATGCTTTTATCTTATGGGAGAGACACCTCTAGTGAACTGTGGACCCCGCCCATTCTTTAATACTGAAATACAAATCTGCTGCAATACTTGTTTTACTATTTTCTCTGCAAACAATCATCTTCCACACAATACGGTTAATCCTTTGTTACAGCAAGCCGGTGAGATTGACAACCTCCACTGTTTCGTTGGGGCAAAGTACTTTGGTTGTGTTGTGCAGGTTCCACGTTGGCGCCGGAATCCCTGTTGTTGCGCACATCCCGCCGCCATCAACCTTCAACGTGTTTCTCTCCTGGTTCGATAAACCTTGGTTTCTTTCTCGAGGGAAACTTGCCGCCGTGCGCATCATACCTTCCTCTTGGGGTTGCCCAACGAACGTGTGAAATACACGCCATCAAGCTCTTCTGCGCCCGTTGTCGGGGAGATCAAGACACGCAGTAGAGACTGTAATATCCCAGGTATTGGGGTTACAAAAATAGAGGAAACAGATGTGTGCATTGTATTCATGCATAGAAAATCCGGGGAATTTTCGCGCTTTTGTTTAAAACTATCAAAGTGATCAGGTTTCTCTTGCATCGGTGGAATTGAGTTAGTCATCGATGTGAGTGCGATAAATCTCGACATGACCTTTGATTTCCGTGTTTTGGGAAGAACAAATTTGAATACAAATCAAATATGAATAATATGAATTCAAATAGAAATTGAATTGAATTTGAATTCCAAACTATAATATGAAATACAATATGTAAAATTTAACACTTTTGATAATTCATAACAAAAATTTAAACTTATTACAATTTAATCATTTACAAGTTACAAAAGAAAAAAAAGGAAATTACAAAAGAATAAAAGAAAACCCTAAACTAAATCTTCTATTCCTTCTTCTTATTATTCCATCCTCAAAACAAACAACAAAGACAAAAGAGAATGGTGATACGATTAAAATGTCGCCATCATCAAGGATGAGGCATTTTGATATTGGAACTCAACTACTAGACATTAGGAATTTGTCCTAATATCTAAATTGTAGATTAGAGGGATCAATTTCAATCTATAAGCAGCTTTGGGAATCATGTATCATCTCTGGATCATAAGAAAAAAAAATGGATCATTTTGTATCATTAGGCAACAATGAGCAAATAGGCAACAGGGTTAAGTGACCACATATGATCCATATCAAAGAAGGGACAAGGGCAACAATATTTGATCCCCTTATTGTAGGCAACAAAGGCAACTAATTAATCCCTCTAACCTAGTCAAGTTCCTATTTAAACAAGCCACATATTTAAAACCACTAATTCACCATTGACATAAAATGGTCAAGATGAATTTATAGCCACACAGACCAAAGCCTACATTATTTGTTTCAGTCCATGTTTAAAATCCATAGTTCAATGCCCAACAAAATATCCACACCCAATAAGGTTAATCCACTTGGTAGTCAAGAAAGAAAGGAAGGCAGGGATAAGGATCACCCCAGCCGTTGCTTGCACAAGGAAGAAGAGAAGATCAACTTTGTAGCATACACTAGAATAGGGCCACTTGCAAGCAAAGATACTCAACACATGCAAACTGTGTTTTCACCCACAAAGAAATAGCCAACGGTATATAAACAAGACATAGGCTGTACCAATGCTCCTTTGACACTCACAAACGCAAAGCCCAGCCAGCCATCATTCGCACTAGCAAAAGACACCAGGAAATCAAGAACAACATCAATAAACTTATTATCAACATATGCATGATCTCACAAACAAGGGCACACTCATATTTAGAAACTAGCACACCAAGATCAAGAATAGATCATCAAGATCAAGCAAGATCAAGAAGCTAGGAGGTGGAGGTTATCCACAAGAAGAAGAATAGCTCAAGGGCCGTAACCAGCTACCAAACTACAAAAGTGTAGCAGGTAGAAACCAACATTTAAATCAATAAATCATGCAGTATCTGTTCTTAGCTTTTACATAGCCACACCAGGAATATAAGGGAAATAATACACATCACTTAAATCCAACCACCCTGCAACTGGAGTTAGTCCAGGAGGATTAGAAGGATTGTTTTCCCTCAGATCTGCATAGTGGTGCTATGCAATATTCCTCACAGAGAATTTTGTAGACTATAAATAGTATCTCGTCTTATCAAAAGGAAGTGCCTCAGCCTTTGCATCATTGCATGGGCAACCAAATCAAGATAATGTATGTTCTTATCAGTTACTAGCCAAAAGAGAGAAAGCCAGGGAGTTGGCCAAGCAAATTCCTTTGCACCACCACATACACATATAGGATATTTCACACACAAGATGATTACATGATCATTGAATCATCTGGAATCCAACAGCAATGCCATCAGAAATATACATGTGTGGGCCAATAGGTCAAGCACAAAATGTGTTCTTATCAGCTTTAACCAAGCCCAAGTAAAGCACAACAGTTCAAAGCACCTCCCCGTACAATATCAGCTGACCATTGAGAGCTACCAAAAAGATAGTTGTACTTGTTTTACCGAATCAAAGCCATAATAAATTGTATGTAAGCTCACAATTAAGCCACCAAGCAAAGCATCTATCAAAGCAATAATAGTTGCATCTTACATGACTAAGCTCAACAAGGATTACACAGTAGTAGGAATGAGTAGTGTATATTCAGTTTGACAGAGATAGTATGTCAGGCACCACATAGAACATATAGCAATGATCATTGAACCAGAGTATTAAGCCCACACCTCACCGATTCAAGATGCACATAAACCACTGGAGCTAGACCATAAGCATATCCAGCACATAATCAAATCATAACATTGGAGCACACCAACAATTGGGCATATGCAGAGAAGGGATGAAGATTGTTGCTCACAAAGCATTTAATAGAGGAAAAGGCCGACGCCGGGTTGTTCAAGGCACCACCCGCCAAGCGTCGAGATGAAATAATCATCACCAGACAACACCATTCCCCACCAGTATCACCACCGCACACCGACGCCGGTTGTAGCCGAGACGCCCGCCGGCGTCGAGGATGCAAGAGGTCACCACCAATCCCACACCGGGCCACCAAGACAACAAGACTGCAACACCACACCACTAATTCACCGTCATGATGCAATCGGGCCGCGGCGGAGTCGGCAATACGCGACCGAGCTATCTGTGGGTTAAGGCCACCGTGAGGTACGCGTGTGAGAGGGGCGGAGCCAAGGCACAGATGGCAGGGAGGTCCAAGGCGGAGCACGCCTGGGGCAGCATCATAGGAGGAGGTCATGGCCAAAGCAGAAGCAAACGGTGTGAACCGCCGTTGACCACTAGGGTTTCCGGGGTCATGGGCGAGCAACTGGGGGCATAGAAATCAAATCGAAGAAAGGGTTTCAAAGAGCATGAGGAGGCGGAGCAGGGCCGACCAACGGCGGCTCCAGAATCGGCCGGCGACGGCCGTAATAGGAGGCGGCTAGGGATCTGCGAGGGGCGCGTGGGGCGCACAGCGAGGTCGCCGGGGTTTTGATGGAGAAGAAAGGTGAGAGAACGGCGAAGCCTCGCGGGCGAGCGGCGGCGCCGGGGTCGGCCAGCAACTGGCCGGCGATGACGGCCGGAACGACATCGGCAAGCGCCATCGCCAGGAGGGGAACGAGCGAGCTCGTTCTCGTGAACGAGTGCGAGTGAGGGCAGGAGAGTAGGGTCGGGTTGCCCGACCCAACCGACTCTGCCTGACTAAAGGCCAGTCCTGACACAGCCATTGGGCCAGCCCAACATACCATTTGGTCTATATTTTTTTTAGGAAAAACCTTTAGACCTTTAGGTAAATAAGAAATAAAACTATAAATAGAAGTGGGTATCATAAAAATACCTCTATAATAATAATATAAAACAAACACTTTAAAATTAAAAGAACAATAACATGAATATTCCTCTAAATTTTAGAAGACCAATTTTACTCTTAAGCTATTAAGACCTAAATACTAAAAATATAATTTCCTTGTTTCTATTTTTCACCTCAATAAAATAGTAAATATTACTTCGTATTAAAATACCACAATTGTTCCATATGGTTATGTTTAATCATATTAGAATCCTAATTGATCCTTACTTCTACTATTAATTAAAAAAAACACTAAACCCTAATAGTATTTATCATATTTTATTAAGTCTTATAAAAAATATATAATGCCAAATCCAATATTAATTTTATTTCAAAGTTATTAATAACTTCAACTTTATAATCAAGTTATTAACTTAAGAACTATATAGTAATTAGGAAACCCTAATTCCATTTGAATAAAATTACAACCTCATCATTTCATGTGAAACCCTAAAACCCTAAATTCACTTAGAACCCTAGCTCCATTATTACATGTGAACCCTAATTTGCTTCCAACCCTAACCCTAGGTTAGAATATATGATCATGATACTTTCTTTTCATTCATAGAACTATAATTGCAACTAAATACTTGTCATGTCTTCATAAAATAATAGAGACCTGCCACTAATAAAATGGTATCCCATATGTTCATCTTCATTAGACCTAAATGATCAAGTAGGATCAACCAAGTGCAAAACCCTAGTTCCTATTCCCAAGACCACCATCCTTAACTATCCATGATTAGCATCACAACATTGTGATGAATCCTAATAGTAACCATGATTGATGATTACCTTACATTCCATACTCCACTAAACCCTACTAGTGTGAGATATTTATGAACCATCCTATTTAGGAACCAAACATTCTTTACTTAGTGAATGCAATAGCAAACCCTAGACAACCTCAACCTTAATTGTAATACTTCTTATTACTTAAGAAGTATGTTCTTCAAAAGTTATTCTTTCGAAGAAGATAAGGAATCATCATGAACCCTGCCTAATAGGACCTATAGACAATAGCCATCTATCACTAGTAAGGTATAACCAACCCAGATAGCACCCATGTGTAATTAATTGCTTAAGTTGCTTATGCTTAAGTAAAACCAATCAAGCCTAGTTGCTGATGAATCCAACTATGTTGTGATCCATCTAATACTTACTCCAGAAATTAGTTGAAACCATAGTAAACCATAGAACTCCACAACCCTAATTATCATACTTGTTCTTTATTAAAGAACATGTTCTTCAAAAGTTATTCTTTTGAAGTATATGATAATTAATCATTAACCATGCCATATAGTGCTAAAACCAACCACTATTCATTACATGTTAGGATTATACCAAATGTTATTGTTGTGTGCTATTAGTGTTATTATTATGATTTATTACAGCACCTGTTTATGATACCAAGCAACCAATCATTAATAAGAACCTTGTTTGTAAATCACTTTAAAAGTGCAACACACCCTACACCAATCATACCAACTTACTAATCCTAAATCATCGAGGTTAGGTCACGCTTAGAGCGATTGCATCTCATTCTTATGCATTATTGCATCCTTGCCACTCTTTTAAACATCGTCCTTACCGGACGATGATGCTATTTCAGAATTTGGAGTTATTGCGATCAAGACCTTGCCTGCATAATCTTGCAGTCAAGAGAGGCAAGTTCATCGTTTGCTCATGTCATTTGAGTATCTTTATCAAATTACTTGCAAAGTACTATGATTATCACTATTGCATAAAAACCAAAACCACTACTTTCATAACTATGAATATGACTATGTGGTGGGCAATGGAACCATGGATTGTGTTGATATGGTGGAGGTTCCATTGCAAGGGTTTATATCCATCTAGGATTAAACAACAAATGTCGCCAGTGATTCTTGTGCCGTAATACCCGTGTTAACCATAAGATCCGGAGTGGGACGGAGTAGTCAAAAGTGTTTCCACCTCTCGTTCATCAACGGATGCGCTTACCGTAGCAGTTGTATCTGGCGGAACAACCGGAGGGTGGGGATCCCATTCTAATTCCCCACGGTAAAGCATTGCTTGCCGTAGCAGTTGTGTCTTGCGGAACAACCGGAGGGTGGGGATCCCATTCTAATTCCCCACGGTAATGCGGTCTATGATGGGTTGCAGCTACCGGCGTAGGAGTGTATGGTAGAGCCCAGCACTGTCGTCGTGGTCGGGGTCCACCCTGAAATTACGGGAATAATGGGACCGGCGTGGACCCAGGGTCGGGGCATGCAACAAAGGGTGGGTGTTCGAGGTAGCGGAGGAACATGATTGGCTAGACCTTATACCGGGCCTCACACCAAAGGAAGTGTGGACGGGTAACGTGCTCGGTTGGCAACAAGGTTAAGATCTCTTATGGGTAAAGCAACACACCTCTGCAGAGTGTAAAGAACCGTGACCTGTCACTCCCTGTTCCGGGATATGGAATGCGAACGCGGCCGGAAAGGAGCTCCATGAAGTTCTAGTAAACCGGTGAAGGCTGACGGACATAGTTCTTCTGAATAAAAGCAACCTTTTGAAGAAATGGTTATGAAAACTTGCATTGGTATTAGACTTTCTGGTCTAATGCCGTAGCTAAAACACCTCTTTCCTATAATGAACTTGTTGAGTACGCTCGTACTCATCCCACTCTTAAATCCCCTGCTTAGATATGGAGGCATCGAAGGAGGATCTAAAGGCAACTCGAAGACCGAGGAGTCGACAACTACTTCAAGAGACAGGACCCTGTCAGAGGAGCCAGATACCACATCCATCAAGGAGAAAACCTAGTTTAGCCATAGAAGGGAACTAGCTTCCTAAACCTAGCTCCTACTTAGCTAGAATCTATTCATAGCCTCTATAGATAGATAAATACTCTACAAATAGAGTTCGTGATAGGATTAGACTACGAGTCGTTCTTCTGGAGTTAATTTGCAGATTTACCTCATTGTAAAGTAGGAGGTTGTGCTGATCTTATGTAACAGAGTATGTATGTAATTCTATAGACATGCCTTGGACCCGCATATGTTTCTGTTGTACCACTCTGAGCGATATAATACTAGTGGAACGATGTTTCATTGGTGTTATATCAGACTTGCATACTACACCATGCAGTGGTATGCTGGGTCACCACAGTTGGTATCAGAGCAAATGCTTTGACCCTAGGATTAAAACCCTTTAAAGGAGACCTATAGGATTGGTAGTGTCTATAGGAAGTTGTCCTAGGTAAACCAAATCTTCTTATGACTTGAGATGGATATTCACTTGAGAATAATCCTGACACACTTGAGTCAACATTTCTTACCTATATTTCCTAAGTAATGTTAGCTAGCTAATCTCAAATTATGTAGGATACTCTTAAGACCCTAAAATAATTATGAGTAGACCACAGTTGGTATACAATACATGGTAGTCCAAAGAGAGGATACAACCATAAGGAAGATATCCTAGTGGAAGATGTGTACCAACATATGTTATGATTAAGTAAGAGTTATCCAGACTGGTAATAGGAGTTATATCAATTGATGAAGACAATTAAGATATCCTAATAGAAGATGTAGACCAAGTTAAGTAATGAGTAAGTAAATATATCTAAACTTGTGAAACAACTGATAGTAAGTGATACAAACAAGTAATATAAGGTAGTATAGACCATGATGAGTCAATCATGGGAAGTAAGAAAGAGAGATAGGAATAAAATATGTCTACTTACATGGTAGAATTGTTAACTATATATGATTCACCTGAGAATCATTATGTGATAGCCTAGAACCTCATAAATATTTAGGAGGAGAACAATAAGAAGCCAGTTGTTCAACAATAGTGCAAGAATTGTGTTCCAAAACCATGGGAAGTGTGCCAAGCACATCATGACCATAGTCTTACGATAGTATAAACACTTGGAAGTATAGGAGCTATATTTCCGATAGTTATGTGTTTAGAATAGCCCTGTTAGAACCTAAACATATCATGTGAGGTAGTCCTCAACAAAATGGAAGCTAAGTTAGTACTTCCAAAGAAAATTAGGTTAACCTTAACTATCCTAGACCACTTTGTTTCAAGTTTATCTCATTGCAAATGTGCAATTAAGGTAAAGGTTGAGACAAATAGTAGAATCCCATATATTCGTGCTAAGTATCACGATATAAACCTATATTATGTGGTGTTATATACTACACATCTCAGCCTGATGTTTAGAGATGTCTTACTCAACTATTATATTCAGGCTTATGATGGTGTGTATTATAAGCACAAAGCTGAATCTTCTTGGATTTTATTGGATTTTCATTGATTGACTAGATCCATACATGAAGTTTGACTTTGATATGCAAATGCATGTTGCTATATCAAGTTCTGACTTGATGCTATAGATCTAGAGGGTAATAGTATTCGTGTGAGGAAGCGACGAATTCTGGAAGATTCCGAAGACAAGATGAAGGTTCATCGGAGAAATGAAGTAAAGTTGTGGGAAGTAACCACAATACTCTGAAAGAAGTACCAATCAAAACTCATGCTTTACCCAACAGAGGAGTACTTTAGTACATAAGAAGCATGAAGGTGAGAAATATGATGATTATGGTGAAGCTCAAGCAGATCCCTAGTCATCATGGAAGAGGGAATGCATGGGAAATCACTTCGGATACTATATTCATAGTGTCAGCTAGTGGTTTTCTTGCAAAATAAACCCTGAATGAAGGAAGATGATATATGAAACCATAGCAGATATAAGAAGACCATAGTTGATATCAGAAGACCACAATTGGTATAGGATCAATACTGCGAGATAAAGTAGAAGATGTCTCGTCCAGTTGATCAGAACCTATAATAGAATCCATTTTTAGATATCAAATAGCCACAGTTGGTATAATAACCACAGCTGGTATCAGTTGGTATTACAAATAGTCCACGATTTAATTAGTTGTAACAAAAGTTTGTGAACAAATAAAAATCTTGTCAGCCAAATAGCTAGATCTATAAAAATTAGTCGAAGGATTCACATTGGAGGTCCACAATTGAGTGGATACACCACAAACATTCTTCGTGAGACCTTAGAAGAGTACAAACCATAAGCTAGACCAGACCAATATTCTAACCATAAGTCCAATGGTTGGAAGAAAAGGAGTTGAAGACCATAAGAAAACTCTAAGGGGTAGAGTAAAGATTGAGTTGGATGTACAGTAACTCAATACTTTAAGCTATATAGAAGCAGAAGGTCTGAACTGAGAGGAAGTTCGATCTTATTTTCATAAGATTGTTGAACAGTACTTTCAGAAGTATGTCAGACCAGAAGCCGAGGTTTATACCTCGAGGAAGTAAGAAGTGTGATGGCGTGTATTTCACACGTTCGTTGGGCAACCCCAAGAGGAAGGTATGATGCGCACAGCAGCAAGTTTTCCCTCAGAAAGAAACCAAGGTTTATCGAACCAGGAGGAGCCAAGAAGCACGTTGAAGGTTGATGGCGGCGGGATGTAGTGCGGCGCAACACCAGAGATTCCGGCGCCAACGTGGAACCGCACAACACAACCAAAGTACTTTGCCCCAACGAAACAGTGAGGTTGTCAATCTCACCGGCTTGCTGTAACAAAGGATTAACCGTATTGTGTGGAAGATGATTGTTTGCAGAGAAAATAGTAAAAACAAGTATTGCAGCAGATTTGTATTTCAGTATTAAAGAATGGACCGGGGTCCACAGTTCACTAGAGGTGTCTCTCCCATAAGATAAAAGCATGTTGGGTGAACAAATTACAGTCGGGCAATTGACAAATAGAGAGGGCATAACAATGCACATACATGACATGATAAGTATAGTGAGATTTAATTGGGCATTACGACAAAGTACATAGACCGCCATCCAACTGCATCTATGCCTAAAAAGTCCACCTTCAGTTATCATCCGAACCCCCTCCAATTAAGTTGCAAACAACAGATAATTGCATTAAGTATGGTGCGTAATGTAATCAACAACTACATCCTTGGACATAGCGCCAATGTTTTATCCCTAGTGGCAACAGCACAACACAACCTTAGGGGTTTCT
Source organism: Lolium multiflorum (assembly GCA_030979885.1). NCBI lineage: Eukaryota > Viridiplantae > Streptophyta > Magnoliopsida > Poales > Poaceae > Lolium > Lolium multiflorum. The sequence continues at coordinate 406,195,642 of CM061750.1, forward strand.
GTCACTCCCCTGTGTCAATGCAGGCATGAACCCACTATCGAGCATAAGTACTCCCTCTTGGAGTTAAAAGCATCTACTTGGCCAGAGCATCTACTAGTAACGGAGAGCATGCAAGATCATAAACAACACATGTATAATAACTTGATAATTAACATGACATAGTATTCTCTATCCATCGGATCCCGACAAACACAACATATAGAATTACAGATAGATGATCTTGATCATGTTAGGCAGCTCACAAGATCCGACAATGATAGCACAATGGGGAGAAGACAACCATCTAGCTACCGCTATGGACCCATAGTCCAGGTGAACTACTCACACATCACACCGGAGGCGACCATGGCGGCGTAGAGTCCTCCGGGGATGATTCCCCTCTCGGCAGGGTGCCGGAGGCGATCTCCTGGATCCCCCGAGATGGGATCGGCGGTGACGGCGTCTCCAAGGTTTTCCGATCGTGGCTCCGGTACTGGGGGTTTCGTCACGGAGGCTATTTGTAGGCGGAAGGGTAGGTCAAGAGGCGGCACGAGGGCCCCACACCACAGGGCCGCGCGCCAAGGGGGCCGCGCCGCCTAGGGTGTGGCCCCCTCTGGTCTCTCCTTCGGACTCCGGAAGCTTCGTGGAAAAATAGGCCCTGGGCTTTGATTTCGTCAATTCCGAGAATATTTCCTTACTAGGATTTCTGAAACCAAAAACAGCAGAAAACAGAACCGGCACTTCGGCATCTTGTTAATAGGTTAGTTCCGTAAAATGCACGAATATGACATAAAGTGTGCATAAAACATGTAGATAACATCAATAATGTGGCATGGAACATAAGAAATTATCGATACGTTGGAGACGTATCAGCATCCCCAAGCTTAGTTCTGCTCGTCCCGAGCAGGTAAACGATAACAAAGATAATTTCTGGAGTGACATGCCATCATAATCTTGATCATACTATTTGTAAAGCATATGTAGTGAATGCAGCGATCAAAACAATGTGTATGACATGAGTAAACAAGTGAGTCATAAAGCAAAGACTTTTCATGAATAGCACTTCAAGACAAGCATCAATAAGTCTTGCATAAGAGTTAACTCATAAAGCAATAATTCAAAGTAAAGGTATTGAAACAACACAAAGAAGATTAAGTTTCAGCGGTTGCTTTCAACTTGTAACATGTATATCTCATGGATATTGTCAACATAGAGTAATATAATAAGTGCAATAAGCAAGTATGTAGGAATCAATGCACAGTTCACACAAGTGTTTGCTTCTTGAGGTGGAGAGAAATAGGTGAACTGACTCAACATTGAAAGTAAAAGAATGGTCCTCATAGAGGAAAAGCATCGATTGCTATATTTGTGCTAGAGCTTTGATTTTGAAAACATGAAACAATTTTGTCAACGGTAGTAATAAAGCATATGCATCATGTAAATTATATCTTATAAGTTGCAAGCCTCATGCATAGTGTACAAATAGTGCCCGCACCTTGTCCTAATTAGCTTGGACTACCTGGATTATCACCGCAATACATATGCTTTAACCAAGTTTCACAAAGGGGTACCTCTATGCCGCCTGTACAAAGGTCTAAGGAGAAAGCTCGCATTTGGATTTCTCGCTTTTGATTATTCTCAACTTAGACATCCATACCGGGACAACATAGACAACAGATAATGGACTCCTCTTTTAATGCTTTAAGCATTTGACAACAATTAATTCTTTTCTCATTAGAGATTTGAGGATGTTTGTCCAAAACTGAAACTTCCACCATGGATCATGGCTTTAGTTAGCGGCCCAATGTTCTTCTCTCACAATATGCATGCTCAAACCATTCAACTCAGTGTAGATCGCCCTTACTTCAGACAAGACGAACATGCATAGCAACTCACATGAAATTCAACAATGAGTTGATGGCGTTCCCCAGTGAACATGGTTATCGCACAACAAGCAACTTAATAAGAGATAAAGTGCATAATTACATATTCAATACCACAATAGTTTTTAAGCTATTTGTCCCATGAGCTATATATTGCAAAGGTGAATGATGGAATTTTAAAGGTAGCACTCAAGCAATTTACTTTGGAATGGCGGAAAAATACCATGTAGTATAGGTAGGTATGGTGGACACAAATGGCATAGTGGTTGGCTCAAGTATTTTGGATGCATGAGAAGTATTCCCTCTCGATACAAGGTTTAGGCTAGCAAGGCTTATTTGAAACAAACACAAGGATGAACCGGTGCAGCAAAACTCACATAAAAGACATATTGAAAACATTATAAGACTCTACACCGTCTTCCTTGTTGTTCAAACTCAATACTAGAAATTATCTAGACCTTAGAGAAACCAAATATGCAAACCAAATTTTAGCATGCTCTATGTATTTCTTCATTAATGGGTGCAAAGCATATGATGCAAGAGCTTAAACATGAGCACAACAATTGCCAAGTATCACATTACCCAAGACATTTATAGCAATTACTACATGTATCATTTTCCAATTCCAACCATATAACAATTTAACGAAGGAGAAACTTCGCCATGAATACTATGAGTAGAAACCAAGGACATACTTGTCCATATGCTACAGCGGAGCGTGTATCTCTCCATAAAGTGAATGCTAGGATCCATTTTATTCAAACAAAACAAAAACAAAAACAAACCGACGCTCCAAGTAAAGCACATAAGATGTGGCCGAATAAAAATATAGTTTCAGGGGAGGAACCTGATAATGTTGTCGATGAAGAAGGGGATGCCTTGGGCATCCCCAAGCTTAGACGCTTGAGTCTTCTTGATATATGCAGGGGTGAACCACCGGGGCATCCCCAAGCTTAGAGCTTTCACTCTCCTTGATCATGTTGCATCATACTCCTCTCTTGATCCTTGAAAACTTCCTCCACACCAAACTCGAAACAACTCATTAGAGGGTCAGTGCATAATATAAATTGACATATCAGAGGTGAAACAATCATTCTTAACACTTCTGGACATTGCATAATGCTACTGGACATTAGTGGATCAAAGAAATTCATCCAACATAGCGAAAGAGGCAATGCGAAATAAAAGGCAGAATCTGTCAAAACAGAACAGTTCGTATTGACGAATTTTAAAATGGCACCAGGCTTGCTCAAATGAAAATGCTCAAATTGAATGAAAGTTGCGTACATATCTGAGGATCACTCACGTAAATTGGCATAATTTTCTGAGTTACCTACAGAGAATTAGACCCAGATTCGTGACAGCAAAGAAATCTGGAACTGCGCAGTAATCCAAATCTAGTACTTACTTTTCTATCAACGGCTTAACTTGGCACAACAAAACACAAAACTAAGATAAGGAGAGGTTGATACAGTAGTAAACAACTTCCAAGACACAAAATAAAAACAAAGTACTGTAGGTAAAAACATGGGTTGTCTCCCATAAGCGCTTTTCTTTAACAGCTAGGCGCAGAAAGTGTGTATCAAGTAACATCAAGAGATGAAGCATCAACATCATAATTTGTTCTAATAATAGAATCATAAGGTACCTTTATTCTCTTTCTAGGGAAGTGTTCCATACCTTTCTTGAGAGGAAATTGATATTTTATATTACCTTCCCTCATATCAATAATAGCACCAACAGTTCGAAGAAAAGGTCTTCCCAATATAATGGGACAAGATGCATTGCATTCAATATCCAAGACAACAAAATCAACGGGAACAAGATTATTGTTAACGGTAATGCGAACATTATCAACTTTACCCAAAGGTTTCTTTGTAGAATGATCAGCAAGATTAACATCCAAATAACAATTTTTCAGGTGGCAAGTCAAGCATATTATAAATTTTCTTAGGCATAACAGAAATACTTGCACCAAGATCACATAAAGCATTACAATCAAAATCTTTAACCTTCATCTTAATGATGGGCTCCCAACCATCCTCTAGCTTTTTAGGAATAGAGGCTTCGCGCTCTAGTTTCTCTTCTCTAGCTTTTATGAGAGCATTTGTAATATGATGCGTGAAAGCCAAATTTATAGCACTAGCATTAGGACTTTTAGCAAGTTTTTGCAAGAACTTTATAACTTCAGAGATGTGGCAATCATCAAAATTCAAACCATTATAATCTAAAGCAATGGGATCATCATCCCCAATGTTGGAAAAAATTTCAGCAGCTTTATCACAGGCAGTTTCAGCAGTTTTAGCAGTTTCAGGCAGTTTTTCGCGCTTTGCATTAGAAGTGGAAACATTGCTAACACCAATTCTTTTATTAGTATGAGTAGGAGGTGCAGCAACATGTGTAGCATTAGCATTACTAGTGGTGGTAATAGTCCAAACTTTAGCTATATTCTTCTCTTTAGCTAGTTTTTCATTTTCTTCTCTATCCCACCTAGCACGCAGTTCAGCCATTAATCTTATATTCTCATTAATTCTAACTTGAATGGCATTTGCTGTAGTAACAATTTTATTATGATAATTCTCATTAGGCAAAACTTTTGATTTCAAAAGATCAACATCAGCAGCAAGACTATCGACTTTAGAAGCAAGTATATCAATTTTACCAAGCTTTTCTTCAACAGATTTGTTAAAAGCAGTTTGTGTACTAATAAATTCTTTAAGCATGGCTTCAAGTCCAGGGGGTGAATTCCTATTATTGTTGTAAGAATTTCCATAAGAATTACCATAGCCGTTGCCATTATTATAAGGATATGGCCTATAGTTGTTACTAGAATTGTTCCGGTAAGCATTGTTGTTGAAATTATTATTTTTAATGAAGTTTACATCAACATGTTCTTCTTGTGCAACCAATGAAGCTAACGGAACATTATTAGGATCAATATTAGTCCTATCATTCACAAGCATAGACATAATAGCATCAATCTTATCATTCAAGGAAGAGGATTCTTCAACAGAATTTACCTTCTTACCTTGTGGAGCTCTTTCCGTGTGCCATTCAGAGTAGTTGATCATCATATTATCAAGAAGCCTTGTTGCTTCACCAAGAGTGATGGACATAAAGGTACCTCCAGCAGCTGAATCCAATAAATTCCGTGAAGAAAAATTTAGTCCTGCATAGAAGGTTTGGATGATCATCCAAGTAGTCAGTCCATGGGTTGGGCAATTTTTAACCAGAGATTTCATTCTTTCCCAAGCTTGAGCAACATGTTCAGTATCTAATTGTTTGAAATTCATTATGCTACTCCTCAAAGATATAATTTTAGCAGGGGGATAATATCTACCAATAAAAGCATCCTTGCATTTAGTCCATGAATCAATACTATTCTTAGGCAAAGATAGCAACCAATCTTTAGCTCTTCCTCTTAATGAGAAAGGGAACAATTTTAGTTTAATAATATCACCATCTACATCTTTATATTTTTGCATTTCACATAGTTCAACAAAATTATTAAGATGGGCAGCAACATCATCAGAACTAACACCAGAAAATTGCTCTCTCATAACAAGATTCAGTAAAGCAGGTTTAATTTCAAAGAATTCTGCTGTAGTAGCAGGTGGAGCAATAGGTGTGCATAAGAAATCATTATTATTTGTGCTAGTGAAGTCACACAACTTAGTATTTTCAGGGTTGGCCATTTTAGCAACAGTAATAAAGCAAACTAGATAAAGTAAATGCAAGTAAACTAATTTTTTTGTGTTTTTGATATAGCAAACAAGATAACAAATAAAGTAAAACTAGCAACTAATTTTTTGTATTTTGATTTAGTGCAGCAAACAAAGTAGTAAATAAAATAAAGCAAGACAAAAACAAAGTAAAGAGATTGAGAAGTGGAGACTCCCTTGCAGCGTGTCTTGATCTCCCCGGCAACGGCGCCAGAAAAAGAGCTTGATGGCGTGTATTTCACACGTTCGTTGGGCAACCCCAAGAGGAAGGTATGATGCGCACAGCAGCAAGTTTTCCCTCAGAAAGAAACCAAGGTTTATCGAACCAGGAGGAGCCAAGAAGCACGTTGAAGGTTGATGGCGGCGGGATGTAGTGCGGCGCAACACCGAGATTCCGGCGCAACGTGGAACCTGCACAACACAACCAAAGTACTTTGCCCCAACGAAATAGTGAGGTTGTCAATCTCACCGCTTGCTGTAACAAAGGATTAACCGTATTGTGTGGAAGATGATTGTTTGCAGAGAAAATAGTAAAAACAAGTATTGCAGCAGATTTGTATTTCAGTATTAAAGAATGGACCGGGGTCCACAGTTCACTAGAGGTGTCTCTCCCATAAGATAAAAGCATGTTGGGTGAACAAATTACAGGGCAATTGACAAATAGAGAGGGCATAACAATGCACATACATGACATGATAAGTATAGTGAGATTTAATTGGGCATTACGACAAAGTACATAGACCGCCATCCAACTGCATCTATGCCTAAAAAGTCCACCTTCAGGTTATCGTCCGAACCCCTCCAGTATTAAGTTGCAAACAACAGACAATTGCATTAAGTATGGTGCGTAATGTAATCAACAACTACATCCTTGGACATAGCGCCAATGTTTTATCCCTAGTGGCAACAGCACAACACAACCTTAGGGTTTCTGTCACTGTCCCAGGTGTCAATGCAGGCATGAACCCACTATCGAGCATAAGTACTCCCTCTTGGAGTTAAAAGCATCTACTTGGCCAGAGCATCTACTAGTAACGGAGAGCATGCAAGATCATAAACAACACATGTATAATAACTTGATAATTAACATGACATAGTATTCTCTATCCATCGGATCCCGACAAACACAACATATAGAATTACAGATAGATGATCTTGATCATGTTAGGCAGCTCACAAGATCCGACAATGATAGCACAATGGGGAGAAGACAACCATCTAGCTACTGCTATGGACCCATAGTCCAGGGGTGAACTACTCACACATCACACCGGAGGCGACCATGGCGGCGTAGAGTCCTCCGGGATGATTCCCCTCCCGGCAGGCCGGAGGCGATCTCGGATCCCCCGAGATGGGATCGGCGGTGACGGCGTCTCAGTAAGGTTTTCCGTATCGTGGCTCTCGGTACTGGGGGTTTCGTCACGGAGGCTATTTGTAGGCGGAAGGGTAGGTCAAGAGGCGGCACGAGGGCCCCACACCACAGGGCCGCGCGGCCAAGGGGGGGCCGCGCCGCCCTAGGGTGTGGCCCCCTCGTGGCCCCTCTTCGTCTCTCCTTCGGACTTCTGGAAGCTTCATGGAAAAATAGGCCCCTGGGCTTTGATTTCGTCCAATTCCGAGAATATTTCCTTACTAGGATTTCTGAAACCAAAAACAGCAGAAAACAGCAACTGGCACTTCGGCATCTTGTTAATAGGTTAGTTCCAGAAAATGCACGAATATGACATAAAGTGTGCATAAAACATGTAGATAACATCAATAATGTGGCATGGAACATAAGAAATTATCGATACGTTGGAGACGTATCAGCATCCCCAAGCTTAGTTCTGCTCGTCCCGAGCAGGTAAAACGATAACACAGATAATTTCTGGAGTGACATGCCATCATAATCTTGATCATACTATTTGTAAAGCATATGTAGTGAATGCAGCGATCAAAACAATGTGTATGACATGAGTAAACAAGTGAATCATAAAGCAAAGACTTTTCATGAATAGCACTTCAAGACAAGCATCAATAAGTCTTGCATAAGAGTTAACTCATAAAGCAATAATTCAAAGTAAAGGTATTGAAACAACACAAAAGAAGATTAAGTTTCAGCGGTTGCTTTCAACTTGTAACATGTATATCTCATGGATATTGTCAACATAGAGTAATATAATAAGTGCAATAAGCAAGTATGTAGGAATCAATGCACAGTTCACACAAGTGTTTGCTTCTTGAGGTGGAGAGAAATAGGTGAACTGACTCAACATTGAAAGTAAAAGAATGGTCCTCATAGAGGAAAAGCATCGATTGCTATATTTGTGCTAGAGCTTTGATTTTGAAAACATGAAACAATTTTGTCAACGGTAGTAATAAAGCATATGCATCATGTAAATTATATCTTATAAGTTGCAAGCCTCATGCATAGTGTACTAATAGTGCCCGCACCTTGTCCTAATTAGCTTGGACTACCTGGATTATCACCGCAATACATATGCTTTAACCAAGTTTCACAAAGGGGTACCTCTATGCCGCCTGTACAAAGGTCTAAGGAGAAAGCTCGCATTTGGATTTCTCGCTTTTGATTATTCTCAACTTAGACATCCATACCGGGACAACATAGACAACAGATAATGGACTCCTCTTTTAATGCTTTAAGCATTTGACAACAATTAATTCTTTTCTCATTAGAGATTTGAGGATGTTTGTCCAAAACTGAAACTTCCACCATGGATCATGGCTTTAGTTAGCGGCCCAATGTTCTTCTCTCACAATATGCATGCTCAAACCATTCAACTCAGTGTAGATCGCCCTTACTTCAGACAAGACGAACATGCATAGCAACTCACATGAAATTCAACAATGAGTTGATGGCGTTCCCCAGTGAACATGGTTATCGCACAACAAGCAACTTAATAAGAGATAAAGTGCATAATTACATATTCAATACCACAATAGTTTTTAAGCTATTTGTCCCATGAGCTATATATTGCAAAGGTGAATGATGGAATTTTAAAGGTAGCACTCAAGCAATTTACTTTGGAATGGCGGAAAATACCATGTAGTATAGGTAGGTATGGTGGACACAAATGGCATAGTGGTTGGCTCAAGTATTTTGGATGCATGAGAAGTATTCCCTCTCGATACAAGGTTTAGGCTAGCAAGGCTTATTTGAAACAAACACAAGGATGAACCGGTGCAGCAAAACTCACATAAAAGACATATTGAAAACATTATAAGACTCTACACCGTCTTCCTTGTTGTTCAAACTCAATACTAGAAATTATCTAGACCTTAGAGAAACCAAATATGCAAACCAAATTTTAGCATGCTCTATGTATTTCTTCATTAATGGGTGCAAAGCATATGATGCAAGAGCTTAAACATGAGCACAACAATTGCCAAGTATCACATTACCCAAGACATTTATAGCAATTACTACATGTATCATTTTCCAATTCCAACCATATAACAATTTAACGAAGGAGAAACTTCGCCATGAATACTATGAGTAGAAACCAAGGACATACTTGTCCATATGCTACAGCGGAGCGTGTATCTCTCCCATAAAGTGAATGCTAGGATCCATTTTATTCAAACAAAACAAAAACAAAAACAAACCGACGCTCCAAGAAAAAGCACATAAGATGTGGCCGAATAAAAATATAGTTTCAGGGGAGGAACCTGATAATGTTGTCGATGAAGAAGGGGATGCCTTGGGCATCCCCAAGCTTAGACGCTTGAGTCTTCTTGATATATGCAGGGGTGAACCACCGGTGCATCCCCAAGCTTAGAGCTTTCACTCTCCTTGATCATGTTGCATCATACTCCTCTCTTGATCCTTGAAAACTTCCTCCACACCAAACTCGAAACAACTCATTAGAGGGTTAGTGCATAATATAAATTGACATATTCAGAGGTGACACAATCATTCTTAACACTTCTGGACATTGCATAATGCTACTGGACATTAGTGGATCAAAGAAATTCATCCAACATAGCGAAAGAGGCAATGCGAAATAAAAGGCAGAATCTGTCAAAACAGAACAGTTCGTATTGACGAATTTTAAAATGGCACCAGACTTGCTCAAATGAAAATGCTCAAATTGAATGAAAGTTGCGTACATATCTGAGGATCACTCACGTAAATTGGCATAATTTTCTGAGTTACCTACAGAGAATTAGACCCAGATTCGTGACAGCAAAGAAATCTGGAACTGCGCAGTAATCCAAATCTAGTACTTACTTTTCTATCAACGGCTTAACTTGGCACAACAAAACACAAAACTAAGATAAGGAGAGGTTGATACAGTAGTAAACAACTTCCAAGACACAAAATAAAAACAAAGTACTGTAGGTAAAAACATGGGTTGTCTCCCATAAGCGCTTTTCTTTAACGCCTTTCAGCTAGGCGCAGAAAGTGTGTATCAAGTAACATCAAGAGATGAAGCATCAACATCATAATTTGTTCTAATAATAGAATCATAAGGTACCTTTATTCTCTTTCTAGGGAAGTGTTCCATACCTTTCTTGAGAGGAAATTGATATTTTATATTACCTTCCTTCATATCAATAATAGCACCAACAGTTCGAAGAAAAGGTCTTCCCAATATAATGGGACAAGATGCATTGCATTCAATATCCAAGACAACAAAATCAACGGGACAAGATTATTGTTAACGGTAATGCGAACATTATCAACTTTACCCAAAGGTTTCTTTGTAGAATGATCAGCAAGATTAACATCCAAATAACAATTTTTCAATGGTGGCAAGTCAAGCATATTATAAATTTTCTTAGGCATAACAGAAATACTTGCACCAAGATCACATAAAGCATTACAATCAAAATCTTTAACCTTCATCTTAATGATGGGCTCCCAACCATCCTCTAGCTTTTTAGGAATAGAGGCTTCGCGCTCTAGTTTCTCTTCTCTAGCTTTTATGAGAGCATTTGTAATATGATGCGAAAGGCCAAATTTATAGCACTAGCATTAGGACTTTTAGCAAGTTTTTGCAAGAACTTTATAACTTCAGAGATGTGGCAATCATCAAAATTCAAACCATTATAATCTAAAGCAATGGGATCATCATCCCCAATGTTGGAAAAAATTTCAGCAGCTTTATCACAGGCAGTTTTAGCAGTTTTAGCAGTTTCAGGCAGTTTTTCGCGCTTTGCATTAGAAGTGGAAACATTGCTAACACCAATTCTTTTATTAGTATGAGTAGGAGGTGCAGCAACATGTGTAGCATTAGCATTACTAGTGGTGGTAATAGTCCAAACTTTAGCTATATTCTTCTCTTTAGCTAGTTTTTCATTTTCTTCTCTATCCCACCTAGCACGCAGTTCAGCCATTAATCTTATATTCTCATTAATTCTAACTTGAATGGCATTTGCTGTAGTAACAATTTTATTATGATAATTCTCATTAGGCAAAACTTTTGATTTCAAAAGATCAACATCAGCAGCAAGACTATCGACTTTAGAAGCAAGTATATCAATTTTACCAAGCTTTTCTTCAACAGATTTGTTAAAAGCAGTTTGTGTACTAATAAATTCTTTAAGCATGGCTTCAAGTCCAGGGGGTGAATTCCTATTATTGTTGTAAGAATTTCCATAAGAATTACCATAGCCGTTGCCATTATTATAAGGATATGGCCTATAGTTGTTACTAGAATTGTTCCGGTAAGCATTGTTGTTGAAATTATTATTTTTAATGAAGTTTACATCAACATGTTCTTCTTGTGCAACCAATGAAGCTAACGGAACATTATTAGGATCAATATTAGTCCTATCATTCACAAGCATAGACATAATAGCATCAATCTTATCATTCAAGGAAGAGGATTCTTCAACAGAATTTACCTTCTTACCTTGTGGAGCTCTTTCCGTGTGCCATTCAGAGTAGTTGATCATCATATTATCAAGAAGCCTTGTTGCTTCACCAAGAGTGATGGACATAAAGGTACCTCCAGCAGCTGAATCCAATAAATTCCGTGAAGAAAAATTTAGTCCTGCATAGAAGGTTTGGATGATCATCCAAGTAGTCAGTCCATGGGTTGGGCAATTTTTAACCAAAGATTTCATTCTTTCCCAAGCTTGAGCAACATGTTCAGTATCTAATTGTTTGAAATTCATTATGCTACTCCTCAAAGATATAATTTTAGCAGGGGGATAATATCTACCAATAAAAGCATCCTTGCATTTAGTCCATGAATCAATACTATTCTTAGGCAGAGATAGCAACCAATCTTTAGCTCTTCCTCTTAATGAGAAAGGGAACAATTTTAGTTTAATAATATCACCATCTACATCTTTATATTTTTGCATTTCACATAGTTCAACAAAATTATTAAGATGGGCAGCAGCATCATCAGAACTAACACCAGAAAATTGCTCTCTCATAACAAGATTCAGTAAAGCAGGTTTAATTTCAAAGAATTCTGCTGTAGTAGCAGGTGGAGCAATAGGTGTGCATAAGAAATCATTATTATTTGTGCTAGTGAAGTCACACAACTTAGTATTTTCAGGGTTGGCCATTTTAGCAACAGTAAATAAAGCAAACTAGATAAAGTAAATGCAAGTAAACTAATTTTTGTGTGTTTTGATGTAGCAAACAAGATAACAAATAAAGTAAAACTAGCAACTAATTTTTTTGTATTTTGATTTAGTGCAGCAAACAAAGTAGTAAATAAAATAAAGCAAGACAAAAACAAAGTAAAGAGATTGAGAAGTGGAGACTCCCCTTGCAGCGTGTCTTGATCTCCCCGGCAACGGCGCCAGAAAAAGAGCTTGATGGCGTGTATTTCACACGTTCGTTGGGCAACCCCAAGAGGAAGGTATGATGCGCACAGCCAAGTTTTCCCTCAGAAAGAAACCAAGGTTTATCGAACCAGAGGAGCCAAGAAGCACGTTGAAGGTTGATGGCGGCGGGATGTAGTGCGGCGCAACACCAGGGATTCCGGCGCCAACGTGGAACCTGCACAACACAACCAAAGTACTTTGCCCCAACGAAACAGTGAGGTTGTCAATCTCACCGGCTTGCTGTAACAAAGGATTAACCGTATTGTGTGGAAGATGATTGTTTGCGAGAAAATAGTAAAAACAAGTATTGCAGCAGATTTGTATTTCAGTATTAAAGAATGGACCGGGGTCCACAGTTCACTAGAGGTGTCTCTCCCATAAGATAAAAGCATGTTGGGTGAACAAATTACAGGGGCAATTGACAAATAGAGAGGGCATAACAATGCACATACATGACATGATAAGTATAGTGAGATTTAATTGGGCATTACGACAAAGTACATAGACCGCCATCCAACTGCATCTATGCCTAAAAAGTCCACCTTCAGGTTATCGTCCGAACCCCCTCCAGTATTAAGTTGCAAACAACACACAATTGCATTAAGTATGGTGCGTAATGTAATCAACAACTACATCCTTGGACATAGCGCCAATGTTTTATCCCTAGTGGCAACAGCACAACACAACCTTAGGGGTTTCTGTCACTCCCCCAGATATCAATGCGAGCATAAGTACTCCCTCTTGGAGTTAAAAGCATCTACTTGGCCAGAGCATCTACTAGTAACGGAGAGCATGCAAGATCATAAACAACACATGTATAATAACTTGATAATTAACATGACATAGTATTCTCTATCCATCGAATCCCGACAAACACAACATATAGAATTACAGATAGATGATCTTGATCATGTTAGGCAGCTCACAAGATCCGACAATGATAGCACAATGGGGAGAAGACAACCATCTAGCTACTGCTATGGACCCATAGTCCAGGGGTGAACTACTCACACATCACTCCGGAGGCGACCATGGCGGCGTAGAGTCCTCCGGGGGATCCCTCTCCGGCAGGGTGCCGGAGGCGATCTCCGGATCCCCCAAGATGGGATCGGCGACGGCGTCTGAAGGTTTTCCGTATCGTGGCTCTCTTGGGGGGTTTCGCCACGAGGCTATTTGTAGGCGGAAGGGTAGGTCAAGAGGCGGGGCCCCACACCACGGGCCGCGCGGCCAAGGGGGGCCGCGCCCTAGGGTGTGGCCCCTCGTGGCCCCTCTTCGTCTCTCCTTCGGACTTCTGGAAGCTTCGTGGAAAAATAGGCCCCTGGGCTTTGATTTCGTCCAATTCCGAGAATATTTCCTTACTAGGATTTCTGAAACCAAAAACAGCAGAAAACAGAACTGGCACTTCGGCATCTTGTTAATAGGTTAGTTCCAGAAAATGCACGAATATGACATAAAGTGTGCATAAAACATGTAGATAACATCAATAATGTGGCATGGAACATAAGAAATTATCGATACGTTGGAGACGTATCAGCATCCCCAAGCTTAGTTCTGCTCGTCCCGAGCAGGTAAAACGATAACACAGATAATTTCTGAGTGACATGCCATCATAATCTTGATCATACTATTTGTAAAGCATATGTAGTGAATGCAGCGATCAAAACAATGTGTATGACATGAGTAAACAAGTGAATCATAAAGCAAAGACTTTTCATGAATAGCACTTCAAGACAAGCATCAATAAGTCTTGCATAAGAGTTAACTCATAAAGCAATAATTCAAAGTAAAGGTATTGAAACAACACAAAAGAAGATTAAGTTTCAGCGGTTGCTTTCAACTTGTAACATGTATATCTCATGGATATTGTCAACATAGAGTAATATAATAAGTGCAATAAGCAAGTATGTAGGAATCAATGCACAGTTCACACAAGTGTTTGCTTCTTGAGGTGGAGAGAAATAGGTGAACTGACTCAACATTGAAAGTAAAAGAATGGTCCTCATAGAGGAAAAGCATCGATTGCTATATTTGTGCTAGAGCTTTGATTTTGAAAACATGAAACAATTTTGTCAACGGTAGTAATAAAGCATATGCATCATGTAAATTATATCTTATAAGTTGCAAGCCTCATGCATAGTGTACTAATAGTGCCCGCACCTTGTCCTAATTAGCTTGGACTACCTGGATTATCACCGCAATACATATGCTTTAACCAAGTTTCACAAAGGGGTACCTCTATGCCGCCTGTACAAAGGTCTAAGGAGAAAGCTCGCATTTGGATTTCTCGCTTTTGATTATTCTCAACTTAGACATCCATACCGGGACAACATAGACAACAGATAATGGACTCCTCTTTTAATGCTTTAAGCATTTGACAACAATTAATTCTTTTCTCATTAGAGATTTGAGGATGTTTGTCCAAAACTGAAACTTCCACCATGGATCATGGCTTTAGTTAGCGGCCCAATGTTCTTCTCTCACAATATGCATGCTCAAACCATTCAACTCAGTGTAGATCGCCCTTACTTCAGACAAGACGAACATGCATAGCAACTCACATGAAATTCAACAATGAGTTGATGGCGTCCCCAGTGAACATGGTTATCGCACAACAAGCAACTTAATAAGAGATAAAGTGCATAATTACATATTCAATACCACAATAGTTTTTAAGCTATTTGTCCCATGAGCTATATATTGCAAAGGTGAATGATGGAATTTTAAAGGTAGCACTCAAGAAATTTACTTTGGAATGGCGGGAAAATACCATGTAGTATAGGTAGGTATGGTGGACACAAATGGCATAGTGGTTGGCTCAAGTATTTTGGATGCATGAGAAGTATTCCCTCTCGATACAAGGTTTAGGCTAGCAAGGCTTATTTGAAACAAACACAAGGATGAACCGGTGCAGCAAAACTCACATAAAAGACATATTGAAAACATTATAAGATTCTACACCGTCTTCCTTGTTGTTCAAACTCAATACTAGAAATTATCTAGACCTTAGAGAAACCAAATATGCAAACCAAATTTTAGCATGCTCTATGTATTTCTTCATTAATGGGTGCAAAGCATATGATGCAAGAGCTTAAACATGAGCACAACAATTGCCAAGTATCACATTACCCAAGACATTTATAGCAATTACTACATGTATCATTTTCCAATTCCAACCATATAACAATTTAACGAAGGAGAACTTCGCCATGAATACTATGAGTAGAAACCAAGGACATACTTGTCCATATGCTACAGCGGAGCGTGTATCTCTCCCATAAAGTGAATGCTAGGATCCATTTTATTCAAACAAAACAAAAACAAAAACAAACCGACGCTCCAAGAAAAAGCACATAAGATGTGGCCGAATAAAAATATAGTTTCAGGGGAGGAACCTGATAATGTTGTCGATGAAGAAGGGGATGCCTTGGGCATCCCCAAGCTTAGACGCTTGAGTCTTCTTGATATATGCAGGGGTGAACCACCGGGTGCATCCCCAAGCTTAGAGCTTTCACTCTCCTTGATCATGTTGCATCATACTCCTCTCTTGATCCTTGAAAACTTCCTCCACACCAAACTCGAAACAACTCATTAGAGGGTTAGTGCACAATATAAATTGACATATTCAGAGGTGACACAATCATTCTTAACACTTCTGGACATTGCATAATGCTACTGGACATTAGTGGATCAAAGAAATTCATCCAACATAGCGAAAGAGGCAATGCGAAATAAAAGGCAGAATCTGTCAAAACAGAACAGTTCGTATTGACGAATTTTAAAATGGCACCAGGCTTGCTCAAATGAAAATTCTCAAATTGAATGAAAGTTGCGTACATATCTGAGGATCACTCACGTAAATTGGCATAATTTTCTGAGTTACCTACAGAGAATTAGACCCAGATTCGTGACAGCAAAGAAATCTGGAACTGCGCAGTAATCCAAATCTAGTACTTACTTTTCTATCAACGGCTTAACTTGGCACAACAAAACACAAAACTAAGATAAGGAGAGGTTGATACAGTAGTAAACAACTTCCAAGACACAAAATAAAAACAAAGTACTGTAGGTAAAAACATGGGTTGTCTCCCATAAGCGCTTTTCTTTAACGCCTTTCAGCTAGGCGCAGAAAGTGTGTATCAAGTAACATCGAGAGATGAAGCATCAACATCATAATTTGTTCTAATAATAGAATCATAAGGTACCTTTATTCTCTTTCTAGGGAAGTGTTCCATACCTTTCTTGAGAGGAAATTGATATTTTATATTACCTTCCCTCATATCAATAATAGCACCAACAATTCGAAGAAAAGGTCTTCCCAATATAATGGGACAAGATGCATTGCATTCAATATCCAAGACAACAAAATCAACGGGAACAAGATTATTGTTAACGGTAATGCGAACATTATCAACTTTACCCAAAGGTTTCTTTGTAGAATGATCAGCAAGATTAACATCCAAATAACAATTTTTCAGCGGTGGCAAGTCAAGCATATTATAAATTTTCTTAGGCATAACAGAAATACTTGCACCAAGATCACATAAAGCATTACAATCAAAATCTTTAACCTTCATCTTAATGATGGGCTCCCAACCATCCTCTAGCTTTTTAGGAATAGAGGCTTCGCGCTCTAGTTTCTCTTCTCTAGCTTTTATGAGAGCATTTGTAATATGATGCGTAAAGGCCAAATTTATAGCACTAGCATTAGGACTTTTAGCAAGTTTTTGCAAGAACTTTATAACTTCAGAGATGTGGCAATCATCAAAATTCAAACCATTATAATCTAAAGCAATGGGATCATCATCCCCAATGTTGGAAAAAATTTCAGCAGTTTTATCACAGTTTCAGCAGTTTTAGCAGTTTCAGGCAGTTTTTCGCGCTTTGCATTAGAAGTGGAAACATTGCTAACACCAATTCTTTTATTAGTATGAGTAGGAGGTGCAGCAACATGTGTAGCATTAGCATTACTAGTGGTGGTAATAGTCCAAACTTTAGCTATATTCTTCTCTTTAGCTAGTTTTTCATTTTCTTCTCTATCCCACCTAGCACGTTCAGCCATTAATCTTATATTCTCATTAATTCTAACTTGAATGGCATTTGCTGTAGTAACAATTTTATTATGATAATTCTCATTAGGCAAAACTTTTGATTTCAAAAGATCAACATCAGCAGCAAGACTATCGACTTTAGAAGCAAGTATATCAATTTTCCCAAGCTTTTCTTCAACAGATTTGTTAAAAGCAGTTTGTGTACTAATAAATTCTTTAAGCATGGCTTCAAGTCCAGGGGGTGAATTCCTATTATTGTTGTAAGAATTTCCATAAGAATTACCATAGCCGTTGCCATTATTATAAGGATATGGCCTATAGTTGTTACTAGAATTGTTCCGGTAAGCATTGTTGTTGAAATTATTATTTTTAATGAAGTTTACATCAACATGTTCTTCTTGTGCAACCAATGAAGCTAACGGAACATTATTAGGATCAATATTAGTCCTATCATTCACAAGCATAGACATAATAGCATCAATCTTATCATTCAAGGAAGAGGATTCTTCAACAGAATTTACCTTCTTACCTTGTGGAGCTCTTTCCGTGTGCCATTCAGAGTAGTTGATCATCATATTATCAAGAAGCCTTGTTGCTTCACCAAGAGTGATGGACATAAAGGTACCTCCAGCAGCTGAATCCAATAAATTCCGCGAAGAAAAATTTAGTCCCGCATAGAAGGTTTGGATGATCATCCAAGTAGTCAGTCCATGGGTTGGGCAATTTTTAACCAGAGATTTCATTCTTTCCCAAGCTTGAGCAACATGTTCAGTATCTAATTGTTTGAAATTCATTATGCTACTCCTCAAAGATATAATTTTAGCAGGGGATAATATCTACCAATAAAAGCATCCTTGCATTTAGTCCATGAGTCAATACTATTCTTAGGCAGAGATAGCAACCAATCTTTAGCTCTTCCTCTTAATGAGAAAGGGAACAATTTTAGTTTAATAATATCACCATCTACATCTTTATATTTTTGCATTTCACATAGTTCAACAAAATTATTAAGATGGGCAGCAGCATCATCAGAACTAACACCAGAAAATTGCTCTTTCATAACAAGATTCAGTAAAGCAGGTTTAATTTCAAAGAATTCTGCTGTAGTAGCAGGTGGAGCAATAGGTGTGCATAAGAAATCATTATTATTTGTGCTAGTGAAGTCACACAACTTAGTATTTTCAGGGTTGGCCATTTTAGCAACAGTAAATAAAGCAAACTAGATAAAGTAAATGCAAGTAAACTAATTTTTTTGTGTTTTTCGTGTAGCAAACAAGATAACAAATAAAGTAAAACTAGCAACTAATTTTTTTGTATTTTGATTTAGTGCAGCAAACAAAGTAGTAAATAAAATAAAGCAAGACAAAAACAAAGTAAAGAGATTGAGAAGTGGAGACTCCCCTTGCAGCGTGTCTTGATCTCCCCGCAACGGCGCCAGAAAAAGAGCTTGATGGCGTGTATTTCACACGTTCGTTGGGCAACCCCAAGAGGAAGGTATGATGCGCACAGCAGCAAGTTTTCCCTCAGAAAGAAACCAAGGTTTATCGAACCAGGAGGAGCCAAGAAGCACGTTGAAGGTTGATGGCGGCGGGATGTAGTGCGGCGCAACACCAGGGATTCCGGCGCCAACGTGGAACCTGCACAACACAACCAAAGTACTTTGCCCCAACGAAACAGTGAGGTTGTCAATCTCACCGGCTTGCTGTAACAAAGGATTAACCGTATTGTGTGGAAGATGATTGTTTGCAAGAGAAAATAGTAAAAACAAGTATTGCAGCAGATTTGTATTTCAGTATAAAGAATGGACCGGGGTCCACAGTTCACTAGAGGTGTCTCTCCCATAAGATAAAAGCATGTTGGGTGAACAAATTACAGTCGGGCAATTGACAAATAGAGAGGGCATAACAATGCACATACATGACATGATAAGTATAGTGAGATTTAATTGGGCATTACGACAAAGTACATAGACCGCCATCCAACCGCATCTATGCCTAAAAAGTCCACCTTCAGTTATCATCCGAACCCAGTATTAAGTTGCAAACAACAGACAATTGCATTAAGTATGGTGCGTAATGTAATCAACAACTACATCCTTGGACATAGCGCCAATGTTTTATCCCTAGTGGCAACAGCACAACACAACCTTAGGGGTTTCTGTCACTCCCCCAGGTGTCAATGCAGGCATGAACCCACTATCGAGCATAAGTACTCCCTCTTGGAGTTAAAAGCATCTACTTGGCCAGAGCATCTACTAGTAACGGAGAGCATGCAAGATCATAAACAACACATGTATAATAACTTGATAATTAACATGACATAGTATTCTCTATCCATCGGATCCCGACAAACACAACATATAGAATTACAGATAGATGATCTTGATCATGTTAGGCAGCTCACAAGATCCGACAATGATAGCACAATGGGGAGAAGACAACCATCTAGCTACTGCTATGGACCCATAGTCCAGGGGTGAACTACTCACACATCACACCGGAGGCGACCATGGCGGCGTAGAGTCCTCCGGGATGATTCCCCTCTCCGGCAGGGTGCCGGAGGCGATCTCCTGATCCCCCAAGATGGGATCGGCGGGACGGCGTCTCGGAAGGTTTTCGTATCGTGGCTCCGTACCGGGGGTTTCGCACGGAGGCTATTTGTAGGCGGAAGGGTAGGTCAAGAGGCGGCACGAGGGCCCCACACCACAGGCCGCGCGGCCAAGGGGGGCCGCCGCCCTAGGGTGTGGCCCCTCGTGGCCCTCTTCGTCTCTCCTTCGGACTTCTGGAAGCTTCGATAGGCCCCTGGGCTTTGATTTCGTCCAATTCCGAGAATATTTCCTTACTAGGATTTCTGAAACCAAAAACAGCAGAAAACAGCAACTCGCACTTCGGCATCTTGTTAATAGGTTAGTTCCAGAAAATGCACGAATATGACATAAAGTGTGCATAAAACATGTAGATAACATCAATAATGTGGCATGGAACATAAGAAATTATCGATACGTTGGAGACGTATCAAAGTGGACTATAACTTGAGAAAGTGAGTAATATCTAATCGGAAGTACTTAAGCTCAAGTAAGTCAAAGATAAAGAAGTTGGATGAAGAAATATCAGAGACCCAATAAAGCTCAAGAAAGCCAAAGACCGAAGGAGATTGACCATACCAAAACCACAGACTAATAGAATGATTCCTTTCATGGAACCTAAAGAATCCAAAATAGTTATAAGCATCAACTATAAACCATGATTGGATGGACTAAATGAGTCTAATCCATTCCTAGGAAAATAAACCATCACAACCATTTCCATGGTAAGTGCCTTACCAAGTACCATTACTGCACTTTTGGTAGTAAGGGAAAACAAAGACCTATTTAGCAATTAGGAGTTTATTATCAAATTAGCCTTCAAATAAGACCAGCAGCACTAGAAGAAGTCTCAATCATTGAATCTTCAATGAGAAAGGAAACAAGCTTATAGAGTTGGAAGAAATCAAAGAATCAAAGTAAGAACCATGGTTCAGAGACAAACCCTAATGGATTCCAGGAAGAATCTGGACAAGGGATATATTCAATTATATCCAGTGAGATCACCACGGAGTTCGAGAAAAGTCGTAGTCTGCACAAGTCAGATCCACACTCCGGAAACGTGAGAGAGATCAAACTTCGAGGACGAAGTTTAGTTTAAGGGGTAGAGATTGTAATATCCCAGGTATTGGGGTTACAAAAATAGAGGAAACAGATGTGTGCATTGCATTCATGCATAGAAAATCCGGGGAATTTTCGCGCTTTTGTTTAAAACTATCAAAGTGATCGAGGTTTCTCTTGCATCGGTGGAATTGAGTTAGTCATCGATGTGAGTGCGATAAATTTCGACATGACCTTTGTGATTTCCTGTGTTTTGGGAAGAACAAATTTGAATACAAATCAAATATGAATAATATGAATTCAAATAGAAATTGAATTGAATTTGAATTCCAAACTATAATATGAAATACAATATGTAAAATTTAACACTTTTGATAATTCATAACAAAAATTTAAACTTATTACAATTTAATCATTTACAAGTTACAAAAGAAAAAGGAAATTACAAAAGAATAAAAGAAAACCCTAAACTAAATCTTCTATTCCTCTTCTTATTATTCCATCCTGTAAAACAAACAACAAAGACAAAAGAGAATGGTGATACGATTAAAATGTCGCCATCATCAAGGATGAGGCATTTTGATATTGGAACTCAACTACTAGACATTAGGAATTTGTCCTAATATCTAAATTGTAGATTAGAGGGATCAATTTCAATCTATAAGCAGCTTTGGGAATCATGTATCATCTCTGGATCATAAGAGGGATAAATGGATCATTTTGTATCATTAGGCAACAATGAGCAAATAGGCAACAGGGTTAAGTGACCACATATGATCCATATCAAAGAAGGGACAAGGGCAACAATATTTGATCCCCTTATTGTAGGCAACAAAGGCAACTAATTAATCCCTCTAACCTAGTCAAGTTCCTATTTAAACAAGCCACATATTTAAAACCACTAATTCACCATTGACATAAAATGGTCAAGATGAATTTATAGCCACACAGACCAAAGCCTACATTATTTGTTTCAGTCCATGTTTAAAATCCATAGTTCAATGCCCAACAAAATATCCACACCCAATAAGGTTAATCCACTTGGTAGAGAAAGAAAGGAAGGAAGGCAGGATAACCACCAATGCTTGCACAAGGAAGAAGAGAAGATCAACTTTGTAGCATATACTAGAATAGGGGCCACTTGCAAGCAAGATACTCAACACATGCAAACTCGTGTTGTCACCCTCACAAGAAATAGCCAACGTATATAAACGACATAGGCTGTACCACTGTTCCTTTGACACTCACAAACGAGCAGCCCAGCTAGCCATCATTCGCACTAGCAAAAGACAACAGAAATCAAGAACAACATCAATAAATCCTATTATCAGTATATGCATGATCTTGTAAGGGCACACTCATATTTAGAAACTAGCACACCAAGATCGCAACTAGATCAGCTGGAAGCAGATCAAGCAAGATCAAGAAGCTAGGAGGTGGAGGTTATCCACAAGAAGAAGAATAGCTCAAGGGCCGGCAGAACAGCTACCAAACTACAAAGTGTAGCGGGTAGAAACCAACATTTAAATCAATAAATCATGCAGTATTTGTTCTTAGCTTTTACATAGCCACACCAGAATATAAGGAAATAATATCACTTAAATCCAACCACCCCGCAACCGGAGTTAGTCCAGAGGATTAGAAGGATTGTTTTCCTCAGATCTGCATAGTGGTGCTATGCAATATTCCTCACAGAAATTTTGTAGACTATAAATAGTATCTGCTCTTATCAAAAGGAAGTGCCTCAGCCTTTGCATCATTGGCGTGGCAACCAAATCAAGATAATGTCTGCTTTCAGCACTAGCCAAAAGAGAGAAAGCGAGTTGGCCAAGCAAATTCCTTTGCACCACCACATACACATATAGGATATTTCACACACAAGATGATTACATGATCATTGAATCATCTGAATCCAACAGAATGCCATCGAAATATACACAGGGCCAATAGGTCAAGCACAAAATGTGTTCTTATCAGCTTAACCAAGCCCAAGTAAAGCACAACAGACCAAAGCACCTCCCGTACAATATCACTGACCATTGAGAGCTACCAGGCAGTATAGTTGTACTTGTTTTACCGAATCAAAGCCATAATAAATTGTATGTAAGCTCACAATTAAGCCACCAAGCAAAGCATCTATCAGCAGGCAATAATAGTTGCATCTTACATGACTAAGCTTGATGTCTACGTTCCCCCTCCTTTCCTGTAGACAGTGTTGTGCCTCCAAGAGCAGAGGTTTGTAGAACAGCAGCAAGTTTCCCTTAAGTGGATTACCCAAGGTTTATCGAACTCAGGAGGAAGAGGTCAAAGATATCCCTCTCATGCAACCCTGCAACCACAAAGCAAGAAGTCTCTTGTGTCCCCAACACACCTAATAGGTGCACTAGTTCGCGAAGAGATAGTGAAATACGTGTGGTATGAATAAGTAGTAGCAACGGCACCAAAAGTGCTTTGCCCAGACAAGAAACAAGCAAGAGTAACGCAAGAGTAACGCAGAAACAATAAAACAAACAAAGGATAGCGTATTTAGGAACAAGGCCTAGGGATTAGACTTTCACTAGTGGACACTCTCAACGTTGATCACATAACAGAATAGATAAATGCATACTCTACACTTTTGTTGGATGATGAACACATTGCGTAGGATTACACGAACCCTCAATGCCGGAGTTAACAAGCTCCACAATAATGCTCATATTTTAGTAACCTTTAGTGTAAGATAGATCAAAAGACTAAACCAAGTACTAGCATAGCATGCACACTGTAACCTTCATGCATATGTAGGAGGAATAGATCACATCAATATTATCATAGCAATAGTTAACTTCGCAATCTACAAGAGATCATGATCATAGCATAAACCAAGTACTAACACGGTGCACACACTGTCACCTTTACACACGTGCAGGAGGAATAGAACTACTTTAATAACTTTGCTAGAGTAGCACATAGAATAGTGGTGATACAAAACTCATATGAATCTCAATCATGTAAAGCAGCTCATGAGATTATTGTATTGAGGTACATGGGAGAGAGATGAACCACATAGCTACGGTGGAGCCCTCAGCCTCGGGGGTGGATTACTCCCTCCTCATCATGGAGCAATGGCGGTGAAGATGGCGGTGAAGACGGCGGTGGAGGCGTTCGGCACCCCGTCCGGCGGTGCCGAACAGACTGTCTCCCGATTTGGAGTTTCGCGATGTGGCGGCGCCCGGAGTCTTTCTGAGGTTCGTCTTTCGTCGATGTTTTTAGGTCACGACGGCTTAAATAGGCGAAGAGTCGGAGTCGGAGGGGCCACGGGCTGCCCAAACCATAGGGGCCCCCGGCCGCGCCGGGGTGTGGTTTGGTGGCCCTGTCCCCCTTCTCTGGCGCTCGTGTGTTCTGGATGGTTCCGGGAAAAATAGGAACCTCGGTTGATTTCGTCCGATTCCGAGAATATTTCGTTACTAGGATTTCTGAAACCAAAACTGGAACTGGCACTTCGGCATCTTGTTAATAGGTTAGTTCCGGAAAACGCATAAAAATGATATAAAGTGTAAACAAAACATGTTGGTATTGTCATAAAACAAGCATGGAACATCGGAAATTATAGATACGTTGGAGACGTATCAGCATCCCCAGCTTAGTTCCTACTCGTCCTCGAGTAGGTAAACGATAAAAGATAATTTCTGAGGTGACATGCTACCAACATAATCTTAATCATACTATTGTAAAGCATATGAGATGAATGCAGCGATTCGAAACAATGTAAATGCAATGAGTAAACAAGTGAATCATATAGCAAAGACTTTTCATGAATAGTACTTCAAGACAAGTATTAATAAGTCTTGCATAAGAGTTAACTCATAAAGCAATAAATCAAAGTAAAGGTATTGAAGCAACACAAAGGAAGATTAAGTTTCAGCGGTTGCTTTCAACTTGTAACATGTATATCTCATGGATAATTGTCAACATAGAGTAATATAACAAGTACAATATGCAAGTATGTAGGAATCAATGCACAGTTCACACAAGTGTTTGCTTCTTGAGGTGGAGAGAGATAGGTGAACTGACTCAACATAAAAGTAAAAAGAATGGTCCTTCAAAGAGGAAAGCATCGATTGCTATATTTGTGCTAGAGCTTTTATTTTGAAAACATGAAACAATTTTGTCAACGGTAGTAATAAAGCATATGAGTTATGTACATTATATCTTACAAGTTGCAAGTCTCATGCATAGTATACTAATAGTGCCCGCACCTTGTCCTAATTAACTTGGACTACCGGATCTTTGCAATGCACATGTTTTGACCAAGTGTCACAATGGGGTACCTCCATGCCGCCTGTACAAAGGTCTAAGGAGAAAGCTCGCATTTTGGATTTCTCGCTTTTGATTATTCTCAACTTAGACATCCATACCGGGACAACATGGACAACAGATAATGGACTCCTCTTTAATGCATAAGCATGTGGCAACAATTATTATTCTCATATGAGATTGAGGATATATGTCCAAACTGAAACTTCCACCATGAATCATGGCTTTAGTTAGCGGCCCAAAGTTCTTCTCTAACAATATGCATGCTCCAACCATGAAGGTGGTAGATCTCTCTTACTTCAGACAAGACGAACATGCATAGCAACTCACATGAAATTCAACAAAGAGTAGTTGATGGCGTCCCCAGTGAACATGGTTATCGCACAACAAGCAACTTAATAAGAGATAAAGTGCATAAGTACATATTCAATACCACAATAGTTTTTAAGCTATTTGTCCCATGAGCTATATATTGCAAAGGTGAATGATGGAATTTTAAAGGTAGCACTCAAGCAATTTACTTTGGAATGGCGGAAAATACCATGTAGTAGGTAGGTATGGTGGACACAAATGGCATAGTGGTTGGCTCAAGTATTTTGGATGCATGAGAAGTATTCCCTCTCGATACAAGGTTTAGGCTAGCAAGGTTGTTTGAAGCAAACACAAGTATGAACTAGTACAGCAAAACTCACATAAAAGACATATTACAAGCATTATAAGACTATACATCGTCTTCCTTGTTGTTCAAACACCTTACTAGAAATTATCTAGACCTTAGAGAGACCAATTATGCAAACCAAATTTTAGCATGCTCTATGTATTTCTTCATTAATAGGTGCAAAGTATATGATGCAAGAGCTTAAACATGAGCACAACAATTGCCAAGTATCACATTACCCAAGACATTATAGCAATTACTACATGCATCATTTTCCAATTCCAACCATATAACAATTTAACGAAGAAGAAACTTCGCCATGAATACCATGAGCTAAGAACACATGTGTTCATACGAACCAGCGGAGCGTGTCTCTCTCCCACAAAGTGAATGCTAGGATCCATTTTATTCAAACAAAAACAAAAACAAAAGCACACAGACGCTCCAAGTAAAGTACATAAGATGTGGCCGAATAAAAATATAGTTTCAAGAGAAGGAACCTGATAATTTGTCGATGAAGAAGGGTGCCTTGGGCATCCCCAAGCTTAGACGCTTGAGTCTTCTTAAATATGCAGGGGTGAACCACCGGGGCATCCCCAAGCTTAGAGCTTTCACTCTCCTTGATCATAGTATATCATCCTCCTCTCTTGACCCTTGAAAACTTCCTCCACACCAAACTCGAAACAAACTCATTAGAGGGTTAGTGCATAATCAAAAACTCACATGTTCAGAGGTGACACAATCATTCTTAACACTTCTGGACATTGCTCAAAGCTACTGGAAGGTAATGGAACAAAGAAATCCACCCAACACAGCGAAAGAAGCAATGCGAAATAAAAGGCAGAATCTGTCAAAACAGAACAGTCCGTAAAGACGAATTTTAAAAGGGCACCAGACTTGCTCAAATGAAAATGCCCAAATTGAATGAAAGTTGCATACATATCTGAGGATCACTCACGTAAATTGCCATAATTTTCTGAGTTACCTACAGAGAATTAGACCCAGATTCGTGACAGCAAAGAAATCTGTTTCTGCGCAGTAATCCAAATCTAGTACTCACTTTACTATCAAAGACTTTACTTGGCACAACAAAACATAAAACTAAGATAAGGAGAGGTTGCTACAGTAGTAAACAACTTCCAAGACACAAATATAAAACAAAGTACTGTAGCAAAATAAACACATGGGTTATCTCCCAAGAAGTTCTTTCTTTATAGCCGTTAAGATGGGCTCGGCAGTTTTAATGATGCACTCGCAAGAAATAGTATTTGGAGCAAAAAGAGAGCATCAAGAAGCAAATCCAAAACACATTTAAGTCTAACATGCTTCCTATGAAGAGGAGTCTTGTACACAAATGAATTCATGAAGAACAAAGTGACAAGCATAAGAGGATAAAACACGAGTAACTTCAAGATTCTCAACATAAAGAGGGAAACTTAATATTATTGAAATGCATATAACCATATTTCCCTCTCTCATAATAACTTTCAGTAGCATCATTGATGAAATCCACAATATACCCATCACTTAAAACATTCTTATCATGGTTCATATGCATAGAAGTATCATTAAATTTGGCATAAGAAGAGTTATTCTCATTAATAGTAATTGGAGTAAGATTATTATCAAGAATTTGAACATGGTAAACAAATTGCATATTAAGGGAATTGTTTTTAGTAATCCAATCATGACTATGACAAGTTTCATAAGGATAGTTAGAACCTATATCATAGCATTCTTTATAATAATCATCAGAGATCGGAGGCACAGTGTCATCATAGGAAATAGAATAGTTATCTTTCACAGTCGGTTTATCTGTGTCCACACCATCATTGTTATTAGAAGGAGATGTATCAAGAACATAATGACCAGTAGCTAAAGGATTTTCAAACACCTCTTCCCCAAGCTTAGAGCTTTCTATATCATTATGGGAGGAAGCATGGATAGTACTGACACTATGGCAATTATTATCATCATTTTCAGAATTAGTTTCCCAGAGATTTGTAATATCAAAAGTAGTATGCTCATTCAAATCATGATCGCTAATGTATGTAAAGGGCATAGGAAGATCATCGTATTCAGATTCATTGTCACAATAATCATTAGGAGCAACATACTTACGGTTACCTAGCGTTATCTCATTCACGCGGGGATACGCCGTTACCTCTTTCTTTTTATTCTCCTTCTTCTTCTTCTTCGTTCCCTTCTTCTTCTTCTTCTTCCTTCTCCTCGTTCCCTTTTTTAGGAGGAAGAGGCTTGAAGGGTGGCTTGTCCGCATAACCTGATTTACTTTCAGAAACAATAGAAGAAACTTGGGAGGATCCCTCCTTTTCATTAATTAGTTGAAAACACACAGCGGTCCTATCATATTTTGGCAAGGTGTCATCTTCTAAAATATTTTGTATGTAAGTATTTGTATGGCTATTATCAATGCAATAAGAAAAACACCCATGCAGGACATCATCAATATCAAGATCACTCATATGTAACAAAGAGATTTTTCTCGACAGTTCTTCACACCCCAAAAATAAAGTAAGTTCATCATGCTGATTAGGAGTAATTTCATCATCACAATACAAATTTGCAGCACTCATTGGGTTCAAATTATTATTGGAGGAGCATTGAAAATTAAAATGACCCACTTCATGGCAAACTTCACAAATAAAAGGATAGAGGGCACAAACTTTTTTACCAAGATCATCTAGAGCCCTAAACCACTTTCTAGTTTTTTCATTAGCATGATGGATACAATATTCATCTTTGATTTGATTAATTCCACAAGGTCTATGTATTCCACAAAAATTAACATGCTTATAGGAAATAACATTCTTAGGAGTTTGAGCATGCTCATTACAATAATTAACAACAATTTCATTCTTCATGCAAGCCTCTTTAAAAGGTTCATGATACTTATCAAAATTCTTTTTAGGCAATTCTAAATGAGAAGCAAAGGCTTTATAAAGATTTGCAGCAACTTGAGAGTCAAGACCATAAGTAGCACTCATATTTCGAAATTTATCGGTATCCATAAAAGTTTCAATGCATTCATAATCATAATTTATACCTGACTCTTTACCTTTGTCGTTCTCCCAATCTTCAGTGTTCTCCTTAATCCGATCAAGAAGGTCCCTTTTAAACTCTTCTTTGTTGCGCGTGAATGATCCAGAACAAGTAGCATCCAGCAAGGTCTTATCTTGAAAAGAAAGTCTTGCATAGAAATTATCAATGATGATATTACCTGGAAGCTCATGATTGGGGCATTTGAGCATTAAAGACTTCAATCTCTCCCATGCTTGGGCAATACTCTCTCCATCATGAGGCCAGAAATTATATATTCGGTTTCGGTCTTTGTGAATTTCACTTGGAGGATAGAATTTAGAATAAAATAGAGGCACAATATCCTTCCAATCAAGAGAATGCTCATCCTTCAGCAGTTTATGCCAATGCGCCGCTTTACCAGACAACGACATAGAGAATAATTTCTTCTTCACTTCATCCATAGAGATACCTGCACACTTGAATAACCCGCATAATTCATGCAAAAACAGTAAATGATCTCCAGGATTGACAGTTCCATCCCCTTCATGGTGGTTATCCATAACACGTTCAATAATTTTCATAGGTATTTTATATGGGATACTTTCAGTAGGTGCATTTAAAATATCACAAGCATCATTAGAGTTATCGCATATGGGAGATAAAGTATTATCAGAGCAAATTTTCTCCCCTAAAGATGGGAAGCTAAAAAGATCACAAAAACTAGCTTCCCCAAGCTTAGACTTCTTCATAGCATTAGCAGTAATTGCATTCATACTAATAACATCGCTACTAGCATGCAAATGAGGTTCCATTGGTTTTTTAATGTTTGCACCAAACAATTCTAAATCAGGAAAAAGATTAAAAAGCTCACTAATTTTTTTGTTGTTTTCCATTATGCCTAACTAGTGTAAACAAGAAACAAAAAGATGCAATTGCAGGATCTAAAGGAAATAGCTTCGAGCACAAACACAATGGCGCCAGAAAAGTACTGTTACCTGGAACCGGAGTATGAGTGCCTTTTTACCTTTCCTCCCCGGCAACCGCCAGAAAATAGCTTGATGTCTACGTTCCCCTCCTTTCCTGAGACGTGTTGGGCCTCCAAGAGCAGAGGTTTGTAGAACAGCAGCAAGTTTCCCTTAAGTGGATTACCCAAGGTTTATCGAACTCAGGGAGGAAGAGGTCAAAGATATCCCTCTCATGCAACCCTGCAACCACAAAGCAAGAAGTCTCTTGTGTCCCCAACACACCTAATAGGTGCACTAGTTCGGCGAAGAGATAGTGAAATACAGGTGGTATGAATAAGTAGTAGCAACGGCACCAGAAAGTGCTTTGCCCAGGACAATAAACAAGCAGTAGTAACGCAGCAGTAGTAACGCAGTAAAACAGTAAACAAGCAGCGATAGCAGTATTTAGGAACAAGGCCTAGGGATTAGACTTTCACTAGTGGACACTCTCAACGTTGATCACATAACAGAATAGATAAATGCATACTCTACACTCTTGTTGGATGATGAACACATTGCGTAGGATTACACGAACCTCAATGCCGGAGTTAACAAGCTCCACAATAATGCTCATATTTTAGTAACCTTTAGTGTAAGATAGATCAAAAGACTAAACCAAGTACTAGCATAGCATGCACACTGTCACCTTCATGCATATGTAGGAGGAATAGATCACATCAATATTATCATAGCAATAGTTAACTTCGCAATCTACAAGAGATCATGATCATAGCATAAACCAAGTACTAACACGGTGCACACACTGTCATCTTTACACACGTGCAGGAGGAATAGAACTACTTTAATAACTTTGCTAGAGTAGCACATAGAATAGTGGTGATACAAAACTCATATGAATCTCAATCATGTAAAGCAGCTCATGAGATTATTGTATTGAGGTACATGGGAGAGAGATGAACCACATAGCTACCGGAGCCCTCAGCCTCGGGGGTGGATTACTCCCTCCTCATCATGGAGGCAGCGATGGCGGTGAAGATGGCGGTGAAGACGGCGGAGACGGCTCCGGGGCAATTCCCGTCCCGAGGTGCCGGAGAGACTTCCCCCGAATTGGAGTTTCGCGATGTGGCGGCGCCCCTGGAGTCTTTCTGGAGGTTCGTCTTTTCTGTCGATGTTTTTAGGTCACGACGGCTTAAATAGGCGAAGAGTCGGAGTCGGAGGGGCCACGGGCTGCCCAAACCATAGGGCGCGCCCCTGGCCGCGCCGGGGTGTGGTTTGGTGGCCCTGTCCCCCTCTCGGGCAGTTCTCGTGTTCTGATGGTCTGGAAAAATAGGAACCATGGCGTTGATTTCGTCCGATTCGAGAATATTTCGTTACTAGGATTTCGAAACCAAAAACAGCAGAAAACGGAACGCACTTCGGCATCTTGTTAATAGGTTAGTTCCGGAAAACGCATAAAAATGATATAAAGTGTAAACAAAACATGTTGGTATTGTCATAAAACAAGCATGGAACATCGGAAATTATAGATACGTTGGAGACGTATCAAAGCTCAACAAGGATTACACAGTAGTAGGAATGAGTAGTGTATATTCTGTTTGACAGAGATAGTATGTCAGGCACCACATAGAACATATAGCAATGATCATTGAACCAGAGTATTAAGCCCACACCTCACCGATTCAGTATGCACATAAACCACCAGGAGCTAGACCATAAGCATATCCAGCACATAATCAAATCATAACATTGGAGCACACCAACAATTGGGCATATGCGAGGGGATGAAGATTGTTGCTCACGTGGTGCAGACGAATAGAGGAAAAGGCCGACGCCGGGGTTGCGTCGCGGCACCATCCAGCCGGTCGAGGATGAAATAATCATCACCAGCACAACACCATTCCCCACCATTCATCACCACCAGTACACCGACGCTGGCGGTCGTAGACGCCGTCCGGCCGGCGTCGAGGATGCGGAGTCACCACCAATCCACACCGCTCCACCAGACAACAGCACCGCAACACCACACCACTAATTCACCGTCATGACAGCAATCTGGCCGCGGCGGAGTCGGTAATACGCCGGCGACCGAGCCATCCGTGGGTTAAGGTTACCGTGAGGTACGCGTGTGGGAGAGGGGGCGGAGCCAAGGCAGCAGTAGATGGCAGGGAGGTCCAAGGACCACGCCGGGGGCAGCATAGGAGGAGGCCGGCGATGGCCAAAGCAGCAGCAGGCAACGGTGGAACCGTCGTTGACCACTAGGGTTTCCGGGGTCATGGGCGAGCAACTGGGGGCATAGAAATCAAATGGAAGAAAGGGTTTCAAAGAGCATGAGGAGGCGGAGCAGGGCCGACCAACGGCGGCTCCAGAATCGGCCGGCGACGGCCGTAATAGGAGGCGGCTAGGGATCACAGAGGGGCGCGTGGGTGTGGGCGACAGGGGCGTCGCGGCGAGGGGGTTTTGATGGAGAAGAAAGGTGAGAGAACGGCGAAGCCCTCGCGGGCGAGCGGCGGCGCGGGGTCGGCCAGCAACTGGCCGGCGATGACGGCCGGAACGACATCGGCAGCGCCATCGCCGGGAGGGGAACGAGCCGTTCTCGTGAACGAGTGCAGTGAGGCGAGGAGAGTAGGGTCGGGTTGGGTTCGACCCAGCCGACTCGGTCGGACAGGTTGGGACGGGTCTGATTGGCCAGGCCATTGGGCCAGCCCAACATACCATTTGGTCTATATTTTTTTTTTAGGAAAAAACCTTTTTAGACCTTTAGGTAAATAAGAAAGAAAACTATAAATAGAAGTGGGTATCATAAAAATACCTCTATAATAATAATATAAAACAAACACTTTAAAATTAAAAGAACAATAACATGAATATTCCTCTAAATTTTAGAAGACCAATTTTACTCTTAAGCTATTAAGACCTAAATACTAAAAATATAATTTCCTTGTTTCTATTTTTCACCTCAATAAAATAGTAAATATTACTTAGTATTAAAATACCACAATTGTTCCATATGGTTATGTTTAATCATATTAGAATCCTAATTGATCCTTACTTCTACTATTAATTAAAAAAAACACTAAACCCTAATAGTATTTATCATATTTTATTAAGTCTTATAAAAAAATATATATAATGTTAAATCCATTATTGATTTTATTTCAAAGTTATTAATCACTTCAACTTTATAATCAAGTTATTAACCTAAGAACAACATAGCAAATAGGAAACTCTAGTTCCATTAAGAATAGAACTACAACCTCATCATTTTATGTGAAACCCTAAAACCCTAAATTCACTTAGAACCCTAGCTCCATTATTACATGTGAACCCTAATTTGCTTCCAACCCTAACCCTAGGTTAGAATATATGATCATGATACTTTCTTTTCATTCATAGAACTATAATTGCAACTAAATACTTGTCAGGTCTTCATAAAATAATAGAGACCTACCACTAATAAAATGGTATTCCATATGTTCATCTTCATTAGACCTAGATGATCAAATAGGGTTAACCAAGTGTAAAACCCTAGTTCCTATTCCCAAGACCACCATCCTTAACTATCCATGATTAGCATCACAACATTGTGATGAATCCTAATAGTAACCATGATTGATGATTACCTTACATTCCATACTCCACTAAACCCTACTAGTGTGAGATATTTATGAACCATCCTATTTAGGAACCAAACATTCTTTACTTAGTGAATGCAAAG
The DNA here is from genome assembly GCA_030979885.1 of Lolium multiflorum. Classification (NCBI taxonomy): domain Eukaryota; kingdom Viridiplantae; phylum Streptophyta; class Magnoliopsida; order Poales; family Poaceae; genus Lolium; species Lolium multiflorum. Next base: position 406,229,376 of record CM061750.1, read on the forward strand.
GTAAACCTTAGGCAACCACAACCTTAATTGTAATACTTCTTATTACTTAAGAAGTATGTTCTTCAAAAGTTATTCTTTCGAAGAAGATAAGGAATCATCATCAACCCTGCCTAATAGGACCAATAGACAATAGCCATCTATCACCAGAAGGTATAACCAACCATGATAGCAACCATGTATAATTAATTGCTTAAGTTGCTTATGCTTAAGTAAAACCAATCAAGCCTAGTTGCTGATGAATCCAACTATGTTGTGATCCATCTAATACTTACTCCAGAAATTAGTTGAAACCATAGTAAACCATAGAACTCCACAACCCTAATTATCATACTTGTTCTTTATTAAAGAACATGTTCTTCAAAAGTTATTCTTTTGAAGTATATGATAATTAATCATTAACCATGCCATATAGTGCTAAAACCAACCACTATTCATTACATGTTAGGATTATACCAAATGTTATTGTTGTGTGCTATTAGTGTTATTATTATGATTTATTACAGCACCTGTTTATGATACCAAGCAACCAATCATTAATAAGAACCTTGTTTGTAAATCACTTTAAAAGTGCAACACACCCTAAACCAATCATACCAACTCACTAATCCTAAATCATCGGGGTTAGGTCACGCTTAGAGCGATTGCATCTCATTCTTATGCATTATTGCATCCTTGCCAATCTTTTAAACATCGTCCTTACCGGACGATGATGCTATTTCAGAATTTGGAGTTATTGCGTATCGAAGACCTTGCCTGCATAATCTTGCAGTCAAGAAAGGCAAGTTCATCGCTTGCTCATGTCATTTGAGTATCTTTATCAAATTACTTGCAAAGTACTATGATTATCACTATTGCATAAAAACCAAAACCACTACTTTCATAACTATGAATATGACTATGTGGTGGGCAATGGAACCATGGATTGTGTTGATATGGTGGAGGTTCCATTGCAAGGGTTTATATCCATCTAGGATTAAACAACAAATGTCGCCAGTGATTCTTGTGCCGTAATACCCGTGTTAACCATAAGATCCGGAGTGGGACGGAGTAGTCAAAAGTGTTTCCACCTCTCGTTCATCAACGGATGCGCTTACCGTAGTAGTTGTATCTGGCGGAACAACCGGAGGGTGGGGATCCCATTCTAATTCCCCACGGTAAAGCATTGCTTGCCGTAGCAGTTGTGTCTTGCGGAACAACCGGAGGGTGGGGATCCCATTCTAATTCCCCACGGTAATGCGGTCTATGATGGGTTGCAGCTACCGGCGTAGGAGTGTATGGTAGAGCCCAGCACTGTCGTCGTGGTTGTCGTGGTATCGTCACGGCATATGCCATAGGGTGGCTAATCGAAGGGGCTCCTGAGAGATCTCACGGCGGTATCCGGAAGCGGGTATGGGCACGAGCGACACGGCGACGTACCCAGGTTCGAGGCCCTCCGGTGGAGGTAAAACCTCTACTCCTGCTAGAGTGTATATGATATCACACAGTACAATGGTGCTCCTAGAGCTGTGTCCGGCTGGCCCTGAGAGGCTAAGGGAGACGATGGTCTCTCTCACAGGGCAGCTCTGTAGGTAGGTGAAAGCAATAAGTGATCGATCGTCCCTGCACGAGAGGGGGTAGTGCGGCTTATATAGGCACCGGCACTTTACATATAAGACCCTATAGTCTACTAGCCGGCTTGGCCGGCTTCGGCTTCCGCTCCTTCCCGAGGCGGTGACGTCAGGAGCCGTTGAGGCGTCATGGCCTGTCCCATCCGGCTGCCCAGGTCAGCGGTATGGAGAGGAGGTGTCTCTGTCGCCGTCAGCCACTGTAGCCTGTACGGCGCGTCGTAAGCCATGATGGCCTGTCCGGCGCGTGGCACTATTGCTCCACAGTGCCCCGCGCTTTACGGGAGATGAAGTCAGCGTGGACTTTGGGAACCCGGATCACCAACCCGGTTCCTTCCAGTGCAAGACTCGCCAGCCTCGAGTCGGTCTGAGGTACAGACCCCAGTCGGATATGGCTTGTAGAAGCCGGCCCAGCTACAGCATTGGGCCGTAGCCAGGCCGACTAGGACCTAGAGCCAGCCGGCTTCCGACCAGCCGGCCACGGCGCCAGCCGGCTGCTCCTCAGCCGGCCTTTGCCGCGAGCCGGCCGTGGTCAGCCGGCTGCTCCGCGTCCATTGCCCTACCCGGGGTCTTCCCCCCGACATTAGCCCCCGAAGCTGGCAAGGTCCTGCGTTTAGAAGGACCTAGGCAGGTTTTCCTGGCTTCTTGAATGTACTTGGCGGCACTTGGAGGGGCCGACTGAGAATTTTCATTCAGCCGGCTGCGCCCTCATCCGGCTCGTTCTTGCCGGCTGCTTCTAGCCGGCCGCTTTTTACACTTGTATAGTTTTTGCTTTCTCGCAAGATTTGATGGCGCCTCCGCCTTGCTGATGAATTTTGGTTCGAGTGGAACTTTTTGTCCGGCTCCGGCTTGCTGTGCGCCGGGGTCTCCGCCGCCTCGGGTCCTGCGCCCGACTTGACCGGTCTGACGCCTGGCCTGGCGGTCGGTTCGTCTGGTCACATCAATGTCCCTCCGGATCCGGTGCGGTAGTGGGCGACGTGGTGTGGCCGTTTCTGGTAACGGTAGCGGTCGTGGGAGGAGTTACGGCGCAGTAAATCCGGAGACGTGGCCACGATCGCCACTTGGAGGCCAACCGCCCGCCGCGGTCGGCTATAAATGCCGCGGGGGAGGGTACCGAGGCGGCACTTGCTCACTTCTTCTTCCTCGCGCTCCTGCCTCCATCGCTCTCCGCGCGCTCGAGCTCGCTGTTGCTCCGGCGAACGCCTCCCGCTGGCGAACTCCGGCGGGCGAATCTCCACCGATCCGCCGCCGCCACTCCGTCAATCCGGCGCCACGGGGCCGCGCGTCTCGACGGAGCGTCCTCAGCCGCCGTTGTCGCCGCCGCGGTCGCAAGGCTCTTCCTCGCCGTTCCGCCTCTCCTGGTCATCTTCTTCCTCGACCTCGTCAATGGCGTCCCCCAGCGGATCGTGGAGGGGCTCCTACATGCGGGAGGATGACATCGAACGCCTGGTGCGCCTCCGGCGGATCCCGCAGTCGGTGATCACGCGGGTGCCCGGCGAGGAGGTGGAGCCCGAGCCGAGCGCGTCGTCTTCGGCGCGCACCTCGATCGCGGGCTGGGCCTGCCGGCTTCGACGTTCTTCCGGCAGTTCCTCGACCACTTCGGCCTTCAGCCGCATCACCTGCCGGCCAACGCGTGCGTCCTCCTGAGCTGCTTCGTAGCGTTCATGGAGGCTTACGCCGGCTTGTGGCCCGACATCGACTTCTGGAGCCGGCTCTTCTACTTGAAGGCCCAAACCACCGAGGGCCGCTGCGGGCTGCGGCGCCGCCTCGATCTACACTCGGCCCGGTACGCCTTTCCCCAAAATCCCCACCGTCGACTCGGTGAAGAACTGGCAGATGTCGTTCTTCTACGTGCGCAACGAGGGGCACTGGTCGACCGGATCAACTTGCCGGAGTACAACCCGGCTCCTCCAGTCGGCCGGATCAACTGGAGCCACAACGCCCGCTCGACGGATCAGAACGCCGAGGTGAACCTGCTCTGGGACTTCCTGGCGACAGCCACCGATGGCGGGCTGACTGCCGAAGATCTCCTCTGCACCATCGCCGAGCGCCGGGTGCTGCCGCTCCAGATGCGCACCCACAAGATCGGGCACATGTCCGGCCGGTTCGATCCGAACCGCACGTCCAAGGCGCCGCTCAACAAGGCCCAGGTGGCCAGCCGGGTGAACCACATCACCAAGGCGAACCTGACGGAGGACTGGAGCTACGGGCTGGCGCCTTGCGACAGGGACCATCCACCGGCGCGGGTAAGCCTCGTGTCTTTGCCATTTTCCGGCTTGCGGCTGCGAGGCCGACTTCCTTTTTCTTCTGCCGACTTCCGGCTTGTCATATGTTCATGTTTTTTCTGTCTTTCTAGCTTTTTGAGCGCCAGAACGCCGAGGACGGCGACCTGGCGACGAAGAGGTGGACGCCGGATCACGTCGATCCGGCTGACCAAGCCGGCGAACATGCCGGCGACGACGACCTGCCGCAGGCGCCTGATCTAGGCGGCCAGGGGGAGCACAATCCGCCCCCTTCACCGGAGCAGCAAGAGGAGGAGGAGCCGGCGACGTCCGGCACGGGGCCCATCCCCGCCGTGCCTCTGCGTACGAGGCCGCCAAGCACCACGGCGACTTCGGCGCCCAAGGGCACGAAGCGAGCCGGCTCCACCGCCGCCTTGGAGGCGAAGGCGAAGAAGCTGCGCCGGCAGCAGCCGAAGAAGGTCCCGGAGCAGGCCGGGTGAGTTCTCTTTCTCTCTTCTTGTTTGATTCCTTTTCTTTCCTTACTTTTGTGCTTATTATCTCTCTGTTTATCCGGCTAGGGCCCCTATCAAGTTTGCCCAGGGCGGCGGCTCCCGGCAAGCTCCGCGCGTTACGTCGCCGCTTCCCCGCCAGAGGAGGGAGCAGACGCCGCAGCCTTCCTCGCGCGCACCTACACCGCCGCCGCCTGCCACAGGGGCGCCTTCCTTGCCGTGCCGCTGGCCTCAGCGCCTGATCGCGGCACGCGGGTTGAGCCGACTCGCCAGGCGACGCTGGACGACATGTTCCCGGGCCGGACTCGTCCTTCTGGGCCCAGCTGCTGGGGCTGGCCAGGCATGCCGCCTTCAGCCGGAGCCGGAGCCGGCAGGGCTCTCCGGAACCAGCTGCGGCTGGGCCGGAGCCGGCAGGGCCGGCCGGCCCACCGTGGTGGAGGACGAGAGCCCGGAGGGGGCGCCCCAGGCGCCGGAGACGACTGGGCCGGCTGGGCCATCTGCTGCGCCCGGAGCGACGCCGCCGCCGCAGCCGACGACGGAGGAGCCGGCCAGCAGGAGCCGGCGGGAGACGAGCCGGCGCGCACGGAGGGCGCCGACTCGCGCGCGCTGGTGAGGACGGGAACCTCATCGGCATCACCGCAAGGCCTGCACGTGGCCAAGGGCGCACTTCTTCTTCAGGTGCCGTCCGCCTCCGACTCCAGCCTCGGCTCGGCTGCCACCATGGAGCAGGCGTGGCTCCGTGCCGACTCCTACGAGGTGACCAGCCGGGAGGGGAACCCCGGCCAAGCATCGGTGGAGATGTTCTTCTCCAGCCTGCAGGCCAATCTCAAGGCCAGGGCAGCCGAGGCCGCGGCTAACGTCGCCAAGGTGGAGGAAGCCAGCAAGGTAAGCTTCGACTGTTTTTGATTTGATTATTATCCTGGTAGCCCTCCGAGGCATGGGCCGGCTGCTTGGAGCCGGCACGGGTTTCGCCTGATCGACTAACTTTTTCTTTTCCTTAGGCTGTGATGGACCGGCGCACCACTTTGTATAATCGCGCCGTCACCCATTACCACAAGGCCAAGCTGGACCGGGCCGACTTGGCCCGCGAGCTGGAAGCCGTCAAGGGTAAGCTCTATGCTTCTTTCGACTTGATGTCTTGTTTTCTTTCTAGTCTTGGTTGGCTGACATTTCTTTCTGGCCGCCTCGCAGTTGAAGCCGCCAAGGTCCCGCAGCTGGAGTCGGATCTCCGAGCCGCTCGCGACCAGTGCGCCGTGAGCGAGGAGGCGGGCCGATCCGCCGCCCGCAAGCTCAAGCTGGCTGAGCAGGAGCTGACGCGGCTGCGCCTGCTGGAGCAGAACCACCTCACCGAGCTCAACTCCCTCAGGACGGCGGAGAAGGAGAAGGTGGATGATCTGAGCCGGCGGCTGACGGAGGTGGAGAAGCAGCGGCTTGCGCTGCAGGAGGAGGTCACCACCAAGTCCACAGAGCTGACGGCTACCGCCAAACGCTGGACCGACGATTTTAGCGCGCTTGATCGCGGCTTGTCGGGTGAGTGCATCTTTATGTTCCTTTCCCTTTGCCGGCTTTCGGCCGTCGGCTGCCGGCTTAGGTTGGCAGCCGGCGGCAGAAACTTGATTTTTTCGATATCCCCATCTTCGGGCTGGGCAGTCGGTTCTTGCTGGCTGCCGCCAGGCTTTTTCTTTTTACTTCGAAATCTCCATCTTCGGGTGGGCGTCGTTTGCCGGCTGCCGCCAGCTTACTTTAGGACTTCGAATCTCCATCTTCAGGCTGGGGCAGTTGTTCTTGCTGCCGCCGCTTACTTTAGCCGGAATCTCCATCTTCGGCTGCCAGTTTCGTTGGTGCCGGCGCCGACTTCTTAGGACTTCGGAATCTCCATCTTCGGGCTGGCAGTCGGTTCTTGCCGGCTGCCGCCAGGCTTTTACTTTAGGACTTCGAAAATTTGCATTTTTCAGCTTATTTCGGCTTTGATGGCTCCTGACATGTTTCTTCTTCTTGCAGCGGCCTTCCCGGAGACGCAGGAGGCGGCTTTGACAGCCGTTGGCGTCGCGCGCGACTCCAGGAGGCGGGAGACCGGCGAGGGCAGCTCGGAGTATTTCTCCATGGAGGACCACCTGGCGTCCATGGCTGCCCGCATCGAGCCCATCACCAAGCTCGGCTGGGAGCTTCGGAAGGCGGCTGAAGAGCTGGTGCCCATGCTGTGGCCTGAAGAGGCGGCGCCGCAAGATATCTCCGGCCTCATCTCTGCGATGGAGCGGGCGCCGGACCGCTTCCTCGACTGGAAGGAGTCGGCCACGCGCGCCGGTGCCGACATGGCGCTGTCCTTCGTCCTCTCCTGGTACAACGAGGTGGACCTGGGGCAGCTTGAGTTCCGGCGAGCCGGCGTGGAGGACAAGCTCCCAGCCGATCTCAAGGCCGCCCGCCTTGCTCGAGCCAGTACCATCGCCGAGTTCGTCGACAAGACCCTCTTCGTCGCGGACCCGAACCCTCCTCCATCCGATGGAGATTACATGGACGATGAGGAGGCGGAGGACGTGCCTGAGGACGACCCGGCAGCCGGCTCCACTGATGCCCCTCCGGCTTAGATTTCCTGCTTTCCAGTTGTTCTTTTGCCAAGACAATTTATTAAATCCCCGGGATGCCGGGTGCATATGTAAGACAATATTATTATCCTTTTATTAAGGCACACTTTAATGTGTTTGTTAATCATTTGTGTGCCGAGTTGCTTTCTTTCGACTCGTTCGCTTTTTCCCATCCGCCCCACTCTTTGGCTGTGCCCTTGCCGGTCGTACGTCCGACTTGCGATCCGTCGCCGGATCAAGAGCGGGCCGCTGGGTGAGGCCGACAGTATTTCAGTCGAACGAGCTGAATTCGGCAATCCGGCACTTTTATGAAAAGTTGCAAGTCAACTCGCTTTTACTCTTTCCTTAGTCGTTTTTCGCGTGCCGGCTCCCTAGGCCTTACTCCCGCCAGCCGGACAGCCGGGTTGCGGTCTGTAGCTGGATCGGAAGCCGGCTGTCGGAAACCGGATCACGTTACTGAGCCGACCGCGTGAGAGGGTTCAAGCCAATTGGCGAAACAAGGTAAAGTACGCGAAAAACTTGTCGGAAACGGCGCTCTTGGCGCAAGCTTTTTCATAACTCACAAAAGGGATACAAGGGATACATACATTCCTGTTCTCATGTGTAAAATGGGCGGAGTAACCTGACATTCCAGGGACGTTTAGTCTCCTCGTCAGCCTTGTCCGGCTTGTTTTTCTTAGCCTCTTGGGCATCTATGAGATAGTAGGAGTCATTGCCTACTGCCTTGCTCACGATGAAGGGACCCTCCCATGGGGATGCTAGTTTATGCTGTCCGGCTGTCCGTTGGATCAGCCGGAGCACTAGGTCTCCTTCTCGGAATGCTAAGGTCTTGACCTTCCGGCTGTGGTAGCGACGGAGGCTTTGCTGGTATACGGTTGACCTGGACTCGGCCATCAGCCGGACCTCTTCAACCAGGTCGACTCCATCTTCGCGAGCTTCTTTGGCTTCAGCTTCTGTGTAGAGCTTGATTCTTGCGCGTCGTGCTCGATATCAGTCGGCAGACGGCTTCGGCCCCGTATACGAGGAAGAAGGGTGTGAACCCGACTGAGCGGTTTGGCGTCGTGCGCAGGCTCCACAGCACACTGGGCAGCTCTTCAATCCAGCAGCCGGCTGAGCGCTCAAGCGGCTCCACCAGCCGGGGCCGGATGCCGGCTAGGATCAAGCCATTAGCCTTCTCCACTTGGCCGTTGGTCTCCGGGTGCGCCACGGACGATAGGTCCATCCGGATCCCCATCTCTCCGCAGTAGCGTTTGAAGATGCCTTCGGCGAAGTTGCTGCCATTGTCGGTGATGATGCTATGCGGGTAGCCATATCTCACGATTATTTCCTTGAGGAATGTGACGGCTGTGGAGCCGTCCAGCTTCTTGATTGGCTTGGCTTCGATCCACTTAGTGAACTTGTCAATCATCACCAAGAGATGAGTCATGCCGCCTCGGGCTGTTTTGAATGGGCCCACCATATCCAAGCCCCATACGGCAAATGGCCAGGTAATGGGGATGGTCTTCAAGGCGGAAGCCGGCGTGTTCCTTTGCTTGGCGAAGCGTTGGCAGCCGTTACACTTCTTCACCAGTTCTTCTGCGTCTCTGAGCGCAGTCGGCCAGTAAAAACCGTGCCGGAAGGCTTTGGCCACTATGGCTCGGGAGGAGGCGTGGTGGCCGCACTCACCCTGATGGATTTCCCTTAGGAGTTCAATCCCTTCAGCCGGCTCGACGCACCGCTGGAGCACCCCACTTACGCTGCGTTTGTACAGCTCGTGGTTGATGATTGTATAGGCCTTGGCCCTTCTCTCAATCTGCCTGGCCTGGACTCTATCAGGCAGCACACCGTCGGTGAGGTAGGAGAGGAATTCTTGTGCCCATGAAGGTACGCATCTTATCTCGAATACGCTGACCAACAGGGTCTCCCGCGTGGGAGCTTCCGGCTTCGACTGCATGGTCGCCGGGTTCGGCTTGCTAGCCGGCGGGTTCGGCTTGCTAGCCCCCGAGTGTGGCGATGAAGCCCCCGGGTTGGACTGAGAAGTCCCCGGGTTCGGCGTGGTAGCCGGCGGGTTCGGCTTGTTAGCCCCCGACTTGGGCGATGAAGCCCCCGGGTTCGGCTGAGCAGCCCCCGGGTCAGCCGGCACGAATATTGAATCCGAATCCGGTGACGGTATGATGGACGGCTTCTTGATAACCGCCAAGGCGATGCCCGGCGGAATGGCTTGCCGGGTTGAGCCAATCTTGGACAAGGCGTCAGCCGCCTCGTTGTTTGCTCGTGGCACATGGTGGAATTCGCAGCCGTCGAAGAAGCCGGATAGCTGCTGGACATGGAAGCGGTATGAGGCCATGTTGGCGTCCTTCGCGTCCCAGTCGCGATGCTTGCTGTATAACCAAGTCGGAGTCGCCGAAGCAAAGTATGCGACGCACGCCAATCTCCTTGGCCAGCTTCAGCCCATGTATGAGCGCTTCATACTCCGCCACATTGTTGGATGCGGCGAAGTGGATCTGCAGGACGTAGTCCAGCCGGTCTCCCTTGGGAGAGGTGATGACGATGCCGGCTCCCAAGCCGTTGCGCATCTTCGAGCCGTCGAAGTGCATCTTCCAATGTGTGGAATCCGGCACAGGCGGCAGGTACTGCATCTCAGCCCAGTCGACGAAGAAGTCCGCGAGGATCTGCGACTTGATGGCTGTGCGTGGCTCGTAGAGGATGGTGTGGGCGGCTAGCTCCAGGGCCCACTTGGCAACCCGGCCGTTGGCATCCTTGCTGCCGATGATTTCCGCCAGAGGCGCTGTGGCAACCACCCTGATGGGATGTTCTTGGAAGTAGTGCTTGAGCTTCTTGGCTGCCATGTAGACACCGTAGGTGACCTTCTGGTAGTGGGGGTAGTTTTGCTTCGACTGGGAGAGCACTTCGCTGAGGTAGTAGACTGGGCGCTGGACCAGCTGCTCTCTGTTTTCGGCTTCTTTGCGCTCCACCACCAGGACAACGCTGACCACTCGGTTGGTGGCTGCGATGTACAACAGCATCGGCTCCATTGAACCCGGCGTTGCAAGGATTGGCGCGGTTGAGAGCACGCGCTTTAAGTCACGAAAGGCTTCATCCGCCTGCGGTGACCAGACGAACTTGTCCGCCTTCCTCATCAACTGATACAGGGGCAGTGCCTTCTCCCCCAGCCGGCTGACGAAGCGGCTCAAGGAAGCCAGACAGCCAGCGAACTTCTGGACGTCCTTGAGGCACTGCGGCAGCTCCATCTTCTCAATGGCACTGATCTTCTCTGGGTTGGCTTCGATTCCTCGCTGAGAGACGAGGTAGCCCAGGAGTTGGCCGGCTGGCACGCCGAAAGTGCACTTGGCCGGGTTGAGCTTCATCCGGAATCTTCGCAGATTGGTGAAGGTTTCTCTCAGGTCATCAAGGAGGGTAGGCATCTCCTTGGTTTTTACAACGACATCATCCACATATGCGTGAACATTTCTGCCGATTTGATCCTGCAAACACTTTTGCATGCACCTTTGGTAGGTGGCGCCTGCATTTTTCAAGCCGAACGGCATAGTCGTGTAGCAGTAAGCCCCGTACGGGGTAATGAACGAAGTCTTTATTTGATCATCCGGATTCAAAGGAATCTGGTGGTAGCCTGAATAGGCATCTAGAAAAGACAACAGTTCACAGCCGGCAGTCGAGTCTATGACTTGATCTATGCGCGGCAGGGGGAAGGGGTCCTTCGGGCACGCCTTGTTCAGGCTGGTGTAGTCGATACACATGCGCCAGGAGCCGTTCTTCTTCAAGACCAGGACCGGGTTCGCCAACCAGTCCGGGTGCAGCACTTCCATGATGAAGCCGGCAGCTAGGAGCCGGGCGATTTCTTCACCGATGGCCTTCCTTCGTTCTTCGGCGAAGCGCCTGAGAGGCTGCTTCACCGGCTTGGCGTCAGGCCGGACGTGGAGGTGGTGCTCAGCCAACTCCCTCGGCACACCCGGCATGTCTCTTGGAGTCCATGCGAAGATGTCCCGATTCTCACGGAGGAAGCTGGTGAGCTCGCTTTCCTATTTCTTGCTCAAGCCGGCACCGATGGTGACGTACTTGTCCGGCTGCGCCGGGTCCAGCAGGATCTTCTTGGTGTTGTCGGCCGGCTGGAAGTGAGTCGTCCCAGCCGGGTTGCCTGCAGCCGGCATGTCTGTCTGCGCGGCCTTGGCGAGGGCAACGGCGTCGTGGATGAGCTGCTTCTCGGTGGCGATGACCAGCGTCTGGGCCATCTTGGAGCTCTGCGTGGCGCAGTCCATGGAGCGGCGATAGTCGCCGGCTATGGTGATGACCCCCTTTGGGCCAGGCAGCTTCATCTTCAGGTACCCATAGTGGGGCACCGCCATGAACTTGGTCAGGGCCGGCCTGCCCAGGAGCGCGTGGTAGGGACTCACGAGGTCCACCACCTCGAACTCGATTCTCTCGGTGCGGAAGTGGTCCGGCTTCCCGAACATCACCTCCAGCGTGATCCGGCCGATCGGCTGGCAGCAGTGGCCCGGCACGATGCCATGGAAGACGGTGGGGGTGGGGCGCAACTCGGCCTCCTGGATGCCCAGCTTGCGGGCGGTGTCGCGGTAGAGGATGTTGATGCTGCTGCCGCCGTCGATGAGGACGCGCGAAAATCGCACGCTGCGCCGAGTCGTGCCGATGGTGGGGTCGAGGACCATGGCGTAGCTGCCCGGCTTCGGCAGGACAGCCGGTGTGTCGCGGCGATCAAAGGTGATGGCCTGCTCTGACCAGTTTAGGTACTGGGGGACCGGCGGTATGACCGCGTTGACCTCGAGGGAACGGCTCTGCTGGCTCGTCTTGTCCTCGGGCTCGGAGGTGAAGATGATGTAGGTAGCATCTTCGGCCAGATATCGGCCATGGTGCACTTGGTTAGCCTCGTGGTGCTCGAGGTTGGCGTTCTCTGCGCCGCCTTGACCACCCGGCCCGCCGGCTGGAGGAGGCGGGGGTGGAGGGGGGAGGGGTTCGCCGCTTGTCAGCCGCTTCATGAAGTGGCAGTCGCGGGTGGTGTGGTTGGAGGGGTTCTTGCCGCTGTGATACTTGCACGGCGAGTCGAGCATCTGCTCGAAGGTGTACTTCGGCTTCCATTGCCGGTCTGCTTCTGGCGGCGGCTGCCGCCTGCCGCGTTGTCCGACACGGCTGCCACATGGGCGGAACCGTACCGGCGGTCCGGCTGGTCGCTGTGACGCTTGCCGCGGTAGTTGTCCCGCCGGCTGCCATGCGAGCCGCCCTCGGCCGGCTTGTGCTCAGCCGGCTTGTTGTTGTCCCGTCTTGCTGGGGCCGGTGAAATATCAGCCGGCGCCTTGCCGGCTTCCTCGCCAGCGCGTACTTGTCTGCGATGACCATCAAGGCGGCCATCGTCTTGGGCTCGCTGCGGCGTAGCTTGTGCCACAGCATGGTGTTGGGCCGGCAGCCTCCCATGAAGAAGCTGATGGCTTGCATCTCGTGCACGCCCTCGCAAGAGTTGCGCATCTCGCACCAGCGCGTCAGGTACGCGCGATCCGTCTCGTCCGGGCCCTGCTTGCACATCTCAAGCTGTTGAGGGCGACCCGGCCGGCGATAGGTGCCGGTGAAGTTGCTGATGAAGGCGGCCTCGAAGTCCAGCCAGCCGTTTATGCTGCCGGCTGGCAGGTTGTTGAGCCATGTGCGGGCGGAGCCGAGCAGCATGAGGGGGGAGTAGCGCACAGCCAGCGCTTGTTGCCCCGAGAGATGCCGACTGCGGTGGAGTAGTCCAGCAGCCAGTCCTCCGGCTTGGCGGTGCCGTCGTACTTGGGCGTGTCGCGGGGGAGCTGGAAGCCGTCGAGCACGGGCTCGTTGGCGATGCGGGGCCCGAAGCACTTGGGGCAAGCCGGCGCCTCCTCTTCCGCGATGCGGGATTCGATCAGCCGGTCGAGGCGGTCTCTGGCGTCGGCGGGCTCGATGCGCGGGCCCAGCCGGGAGTGGGCCGGCTGCCGAGCGCCGCTTTCTGGAGCCGGCCGGTGAGGGCGTCGAGGCTCGGAGTCTTGCTCCTGGTTCCGGCTCGGCGGAGCCCGCCGCGGCGCCGCGCCGCCGGCTGGTGGCTCGGCCGCTCGAGGTTGCGCGCGTGGCGCGGGAGTCGCTGCGCCGGCTTGGCCGAGGTGGACTCGGCCGTATCCCTCGCGCACCGCGGCACCACGAGCGTGAGAAGCCCTAGGGTCTCGGGCGTACCTGGGGTCTTTCGACTGCCTATTGGCAGCCTTCACCAAATCAGCCACCCGCGCAGTCTGGCGGCGTAGCTCTTCGCCCTCGAGGCGGTGCAGCTCTTCTGCGGCGGCTTCAGCCGCGAGCATGTTCTTGTCGGGGGTGTTGTAGATGGGCAGCTCCATGGATGGAGCCGGCTCGTCCGCGCCGTCGCGGTCGATCTCGGCGCCTAGGTCGCGGCCTCTGCGGCGGATCTCGCCGGCTCGGCTGGGGTTGTCGCCGCCTGGGGTGAGGCCGTGGGCGCGGTTGTACTCGCGCTGGGTGATGTCCCACTGGCGCTTAGCAGCAGCCAGCTCCTCGGTCTGCTTGAGGAGGAGCACGCGGTGCGCCTCCAGGTCTGCCTCGACGGCGGCGGCGTCGGTGCCGGCGCCGGTGGTGAGCGGGGTGCTCAGCTTTGCCCGGACTTGCTCCAGCCGGGACGGTGGTGGTGGCGCCTTTGGGCCCGAGCCGGAGGCGTTGGGGTCGACGTTGCGCTCCAGGTTGGGGCCACGGGTGCGCGGGTTCTTGGTGGGGAGCTCCTCGCCAGCCATCATGACTTGCACGACGGCGGGGCTGGCGGGAGCGCTGCTGCCGGCTCGCGGAGGAGGGCTGGCGCAGCGCAGCACCTGCCGCGGGTAGCGCGGCGGTGCGACGGTGGCGACGTAGACGTCGTGGCCGCCGAAGGAGATGACGCTGCCGCCGGCTGGGAAGGGCCGGTCGGCGAAGCAGCCAGCGTTGTCGCTGACGCAGTCGAGGGAGCCGAATCTCCAGATCAAGCCTGAAGCGACTCGCTCGCCGGTGGTGATGGTGAGGCCCGTCCGGATGAAGACACCGGCCGAGGATGCTGAAGGCCCCACGGTGGGCGCCGAATGTCGTGGTATCGTCACGGCATATGCCATAGGGTGGCTAATCGAAGGGGCTCCTGAGAGATCTCACGGCGGTATCCGGAAGCGGGTATGGGCACGAGCGACACGGCGACGTACCCAGGTTCGAGGCCCTCCGGTGGAGGTAAAACCTCTACTCCTGCTAGAGTGTATATGATATCACACAGTACAATGGTGCTCCTAGAGCTGTGTCCGGCTGGCCCTGAGAGGCTAAGGGAGACGAAGGTCTCTCTCACAGGGCAGCGCTGTAGGTAGGTGAAAGCAATAAGTGATCGATCCTCCCTGCACGAGAGGGGGTAGTGCGGCTTATATAGGCACCGGCACTTTACATATAAGACCCTATAGTCTACTAGCCGGCTTGGCCGGCTTCGGCTTCCGCTCCTTCCCGAGGCGGTGACGTCAGGAGCCGTTGAGGCGTCATGGCCTGTCCCATCCGGCTGCCCAGGTCAGCGGTATGGAGAGGAGGTGTCTCTGTCGCCGTCAGCCACTGTAGCCTGTACGGCGCGTCGTAAGCCATGATGGCCTGTCCGGCGCGTGGCACTATTGCTCCACAGTGCCCCGCGCTTTACGGAGTCAGCGAGGACTTTGGGAACCCGGATCACCAACCCGGTTCCTTCCAGTGCAAGACTCGCCAGCCTCGAGTCGGTCTGAGGTACAAACCCCAGTCGGATATGGCTTGTAGAAGCCGGCCCAGCTACAGCATTGGCGGCCGTAGCCAGGCCGACTAGGACCTAGAGCCAGCCGGCTTCCGGACCAGCCGGCCACGGCGCCAGCCGGCTGCTCCTCAGCCGGCCTTTGCCGCGAGCCGGCCAGTGGTCAGCCGGCTGCTCCGCGTCCGCCCTAGACTGTCGTCGTGGTCGGGGTCCACCCTGAAATTACGGGAATAATGGGACCGGCGTGGACCCAGGGTCGGGGCATGCAACAAAGGGTGGGTGTTCGAGGTAGCGGAGGAACATGATTGGCTAGACCTTATACCGGGCCTCACACCAAAGGAAGTGTGGACGGGTAACGTGCTCGGTTGGCAACAAGGTTAAGATCTCTTATGGGTAAAGCAACACACCTCTGCAGAGTGTAAAGAACCGTGACCTGTCACTCCCTGTTCCGGGATATGGAACTGCGAACGCGGCCGGAAAGGAGCTCCATGAAGTTCTAGTAAACCGGTGAAGGCTGACGGACATAGTTCTTCTGAATAAAAGCAACCTTTTGAAGAAATGGTTATGAAAACTTGCATTGGTATTAGACTTTCTGGTCTAATGTCGTAGCTAGTGCATTAAACACCTCTTTCCTATAATGAACTTGTTGAGTACGCTCGTACTCATCCCACTCTTAAATCCCCTGCTTAGATATGGAGGCATCGAAGGAGGATCTACAGTGCAACTCGAAGACCGAGGAGTCAACAACTACTTCAAGAGACAGGACCCTGTCAGAGGAGCCAGATACCACATCCATCAAGGAGAAAACCTAGTTTAGCCATAGAAGGGAACTAGCTTCCTAAACCTAGCTCCTACTTAGCTAGAATCTATTCATAGCCTCTATAGATAGATAAATACTCTACAAATAGAGTTCGTGATAGGATTAGACTACGAGTCGTTCTTCTGGAGTTAATTTGCAGATTTACCTCATTGTAAAGTAGGAGGTTGTGATCTTATGTAACAGAGTCTGTATGTAATTCTATAGACATGCCTTGGACCCGCATATGTTTCTGTTGTACCACTCTGAGCGATATAATACTAGTGGAACGATGTTTCATTGGTGTTATATCAGACTTGCATACTACACCATGCAGTGGTATGCTGGGTCACCACAACTTCTCAATCTCTTTACTTTGTTTTTTACTTGCTTTATTTACTACTTTGTTTGCTGCACTTATATCAAAACACAAAAAAAATTAGTTGCTAGTTTTACTTTATTTACTGTCTTGCACTCTATATCAAAAACACAAAAAAATTAGTTTACTTGCATTTACTTTATTTAGTTTGCTTTATTTACTACTGCTAAAATGGCCAACCCTGAAAATACTAAGTTGTGTGACTTCACTAGCACAAATAATAATGATTTCTTATGCACACCCATTGCTCCACCTGCTACTACAGCAGAATTCTTTGAAATTAAACCTGCTTTACTTAATCTTGTTATGCGAGAGCAATTTTCTGGTGTTAGTTCTGATGATGCTGCTGCCCATCTCAATAATTTTGTTGAATTGTGTGAAATGCAAAAGTATAAAGATGTAGATGGTGACATTATAAAATTAAAATTGTTCCCTTTCTCATTAAGAGGAAGAGCTAAAGATTGGTTGCTATCTCTGCCTAAGAATAGTATTGATTCATGGACTAAATGCAAGGATGCTTTTATTGGTAGATATTATCCCCTGCTAAAATTATATCTTTGAGGAGTAGCATAATGAATTTTAAACAATTGGATAATGAACATGTTGCTCAAGCTTGGGAAAGAATGAAATCTTTGGTTAAAAATTGCCCAACCCATGGACTGACTACTTGGATGATCATCCAAACCTTCTATGCAGGACTAAATTTTTCTTCGCGGAATTTATTGGATTCAGCTGCTGGAGGTACCTTTATGTCCATCACTCTTGGTGAAGCAACAAAGCTCCTTGATAATATGATGGTTAATTACTCTGAATGGCACACGGAAAGAGCTCCACAAGGTAAGAAGGTAAATTCTGTTGAAGAATCCTCTTCCTTGAGTGATAAGATTGATGCTATTATGTCTATGCTTGTTAATGGTAGGACTAATGTTGATCCTAATAATGTTCCGTTAGCTTCATTGGTTGCTCAAAATTCTAGACCACATCCTGCTAATGGTAATTCTTATGGTAGATATGTTTCACCTAATGAGGAAAAGATGTTAGAAATTGAAAGGTCCACCAAGAGCTTTATGCAATCACAGTATGAGCAAAATAAATTGTTTACTAAAACTATGAATGAGCAATCTACCTTGTTGAAGAAAATAGGAAATCAACTTGAAAATTTGAATATGGAGATTTCTGGGTTGCAAACTAAACTTGCAAATGCTGAAAACCGAATCTCATACATGTCTGCATCACAATCTTCTTTAATTAATAAAATGGCTGCTAAACCTGAGGATATTGAAAATAAAATTGTTACTACAGCAAATGCCATCCAAGTTAGAATTAATGAGAATATAAGATTAATGGCTGAACGTGCTAGGTGGGATAGAGAAGAAAATGAAAAACTAGCTAAAAAGGAAAATGTAGCTAAAGTTTGGACTATTACCACCACTAGCAATGCTAATGATTCACATGTTGCTGCACCTCCTACTATCAATGGTAAAATAATTGGTGTTGGCAATGCTTCTACTCCTAGTGCAAAGCGCGCAAAATTACCTGAAACTGCTAAAACTGCTGAAACTGCGTGATAAAACTGCTGAAATTTTTTCCAACCTTGGGGATGATAATCCCATTGCTTTAGATTGTAATGATTTAGATTTTGATGATTTCCACATCTCTGAAGTTATAAAGTTCTTGCAAAAACTTGCTAAGAGTCCCAATGCTAGCGCTATAAACTTGGCTTTCACAAAACATATTACAAATGCTCTCATAAAAGCTAGAGAAGAGAAACTAAAACTTGAAACTTCTATTCCTAGAAAGCTAGAGGATGGTTGGGAGCCCATCATTAAAATTAGAGTCAAAGATTTTGATTGTAATGCTTTATGTGATCTTGGTGCAAGTATTTCTGTTATGCCTAAGAAAGTCTATGATATGCTTGACTTGCCACCATTGAAAAACTGTTATTTGGATGTTAATCTCGCTGATAATGCTAAAAAGAAACCTTTGGGGAAAGTTGATAATGTTCATATTATGGTTAACAATAACCTTGTCCCCGTTGATTTTGTTGTCTTGGATATTGAATGCAATGCATCTTGCCCCATTATATTGGGAAGACCTTTTCTTCGAACCGTTGGTGCCACTATTGATATGAAGGAAGGTAATATTAAATATCAATTTCCTCTCAAGAAAGGTATGGAACACTTCCCTAGAAAGAGAATGAAGTTACCTTATGATTCTATCATTAGAACAAATTATGATGTTGATGCTTCGTCTCTTGATGTTACTTGAGTCACACTTTCTGCGCCTAGCTGAAAGGCGTTAAAGAAAAGCGCTTATGGGAGACAACCCATGTTTTTACTACAGTATTTTTGTTTTATATTTGTGTCTTGGAAGTTGTTTACTACTGTAGCAACCTCTCCTTATCTTAGTTTTATGTTTTGTTGTGCCAAGTAAAGTCTTTGATAGAAAAGTAAGTACTAGATTTGGATTACTGCGCAGTTCCAGATTTCTTTGCTGTCACGAATCTGGGTCTATCTCCCTGTAGGTAGCTCAGAAAATTAAGCCAATTTACGAGCATGATCCTCAGATATGTACGCAACTTTCATTCAATTTGAGCATTTTCGTTTGAGCAAGTCTGGTGGCCTAATAAAATCCATCTTTACGGACTGTTCTGTTTTGACAGATTCTGTCTTTTATTTCGCATTGCCTCTTTTGCTATGTTGGATGAATTTCTTTGATCCACTAATGTCCAGTAGCTTTATGCAATGTCCAGAAGTGTTAAGAATGATTGTGTCACCTCTTAACATGTGAATTTTTATTATGCACTAACCCTCTAATGAGTTGTTTCGAGTTTGGTGTGGAGGAAGTTTTCAAGGATCAAGAGAGGAGTATGATGCAATATGATCAAGGAGAGTGAAAGCTCTAAGCTTGGGGATGCCCCGGTGGTTCACCCCTGCATACTCTAAGAAGACTCAAGCGTAAGCTTGGGGATGCCCAAGGCATCCCCTTCTTCATCGACAACATTATCAGGTTCCTCCCCTGAAACTATATTTTTATTCCGTCACATCTTATGTACTTTACTTGGAGCGTCGGTTTGTTTTTGTTTTTTGTTTTGTTTGAATAAAATGGATCCTAGCATTCACTTTATGGGAGAGAGACACGCTCCGCTGTAGCATATGGACAAATATGTCCTTAGGCTCTACTCATAGTATTCATGGCGAAGTTTCTTCTTCGTTAAATTGTTATATGTTGGAATTGGAAAATGCTACATGTAGTAACTCTAAAATGTCTTGGATAATTTGATACTTGGCAATTGTTGTGCTCATGTTTAAGCTCTTGCATCATATACTTTGCACCCATTAATGAAGAAATATTTAGAGCTTGCTAATTTGGTTTGCATATTTGGTTTCTCTAGAGTCTAGATAACATCTAGTATTGAGTTTTGAACAACAAGGAAGACGGTATGGAGTCTTATAATGTTTACCATATGTCTTTTATGTGAGCTTTGCTGTACCGTTCATCCTTGTGTTTGTTTCAAATAACCTTGCTAGCCTAAACCTTGTATCGAGAGGGAATACTTCTCATGCATCCAAAATACTTGAGCCAACCACTATGCCATTTGTGTCCACCATACCTACCTACTACATGGTATTTATCCGCCATTCCAAAGTAAATTGCTTGAGTGCTACCTTTAAAATTCCATCATTCACCTTTGCAATATATAGCTCATGGGACAAATAGCTTAAAAACTATTGTGGTATTGAATATGTACTTATGCACTTTATCTCTTATTAAGTTGCTTGTTGTGCGATAACCATGCTTCTGGGGACGCCATCAACTATTCTTTGTTGAATATCATGTGAGTTGCTATGCATGTCCGTCTTGTCTGAAGCAAGAGAGATCTACCACCTTCATGGTTGGAGCATGCATATTGTTAGAGAAGAACTTTGGGCCGCTAACTAAAGCCATGATTCATGGTGGAAGTTTCAGTTTTGGACATATATCCTCAATCTCATATGAGAATAATAATTGTTGCCACATGCTTATGCATTAAAGAGGAGTCCATTATCTGTTGTCCATGTTGTCCCGGTATGGATGTCTAAGTTGAGAATAATCAAAAGCGAGAAATCCAAAATGCGAGCTTTCTCCTTAGACCTTTGTACAGGCGGCATGGAGGTACCCCATTGTGACACTTGGTTAAAACATGTGCATTGCAAAGATCCGGTAGTCCAAGTTAATTAGGACAAGGTGCGGGCACTATTAGTATACTATGCATGAGACTTGCAACTTGTAAGATATAATGTACATAACTCATATGCTTTATTACTACCGTTGACAAAATTGTTTCATGTTTTCAAAATAAAAGCTCTAGCACAAATATAGCAATCGATGCTTTCCTCTTTGAAGGACCATTCTTTTTACTTTTATGTTGAGTCAGTTCACCTATCTCTCTCCACCTCAAGAAGCAAACACTTGTGTGAACTGTGCATTGATTCCTACATACTTGCATATTGTACTTGTTATATTACTCTATGTTGACTATTATCCATGAGATATACATGTTACAAGTTGAAAGCAACCGCTGAAACTTAATCTTCCTTTGTGTTGCTTCAATACCTTTACTTTGATTTATTGCTTTATGAGTTAACTTTTATGCAAGACTTATTAATACTTGTCTTGAAGTACTATTCATGAAAAGTCTTTGCTTTATGATTCACTTGTTTACTCATGTCATTACCATTGTTTTGATCGCTGCATCCACTACATATGTTTACAAATAGTATGATCAAGGTTATGATGGCATATCACTTCAGAAATTATCTTTGTTATCGTTTTACCTGCTCGGGACGAGCAGAACTAAGCTTGGGGATGTTTGATACGTCTCCGACGTATCGATAATTTCTTATGTTCTATGCCATATTATTGATGATACCTACATGTTTTATGCACACTTTATGTCATATTCGTGCATTTTCTGGAACTAACCTATTAACAAGATGCCGAAGTGCAGTTCTGTTTTGCTGTTTTTGGTTTCAGAAATCCTAGTAACGAAATATTCTCGGAATTGACGAAACGAAGACCCAGGGGCCTATTTTTCCACGGAGCTTCCAAGACCGAAGAGCATACGGCTGGGCCACGAGGTGGCGACACCACAAGGCGGCGCCAAGGGGGGCCCGCGCCGCCCTATGGTGTGGGCCCCTCGTCAGGCCCCGACTCGCCTTCCGCCTACTTAAAGCCTCCGTCGCGAAACCCTGATGCGAAAAACCACGATACGGAAAACCTTCGAGACGCCGCCGCCGCCGATCCCATCTCGGGGATTCGGAGATCTCCTCCGGCCGGAGAGGGGATTCATCTCCCGAGGACTCTACACCGCCATGGTCGCCTCCGGAGTGATGAGTGAGTAGTTCACCCTGGACTATGGGTCCATAGCAGTAGCTAGATGGTTGTCTTCTCCTCATTGTGCTTCATTGTTGGATCTTGTGAGCTGCCTAACATGATCAAGATCATCTATCCGTAATTCTATATGTTGTGTTTGTCGGGATCCGATGGATAGAGAATACCATGTCATGTTAATTATCAAGTTATTACATATGTGTTGTTTATGATCTTGCATGCTCTCCGTTACTAGTAGAGGCTCTGGCCAAGTTTTTGCTCTTAACTCCAAGAGGGAGTATTTATGCTCGATAGTGGGTTCATGCCTCATTGACACCTGGGACAGTGACAGAAAGTTCTAAGGTTGTGTTGTGCTGTTGCCACTAGGGATAAAACATTGGCGCTATGTCCGAGGATGTAGTTGTTGATTACATTACGCACCATACTTAATGCAATTGTCTGTTGTTAGCAACTTAATACTGGAGGGGGTTCGGATGATAACCTGAAGGTGGACTTTTTAGGCATAGATGCATTGGATGGCGGTCTATGTACTTTGTCGTAATGCCCAATTAAATCTCACTATACTTATCATGTCATGTATGTGCATTGTTATGCTCTCTCTATTTGTCAATTGCCCGACTGTAATTTGTTCACCCAACATGCTTTTATCTTATGGGAGAGACACCTCTAGTGAAGTGTGGACCCCGGTCCATTCTTTAATACTGAAATACAAATCTGCTGCAATACTTGTTTTACTATTTTCTCGCAAACAATCATCTTCCACACAATACGGTTAATCCTTTGTTACAGCAAGCCGGTGAGATTGACAACCTCACTGTTTCGTTGGGGCAAAGTATTTTGGTTGTGTTGTAGGTTCCACGTTGGCGCCGGAATCCCTGGTGTTGCGCCGCACTACATCCCGCCGCCATCAACCTTCAACGTGCTTCTTGGCTCCTCCTGGTTCGATAAACCTTGGTTTCTTTCTGAGGGAAAACTTGCTGCTGTGCGCATCATACCTTCCTCTTGGGGTTGCCCAACGAACGTGTGAAATACACGCCATCATACATCAAAACCCCCTGAATACTTGTCTGTGAGCATTTACAGTGAATCCTTCATCGAAACTGCTTGTCAACACCTTCTGCTCCTCGTTGGGATCGACATTCTTACTTATCGAAAATACTACGATACACCCCCTATACTTGTGGGTCATCAAGACTATTTTCCGGCGCCGTTGCCGGGGAGAAGCGCTATTGGTAAGTGGAATTGGTAAGGAAAACCTTTACTGTGCTGATTTTATTTCTGCCTGCTGCTATAAGTCATTATGGAGAGATCTTCTCTTCAATTTTTATTTGGGAAATCTACTACTACTGCAACGGTAGTGGATGAGGCGCCAGGTGAGGAAGTGATACCATATAAAATACCTATGAAAATTATTGAACGTGTTATGGATAACCGCTATGAAGGGGATGGAACTGTCCACCCTGGAGATCATTTATTGTTCTTACATGAATTATGCGGTTTATTCAAGTGTGCAGGTATTGCTATGGATGAAGTGAGGAAGAAACTATTCTCTTTATCGCTGTCTGGTAAGGCGGCGCATTGGTATAAATTATTGGATAATGGGGATTCTCTTGAATGGAATGATATTGTGCCCCGGTTTTATTCTAAGTTCTATCCTCCAAGTGAAATTCATAAGGATCGGAATCGCATATATAATTTTTGGCCTCATGATGGAGAGAGTATTGCCCAAGCTTGGGGGAGATTGAAGTCTTTAATGCTCAAATGCCCCATTCATGAGCTTCCTGGTAATGTTATTATTGATAATTTCTATGCAAGACTTTCTTTTCAAGACAAGACCTTGCTGGATACTTCTTGTTCTGGATCATTTACACGCAACAAAGAAGAGTTTAAAAGGGACCTTCTTGATCGGATCCAAGAAAATACTGAAGGTTGGGAGAACGACAAGGATAGAGAATCAGGTATAATTTATGATTATAAATGCATTGAAGCTTTTATGGATACTGATAAATTTCGTAATATGAGTGCTACATATGGTCTTGATTCTCAAGTTGCTGCAAATCTTTATAAAGCTTTTGCCTCTCATTATGAATTGCCTAAGAAGAATTTTGATAAGTATCATGAACCGTATAAAGATAAAATTGATTCATCTATTAATAAATGCGTTGTAGTTGAAACTGCTGATCATGTTATTCCTGAAGCTTATATTGAAAAAACTCCTTTCCCTGCTAAAATGAAGGAGTACTCTGTTATAAATAGTGTGGTTCATAAAAGTGAAAAGAAACCTGTAGAACCTGAAGAACAAATAAAAGTTGAACCTGCTGTTGCAATAGTTAAAGATCTTGTGACTGAAAATGTGGAGGATGGTCATATTATTTTCTGTGAAGATGCTTCTAATATTGTTTCACATCCTAATAAACCCAAACAAGTTAGTGTTCCTATGCTATCTGTTAGAATTGGTGATCATTGCTATTATGGTTTATGTGATATTGGTGCAAGCGTTAGTGCTATTCCTTATGAGCTTTACACGGAGATTATGCACGAAATTGATTCTTGTGAACTTGAAGATATTGATGTGGTTATTCAGCTGGCTAATAGAGAAACTATTTCTCCAATTGGTATTGTTCGAGATGTGGAAGTTTTATGCGGTAAGATTAAATATCCTGCTGACTTTTTGGTACTTGGTTCTGCTGCTAGTGATTATTGTCCTATTATTTTTGGTAGACCTTTTCTAAATACTTGTGGAGCTATTATAGATTGCAAGAAAGAGAAAATTTTGACTAAATTTGTTGGTGAATCTTATGAGTTTAACTTCTCTAAATTTACCAAAACTCCTTATAAAGCTAATTTGCCTAGTGATGATTTTAAAATGGAGCAATGCGCATCTATTGTTCTTGTTCCTAATAATCCTTTGCAGCAACATTTGGAGAATAGCGAGAGTGAAGTTTTTAGGAAAGAAAGAGATGAGCTTGAGGAAATTTTTCTTCGCCAACCTATTCTCAAGCATGATTTACCGGTGGAAGATTTGGGTACAACACCGCCACCAAAGGAAGATCCTGTTTTTGAATTAAAGCCTTTGCCTGATAATCTTAAATATGCTCATATTGATGATAAGAAAATATATCCTATTATTATTAGTTCTAAGCTTTCAGAGATTGAGGAAGAAAGGCTATTGGAAATATTGAAGAAACACCGAGGCGCTATTGGCTACACTCTTGATGATTTGAAAGGGATTTCTCCTTCTATTTGCCAACATGCTATTAATATGGAAGATGATGCAAAGCCTGTTGTTGAACATCAACGTCGTCTAATTCCGAAGATGAAGGAAGTGGTAAGGAATGAGGTATTAAGACTTCTTGAAGCTGGTATTATATATCCTATTGCTCATAGTAGATGGGTTAGTCCTGTGCATTGCGTTCCCAAGAAAGGAGGAATGACTGTTGTGCCTAATGATAATGATGAGCTCATCCCTCAAAGAGTAGTTGTAGGGTATAGAATGTGCATTGATTTTCGAAAAGTTAATAAAGTTACTAAGAAAGATCATTACCCTTTACCATTTATTGATCAAATGCTAGAAAGATTATCTAAAAATACTCATTTTTGTTTTCTTGATGGTTATTCTGGGTTTTCACAAATTGCTGTTAAAGCTAAAGATCAAGAGAAAACCACTTTCACTTGTCCCTATGGAACTTATGCTTATAGACGTATGCCTTTTGGTTTATGTAATGCTCCTGCTACTTTTCAAAGATGCATGTCTGCTATTTTTCATGGTTTTTGTGAGAGTATTGTAGAGGTATTCATGGATGATTTTTCCGTCTATGGGAATTCTTTTGATAGTTGCTTGCGAAACCTTGATAAAGTTTTGCAGAGATGTGAAGAAACTAACCTTGTTCTTAATTGGGAGAAATGCCACTTTATGGTTAATGAAGGAATTGTATTGGGACATAAAATTTCTGAGAGAGGTATTGAAGTTGATAGAGCTAAAGTTGAAGCGATTGAGAAGATGCCCTATCCTAGGGATGTTAAAGGTATTCGTAGTGTTCTTGGTCATGTTGGGTTTTATAGGAGATTTATTAAAGATTTCTCCAAGATTTCAAAGCCTCTTACTAATCTTCTTCAAAAAGACGTACCTTTTGTTTTTGATGATGATTGTAAGGAAGCTTTTGAAACTCTAAAGAAAGCCTTAACAACTGCTCCTATAGTTGAACCTCCTGATTGGAACTTACCATTTGAAATTATGTGTGATGCTAGTGATTTTGCTGTAGGCGCTGTTCTTGGACAGCGAGTAGATAAAAAACTGAATGTTATTCATTATGCTAGTAAAACTCTTGATGCTGCTCAAAGAAATTATGCTACAACTGAAAAAGAATTATTAGTTGTAGTCTTTGCTTGTGATAAATTTAGATCTTATATTGTTGATTCAAAAGTTACAATTCATACTGATCATGCTGCAATTAGATACCTTATGACAAAGAAAGATGCTAAGCCGAGGCTTATTAGATGGGTACTTCTTTTGCAAGAATTTGATTTACATATTGTAGATAGGAAAGGTGCTGATAATCCTGTTGCTGATAATTTGTCTAGATTGGAAAATATTGCTTATGATCCTGTTCCTGTTAATGATAGTTTTCCAAATGAACAATTGGCTGTAATAAAGGTGAGCTCGCGAGACAGTCCTTGGTATGCTGATTATGCTAACTTTATTGTTTCCAAGTACTTTCCTCCAACCTTTTCAGCTCAGCAAAGGAGGAAATTCTTTTATGACTTGAGGCATTATTTCTGGGATGACCCACACTTATATAAAGAAGGAGTGGATGGTATTATGCGAAGATGTGTTCCCGAATATGAACAACAAGAGATATTGAGTAAATGTCATGGTAGTGCTTATGGAGGACATCACGCCGGAGAAAGAACCGCGCAAAAGGTTCTACAATCGGGTTTTTATTGGCCAACTCTCTTCAAGGATGCGAGAAAGTTTATTTTATCTTGTGATGAATGCCAAAGGGTTGGTAATATCTCCAGACGTAATGAAATGCCTATGAATTATACTCTTGTTATTGAACCGTTTGATTGTTGGGGATTTGACTTCATGGGACCTTTTCCGTCTTCAGAAGGTAACACTCACATACTTGTTGCTGTTGATTATGTTACTAAATGGGTGGAAGCAATACCTACAAAAAGTGCTGATGGTGAGACCTCTTTAAGAATGCTTTTAGACATTATTTTTCCTAGATTTGGAGTGCCTAGATATATTATGACTGATGGAGGTTCTCATTTTATTCATGGAGGTTTTAGAAAAACTCTTGCTAAGTATGGTATTAATCATAGAATTGCTTCCGCTTATCATCCTCAAACTAGTGGTCAAGTAGAATTATCAAATAGAGAGATTAAATCTATTTTGGGAAAGACTGTTAATAAAACTAGAAAGAATTGGGCTAGTAAATTGAAGGATGCACTATGGGCTTATAGAACTGCTTATAAAAATCCCATGGGAATGTCACCTTATAAAATGGTTTATGGGAAAGCTGTCATTTACCTTTGGAACTAGAGCACAAAGCTTATTGGGCTGTTAGAGAATTAAATAAAGATCCTAAACTTGCCGGTGATAAGAGGTTGTTGCAATTAAGTTCTCTAGATGAATGGAGAAGTGAAGCTTATGAAAATGCTAAACTCTTTAAAGAGAAAGTTAAAAAATGGCATGATAGAAGGATTATCAAAAGAGAATTTAATATTGGGGATAAAGTCCTATTGTATCGGTCTCGTCTCAGATTCTTTGCAGGGAAATTACTCTCGAAATGGGAAGGACCATATGTTGTCGAGGAGGTGTATCGTTCAGGAGCAATCAAAATTAGCTCTCTCCAAGGCAATGCCACGCAAGTGGTGAATGGACAAAGACTCAAGCATTATATCTCAGGTGATTCCTATAATGTTGATGTTGATATTATTCAAGTGGAAACACCGGAGGCTTTCATCAAAGGGCAAATTGACAGTCCGCCAGAACTCGACTTTGAATAGGTAACAGTACTGGTAATGAAAAGTACGCAATTTACTTTCCGAACAATATTTTTGCTGTTTTTGGAAAATATGAAAAATTACGAGTTCGAAACGGAGTGGAAAGGACGCACGAGGGCGTGCCACCATAGGCCGGCGCGGCCTGACCTGGGCCCGCGCCGACCTATGGTCTGGCCGCCTCGTCGCCCCTTTCCGACTCTGGTTCGATCCGGTACTTCCTTTTGTCGTGAAAATATTTGCTATATAATCCCCCGGACCCCCGGAGGTCCGTATATCGTTTTCTCGACGTGTTTTGTTTCGAGCTGTTTCTGCCAGGATCTGTTTTCAGTTTAGAAGCACCATGGTCTCCAAGAACAAGGGCAAGGAGTTTCCGGATGAAGATGATCGAGATCTTGGGTGGAAAGAGGAAGACAAGGACGTCAAGGAAGAGGATGAAGAAGAGGTGGAGGAAGATTCGCGCGCACACCCGCGTGCTACCATCGCAAGCATCAAGGTGGTGGACAACCCTTTTAGTGCAAACAAGAGCGCAAGAATTCGCACTGGAGGAGCGGTTCCACGTCATTACCTAGCTCCGAAAACATCTCTATCAGGAGGGAAGGAGCCTGAGGCTGAAGAGTGGGGAAATAACTCCAAGAGCTGGGACTCGCCGTCGGACAGACTCCTTAACCGCGTCGAGCACAATTCAGAGATGATTCGCAATCTCACATACAGGATTGATGAGCTTCAGGAGCTTATTGAGAAGCTTGTCAGGAATTCATCACCACCATCGCCGAAGGAGTAATTCATCATCGG
This sequence comes from Lolium multiflorum, assembly GCA_030979885.1. Classification (NCBI taxonomy): domain Eukaryota; kingdom Viridiplantae; phylum Streptophyta; class Magnoliopsida; order Poales; family Poaceae; genus Lolium; species Lolium multiflorum. The sequence goes on from CM061750.1 coordinate 406,257,380, forward strand.
TATTGGCATCCCCTTGGTTTGTTCCAAGCTTGGGGGAGTGCCGCGGTATCACATCATCACTACCTTTTACTTTTATTGTCAAGTAGTGTCATATCATGAGTAGGGAAGTTATCATATAAGATGGGTTGCAGTTTGGAAGTATCTCTCCTTTAGTTGGTTATCTATGTATCCCTTGGTGTGAGTTATCGTTATGGAATATTAATGAGAAGTCTTATCATTTACATATTGCACATCTTATTTTAGTTTGCAATCTCTATTATATGATTTACCTTGTCATTAGTATTGGTATCACTTTGGGAGCATTGAATAAATCTATTTGGTTTTGGCAAACTTAGCATTGGTCAATAGCAACAACACTTTGAGGTTTAAGTAGAAAAGAGAAATACATGTAGTTGTTTCATTGTCTTTCTTTCTTGTTAGCTCATAGCTTATTATTCTGAAGTTAAAATTGTTTGTGCTTATAAGGAAGATGCATGATTGTTTCTATCACATGTATATTTGTTTGTTTCCCTCAACTCTTATGCTTGCTAATTAACCTTGCTAGCCAAAGACCTGTACTGAGAGGGAATACTTCTCGTGCATCCAAACCTTAACCCAAACCTATGTCATTTGTGTCCACCATACCTACCTACTACATGGTATTTTCTGCCATTCCAAGTAAATACTTCATGTGCTACCTTTAAACAATTCAAAACTTAGTATCTCTTATTTGTGTCAATGTTTTATAGCTCATGAGGAAGTATGTGGTGTTTTATCTTTCAATCTTGTTGGGCAACTTTCACCAATGGACTAGTGGCTTCATCCGCTTATCCAATAATTTTGCAAAAGAGCTGGCAATGGGATTCCCAGTCCCAAATTAATTAAACTAAATAGACACTCCTCCATGGTATGTGATTGATGGACGGCACCCGAAGGATTCGGTTAGCCATGGCTTGTGTAAGCAAAGGTTGGGGGAGTGTCATCATCATAATAAAACTAAAATAAAAAGACACTCCTTCATGGTATGAGATTGTTGGCAGGCACCCGAGGATTCGGTTAGCCATGGTTTGTGAAAGAAAGGTTGGAAGGAGTGCCACATAAAATGAAAATAATATGGGAGCCGCTCTTTGAAGGTTTGTCTGGCAAGGGGGTTAGAGTACCCGCTACCAGTCGTTGACAACAACAAACACCTCTCGAAAATGTTACTTTTATTCTCTTTATATGATTTCAAAACAGAAAAAGCTCTAGCACATGATTTAATCCTGCTCCCTCTGCGAAGGGCCTGTCTTTTACTTTATGTTGAGTCAGTAAACCTATTTCCCTCCATATCAAGCAAGCATTTGAGTAGTTGTGATCAAACCACTATATTGTGATTTACTTCATCATGTTTTTATTCTTCCTTGTTTAGTACAAGTTTTATCTGAATGAATATAGCTTTGCAAGTATCAATGATCATGAGGAGACCATTATGATTGAGTATGCAAGTTGTGCCTTATAAACTTTAACATGAGAGCGCTGCTCAATGAGATAAATATAATCTGTTAATTGTTCTCTGACCAAGAACGAAGTTTGCCATCACCAACTATGATTTCTTATGCACCTTTATTTGTGATTACCTTATACTTGTTTCAAGTTGAGTTATATGAGGAAGTTGTTTACTATAATGTCTTGTGTGAATGAATATGATGCTTCTTGTCCGTATTTTATTTATCGACTCTTCACTCCATAAACATGTGGTCCTGTTTATCGAGCTCAGTTTCGCTTGGGGACAAGCGAAGTCTAAGCTTGGGGGAGTTGATACGTCCAATTTGCATCACTATTTTATATCATAATTTGCTGTTATTCATTGATATATTTCATATTGGGACACAATACTTATGTTATTTCATCTATTTTGCATGTTTCATCATTATTGGAGGATCAAGCACCGGAGCCAGGATCTGCTGGAAAAAGCACCGTCAGAACGCAATATTTCGGAAGATCAACTGTGGAAGGAAATTATACCAAAAATCCTATTTTTCAAGATGACGAAGGAAGCCAGAAGGAGGAGCCAGCTGGACCCGTGGCCCACACCATAGGGCGGCGCGCCCATGGCCTCGCGCCACCATGTGTGTGGGGGCCCCACAGCCCTTTCGCCTCCTTTTCTTCGAAACCCTTCGTCCCGAAGACCTAAGCCACGAGGGTACCTCGCGAAGAGTTACAGCCGCCTCTGCGGGGCGGAGAACACCAGAGAGAAAGAGCTCTCCGGCGGGCAGGAATCCGCCGGGAAATTCCCTCCGGGAGGGGAAATCGACGCCATCGTCACCGTCATCGAGCTGGACATCATCTCCATCACCATCATCATCATCTCCACCATCATCACCGCCGTCTCCACCGCTGGACACCATCACCGCCGTAGCAATTTGGGTTTGATCTTGATTGTTTGATAGGGGAAACTCTCCCGGTATCGATCTCTACTTGTTGTTGATGCTATTGAGTGAAACCATTGAACCAAGTTTATGTTCAGATTGTTATTCATCATCATATCACCTCTGATCATGTTCCATATGATGTCTCGTGAGTAGTTCGTTTAGTTCTTGAGGACATGGGTGAAGTCTAAATGTTAGTAGTGAACTATGGTTGAGTAATATTCAATGGTATGATATTTAAGTTGTGGTGTTATTCTTCTAGTGGTGTCATGTGAACATCGACTACATGACACTTCACCATTTATGGGCCTAGGGGAATGCATCTTGTATTCGTTTGCCAATTGCGGGGTTGCCGGAGTGACAGAAACCTAAACCCCCGTTGGTATATCGATGCAGGAGGGATAGCAGGATCTCAGAGTTTAAGGCTGTGGTTAGATTTATTCTTAATTACTTTCTTGTAGTTGCGGATGCTTGCAAGGGGTATAATCACAAGTATGTATTAGTCCTAGAAAGGGCGGTACATTAGCATAGGTTCACCCACACAACACTTATCATAACAATGAAGATTATTTAGCCGTATGTAGCGAAAGCACTAGACTAAAATCCCGTGTGTCCTCGAGAACGTTTGGTCATTATAAGTAAACAAACCGGCTTGTCCTTTGTGCTAAAAAGGATTGGGCCACTCGCTGCAATTGTTACTCTCGCACTTTACTTACTCGTACTTTATTCAACTGTTACATCAAAACCCCTGAATACTTGTCCGTGAGCATTTACAAAGAATCCTTCATCGAACGTTGTCAACACCTTCTGCTCCTCGTTGGGATCGACATTCTTACTTATCGAAAATACTACGATACACCCCCTATACTTGTGGGTCATCACCTCTCTCCCAAACCCTAGCCGCCGCCATCTCAACAAGACTCGACGCTATGTTTGGTAGAGCTGAACGCTCGCCGTCGCCTCCCACACCGTCGGCTTCATCGTCGGAGATGCACGTGGAGCCGGACGTGCTGTTCGAGTTCGTCCTCGTTCTCAAGGGCGACCCGCGCGGCATCCAGAGGCGGCCGGACTCATTCACCGACTACGTCGCCGGCGACGACCGCCTGCGCACGATGCATCTGCGGTAGGCTGCGTGCGGCTACTACCGGTGGATCGTCGACGTGATCTACGACGCGCGCGGCAAGATGTACCTCAACATCGGCTGGGAGAAGTTCGCGCGGCACCACAGCCTCGAAGCCGGCTTCATCCTCCTGTTCTCCTACTTCGGCGACATGGACATGAGCGTCAAGGTCTTCGACGAGACGCGCTGCCGCCGGGACTACCACGGCGACAACACCGACGAGGAGGACGACTGATGATGCAGAGTGTTGTTTCTTCGCTGCGAACACGTGCACGGAATTTCTGGATGTTCGCCTCATCGGTAGAACCAACAAGGGCACCATCCTCCCGTTGGATTTTCCAGTTTGGGTGACTGGATGTGCCCTCGAGTGTTCTTTCTTAGCAGCGAACACAGGAAACCTTCGATGCACGGCCTAGTTAGGTTTAGTTTAAAATTTTATATTTGTATCCACCATGGTTCAAACTATGTATTAGTTTGTGGAAAACCATGTTCCAAATTGTGTCTTCCTGTAAACCACGTTCCCAATTATGTATTAGTTTGTGGAAATTGAAATAAAAATGCCAAAAAAAGTATTTTAAATGTTTGGAGGAGGCGTTTGGGGGACGCGGCTGGGGAGCGACGTCCCCCAAAGGCGGCACGAACAAAACACGTCCCCCAAACACTCAATCCGGCGCAGTTTGAGAGACGCTTTGGTGGACGCGGCTGGAGATGCTCTTAGAGCTCTACTAGACAGGAGGGGTATTTATAGATGCTGCCGGGGGTGCTTGCTCTCTGGACAGCTAGCACGCACGCCTCCTTGCCGATCAAACAATATTGAGATCACAGAGTTCATGAATTGACTACCTTGGCCTTGTCGTGCCTGGACGCCGCCCCGTTGTCTGTGTGTGGCCATCTCTACAAATTTGTTGCCCCGAGTGAAACGCAAAACGGGTCCTATTTTTTTTATAAAAAAACTAAAGCAAACTTTAAATTATTTATACAACTTCGGTACGTGATATATTCAAAAAGTGTATATATATATTACAATATCAAGAAACATGAACAAAAATCTGAAAACTCAAAAGGTGGCACTAATTAAAGCAATAAACTGGCATCATGTTCTACTGAAAAGAATCATTTGTTTAGTATTTTCTGAAATCAAATCTTGAATTATACTTTCTCCAAGGTATTTTCCCAATAGTTATTCCCTACTAATTATTGTTTGCCATGGGCCTAATTGGTTGGTACCCACTCAGATGGAGCTAATAATGGACACTTAAATTCATCTGGTTTGGTCCTAGAAAGCTAAAACTTGAAACTTTTGATGAAACTTGAGATGCATTTCATGCCCCTTGAGTAGGTATATGGGTATCTTGTATATATGGGTTTAGAGTTCACCCGTTTTAGTGTATCTTATAGTCTGTATCCCTTTTAGTAATTCATTTAATTGTTGATTGACAAGATTTTGTGTGCCTTGTTCTTCTGGAACTCTAGTGCTTAGGTTGAGTAAGCTTCCACTTTTTCCAGTGGTAAAGATGCTTAAAAATTGTGACTGCTAAGAAACTTTTGTTGTGTCATGTTGTTCCTGGCAAGATGCTCAGTTCAGAATATTAGTATTGTCACGAGTTCCTAGTTCTAATGAAAATTGACACTGACCATGCCTAAATGCATTGGGCGTCACCGCACGTTAGCTAATAGTAAAATGGAGTCTAGAGTCATGTATTTCTTAGATAAATATTAATTGCTTTCTTCCATTAGGTCATGTATACATTAGTCAAATTGTCTAACTGGTTTCAGATTTGTTTTATTGCTTACTTTGTTGAGCGTCACTTTGGATATTTATCGATGCAGAGGTATGGTAGGCTGGTAGCCATGGGGTCAATAACATTGTGAGGCGAACACCGCCACACAAGCATGATCAAATGATTGTTGAACTTATGAATGATCCCACGTTGCTGCATATCATGTTGGCGGATCAGTTGGGAAATTTGGTTATTCAAATAGCTCTTGAACATTGGGAGGTAATTAATCAACGTTGTATCCCCAACCATAAGAACTCACCGTTTAAATTAGGGTGTTAATTATACAAGGTGTGCAACATACTGCCTTCATTGAATCTATTATGCCAAATGCTGCTACAATGCAAAGCAACATGCATGTACGGGCAAATGGTTTTATCGAAAACATACCTCAAGAATAGGCATAATCGAGTTGAAGTTTTGTAGCCTACCACAGTTCAGACCACTTGTACCACGAACTACACTGAATATATAATAATGTGATATAAGATAAACCAAATCAGATCTAGAATAGTATAAATACGCATGAAGAACTAGTAAGTATTATAGTTATATTGGTTTTTTTGTGAAGAATTATAGTTATATTGTTAGGTTGATCTGCCATGTAGCTCGTCGTATCTGGCAAAATGTGGTTTATCAGTAACATTTTCTATAGACTGGATATCTACTGAGTTGTATCATCTAAATATTTGCTCCTATCCTGGATATTTCCGCTAGATGCTGACTGTCTCTACATGCACATAATATTTTAACATATACTATTACTATCTAATTTAGTATACTTGAGGCCCCATATAACAAATTAAGTCCCATCTGTTTACCAGAACCAAGAGATATAGCTCTTGTTTGCCGTAATCGTTAGATATACTTCCTTGTAGGAACCACCATAACATGCTGACCTCATTACAATACTTCACTACATTGATTAATGTGAAGTCATCAACAAGGTGACCAGCTATTTCAAGCTAGGGAGCACATCGCTGCAATTTGTAACATCCCAACACTTAGGACCAAACGAGGGGTAGATATAGGATATGTGCATTTACATACATGCATTTTAAAGTGAGAGGAATTTTTTCATGCCTAAAAGTAAACCTAGAAGTGATTGAAATTCCTTTCGACTCATGACTAGGGTTTGTTCATAAGTGGATAGCGATGGATTTTGACATAACCTTTTTGGAGTTATGTGTTCTGGCTGGATTTGTTTGAATTCAACTCAAATTTGAACAGTAGGAATTGAAATTTGTAATTTTTTTTAATTCAAATTATAACCTCCTGATTACAAATTCAAGCAATATTTGAATTAGGAATTTAATCAATAATAAGAAAGAGGAATGAATTCAAGAATAGAGAAACTTACAATTTATCTCCATCTCCATCTCCATCTCCATCTCCATCTCCACTACTTATAAAAGCTCAAACATGGCAGGAACATTTGGACTCAGCCATCTATTTCACTAGATCTAAGGGCTCAAGGCTCTTCAATGACATTGCAAGTTATTCCCGTTTTGCACGATCACTAATTCCGGATCACGAGCGTCAGTTACGGATTCACGCTAGGCAGTTCAGCCAGGACACGTAAATCTGATACTGAGCCTCCACGCAAAATTTCCCTTTTCCCTCCCTACCAAGAAGAAAAAACAGGCGCCGATGGATCCATGAATCGCGCAACTAGAATAAAAGACCTTGCTTCTGTGTCTACTGCGCTCCGGCGTGCGTCGCTGCACTCCTCGCAGCCACCTTGCTCCAGTGCGCCAGCACCCACAGACCCTCTCCTGCAGTCTTTGTCGTCCTTCACAACACACGGCGACCCCCGCACTTGCCGCGGCCGTGGCCTGGCGCAAAAAATATCTTCGTGTCAAGGCTCCAGCCGGTGAGTCTCGACTGCATATGCACAGAAAATAAACATGTGAGGTATAGGAGATATATTAGTAAGCAAGCATGGTTCTTCATATCTATATCTATATCTATACCTAATAATAAACAAAATAAGGTTTCTCTGTCGTGACTTTCGTCTACTCAGAAAAAAGGAATTGAGAGCGGAGAAGGACTCAGCCTCCAAATAAAATAAAAAATAAAAAGACGACTTCCCATCCGTCAAACACAAAACGGAGTTGCTTCCACGTTCAAAGTCAACAAACGCATTAATCTAAGAGGCCAAGAACGTACGTATCCTGGCTTCGCTCCATTGCAAAAAGGAGTCCAGGTCGGTGGGCGGATCGCGGCCTGAACCTTTATATATACACCGCTCGATCGACCGAGGTTCGCGTCGACACAACTTGATCAGCACAATATTCGTATGTCCATCCCTTTCAAATTAAAGATCAAAGTTCAATTCCATCGAAATTTCAAGCGTGCCGTCCCCCAGCGAGGAGCCAGCCGACATCCACCCATTGTGGCGAACTATGGCCGCGAGCTCAACCCACCGGCGACCTTTGCACCGCGGCGGACTGCAGTCCGAGCTAATCCAAAATCGACTGAATCAATCTTCAACGAAAATAAATTTGTACAGGAGCATGAGGCCTCCAGCTCTGCCGCCACCTCGTTCTTGAACAAAAAGAAGGACTCCTCACTGGCCACTTTTCCATCTGGTTTTTGTCGATTTGCTTCGGTGGTTCAGTGGCATCAAACAGACGAGAGGAATCGGATGGAGCTATTGGGTTTACTGCCTAATCTGCTCGATTTAGCATGTATAATCCGAAGGAGTAATTGGATGGAGCTTTGTTAATACAATGTTTTGATGAACATATTAGTGGTCAAAAGTAATGGCCTACTTCCCAGAGATTTATTCTGCTATTTGGTTCAGAAAAGGGACTCATCTTCGTTTTCAGGTAAACTATGCTAGCTCGGTGGTTCAAGAGCATCGGATAGATCGGAGTAATTGGATGGAGCTCTCAGGTTCAGTGCACAATCTACTCGATTTAGCATGTATAATTAAATGGAGTAATTGGATGGAGCTCTCATACTAAAAAGAAGTTTGGATAAAGATGCCAATGGTCAAAAGTAATGACCGACTTCCCACAAATTTGTTCTACTATTTGCTTCAGAACTAGAGACTAGGGAGTCATCTGCGTTGGCAAGCATGTGCTAGCTATTATAATTCATGATGATTTTTTAGGGTACGGCATAGCCAGACAACCTGAGACATTCAAGGTTTTTAAATTGCTGATCAAGTTTGAATCTGAGATGTTTTTCCGCTGCTATTTAAATATACTACTCTCTCTGAGATTTAAAACAGGGAAAAAGGTCGGCTAGAAGCCCAACATAAATGAACGCTAATGTAATGTTTATTGTTTTCTTCAACTTCTAATTTTCATTGGTCAAAGTTTATCGTTAATACTTTATTTAAGTGAACATTCCTCCGTACTAATGAAGTTTTAACGGATTTATGCTATGTCAAGGGCAGAATCTACAGGTGTGACACAGTGTATCCACGGTAGGTGAGCGTCCCAGGTAGGTGAGCATCCCTCCGCCGTCGAGGCGCTCCTCGTCGCCGGCGACCGCCTGGTCTCCGGACCTTCCCTCCCTCCCTCCCTTCCTCTTTCCATCGGCGCTGTCATGGAGTCGTCGGCGTCGCACCCGCCGGGCTTTTCGCAGCGGTGGCAAGGGGCGGGCGGCTCGGAGTCCGCTTCCTCGGGCGGGAACGACCATGTGTCCGGCCTGGGGATCTCCTCTGCTTCGTCTGGGAACAGCCTCGACGTGCTGCGCGCGGTGGCGCCGCCGCAGGCTCCGGCGGCGGAGCGGGGCCGCGTTCAAGACCGCCTCGTTTGGGAGCAGCCAAGGCCCTTGAAGAAGACCATGTGGAGGCGCAGGGTGGAAGCGCGGAGTGACGCGGCGGCCGGCCGTGCTGTGGCGCCGGAGATGGAAGGCCTCTGCTTCCGCTGCTATGAGCCGGGGCATCGGAAGCGCGATTGTACTAACGATGAAGTTTGTGTGAGATGCTGGCTCAGGGGACATCCGGCGAGGGAGTGCAAGAGGCCCGGGAGCCCCTCGTCGGAGGAGGAGCTCCGAAATCTGGCCCTGGCAAAGCTTGCGCGCCGCCGCTCGCCAGTTCGTGGTGAGGTGGCCGGAGCTCGGAGGGGTCCGGTCAGGGTGCCTGGGCGTGCGGCCGCACCTGCGCCTCCTCTGCGGGCGCCCTCTCCGCCACCGGTGCCCACGCCAACACCACCACTCCCTCCTCCGCCTCCACCGCCGGTAGCCCACATCACCCCTCTCTCCCTGAGCCTCCCTCCGATGGGAGCTTTGCCACCTTTGTGCGTCGAGCCGGAGTGCGCTCCGAGGAGCGGCAGGGTGCTTGAGGCCCCTGTGCTCTGTGTTGTGAGGAGGACCGCGGCCATGGGTGATTTGGAGCGGAGGCTCCGCTTCGCCATGGTGGCCTCTGTCGGAGGACGGAGGCCGGCGGTCTCATCTGAGCAGGTTGCGGTGGCTCTGAGGTGGAGGGGCGTGCCGGCGGCGGTTTTTTCGGTGCATGCTCATGCGCCGGAGGACTTTCTGATCGTGTTGGAGTCGGCGGAGCTCAGGCGCCACGTTGCTACCTTGCCTTCAGTGCTGGTGGCGGGCGCGCCGCTTGTCCTCCGGCCATGGAACAGGCAGGCGCAGGCTAAGCAAGTGCCGTTGAAATCCAAGGTTTTTCTGGTGCTTGAGGGGATCCCGCCGCACGCCTGGGATGTGGGGATCGTCGAGGACCTGCTCGGGAAAACTTGCGCTGTGGAGGAGGTTGCGCCGGAGACGCGTTCTAGGGCAGACCTCAGCTTGTTCAAGCTTTCGGCGTGGACATCGGACCTAGGGGCAATCCCTGTGTCGCGCATGCTCGCGATCCCTGAGCCGCGGAGGAGTGATGCTGGTTCGCTGCAGCCGGCGAGGGAGCTCTCGGTTGCTGCGGTGGCGCAAGAGGCGGCGCAGGAGGCGGAGATCCAAACTTTGCAGTACAAGGTCCTTATCCATGCCGTTGCGGTGGAGGAGCCGATCTCGGTTGAGTCTGTGCCATCGCCGGGAGAGCAAGGCGGAGGCGCTGCCGGAGATCGTGGTGCTGGGCCTCAGGAGGGTCAGGGCGGCGGCGGCGGCGGTGAGGCTGGCCGTCGCTGGAGAAGAAACCTGGCCTGGACACGAGGTGTTCCTGACAATCGTGGTGGGCCTGGAGGGCTGGCTGCGCAGTGGAGGAGCGGGACAGGTGGCAGCCTGCTAGTGGGGGCTGGGCCGTCGTGGGGCCTACCTTCCTTGGAGCGACCTGCTCCCTGGGTCGTTCAAACGAGCTCGGAGACGGAGTCTTTTCTTGCAGCGGCAGGTGATCTTGCGGTCAGCCCTGTGAAGCTTGTCGGGAGTCAGAAGGAAAGTGGAAAAGCATGTGTGGAGGAAGAAGGCCTCCCGGCCGCTGGATCGAGTACTGCTGCGCCATCGCGCGGGGCGGGGAGTAGCCACGTGGCCTCGGGGAGTCGGTGCGCTTTGGAGGCTCGCCCTGTGGTTCCAATGTTGGAGACGGATCATGCGGATTAGGCGCTTGCTTGGAAGGAAACGACAGCGCGGTTGGAGGCTTCTGCGGATCCCGAGGACGCTCCTGTCGGGCCCCTTGCGGATCCTCCTGGAGAAGTGCGCGCTGGGGCCAGTGTGGGCCTGGAGAAGGAGCTTTTGCTGGGAAGTGGGGGCGTGGCGGTTTCTCTGGCCGCCGCGTCGGCCGGTTCTGTCGGAGCTGTGGTGGGGCCCGCAGATGGAGTGCCGTTGAACTCGGTAGATGAGGAGGTACATAGTTTCTCGAGGGAGAGCTGCACGCCCTTGTCTGTGCATGAGACCACGCCGCTGATACGCGAGTCTGAACCCTGTGCTGATATGGATGCACACAGGTGTTTGGAGGAGGAGTATTTCCAAGTGTCCATCTCGGTGAAGGGCAGCCCTGTGGAGAACGATGTGGGCGCGGATGAAAGAGACCTTGGGGCGTGGCCGGTTTGTGGTCATGCAGAGTCGGAGGGTGGTTTGGACAGCGAGCCTGTGGGGTCCCCATGCACGTCGTATACAGGACCAAACAGTGAGATGCAGCTAGTTCCGCGGCGCGATCGGGATGGCCCAAGCCTAGAGGAGGCTCGGCCAGGAGAAGAATCTGGGGGCAACACCGCGGTTTTGGAGCTACAGCAGGAGAGGCTTGCGTGGGGCCGCATCAAGGCATTTTGCTCCTCTATCATCAAGAAGCTGGCCCCACCACTTCTCCAGGAAGTGGAGAGTTCGTCTAGGCTACGTGCGGAGGCGCAGCCGTTCACACCCAGGCGTCTGACGAGGAGTGCAGCTATGACGGTGCAGGGCAAGGGGAAGAGGGTGGCCAAGGCTTCAGCAGCCGAGACAGTGTTACTCAAGGCGCTGGGCATATGCCCTGAGGAGTTGTCGGTGGATGAGGAACACCTTGCTAGCTTCAAGGAGATCTTTGATTCACCCCTTGGGGAGCGACACGTGAGGGTCATGGCGTCCATTTTTGGGAAGATGGTGCCCCAGAGCTTTGGCCAGCAGGAGGGTTGTAGAGTAGTGCTAGCGGCGCACTAGGCGTTTTTTGGGAGTGGAGTTTGTATCTGTAGTCTTTATGGATTGTAATCTTGAAATGTTATTTTGGAACGTTTGAGGCACGAATGATCCAGCGAAACGGAGTGCCATTCGTGATTTCTTGGGGAGTTTGCATGTGAGCATTGTGTGTATCTCGGAGACTAAGGTTGGTGAGGTGGATGAGTTCTACATTTCCCAATGTTTGGGGCCTTCCTTTGATGGCTTTGTATGTTTGCCGGCGGAGGAGACGAGAGGTGGAGTGGTCATGGCTTGGGATACATCGGTGGTCCAAATCGCCAATGTGAGCTATGACACCTATGCCATTACAGGTGAGGTCACGACTAGAGACGAGTCGAAATGGTGGCTTACCACTGTGTATGGTCCCCAAGGGGGTGAGGACAAAATCATGTTTCTGGAGGAGCTGGCGGAGAGAAGGTCCCTATGCCCGGGCCCGTGGGTGTTGGCTGGAGATTTCAATATGATTCTGAATGCTTCCGAGAAGAATAACGACAATATCGATAGGAGCATGATGCAGCGCTTCCGAGCGTTCGTGCACGCACATGAGCTAAAGGACCTATATATGCATGGGAGGAGTTACACCTGGAGTAATGAGAGGGAGAGAGCTACCCTTACGCGCATTGATAGGGTGCTGGTATCGGTGGACTGGGACTTGCAGCATTTTGATTCTGTGCTGCAAGGGTTATCATCGTCGGTCTCGGACCATGCACCACTCCATTTGGCCCTTAATGCGGCATTTCGGTCTAGGAGAAGGTTCAAGTTTTAGAGCTTCTGGCTCAAGTTGGAGGGGTTTGATGAGGCGGTAAAGGAAGCTTGGGTATGTGATCCCGGCATAGTTGATCCTTTCCGGAGGCTAGATGCGCTTTTTAGGAATGCGGCGGAACGCCTACAATCGTGGGGGCAAAAACGAGTGGGAAACATCAAGCTAAACATTGCGATAGCCAACACTTTGATCTTGCACCTTGATGTGGCCCAAGAGAGACGGAGGCTGACACCCATGGAGGTATGGCTGAGGAGAACCCTTAAGCAATCTGTGCTTGGGTTGGCCTCGCTTGAGCGCACCATGGTGAGGCAGAGGTCGAGGGTCCGATGGTTGAGAGAAGGGGATGCAAATACAACACTCTTCCATGCTGTTGCCAATGGTAGACGTGCAAAAAACCACATTGCCTCTGTGAGGATTGGAGACGAGATTGTGACGGACCAAGAGAGGAAAATGGAGGTTTTTACGGAGGCCTATTTCCAGCTGCTGGGAAGGATACAACCTAGAGAATATACGATTGACCTGCAAGAGATTGAGATCCCAGTAGCTCAGCTGCAGGACCTGGATGCCATGTTCACTGAGGACGAGATCTGGAGGGTGGTCAAGGAGCTGCACCCGGATAGAGCTCCGGGCCCGGATGGATTTATAGGCGCTTTCTACCAAAGGGCGTGGCCAACCATCAAAGGAGATATCCTTGCTGGGTTGTACAAATTGAGCGTTGGAGATGGGCGCGGCTTCGCGCGCCTAAACCGAGCCCTTATCACTTTGATCCCTAAGAAGCAGGAAGCCACAGAGGTCAAGGACTATCGCCCTATCAGTTTGGTGCATAGCTTTGCTAAGCTTTTCTCCAAAATTATGGCAAATAGGCTTCGGAGGAGGCTGGGAGATGTTGTGAGTACCAACCAATCTGCGTTTGTGAGAGGACGATCCCTACATGATAACTTCATACTAGTGAGGCAAGTAGCGAGGAAGATCAACCAGCAGAGACAGTCAGGTGTGCTTCTAAAGTTAGACCTCACGAGAGCTTTTGAGTCAATATCTTGGAGCTTCCTGCTTGAGGTTCTTCGACGCATGGGGTTTGGAGAGAGGTTCTTAAAGTGGGTGTCCCTACTGCTTAGCACGGCAAACACCAGAGTGCTGGTGAATGGTGTTCCTGGAGGAAGGATAGTGCACGTGAGAGGTCTCAGGCAGGGTGACCCCACGTCACCCATGCTGTTTGTGGCTGCTATGGAGGTACTGACTGCGAATGTCAAGAAAGCCGCAGAGAGACATCTTTTCACTGGGCTTGCGGGGATCACGGAGCTCCAGAGAATCTCGGCTTATGCGGATGATGTGGTATTTTTCTGTAAGCCGCTGGCTACGGAGATGTAGGCGGTGAAGGCCATTCTAAGGGTCTTTGGCGAGGCTTCTGGGCTCTGTGTGAACTACAGGAAGACCTCAGCCACGTTGATTAGAGAGCATGCAGGAGATACGGAGAGAGTGGCGGCGACCCTGGGATGTGAGGTCGTGGGTTTTCCCATCAAATATCTTGGTATGCAACTCGCTTTGAGGCCTCTAACTAAGGCGAAGTGGCAACCGATGATTGACCAGGTCATGCACTGTGCCCCGGCCTGGCAGAGGGGGATGATCCAGAAATCTGGGAGACTGGTCTTAATCAAATCGGTGATAAGTGCGCGGCCTATACATCAACTGCTGGTTGCGGAGGCGCCAGCATGGGTGCTGGAGGAATTGGAGAGGTGGATGAGAGTAAACCTAGGCATATCTTGGGCCGGGCCGGGCTACGGGCCGGGCCAAGAAAAGCCCGACGCCTAAAATTCAAGCCCAGGCCCGGCCCGGCCCGACGTGATTCATTGCTTTCTAGGCCCGAGCCCGGCCCGACGCAATGGCCCGACGGCCCGAGGCCCGGCCCGATGGCCCGAAGCTGATTTTTTCCTAGCGATTTCAGAATAGCACTTCGCAGAATAACAAACATATACGGAGTACAACAGTTTACAACAGAATAGTGGGGTTTACAACATATTTGATGGCAAACTGCACTTTTTCACATGGATCAAACAACATCAACTTATGACTACACTGAAGATGTCTATAAAGCGCTGACGTGCCATTCCGTGGATTGGCTCTGCATATGTAGCTACACAAATTGCATCTGGCCCAAAGTTCTACCAAAACAATTCCATCTTTTGTACTGGTAGAGATTTCCACCCGGGTGTAGTGCTGCCAAACCGGCGAGACTCGATTTTCGTTCTGGTTCTCCATCTGCCAAACAAGTTAAGAAATATCAGATCTAACTAAGAAGGAAAAAGAGAAGGAAATCAACTAGTTTCCGTTCTCTTTCTGCATGTCTTGTCTACAGAAATTAATCTACAACTAAATCAACAGAGAAGCAAAAAGACTAACTTACCTGTCTTGACGATGGCTGACGGCGGTGCGGAGACGAGATCCCTCCGCGTCGGAGGCCCGGTCGATGCGGCGGCCGCGGACGAGGACGGACGTGCGGAAGCCCTCGGTCCGGCGGAGGCCCCGATGGATGCGGCGGTTGTGCGCGAGGAAGGAGCTGCTGCGGGGGGCGGCGAGGAAGGAACTGCTGCCGGGGGGCGGCGAGGAAGGAGCTACAGCGACCGATGGCGAGGAAGGAGCTGCAGCGGCCGACGTTGGGTCTATGGCAAGCAGATCAGGGGCGCCGCCATCGCCGTGAGCACTGGACGGGACACAAGAGGGAGCGAAAAGTGTGTGCTGTGCGGTTGATGGATGAGTGGGGGTCGTGGGCTAGGCGTGGTGTGCTGGTGTCACTGTCATGTGCTGTTAGGGCACCAGCAAGCCTACCTGGGCTGGGCCTCTCTGGACTGATTCAGTTTAGCCTGTTTAGGCGGATGGTGGAGTAGATGGTCGGGCCGGGCCGGGCCAAATTCGGGCTTAAAATGGTACCCAGGCCCGGCCCGAGTTACTCTTCGGGCCGAATTTCCAGGCCCAGACCCAGCCCGTTGGTCACACCAGAAGCTGCCCAGCCCGGGAATTTCGGGCCGGGCCGGGCTGCCCATGGCCAGATATAGATGAGAGCCTTCTTTTGGGCGGGAAAGAAAGAGATCAATGGGGGGCAATGTCTGGTGGCGTGGGACACCATATGCAAGCCTACACGGTTTGGAGGTCTGGGAGTTAAGGATCTACGGCTGCAGGGGTTGGCCCTTAGAGTTCGTTGGTGCTGGTTGCGTCGTACAGACCCCTCCAGACCTTGGCAGGGGTTGCCTGCTCTCAATGACCATGAAGCCAAAGAAGTGTTTCAGAGTTTGGAACAGTTTCGAGTTGGGGATGGCGAGAGCATTCTCTTTTGGAAGGATAGGTGGATCAATGGCAGGAATGCGGAGGAGTTAGCGCCGGAGGTTGCTGCTCTAGTCCCAACGAGAAGGAAAAACATAAGGAAGGTGAGTGAGCCTTTAGTGGATGATTCTTGGCTCCTGGATGTATCTGGCGACTTGTCCATCGACGGGTGGATGCAGTGCACCCTGCTTTGGGAAGAACTGGAGAGAGTGCCTAGGGATAGCAGCAGACCAGATCAGATCCTTTGGAAAGGTTCGCCGTCCGGGAGATATACCACCAATGCGACCTATAACATGCTCTGCCATGGGAGGGTCTTGTGGAGTATGGCCAAACCTATTTGGAGGTCGTTTGCAGACCACGGGCATCACACCAACTCATCCGGGGCCGCCGCCCCGACATAACGTCCGACCGCCCCACCAGGACGCGTCCGACCGAGCCGACTGCCCTACCGCCCACACGGCCAGGGTCGCCACCCAAGCCGTGACAAGACGCATCCCTGCACCCGAGAGATGCTGCCGCACCGCCTTCCGAGGCCGCCGCCCCGGCTCACAACCACCTACCCGAGGCCGCCGCCTCGGCATCCTCCAACGCAGACGGTAAGGCAACGTAGCCTGGCAAACACCGCCCTCGCCGAGTGAAGCTCATGCCCTCCAAAGACGACGCCTCCAAGAAGGGAAACGAAGAGACCGCCGCTGTCGCCCGCTCCGGCTGAGGCCAGAGATTGGGTTTTCACACGGAAGGCACGAATCCTCGAAGGCAGTGCTCCACGACGATGCCTCCAAGAAGGGGAACGGCGCCCTGAGGCGTCGCCATCGCCGGCACCCAAGTCGGGCAGAGCTTTCACCCGGAGCAAGCACACCCTCCCGCCGAATCTTCCTTCACCGGCAGGGAAGTCGGAGCACGCCATCTTGCGCGCTAGCACCGTCGACCACCTCGCCCACCATGACGCTGCCGCTGCCCGGGGTCTCCGCCCCGGCACACCACCACCACCCAGCAGCCGCTGCAAACCTGCCGCAGCGCCGTCGCGATGCCCAGACCGCCCGCGCCCCGAGCCGGCCCGCCCGGCCCAGATCCGGCCCGACCGCTCCCGATCGTCGCAGTCGCGCCCTTAGCAAACCGCCGCGCCCGCCGCACTCCGCCACGCCCGCAGCACGCCGCCGCGCCCGCATCACGCCTCCGCGCCCGCAGGACATCGCTGCACCTGCCGCCCGAGCGAGCTCCTTCTCGCTGGAGGATGCGGAAGGGGAAGAAGCTCCCCGCCGCCACCTTCCTCAGGGCGCGCGTGGCTTTGCCGGGGCCCCTCCGGCGGTGACGAGGCAAGAGAGGGAGGAGGTGGGGGTCTAGAGGCGGCGGCGCTAGGGTTCCCCCCTGGCCTCCAGAGGAGGGCGACGTGGGGGGCGTTTTTTTCTGGGACTCGAAAACGTGCGTCCCGACTGGAAATCTGCTACATACTTTTCTGATCAGCTCTAAGATGTTTGGGATTCGATTTGGTGTGATATTTCTGCTAATGCACCCAGGTTGGTTAAGATGTTGGATACTATGATCTTCAACTTTAGGTATGTGTTCCATCGTTGAATCAGGTCATATATGTTACAGTATTATACTTTGCTTACATATACACATGAATATTTTGGAGTGTCTAATCCGCTGATCATCAACTCACGTAGCTGTCCCTTCCTCATTTCACTCTCAAGTTATGAAAATTTTCAAAATGTTGTGCTTACGCTTTGTAACATCTTAAATATAATTATTTGTCTTTGTAATATATTTCTTTCATTGAAAAAAGATGCATAAGAGTAAGCTGAAGTCAAATCAAAGATAAAAGAGCAGGAAAATGCTCCCCATTTGGCATATCAACTGGATAGAGTTCAGTAAGCACAAAATGTGCTTTTCTTACAACACGTATGCTTTGCAAAATATTAGAACCCCTTTGATTCTCAAGATTCAAAATTTCCAACCAGTCTTTAGAAACGGAGGAGATCAACGACGAAACTCATCAAGAACGTGGCTGACATGTCGTGCTCACAACTCCAGGGAGACCATAATGAATTTAGTTCCGCCCCTTTGCTCTAAGCTTACAAAAACACGTTCAGTATGTTTGTTTCAACCTAAAAACATGTTGGTCATGCACATGTCAATGTATCTAATGTACCAGAGCGTACTATGTTATCGATGAATATTAATTAAATATATATGTTTTAATTCTGCGATCACAAGTTGACAAAAAAAAACGATTCAAAAAGAAAAATCAAAACACATAGTACACATTATGAGGATGGTGTTATGGATAAAAATTAATTTAATATATATGTATTAATTCTACGCATCACAAGTTGACAAAAAATGATTGTTCAAAATGAAAATCAAAACACACGGACACCATTTTTCCGGGATGCAGCAAGGGTTTCGCAAGAGAAAAAATCTGACTACCTACTTCGATGATGTCACATAGGAGAATTGTTATCACATATGATTTCTTATAATGTTTGATTTTTTTCCTGTGGGCACGGGCTCTTTTGCTATCAAATCTATATCTATACTTCTAATCTATCTATACCTACTAATAATAAAGGAGCTAAGGTTTCTGCCAAAAAAATTCGTCAACGCTTTTTATTGGACCGTTTTGCCCTCCCACCAAAACGCATAATACAACATTTGCCATGTACCGGTTCAGTCT
The DNA here is from genome assembly GCA_030979885.1 of Lolium multiflorum. NCBI lineage: Eukaryota > Viridiplantae > Streptophyta > Magnoliopsida > Poales > Poaceae > Lolium > Lolium multiflorum. The sequence goes on from CM061750.1 coordinate 406,275,960, forward strand.
TTTATTTATTTTTCTCTCCGGAACGATCTGCTCTGCCTTGCTCGCCTTTGCCTCGAGAAGGCTCGCGGCGCAGCGCCTGCTGCATGCGGATTGGCGTGAGCTGGCTTTGATTTGGCTGTCAGGCTGGGCTTATTATATAACGCAGCAGTGCCATGCTACCGGTTCAGCTATTTTCTCCTGCGCATGCTCAAAGGAATCGCTCCCCACGGCTACGCCATTGAAGCTCAACCCTTGATCGACCACCAGGATACTGGCTCTGGAATCCGGTCATTCTTCGCTGGGACTTGACGCGGACAGCGGTGGCAAGGTCCTGGTCGGGAGGAATTGGTCCAAGGTGGCACCGACTCGCCAGACTTTTTAGAGCCACGGAGGTGATGTCCACGGGAGAAAGAAAAGGACGAGCCGCGTGCTAGAGGAGAGGACCTGGCTCTGGAAATCGGTCGTTCTTCGCTGGGATTTGACGCAGATAGCTGTGGCAAGGTCCTGGCCGGGAGGAATCGGTCCAAGGTGGCGCGGACTCGCCGGACTTTTTAGAGCGACGGAGGTGATGTTCACGTGAGGAAAGAAAGGGACGAGCCGCGTGCTAGAGGAGAGGACTAGAGGAGGCGACTGCCAGGAAGGGAAGGGCGGAGGCGGCCATCGACGGAAGGGAGGCAGCAGCGGAGGAGGATTCTCGGTCCCCTGGCCTCCACCGCCGGGCCGCGATGGTCAACGGCAGGCGGCGCTCCCCGGCCAGGGCGACGCGACAGTAGTGGTGGCCTGATCCCTGATGTCGTGGCGGCCGTCATCCCCGACTTCGTCTCCCACTACTCAGGTGGTCGCTGTTGCCATCCACGCCATCACCTCCGTGCCACCAGGCCTTCTCCAACCTGCCGATCGAGCATGCTCAGGGTGAGATCCTTGCCCTTTTCCCTTCGTTCTCGCTAACGTGTGTGCCATGTGCCGTGCGCAATGGGCGGAAGGGGTTGTGGCGTCTTCTTCCGTGCACGGAAGGTGTGGTGCCGTACGACGCGGCAAGCGGACAAGGGAGAGAGGAGCAGCATAGGAGGCGACGGAGCTCCGACGCGGTGTACGTTATGGACGTGCAGCCAGTGACAGCTCCGGTTTAGCTCTATGGTGACCTGCCCACGCCGCACACGCAGCTCTCCATGGGGATGAGACTCTGGTATCGCTCGCGCTATGTGGTTGCTCCTGCAGGCCCATGTATAAAACGACGGGCCAATACTGAAACACGGAACGCGATCGGTTCGTTTGTAATTCGCTCAGTGCAAACCTTCGTTTAGTTGGTTGAATAGTCCCACCTCGGTGTGTTGGATGAAATCTTACCTATTCATATAGGTGAAGTTGCGAGGAATCAGCAAGCTGCCTCAATAATAAAATAAGCATAACCTCATATGCTGATGCCTGTCCTGTTAGAAATAAGCACTCCGTCAGGAGCACGGCGCCATTCGCGTGTACGAGCAGTATACGTATAGGTATAGCTGTTCAAGTCGGTTTAGCTTAGGCTGTGTAGCTTTAGCTGTTCGACTCGGTTTAGCTTAGGCCTAATATATATGTACGTGTAATCCTGGCTTGTACAACCACCGTGAGTTGTTGAATCAATACAAAGAAAAACACCAAGGTGTAGCAGATCACAAGATCGATCAAGCAGGAGCTTTGGTTAGCTGGCTATCGTACCCGAAGTACATCCGCGACAACTACACGGTGTGGGCGACCACGATGATGTGGGCGCTCGAGTCCAACGAAGTCTGTGAGGCTGTCGATGAGGTAAAACCCTAGCCTTCGGGTGTCTTCATGGACCTCCAGTTGGTCAATACAGGATAGGGTAACGTCGGTTACTCGAAGGGTAATGCCCACGTCAGTAGCCCCCGAGTGTCTAGCCGAAGATAATTCAGGTAGAGACTAATGCATGTCCTCTCATGATATTCTTCTACTTCATTATTCTTATTCATCTTGATTATGCTTCATCTTCCTTTTATCGGGTGCGCGTCAGCGCTCCCGATGGGAGTAGCCCCGAGTCTAGGTACGGATGTTTGCAATCCGTGCAGACTCAAGTTGTACTACCCGAATACTTTCCTCTGCCGAGTTTTTCGCAAGGCTTCAGGTCATCCGATATATTTTCTTCACGCAAAGGATAATGAGCAACGTGCCCAAATTTTGTTGGTTAATTGCCGATGGCAAAACAACGTACCACACGTAATCAAGTCCCGGGCATGATCCTGGAGTGCAAAACTTTTACTAGATGTACATCATGCGCTCCCGATGAGTGTCTCTGTGTAATCGTTGAGGCACTCAGTCCTTTTTCCTTCTTGCTACTTCTGTCGAATCTTCTTTTATCGGATGCGCGTCAGCGCTCCCGATGGGAGTAGCCCCCGAGTCCAGGTTCGGATGCTTGCAATCCGTGCGTGGGCTCAAATCCTTCATCCGATGACTTTTAATATTTTCTTCGAATGCTTTCAAATTATGACGTCATTGCTGACGTGTTACTGCTGCAGGCTAATTTGACAGGTCTATCATGACGAGCTAGCCCTAGCCCTGTTCAATCAGTGTTTTAGGGCTTGACCATCAGACACAGAACCCACCGAGGTGCCTCCTCGATTTTCGCGCAAGGGCGTAGTGGGCCGTCGCCTTTCCCTTCCTCAAGCGCCACGTACTTACTTACCCCTTAACTTCCCCTTAAAATTTCCAAAGGCAAAAAATTCTCAATCTTCTCCACGGTTCCCGTAGCACCTCCTCATTCTCCCTCTTCTCCCTTCTTTCGCCATTGTCGCGCCGCCGCCACAGTTTCAATCTTCCTCAGATCTCGCGATGGTGAAGAAGAAGAACACCGCCGCCGCCGCTAGCTCCACCAGCGGAGGTGCCGCTGCCAAGTCCTCCTCTTCTCTTCCGAAGGGGAGCGCCCCTCCCCCAGCTCCGGCGCCGCCAGCGCCGTCGGGCTCGACGGTCAAACCTGGGGACTGGGTAGCTTCAACCGTCACCAAGCGTGACGAGAAGAGGTCCCGAAGCTTAGGATTGATATCCTCCGACACGGGTGATGTGATCCTTCCAGGTGCGATTTCTCGGCCTGATCCTCCCGCGGGATTTTCTGTGATGTTCTTATCTTTTCTTCATCGAGGCCTTTCACTCCCCTCTCATGGATTCCTCCTCCATCTCTTGCGGACGTACGAGATCCAACTATGGCAACTTACCCCCAACTCAATCCTCCATGTTGCCATGTTTATCACCCTTTGCGAGGCATTTTTGGGTATTGAACCTCATTTCGGACTGTGGAAGAAGATCTTCTATGTGAAGAGATACAGCAGTAGTAATGGATACTTTGTCACCGGAGGGGTAGGTTTCGTTGCCCGCTCAGAAGTTAATTACTTCAATTTCCCAATGAGAGAGTCTGTGCAAGGATGGAGGCTGAAATGGTTTTACGTCAAAGATTCCTCGTCACCCGAGTGTCGACTCCCCTGCTATGCTGATGGCGTGTATTTCACACGTTCGTTGGGCAACCCCAAGAGGAAGGTATGATGCGCACAGCAGCAAGTTTTCCCTCAGAAAGAAACCAAGGTTTATCGAACCAGGAGGAGCCAAGAAGCACGTTGAAGGTTGATGGCGGCGGGATGTAGTGCGGCGCAACACCAGTGACGGCGCCAACGTGAACCCGCACAACACAACTGTGCTACTTTGCCCCAACGAAACAAGGAGGTTGTCAATCTCACCGGCTTGTCAGAACAAAGGATTAACCGTATTGTGGAAGATGATTGTTTGCAGAGAAAATAGTAAAACAAGTATTGCAGCAGATTTGTATTTCAGTATTAAAGAATGGACCGGGGTCCACAGTTCACTAGAGGTGTCTCTCCCATAAGATAAAAGCATGTTGGGTGAACAAATTACAGTCGGGCAATTGACAAATAGAGAGGGCATAACAATGCACATACATGACATGATAAGTATAGTGAGATTTAATTGGGCATTACGACAAAGTACATAGACCGCCATCCAACCGCATCTATGCCTAAAAAGTCCACCTTCAGTTATCGTCCGAACCCTCCAACATTGTTGCAAACAATGACAATTGCATTAAGTATGGTGCGAAATGTAATCAACAACTACATCCTTGGACATAGCATCAATGTTTTATACCTAGTGGCAACAGCACAACACAACCTTAGGGGTTTCTGTCACTCCCCCGGTGTCAATGCAGGCATGAACCCACTATCGAGCATAAGTACTCCCTTGGAGTTAAAAGCATCTACTTGGCCGAGCATCTACTAGTAACTAGGAGAGCATGCAAGATCATAAACAACACATGTATAATAACTTGATAATTAACATGACATAGTATTCTCTATCCATCGGATCCCGACAAACACAACATATAGAATTACAGATAGATGATCTTGATCACGCAGCAGCTCACAAGATCCGACAATGAGGCACGCACAATGGGAGAAGACAACCATCTAGGTACCCGCTATGGACCCATAGTCCAGGTGAACTACTCACACATCACAATCGGAGGCGACCATGGCGGCGTAGAGTCCTCCGGGGAGATGACCCCCCTCCGTGGGGAAGCCGGAGGCGATCTCCTCGGATCCCCCGAGATGGGGATCGCGGCGACTTGCGTCTCTCTAGGAAGGTTTTCCGTATCGTGGCTCTCACATCGGGGTTTCCATCACTTGAGGCTTTGTAGGCTGTAGCAGGTCACAGGCGGCACGAGGGGCCCCACACCACAGGGCCACGCGGCCAAGGGGGGCCCCGTTTAGGGGGTGTGGCCCTCGTGGCCCCTCTTCGTCTCTCCTTCGACGCTTCAGAAAAATAGGCCCCTGGCTTTGATTTCGTCTTACCCCGAGAATATTTCCTTACTAGGATTTTCGAAACCAAAAACAGCAAAACAACAACTGGCCTTTCGGCATCTTGTTAATAGGTTAGTTCCAGAAAATGCAAGAATAGACATAAAGTGTGCATAAACATGTAGATAACATCAATAATGTGGCATGGAACATAAGAAATTATCGATACGTCTGAGACGTACGCATCCCTGCTTAGTTTCGCTGTCCCGGAATAGGTAAACGATAACAAGGATAATTTCTGAGTGACATGCCATCATAACCTTGATCATACCATTGTAAATATATGTAATGAATGTAGCGATCAAAACAATGTGTATGACACGTGAGTAAACAAGTGAATCATAAAGTAAAGACTTTTCATGAATAGCACTTCAAGACAAGCATCAATGTCTTGCATAAGAGTTAACTCATAAAGCAATAATTCAAAGTAAAGGTATTGAAGCAACACAAAAGAAGATTAAGTTTCAGCAGTTGCTTTTAACTTGTAACATGTATATCTCATGGATATTGTCAACATAGAGTAATATAATAAGTGCAATAAGCAAGTATGTAGGAATCAATGCACAGTTCACACAAGTGTTTGCTTCTTGATGTGGAGAGAAATAGGTGAACTGACTCAACATTGAAAGTAAAAGAATGGTCCTCATAGAGGAAAAGCATCAATTGCTATATTTGTGCTAGAGCTTTGATTTGAAACATGAAATAATTTGTCAACTAGTAATAAAGCATATGCATCATAAAATTATATCTTATAAGTTGCAAGCCTCATGCATAGTGTACCAATAGTGCCCGCACCTTGTCCTAATTAGCTTGGACTACCTGGATTATCACCGTAATACATATGCTTTAACCAAGTTTCACAAAGGGTACCTCCACGCCTGTACAAAAGTCTAAGGAGAAAGCTCGCATTTGATTTCTCGTTTGATTATTCTCAACTTAGACATCCATACCGGGACAACATAGACAACAAATAATGGACTCCTCTTTTAATGCTTTAAGCATTTGACAACAATTAATTCTTTTCTCATTAGAGATTTGAGGATGTTTATCCAAAACTGAAACTTCCACCATGAATCATGGCTTTAGTTAGCGGCCCAATGTTCTTCTCTCACAATATGCATGCTCAAACCATTCAACTCAGTGTAGATCGCCCTTACTTCAGAAAAGACGAACATGCATAGCAACTCACATGAAATTCAACAATGAGTTGATGGCGTTCCCCCACTGAACATGGTTATCGCACAACAAGCAACTTAATAAGAGATAAAGTGCATAATTACATATTCAATACCACAATAGTTTTTAAGCTATTCGTCCCATGAGCTATATATTGCAAAGGTGAATGATGAATTTTAAAGGTAGCACTCAAGCAATTTACTTTGGAATGGCGGGAAAATACCATGTAGTATAGGTAGGTATGGTGGACACAAATGGCATAGTGGTTGGCTCAAGTATTTTGGATGCATAAGAAGTATTCTCTCTCGATACAAGGTTTAGGCTAGCAAGGCTTATTTGAAACAAACACAAGGATGAACCGGTGCAGCAAAAACTCACATAAAAGACATATTGAAAACATTATAAGACTCTACACCGTCTTCCTTGTTGTTCAAACTCAATACTAGAAATTATCTAGACCTTAGAGAAACCAAATATGCAAACCAAATTTTAACATGCTCTATGTATTTCTTCATTAATGGGTGCAAAGCATATGATGCAAGAGCTTAAACATGAGCACAACAATTGCCAAGCATCACATTACCCAAGACATTTATAGCAATTACTACATGTATCATTTTCCAATTCCAACCATATAACAATTTAACGATGGAGAACTTCGCCAGGAATACTATGAGTAGAAACCAAGGACATACTTGTCCATATGCTACAGCGGAGCGTGCATCTCTCCCATAAAGTGAATGTTAGGATCCATTTGGTCTAAACAAAACAAAAAAATAAAAACAAAACCGACGCTCCAAGAAAAAGCAATAAGATGTGGCCGAATAAAAAAATATAGTTTCAGGGTAAACCTGATAATGCTAACATGAAGAAGGATGCCTTTGGGCATCCCCAAGCTTAGACGTTGAGTTTTTGATATATGCAGGGGTGAACCACTGGGGCATCCCAAGCTTAGAGCTTTCACTCTCTTGATCATGTTGCATCATACTCTTCTCTTCCCTGAAAACTTCCTCCACACCAAACTCGAAACAACTCATTAGAGGGTTAGTGCACATAAATTGATATATTCAGAGGTGACACAATCATTCTAACACTTCTGGACATTGCATAATAATGCTACTGGACATTAGTGGATCAAAGAAATTCATCCAACATAGCGAAAGAGGCAATGCGAAATAAAAGGCAGAATCTGTCAAACAGAACAGTTCGTATTGACGAATTTTAAAATGGCACCTGACTTGCTCAAATGAAAATGCTCCAATTGAATGAAAGTTGCGTACATATCTGAGATCACTCACGTAAATTGGCATAATTTCTGAGTTTACCCACAGAGAATTAGACCCAGATCTGTGACAGCAAAGAAATCTGGAATCGCGCAGTTTAATCCAAATCTAGTACTTGTTTTCTATCAACGGCTTTAACTTGGCACAACAAACACAAAACTAAGATAAGGAGAGGTTGCTACAGTAGTAAACAACTTCCAAGACACAAAATAAAAACAAAATATGGAGGTAAAAACATGGGTTGTCTCCTATAAGCGCTTTTCTTTAACGCCTTCACTAGCGCCAGTGTACTGGCAACATCGAGAGATGAAGCATCACAATATCATAATTTGTTCTAATACTAGAATATAAGGTACCTTTATTCTCTTTCTAGGAAGTGTTCCATACCTTTCTTGAGAGGAAATTGATATTTATTATTACCTTCCCTCATATAATAGCACCAACAGTTCAAGAAAAGGTCTTCCTAATATAATGGGACAAGATGCATTGTATTCAATATCCAAGACAACAAAATCAACGGAACAAGATTATTGTTAACTGTAATGCTAACATTATCAACTTTACCCAAAGGTTTCTTGTAGAATGACTGTAGCAAGATTAATATCCAATAACAATTTTTCAAATAAAAGTAAGTCACATATTATAAATTTTCTAGGGCATAACAGAGATATTTGCACCAAGATCACATAAAGCATTACAATCAAAAACTTTTAACCTCTATCTTAATGATGGCACCAACCATCCTCTCTAGTTTTAGGAAATAGAGGCTTGCGCTTCTGGGCTTCTAGCTTTTATGAGAGCATTTGTAACATGTTTTGAGCCAAACTTATAGCACTAGCATTAGGACTTTTAGCAAGTTTTGCAAGAACTTATACTTCAGAGATGTGGCAATCATCAAAAATTCAAAACCATTATAATCTAAAGCAATGGGATCATCATCCCCAATGTTGGAAAATTTCTGCTGCCTTTATTTATTGTGCAGTTTTAGCGCTTTGAATAGCTTTGTGCAGTTTTTCACGCTATATTAGAAGTGGAAACATTGCTAACACCAATTATTTTATTAGTATTAGGGTGTAGCAACATGTGTAGCATTAGCATTACTAGTGGTGGTAATAGTCCAAACTTTAGCTATATTCTTCTTTAGCTAGTTTTTCATTTTCTTCTCTATCCCACTTAGCACCAGTTTAGCCATTAATCTTATATTCTCATTAATTCTAACTTGAATGGCATTTTGCTGTAGTAACAATTTTATTATGATAATTCTCATTAGGCAAAACTTGATTTCAAAAGATCAACATCAAGAGCAAGACTATCGACTTTAGAAGCAAGTATATCAATTTTACCAAGCTTTTCTTCAACAGATTTGTTAAAAGTAGTTTGTGTACTAATAAATTCTTTAAGCATGGCTTCAAGTCCAGGGGGTGAATTCCTATTATTGTTGTAAGAATTCCCATAAGAATTACCATAGCCGCTGCCATTATTATAAGGATATGGCCTATAGTTGTTACTAGAATTGTTCCGGTAAGTTGTTGTTGAAATTATTATTTTTAATGAAGTTTACATCAACATGTTCCTCTTGTGCAACCAATGAAGCTAACGGAACATTATTAGGATCAATATTAGTCCTATCATTCACAAGAATAGACATAATAGCATCAATCTTATCACTCAAGGAAGAGGTTCTTCAACAGAATTTACCTTCTTACCTTGCGGAGCTCTTTCCGTGTGCCATTCAGAGTAGTTGATCATCATATTATCAAGAAGCCTTGTTGCTTCACCAAGAGTGATGGACATAAAGGTACCTCCAGCAGCTGAATCCAGAAGGTTTCTCGAAGAAAAATTAATCCTGCATAAAAGGTTTGATGATCATCCAAGTAGTTATCCATTGGTTGGGCAATTTTTAACCAGAGATTTCATTCTTTTCCCAAACTTGAGCAACATGTTCATATCTAATTGTTTAAAATTCATTATGCTACTCCTAAAAGATATAATAGCAGGAAGATAATATCTACCAATAAAAGCATCCTGCATTTAGTCCTATGAGTCAATAATACTCCTTAGGCAGTAGATAGCAACTAATCTTTTTAGCCTCTTCCTCTTAATGAGAAAGTGAACAATTTTATTTAATAATATCACCATCTATATCTTTATATTTTTGCATTTCATATAGTTCAACAAAATTATTAAGATGGGCAGCAGCATCATCAGAACTAATTCCAGAAAATTGCTCTTTCATAACAAGATTCAGTAAAGCAGGTTTAATTTCAAAGAATTCTGCTGTAGTAGCAGGTGGAGCAATAGGTGTGCATAAGAAATCATTATTATTTGTGGTTGTGAAGTCACACAACTTAATATTTTCAGGGTTGGCCATTTTAGCAACAGTAAATAAAGCAAACTAGATAAAGTAAATGCAAGTAAACTAATTCTTTTGTGTTTTTGGTGTAGCAAACAAGATAACAAATAAAGTAAACTATAACTAATTTTTTTGTATTTTGATTTAGTGCAGCAAACAAAGTAGTAAATAAAATAGAACAAAAACAAAGTAAAAAGAGATTGGAGAAGGGAGACTCCCTGCAGCGTGTCTTGGATCTGGGCAATGCCTAAAAAAGAGCTTGATGGCGTGTATTTCACACTTTCGTTGGGAACCCCAAGAGAAGGTATGATGCGCACAGTGCAAGTTTTCCTCGAAGAAACCAAGGTTTATCAACCAGAGGAGCCAAGAAGCACGTTGAAGGTTGATGGCGGCGGGATGTAGTGCGAAGCACACCGCAGATTCCGGCGCTAACGTGAACCCTGACAACACAACTAAAGCATTTCTTGCCCCACCAAACAATGAGGTTGTCAATCTCACCTGCTGATGTAACAAAGGATTAACCGTATTGTGGAAGATGATTGTAGAGAAATAGTAAAAACAAGTATTGCAGCAGATTTGTATTTTAGTATTAAAGAATGGACCGGGGTCCACAGTTCACTAGAGGTGTCTCTCCCATAAGATAAAAGCATGTTGGGTGAAACAACTACAGTCGGGCAATTGACAAATAGAGAGGGCGTAACAATGCACATACATGACATGATAAGTATAGTGAGATTTAATTGGGCATTACGACAAAGTACATAGGACTATTGTTGGGGGATGACCCCCGGGATGCCAAAGGCATGCCAAACCTGATGGTTTGTGCCATCAAGATACCGGTTTAATGTTTATACCGGAGCACGAGTTTAGCTAAGTGGAGCTAAGCCGGTATCCCCAAGAGGGGTATACCGGAATCCGGTAAAGAAGATACCGGAAAGAAGAGCCTGTCGGCAGGACTGGTCAAAGATTCTCTCCAGAGCTAGAAGACAAGATGAGCTAAGCAAAGTGACTTTTGACGAAGGGCTGACGATAAAGAGAAGGGTGACGGTCAAAGAAGCCGGAGGACGCTACCGCTCGATTAAAGATAAAGAGGATCTGTGTCATCTATGATTAAAGTAGCTTTGTAAAGTAGTTTATTCAGTCAAAGATGCCATTAGGGTTTCTTGCCCTGTAAGCCACCCTCTCCCCTATATAAGGAGAGGGGGCAGCCCTCCTTACGGGCATGCACGCACGGTAGTAGGAAGGCACGAAGCACAAACTTGTAACCATGTTGAGATTAATGAAGCTAGCGATCTAGTAAAGAGTTCTTCCTCTTGTCTCTCTTCTTGCATACCGGCCTTTGGTTGTGTTCTTGAGGAAAGCATCCGGAAGTTCTTCCCATCTAATCGCAAACCCTCCCCTGAATCCTATCCATTCGCCCAACTTAAGCCATCCTATGGCATCTGCTCTGCTCACCACGACGACAGTTGGCGCCCACCGTGGGCATGAAGTGGCGCATGCTGGAGTTCACATTCGGGCGGGCCTCCTCGAGTTCGCCGTGAGCGGACGGTGTCTCACAGCAACTTCTTACTCCATCGATTTCACTGCCACAACGCGGGCTGCGCTTTCGCTAACGGCGTCCCTTTCCCCAAGAACGGCCCGCATCATCGCCCGCAGCCACCGCATCGCCTGCACCGTCCTCGTGCGCTAGCGCGCCTTCGCTGTGTTGGTGGGCACCGGACCACAAGATGGTTTCAGGCTGGCCGCGCGCTCCCGGCAGCGCGAGGTAATGATGACCGGTGTGGCTGGTGCAGGAAAGGAGGTGGAGGCTGAAGGTGCTGGTCGCGCGGTTTTGACCCGTGCGGCTAGGTTACACCGCTGAGCGCGACGCAGGCGCAGCTGGAGTATCATCCGCGCCACCGGCAACGCCTCTCCAAACGGCGATGAACGCGCTGGCAACCCCCTATCACAAGGTAACATCGACCCGGCAGCCGGCCTGCTGAGCTGGAGGCGCAGCGCCGAGAGGATACTGAGAGCGAAAGATGCGTGTCAAGGATGCTAGCCATGAGCTGAACCTAACCGCACGTGAGTATAACGCGTCCCATGGCTTTGCCTCTCCGTTAGCCATGCTGCCAGGGATACCGGAAAACCGGCTTAAGGCTCGCACTCTAGATCAGGATTTGCGCAAGAGTTCTTACCGGCAAGAGTACCTCTGCATCTGTTAGCATTGTAGAGAAACCTAAGTACAGTAGCCCGGATAAAACAATAAAAGCTGCTAAGGCTGCCGTAGATCTGTGTGATTCGCTTACCGGAGAGGCTCTGGCAAAACAACAAGAGCGTGTCAGAGAGCTGCTTGATGCTGTAGAGCAGCAGAACGCTGAGCAGCTGGCTAAGCTGAACAAGGCAATAGCCTCGAAATCCGCGCGTTCAACAAAGAATGCCGGAAGCAAGTCCCAGGGGCAGGCCTCATCCCCTCATCCGACGTAAGAAAAGAAAGAAGTGAACGTACGGCATGATCGTGTATGATCCGGTCCTGCGGTAAACAAAGTCAGCAACACGATGCCGGTAGAAAAGCCAAGGGGCAGAGCGAGGCTACGCCAAAGAAGGCTATGCCGGAAACAAACATGCCGGTAAACATGAAACCGGGCAAAACTATCCGGCTGCAAGGGCAGCGTATGATGAAGATGAGGAAGAAATGCCTCCACCAAGGTACCGGCAGGCAAGGGCCGCGGCACCGGAACGTTACGATGAAGCTGATTCTAACAGACCGGCAGCATACCGGAACCCTCTGGGAGAACGCTTGGGAGAAAGATACTTACCGGAACGGGATGCAAGGCACCGTCTGGATAGAGTATACTTGTCAGAAATGATCGAGGAGGAAGGTCCTCCAGGTCCGAAGTGCTTTGGCCCAAGAATCATGAGAGAAAAGCCACCGGTTCGCAACTCAATTGCCCCGGGACACAAAAACATACGATGGCACTACGAAGCCGGAAGATTGGCTCGCGATTACGTGACCGCGGTGTACGTCGCTGCAGGAGGCGGAGGAACCGTAGCCGGAGGAGGAAACCGGCGCAATGGGGTGACTATACCGTCGTTTCTCGGTTGGACCAAGAATCAAGCAACAACTTGCCTGCTAGAAGCATAAATGGTTGGTCGGATTTTGAGAGGCCTTTGTGAGCAATTTCAGCAGCACCTATCAGAGGCCAAACAGCGCAGCAACTTGCTCTGTGTCTGCAGCGCCCGAACGAAACAGACCGGGATTATCCCCGGTGGAACACCATAAGGAACTCTTGCGAAGGAATAATCGAGGCGCAGGCCATTGCTTGGTTCAGCAGTGGGTGCAAAAGAGGTTCGCCGTTGTGGCAAAAGCTGCAGCGGAACATGCCGACAACATTGGCAGAGATGATACGTGTGGCGGATAACTATGCGTTGGGAGACCCAACGCAGCCGGCACTGCAACCTGAACCGGAACAGCTACGCAAGAGCAACACCGGGACAACCGGAACAACAAGAGGAGAGAAGATTTTCCGGATCGGAGGTACGGTCCGCAGTTGCTGCTGTGCAGAGGACTCTGATGCCAGCGGCAGCCAGAGGCAGAGAACCGGATCGCAGCCATGGGCGGTCCAAAGAAACAATGGGTGGAAAAGAAACCCTGGGTCCAGAAAAGAAACTGGCAAGAACCCGCAAAATACACCATGGAAGCGGCCATGGACCAACCTTGCCGGTGGCACACACCGAATCCGGCGCACCACAAACCATCTCGACGAAGGATTGTACCTGGACCAAGTACTTGATGGAAAAAGGGACAGTAAAAGATGCCCAAGGGCGAGGAGGCAATGCAATGATGCCACCTCCGGACATGCCGCTGGCAAAGAAGCAGATGCCGCCACCACCGCCGCTATCGCAAACGCTTACCGGTGCAGCAAACCGGCAGCTACCAGCAAGTTAACCGGGTGGAACAAGATGGTAACCAGCTACCTCCACCGCCACCTTTAGGCCGGAATGTTTACGAAGACCCACATGTATGCTGTGTTGTTTTTGTCACCGAGCCGACAGACAGGCAAAGTCTACATCGCCGCTCCATGGAAGTAAATGCCGTGATGCCGGCAGTGCCCAAGTACATGCAGTGGTCCAACCAGGAAATTACTTGGTCGATCAAGGATCACCCCAAGATTATGCCGAATCCGGGTGGATATGTTGTTGTGGACCCAATCATGAAAGGGCCACAAACTCGAGTGAAGTTCAGCAAAGTGCTGATAGACAATGGCAGTAGCATCAACATCATGCATACCATGCATACGCTGGGCATAACAGAAAACATGCTTCAGCCAACGCGCACAACCTTCCATGGAATCGTTCCGGGTTTGTCCTGCGCACCGGTTGGAAAGGTCCGGGTGGACGTGGCATTTGGAGGACGTGACAATTGCCGGGTGGAAAATCTGGAGTTTGAGGTGGTGGATCTAGACAGTCCCTACCATGCATTGCTGGGAAGACCGGCATTGGCAGCTTTCATGGCCTCAACCCATACAGCTTACCTCAAGATGAAGATGCTGGCACCTCGTGGACACTGTGGTGGGAAACTACAAAGTCTCGCTTGGAAACACTTCCGCCGGATCGAACCTAGCGGAATCGCTGGTGATCGCGGAGGAGAAGAAAAGGATGCAAACAGCTGTTGCGCTGGCTCAGTCCTTGAGTTTAGCGGCAATGAGTGCAAGTCTGAGTGCCCCGGCATTCAAGCCAACAAATGAGACGAAGGACATTGTGCTGGATCCGGCCTACCCAGACCGCACCGTTCGTATCGGTGCCGGCCTTGATCAAGCATAGGAAAGCGCGTCGTCGCTTCCTCCGTGAGAATCGGAATACCTGGTCAATCAAGACTTGGGTGTTCCGAGGGAGCCGGGTCGAGACTCAAACGTCGCAAAGATGCCAAGCCGTGCGACAACCTTTGCGCCGGTTCGCTGAAGATAGAAGAAAGATCATAGGAGAAGAGGTAACCAAACTGCTTGTTGCCAAATTCATTGTGGAGGTCACGCACACAGAATGGCTGGCCAATCCGGTGATGGTTGAAAAGAAAAAAGATGAGAACCTGGAGGCAAAAGCTCCGAAGGTGTGGCGCATGTGCATCGACTACACTAACCTCAACAAAGCTTGCCCAAGAGACCCTTTTCCTTTGCCACGAATCGATCAAGTGATTGATTCAACTGCTGGGTGTGAGTTGTTGTCCTTCCTGGATGCCTATTCCGGCTTCCACCAAATTCCCTTGAAAAAGGAAGATCAAATAAAAACTGCGTTCATTACCCCGCACGGGGCTTATTGTTATATCACTATGCCTTTGGTTTGCTAACGCTGGTGCAACGTACCAATCACTGTATGCAAAAATGCCTGATCGATCGGAAAGAATGTGCAGGTGTATGTGGACTACATCGTGATAAAAACTAAGGTGAAAGATACCCTAATCGATGATCTCCGCAAACATTTGATAACCTAAGGAGGTTCCGGATGAAACTCAATCCGGCAAATGTACTTTCGGTGTCCCTGCCGGCAAGCTGCTGGGTTTCCTTGTCTCGAGCCGAGGCATTGAAGTCAATCCGGTAAAGATCCGGGCAATCGAAAGAATGACAATACCACAGGATTTGAAGGATATACAAAAGTTTACCGGAAGCTTAGCATCGCTGAGCCGGTTCATAAGCAGGTTGGGAGAAAAGGCCTTGCCGTTGTATGCCTTAATGAGAAAATCCGATAAGTTCGTCTGGACCCCTCAGGCAGATGCAGCGTTCAAAGAGCTGAAAACAATGTTAGCTACCGCGCCAATATTGGCTTCGCCGTTGGAAAGAGAACCCATGTTGTTGTACATAGCAGCAACCAACCGGGTCGTGAGTGTTGTTGTGGTAGTAGAAAGAGAAGAGGAAGGAAAAACCGTCCAGAGGCCGGTATACTACCTGAGCGAGGTGCTCTCCCTCTCAAAACAAAACTACCCGCACTTCCAGAAAATGACCTATGGCGTGTTTATGGCCGCCACCAAGCTCAAGCACTACTTCGAGGAACATCCTATGAAGGTGGTGAGTGAAGCACCCATCTCAGACATCATGTGCAACAAAGACGCTAGCGGCCGGATTGCGAAATGGGCAATTCAGATATCACCATACGTACCAGTGTACGAAAGAAGAGATGCCATAAAATCACAAGCTCTGGCTGATTTCCTTGTTGATTGGGCGGAGATGCAATACAAACCGCCGGATCAGAAGATAGAGTACTGGAAAATGCACTTTGATGGATCCAAGCTCAAGGAGGGTCTAGGCCGGTGTGGTGCTTACTTCACCAAAAGGAGATCACCTCCTATGTTTTGCAGTACATTCAGGGCATCGAACAATGTCACTGAATATGAAGCTTTGATCCATGGGCTTAAGGTCGCAAAAGAAATCGGTGCACACCGGATCATTTGCTATGGAGATTCAGATCTTGTGGTACAGCAATGTTCCGGAGATTGGGATGCAAAAGATGCCAACATGGCCTCGTACCGGTTTCACGTGCAAAAGATTGCCGGATTCTTCGAAGGTTGTGAGTTTCACCATGTACCGCGTGCAGAAAATGAAGCTGCGGATGCTTTGTCCAAGATAGGCTCATCTCGACAAGAAATTCCTCCCGGAATA
Source organism: Lolium multiflorum (assembly GCA_030979885.1). NCBI lineage: Eukaryota > Viridiplantae > Streptophyta > Magnoliopsida > Poales > Poaceae > Lolium > Lolium multiflorum. Next base: position 406,292,239 of record CM061750.1, read on the forward strand.
GCTCTGGCGCACCTGAGAGTACCATCAATCAAGCCAAGTCCCGAGTCGGAATCAATTTTTGTCCCGGAGTCACACATTGTGCCAATGGATATCGATGGAGGGAACCCGGGGACTGCTCCGGCGAACCCGGGACTGGGAAGCTGTACCCATACCGGAAGAAATGATGCTGGTGGATAGCATGGAGATAGATGCACCCGTGTTTTTGGTTCGAGAGATACCATCTTGGGTTAAACCTATTAAGGAATTCCTGATCAACGGCACCTTGCCGGCTGACGAAAATGAATCAAGGAGGATACAGAGAAGGTCCAAAGCTTACACATTCATCAATGGTGAGGTGTACAAGAGAAGCGTTACCGGTGTCCTTCAAAGATGTGTGGAACCGGAGGAAGGGAAAGAAATGCTTGAGGAAGTTCACCAAGGAGAATGTGGGCACCATGCCTCGTCAAGGGCGCTGGTGGCAAAAGTGTTCCGGCATGGGTTTTATTGGCCCACTGCTTTGGCGAACGCTGAGGATTTGGTAAGGAAATGCAACGGGTGCCAGAGGTACGCCAAGCAAAATCATACCCCAGCGTCCGGTTTAAAGACAATACCGCTGACATGGCCATTTGCTGTTTGGTGCCTGGACATGGTTGGCCCATTCAAGACTGCAAGGAGCAGCATGACTCACATCTTGGTCATGGTGGATAAGTTCACCAAATGGCTAGAAAAACCTATCGCAAAGTGTGATGGGCATACAGCCGTGAAATTCTTGAAGGATATCATCTTGCGATATGGATACCCGCACAACATCATCACCGACAATGGAACCAACTTTGCTCAAGGGGAGTTCAAAAGGTTCTGTGAGGATAAGAATATCCGGTTGGATTTGTGCTCGGTGGCACACCCACAAGGCAACGGCCAAGTAGAAAGAATGAATGCTTTGGTACTATCCGGTATCAAACCCACTCATTGACGCAGTGGAAAGAGCACCGGGGTGTTGGCTTGATGAGATACCATGTGCCGTGGAGCATAAGAACAACCCCAAACCGGTCTACCGGATACACTCCTCTTCATGGTTTATGGAGCAAAAGCGATACCAACCGACATCATCCATGATTCACCAAGGTGCAGCTCTATACCGAGCAAGAGGTCAAAGAGGCCAGAGAAAATGATGTGGACTTGCTAGAAGAAGCAAGAGAGCTAGCGTTGGCAAGAACAGCCATTTATCAACAAAACCTAAGACGCTATCATGACCGGAAAGTCAATCCAAGAGTTTTCCGGGAAGGAGATCTTGTGCTTCGCCTAGTGCAGCGCGAAGGCCGGCATAAGCTCTTGCCACCTTGGGAAGGTCCCTTCATTGTAAGCAAGGTCTTCACAATGATGCATACTACCTGATTGATGCAAGGGGAAAAAAGGAAAGGCTGACAAGTCCGGAGAGAGGAGAGCAAGCGTCCATGGAACGTAGAGTTGCGTCTTTCTACTCTTGAAGTGGTGGTGTAAGAAGTTCCTTTTTGTACCTTACTATGAATAAAAGATGTCGAACCTTGAATGTCTCGGGGACTACCCCAACTTAAGTTGCATGTAACTTGTCTATTTTTTCAGTTTTACCGATTGTTTATTGAACGTTTTTTCTTTCCAGTTTAGTAGTGCTAAACCCTACCGGAGTCTTCGATCATTGCCGGCCGCAAACCGCTTCATGGCAAGCAAGATAAACCGGTAGGGGATAAGCACATGAACTGCGGAGAGGGAGAGCAGGAAAGAACAATCCGAAAAATTTAGCTAACCCCGGCCAAACCGGTTTTTTGGCAAAATTTCAAAGTTATTTCTAAGTTCAAGAAGATGCTTGTTTGGTGAAAGAACCTTGTGCTCATATGCCAAAGAACGCCCAGAGAAGGCAGGCAGAGCCAAGGCAAAAGAACCAAGTACGCATCAAATTGGATGCGGAGACAATTGAGAAATCTTTGCAGTGCAAGATAAAAGCCAAACCAAAGCAATGTGCTAAAACGAACTTAAGATAATTAGCTACCGGTATAACTTACCGGCAGGGAATATTGTAGCACAACCACAAGCAAACTTAAGTTTTACATCATAGACCCCGGCATTCCGGGGCAGAATTTAACGAACATTGTTTCAAAGATAAACAGACCAACAAACAGTACAGCAAACACTTAAAGGAAAGTAATCACGCAACAGGGGCTTCCGGAGCACGCGCATCGCCGCCCCAGACTCGTCTGCTTCATCCTCCTCTCCGATAATCTCGACGCCAGGAGGGGTGTAGGATGAAGTTGCGCATACGGGATACCCGCGATGCGGGTACGGGCGATCTCGCCGCTTGGCGGAGAGGATCGGGTCCAGATCGGTTCGCTTCACGCACGCCCGGTGAGGGCGTCCCGCACGAGCTCCGGTACTCAGGAGCAGCGACGCAAGGGCGGAGTCGGGCCGCGGGCAGCAGAGCACCGCCACTGCGGGATCTCCGGCCGCACTTTGAGCTAATGCTGATGAGGGAGAAGGTGTCCGCACCTCCTCGTGCCATAAAGTCCTCAGAGAGGTAGCTAAGACTAGGATGTCCGAGACAAGGTCTATGCAGCGCATATGGGACACCCGCGTTAAGCGCGACCAGATGGTCCTTGGCGTCCATGGCACGGCAAGATCCGCTTGGCCTTTGTCCTTGCGCTGCGCGTCAACCTTCTTGACGGCGTACCTCTGCGAGTCCGGAAAGAGGCCTGTGTGAAGAAAGAAAAAGGTTAAGAGAATTTGAGAAAGAGACCGAAAGAAAAGAGTCTGGAAGAACACGAGACTGAAAAGAAAAGAGTCCGGAAGAAAAAGAGACCGGAAGGAAAAAAGTCCGGAAGAAAAAGATAAGAGAACTTACGATAGGCGAGGGCGTCGGTCTGCAGGATCAACTGATCGCATTCCTTATGCTCCTCCTCCAGCCGCGCGGCCTTCTCCTCGGCAGCCTTCCGGCCCTTGGCCGCCTCCTCCAGCTCAGCCAGCAGCACCACGTTGGCGTTGCTGGCGTCCTCCAGTGCCTCCTCCATCTTGGCCGCCGCGTCAGCTGCAGCGGCTTCGAAGGCCTTGGCATGGTCAAGCCCCAGTTGGATGAGCTGGGTCTTGAGCTCCCGGTGGCTGGTCTGGAGGGCGTCCAACTCCTCCTTGTGCTGCCGGATGAGCTGGTCCTTCTCCCCTGTAACCGGAAAAGTGTTAACAAGGTTATACTGGTAAAAATGGAAAAGAAACCAAGGAAAGAATCATACGTTGGGCGGTAGCCAGCTGCTCCTTGAGAGCATCGATGGAAGCTTCCGGAACCACTGTTAAGCAGAAATTGCGAATGTTAGGAGGGAAAGGTTTCCGGAAAGAAAGATGCCGGCAAAACGAAAATTTACCTTGGCACTTGTCGTGTGCCTCAAACGAGCTCCCGATGCTCCCATAGAAGCTCTCGAAGAGGGCCTTCCGAGCGTCGCCGTGACCTGTTCAAGAAAAGAAGTTTTAAGAAAGTTGCGCTAAGAACAAGTTCTTAACCAACTCGGGACGGGCAGCTGCCGGTTTTGCGTTAAGTTTTAAGTCAAGGTTTGCGCTAAGAACAAGTTCTTAACCTTCGGAGACTGGCAGTGCCGGTTTTAAGTTTTTAAGTTAAGTTTTGTGCTAAGAACAAGGTTCTTAACCCGAAACTCGGACTGTGCCGGTTTCATGCTGAATTTTTAAGTTAAGTTTTGTACTAAGAGCTGCGCTCTCACCACAAAACTCGGGGACTGGGAGGGTAGACAAGAGAGAAACCGGCATGAAACCAAAGAAAAGATAAGACCAAGCTGGGAACAAAGAAACCGGTAAGGATTGAGAAAAGTTAGAAAAACGTACCATCAAGTTGTTCGTGGCATCATACCACGCGCTGTCGAGCTCTTTCACGGCGTTGCGGAGCCGCATGAAGTGCTCCTCGGACGACCGGTCCCCAGCCGGATCAGGAGCCGGTAGCCTGTCCTTGCCCAGGCCGCGGGTCGCCGGAGTTATGTCCGCGGCGTTCCACTTCTGGGCGTAGGGCAGAAGGTGCCCCAAGTCTCGGCCTTGACGCTTGAACTCCGTAATGCGGCCAAGGAGGCCGGTGGGCTTCGCGGCGACATCTTTGGCGGCCTTGGCGACGTGCAGCACCAAGGGCTGCTGGCCGCCGGAGGAAGCGCTGGAGGCCGTCGCCTTCCCCTTGATGAGCTTGGAGCTCTTGGGCGGCGCAGCGGCAGAAGTGGCCCCGAGGGCTTTGGCGCGAGGAGCACCTGGCGGCGGCATCAGGAGGGAGCGTGGAGACGGAGGAGCGCTGGGTGCATCACCCGTTTTAGAACTTTCCGGCGCGGAAGATTCCGGCGCGGAGGTTGTTGTTTTTTCAAGGACGGGAGGAGCTGGAGGCTCCGCCCGCCCGGCATTCTTCACCGGCGCTCGATGTTGCTGGCGCCGGTGTCTTGGGTTTCGAGGGAAGGAAGAATCCTCCTCCGTGCGGTGATCTCGACGGTGAAGGGCCGCACGCCCGATTTGTTGTGCCTCGAAAGGGAGGCAGATGTTGCCGGCACTGTGTGATGCCGGGTTGAGCGAGGAGGAGGTTGAGGTCCATGAACCTTCAGAGCCCGATGGCCTTGGGCTGCTTGAGCGCAGGGCTGAGAAAAAGAAAGAAAAGACAGTTGGAAAAATGCAAACGGAAAAAGAACTTGGCGAAAAAGAGGCAAGCCGGAAAATGAGTAACTTACCCGGAAGAGGTTGGCATCGCTTTGCGCCCATAGCGACGCATGCCCACCTGCTTCTCCCCCAGGGGCTCGGTCCGGAAGCGCTTGGAGGGAGGGGCCTGGCTGCCACCGGCATCAGATGCCGGCTGTTTCTTCTTTTGGCCCTGGGCCATGAGTTTGTCTACAAACTCAGAGCCCGCCTCGGCACGCAGGGGCGGCACATGCTCATGGATCTATGGATAAGGTTTGGCTAAGAAGCGGTTCGCAGAAAAGCGATAGCGGATAAATAAAAGAAGCCGGAAGAGAAGATACCTCAAGCGTGACCAAGTCGTCGGCGGACCCGGTTGGCTTCGGCGGAGACCGGCCAAGGCGCGCTGCCGGGGTCTTGCCCATCTTCAAGTCTTTCCAGAAGACGTAAGGATCCGGGTCGAAGGAGTCGAGGGCGCGAGGCTGGCAAGGTCCACGTCGCTCTGCTTCGATGAGGGGGAAGCGGTCCTTGGCCTGAAACAGGAAAAAGCAAGATTAGCAAGAGCAGAAAGCTACCGGTCAGAGACAACCCCTGTCGCGTAATCCCTTACTTCTTGGGTCGGAGGATTATCAGTGCAGAGGGGAAGGAGGCCCCATTCCCAATCAGAGGGCATAGCAGTTTGGCAAATCTGCTTAGCCTTGCGAACAACATCCCTTTTGCTAAGAGGACGGCCTGTGATCTTGGTAGGATCGCCTGGGCCGTACATCTCGCTCATCCTATGAGCGCGGCGCTTTAGAGGAAGCACCCGGCGCGAAATGAAAGTGCGGATGATGTCATCCGAGCAGATCTTGGTCTCTTTCTTCAAAGAGGTCAAGAAGCGTACCACCCGGCTGGTTTCAGCATGATCAGACTTCGGGTTGTAGCTCCAGTTGGTCCTGCTGGGGGGCCCCGCTTCGAAGGGAGGAAGATCGATGAGATCGGCGCGGCCGGTATTCTTCACGTAGAAGAAAGTCCCTTGCCACAACCGGCAAGATTCGAGGCCGGAAAACTTAAAAAAGGGGCTCCCTTGACGGGAGCCGACAATGCAAGACCCGCACTGAACGGGGGGCTTGGGTTTAGGAATATCTTTGCCCTGAACGGAGTTAATCCGAAGAGCAAAGAAGCGAGCAAACGTCTCACGAGTGGGACGGATGCCGATGTAGGCCTCCATGAAGGTGGCGAAGCAAGAGAGGTAGAATGGCGTTGCCAGGAAGGTGGTGAGGTTGGAGTTTGTAAAAATCTAAAAAGGAGCGGAAAAAGGGAGAGGCAGGAAGGCCGAAGCCACGCTCAAAGTGAGCTAGAAAGACAACGTATTCGTCATCTTCAGGATCCGGTTCGATTTCGTCATCCGGAATCCGGCAGGAAACTCCTTCCGGAATCCGTCGAGACCGGTATAACCAATCTATTTCAAATTGGGTGACACTGGAACCCATCCAGGCTCCGCGGGTAATTGGGGAAGGCTCCTCACCGGAAGATTGGCTGGAGCTGCTGGAGGTTGCGCTACCGGAAGCTTGGCTAAAGCTACCGGATTCTAGGGGGCCACCGGACTCTTGGTGGCTACCGGATTCCTGCTGATTGCCGGAATTGGTTTCCATCGGGTCAGAGGCCGTGGATTCGCCGGGAGAGGGTCTACGGCGCTTGAGAGAAAGGGAAGAAGAAGATGCAGAGGTGGACTCCTCGCCAGACATTGCGAAGAGAAGCGAAAAAACACGAATCCCAGACTTGGACCCCGCGTGAAGATCTACGAGTAAGAAGAAAACCAAGGAAAAAGAGGAAATAAGAACACCAAACGCCCAAGATCTGGAAGGCAACCAGAGGACAAGTGAAGCAAGATTGGTACCTACCTTAAGCGGCGGAGTCGCTGAAGGAGTCGTTTGCTGGCGGCGGAGTGGACCTGCGGCCGCCGGAGAGCACCGTCGGCGGCGAGGCGGAGAAGCTCGCAAAGAAACGCGAATGCGGCGGGCACGACAGGGTTGCTGCAGAAGATCTCCGTACGACGAAGTCCAACGGGGGAGCGGCGTGAGCTCGCCGGGCGCCGAAGCTTGAACGGGCGACGGCGAACGGAAAACGGCGGTGGCGCAAAGGCTTGGAGCTCTGTGCGCAAGGGAGGAGAATGCGAAGAAGATGAAGAGGAACGGGCAGTTGCGTTTATATAAGAGAAAGAAAGTGGGCAGGGAACCGCTGGGCCGCGGCGGTTCGCCTCGCGGCCCACGACGGTTCGCGCCTTGGGCCGCCACGTGGCGAGGGAGTACACGCGAAGAAACGCGGAGCCACACGGAGGCGCACACGGGATCGCGAAGAGGTAGTGGGATCAGCTGCGGTGCATTAAATGAGCGCGCGGGAGTCGAAGGGAAGTGACCCCTGACACTGGCGCGTCAGTCACGATCTCTGTCAGGCGCGAGGCCCGAGATATTCTCGACTGCCGAGGAAGCAAAAGACACATGATACCGGACAATGGAGATGCCGGAACGAGCTTTGCAAAGAGAAGAAAAAGAACAGAAGTAAAGGTGCCGGAACTAGGCTCATGACATGAGTACTTAAACCGGTATCCGAGGAAAATGAGAACTCGGGCATGGCCTGTAGGATAGAATCCTCCGGCTATACCAGCTTCGTGGGGACTAATGTTGGGGGGATGACCCCGGCATGCCAAAGGCATGCCAAACCGGATGGCTTGTGCCATCGATACCGGTTTAATGTTTATACCGGAGCCTGAGGTTAAGAGTTTAGCTAAGTGGAGCTAAGCCGGTATCCCCAAGAGGGGTGATACCTGAACCGGTAAAGAAGATACCGGAGTGAGAGATCGCTCAGGACTGGTCAAAGATTCTCCAGGCTAGAAGACAAGATGAGCTAAGCAAAGTGACTTTTGACGAAGGGCTGAGGATAAAGAGAAGGGTGACGGTCGGAGGAGGTCAGCGTCCCTGATTAAAGAGGACTCGGTGTCATCTATGATTAAAGTAGCTTTGTAAAGTAGTTTGTCAGTCAAAGATGCCATTAGGTTTCTTCCCCTGTAAGCCACCCTCTCCTATATAAGGAGAGGGGGCAGCCTTATTCACGGGCACGAGCAAGACCTTAGAGAGAGATCTTGTACCGAGAAACTGTAACCATGTTGAGATCAATGAAGCTAGCGATCTAGTAAAGAGTTCTTCCTCGTTTCTCTTCTTGCATACCTATCTTTGGTTGTGTTCTTGAGGAGAGCATCCGGAAGTTCTTCCCATCTAATCGCAAACCCTCCCCCGGATCCTCATACGTCCATTCGGCCCCAACTTAAGCCATCCTATGGCATCTGCTCGTTCACCACGACGACAGCCATCCAACTGCATCTATGCCTAAAAAGTCCACCTTCAGGTTATCGTCCGAACCCCCTCCAGTATTAAGTTGCAAACAACAGACAATTGCATTAAGTATGGTGCGTAATGTAATCAATCACTACATAGCGCCAATGTTTTATCCCTAGTGGCAACAAGACAACACAACCTTAGGGGTTTCTGTCACCCCAATGAATGCATGAACCCACTATCGAGCATAAACTCCCTCTTGGAGTTAAAAGCATCTACTTGGCAGAGCATCTACTAGTAACTGAGAGCATGCAAGATCATAAACAACACATGTATAATAACTTGATAATTAACATGACATAGTATTCTCTATCCATCGGATCCCGACAAACACAACATATAGAATTACAGATAGATGATCTGATCATGTTAGGCAGCTCACAATATCCGACAATGATAGCACAATGGGGAGAAGACAACCATCTAGCAATGCTATGGACCCATAGTCCAGGGTGAACTACTCACACATCACACCAGGCGACCATGGCGGCGTAGAGTCCTCCGGGAGATGATCCCCTCTCCGGCAGGGTGCCGGAGGCGATCTCCGGATCCCCCGAGATGGGATCGGCGGCGACGGCGTCTCCGGGAAGGTTTTCCGTATCGTGGCCTGCACCGGGTTTCGTCACAGAGGCTATTTGTAGGCGGAAGGGCAGGTCAAGAGGACGAGGGCCCCACACCACAGGGCCGCGCGGCCAAGGGGGGCCGCCTAGGGTGTGGCCCCTCGTCCCCTCTTCGTCCCTCCTTCGACTGGAAGCTTCGTGGAAAAATAGGCCCCGGGCTTTGATTTCGTCCAATTCGAGAATATTTCCTTACTAGGATTTCTGAAACCAAAAAGCAGAAAACAGCAACCGGCACTTCGCATCTTGTTAATAGGTTAGTTCCAAAAATGCACGAATATGACATAAAGTGTGCATAAAACATGTAGATAACATCAATAATGTGGCATGGAACATAAGAAATTATCGATACGTTGGAGACGTATCAGCCGACGTCCTCGAAGCCAAGCCTAAGGACTCTTGGAAGAACATCCTCTCGCCTAAATGGCTTCAACCAAGAATTGTTTGCTAAATTCCTCGAATCAAAGAGGCTGACGGCCAAACTATTATTGGTACGGAGGTGGCAGCAGTTTTCCTAAAGCGCCGAATCCAGCCAGTCCATGGCCAGAGTTCACCCGATGTGGTTGTACTCAGGTCCAAAGGATGAGACCAGGATTAATGCTGCCGATCTATCAGAAAAGGAGTTGCTTGATGAAGTTCGTCGTCTTACTTCCTTCAACCAGGAAGACTCGATTCCGCTGATTTCTTCTTGTGCTCCCCTTGACGTTGATCATCCACCATCAGGGGTATTTTCCTTTCTTCACATCTCTATTATAGCTTCTTGCTCAGCCGACATGATTACCTTTGTTCTTACTTTTTCATTTTTCTTTGCCAGATCCCTATGGCTTCTGAAAATACACGTGATTCGCCGGATGATACTTCCGAGGGGAGAGGCTCCTCAATCCCCATAGATTTTCACACCACCGATGAAACAGGTCTAGAGGATGAATATAACGGTCCGATGAATCTTGAAGTTGCCCACGCTGATCTTCCCTCCTCAGCCGATAACACTTGTATCGCAGATGGATCAGTGCGTAACGTCGACACTGATCATGATACTTTTGTTGACGCAGCTGCCGATGGGGCCAGAGCTTCTCCGCGAAGAGATCAACAGGCGGCTTTGCCGATGAAGATGATCTCTTCGATATGTAAGTAGTTCTTCTCTGAAAGTTATACTGTGCCTTTTTTACCTTTCATACTCCTGTTATAATCACAGTCGACTGTTTTCTTTTACAGTGATGAGGGCTTTATCGAGCCTCCTCTTAAAAAGGCCAAGTCTGATGCCGTTTCGCCGGTCGTGGTGGCTTCCGAAGCTTCGGCTCCTAAGGCTGCCCCCGTGGCTCAAGCATCGACTGCATCTTCCCTTTCCAAAGGGAAGGATATTTCTCCAACTGCTGCTACTGCGGCTCATTTTTCTGTAAGTTCTCTTCTGATCTTAGTACAGATTTCTTGGAGCGTGCCTTGTTTAATTGTTTTTATTTCTCTCCTAAGGACCTGCGCGGCGTTATCTCTTCTCTGGAGGTTTTCGCCTCCCGATTCACTTCTCTAGAGGCTGACAAAGTTCGGCTGCAAGAGGAAGTCGAATCTTCCTCAAAACTGGATGGCGCAGTCAAGATAGCTGCCGCGGCTCGCCAAGAGATTGATTCTCTGAAGGATGAGCTGGCCAGACAAAGGAAGTCGAAGGAGGAAGAAGCATCCAGGCTGGTGGCTGAGGCTCGAGCAGTCGAAAAGGATGAAGTTCTTCGCCAATCTTCTTTGGCCTTGCTTGGTAATTTCTAACATACTTCTGTCGAGTGACATTCTTATGGATTTAAACTTTTTGTCAATGACTGAATTTTCTCCTTCCTTTCTACTGCAGAGGCAGCAAACATTCCTGTCGATGCCCTGGAAAGAGTTCCAAATAACTCCCCAGCGAATGCTGTGTCAACGATTCTCGCTTCTCACCAGCTTACACAAGAGCTTCTTGTGAAGGGGAAGGGTGCTCTGGCGAGGATGCACTCGATGATCTTTCCCAAGATCAAGCAAGAGAAGACCCTGGGACAGCTGATCGATACCTTCGCGGTTGATACCAAGGAGGTCATCGAGGTATTCAAGCGTACATCACGCACTTTTGGTGCTTTCCTTGCCTTCCAACTTATGATGGGTTACGGCTTTAAGGGTGACATCGAAGAAATGACTAAGGGGCTTCCAAAAGAGCAAGACGGGCAGCCTGTTGATTTGAGCACCTTTAAGGCTTCTGCTCTTACTTGCGCCCGTCAGCTTCTTGAGCTGGTTTCATCAAGGAAATCGTCGACTGGCCCTAGTTCATCGACTCAAACCCAGCTCCCTTGATTCTTGTAACAAACTTGTGCCTTGAGCTGATGCAAAACATTGTTCTGCCGCACAACTCATGCTTTGTAATAAACTCCGTGCTAGCATTGTTGTTAGCACACTTTTGTTATGATATCACTTTCTTGCACTTCTCCCGATGGGAGTTATTTTGGATGTCTGGCTGTACCATTTCCATCACTTCTTTATAACCAGTATTTTTTGCAGGTCTTCCCAGTACCTTCGTTTGCAGACGACTCGTCGGGTGCTCTTCCTGAAAGCGATCGAATCCAGCGCATGAAAGACCAGATCACGCAGATGGAAAAGGACTTACGCAGCACTTATGCTTTAGCTGCCATCATCAACAAAAAGAGCGAGATTGCAGCCGACGTGGAGCGGTATACTCTTGGCGAACTGCATAAGGCTACCGAAAGTTTAAACTGTAAGTTTCCTGATCCCTTTGCCTCTTTGCTAGCAACTTCTTGTCTGAGTCTTGACTAACTGTTTTGGCAGTCATAGCGTTGAACCATGCGGAAGAGAACAAACGGATACACGAGCGGGTGCATGCTTTGACTCAGCTGTCCTCATCCGAAGAAATTTTCTGGCGAGAACACTCGAAGGCCTCGGCTGTCGTCAAATTTCAGGATCGAGTACACCAGGTCCACCAGTTCTTCGACAAGTGCTACAAGGCTATGAGGGTAGTTTGGAAAACAATGTTTCCTCTGAATGCAGTTCCTCCTACCCTCTTGACTTTGATGTCTGAATTTGGGAGCGCTAAGAAGGTTCGGGAGCTGGTAAGATCTCAAGTCTTTGCAGGGGCCAAGTGCACGCTTGCCCTTGTGCTTGCTTGTTATCCTTCGGCTTGCTTGTTGTCTATCGCCAATGCAACTGGTGATCTCGAGGAGTTGTACCCGAAGGTTTTAGCACCTGCCCATATAATTGTCGACAGGCTTGAGGAGATGTCAAAGGTACCTGAGGAAAAGGAAACTCCGCAAGGGTGATGTAAAGGTGTAAAATTACTTTTGTAAATTGTTTTGGCTAGTTCTTCCGAGTGTTCGGATTTTTAAGCCGCAACTTTTTTGTCTTGGTTGATACATGAATATGTACTTTTACCATGCCGTTGGCAAATACTCAAAGGGGCGAAGCTTAATTGCCCGTTGGATGTATGTGTACTAGTTGGTTAGCAAATCATTATGAGTGATCAGCTCGTGTTGCAGGTTTTGCTAAACCTGTTGTATGCGCAACTTTGCTTTCAACCGTTTATAAATTTCGACAGTCATTCCCGAATTTTTCGGGTGTAATGATTCTGCCGATGAACCCGTTGTTCTCTGATATTTCCATAAGTGAAATATCAAGCATGGGTTGTGTGTAAGTTTTCCAAACTCTTGCTTTGTACGGCACTCGTAGAGGCATCTGAAGCAGAGGAGCGGATTGATGTCCTTATTCTTCTTTGCAGTGCCCGTAAAGGTTTTTGTCCTGAGCGCTATCTTCTGCCGCACGTTAAATTATGCCGCTACTTGGCGGCAGCACGGTCATAGATGCTTTAGGTTACTGCAATACTTTAACAAGAATCGGAACTTAAGTACTTATTGATAGGGTAAATATGAAACTGAAGGGCGAAAACAAGAGGCCCTGTGTAAAGTAAAAGGGGAAAAATTTAAGAACTAAGGGAGTGTTTTATCAAGAAAGGGGTTCTTCTCTTCTTCAGAAGGATCTTCCGATTTCTTCGTCATGCTGGTGGTCGCGACAGTGCTGTTGATTTCGCCAGATGCTTGAGCAGCAATTGTTAGTATCTTGCCGCCTCCTGCATCTTCTGCCGAAACTTTTTCTGCCGATGCTATTGCTGCTGGGCCTTCGGGAGCTGGCTTCTTCTTAATTTCCCTGTCGAGTTTTTCCTCCTTGATTTCTTGTATCGTCAGCTTGGGCGGGGGGTCGACAGTATCTCGCCGTGGCCCAAATTTAGCAGCAATCCTTTGAAAGTCACGGTCACAATTGTCCGAGCGTGAAAAGCTCCCATAGACTGTGATGTTTGTTCCATTGTTCCCTGGCATCTTCAGCTTGAGGTATGCGTAGTGCGGCACGGCCATGAACTTGGCGTAAGCTGGTCTCCCGAGTATGGCGTGGTACTGTGATTCCCAGTTCACGACTTCGAACTCGATCTTCTCCTTCCTGAAGTTGTCGGGTTTACCGAAAACGACATTCAAGTAAGCTTTGCCAAGAGAATGCGCTGGTGAAGTAGGGAGTATCCCATGGAAGCGAGTATCTGAGTCCTCCAGCATTCTCATGGTGATCCCCATACTTTGAATTGTGTCAAGGAATATCAAGTTGAGTCCACTTCCTCCATCCATGAAGACTTTGCTCATCTTGAACCCTCCTATCTGTGCTTCGACCACTAGGGCGGCGTGCCCTGGCTTTGGTATGGTCATCGGGTGATCCATTCGACTGAACGTGATTTCCTGAGACGACCATTCGACATATTCGGGAATGTTCGCCATGACGCTTTCTGCCAGGTTGATTTCTCGGGTGAGCTTCTTCATCTCTCTCCTTGAAACACCTGTCCTGTGAATCATGTTCATTTGCCCACGTGGTGGTGGAAACGCTTCATTGGGTTGATGAGGTTGAGCTTGCTGGACTTGATGCTGTGGCGGGGGTGGCGGTGGTGGTGGCGGTAGCTGTTTCTGGCCTGCCTGGATGAGCTCATGCATATCGAGGAACCGCCGACAATCCCGAGCAGGTGGCTAGATTTTACTCTTTCCATCCTTGGAATCGGTATAAGAATGTAGGTAGCAAGGGGCGTTGATCTGTTCAGCGAAGGCAATTTGGGAGTTCTCTGAGGTCGTGGTTTATAGTTGCCACGGTTCCCAGAGTCGTCCGATTGCCGTCTCCGCCGATCGTCTCGCCTGTTGTCGATCGTCATCCTCTCGATCGAGTAACCTGCGGCCACTAGGTTGTTGTCATCGTAATCGCGGTTCTTCCTTCTCTTACTCCGGTCCCTTCGACCACCCGAATCATTCTTTGGCTGGTCATCCTCTTCGTCGTCGCTGCACTGCCGTGGTTTCCGGACATTGTCTTCACCATCGGCCCAGCTGTTGGCGATTTCCATTAGCTTGGTTATGGTCGTCGGCTTTTTGCGCCCAAGCTCTTCTATATAGCTTTCACGTCGGATGCCATCGCTGAAAGCGTCAATTGCTCTGTCGACAGATACGTCTTCCACAGCGTTTAGGAGTTTGGTGAACCTCCCGATGTACGCGCGCATCGACTCCTTCTGCTTCTGTTGGCAGTGCCGTAACTCCTCGATCCCGACGGGCCTCTTGTAGGTTGCTTGAAAGTTAGCAACAAAAGCTTCTACTAAGTCATCCCATGACTTGATGGAACCCTTTGGCAGCCCTCTGAGCCAGGCTCGTGCTGAGTCCTTTAGGTAAAGCTGCATACATTGCATTGCTGCTATCTGATTCCCTTTGCAATTACCGTCCGCATAGTCCTCATCCAGATCTTGGCTCCGCTGCCCATCGTATTTGGCGTCATTTAGGTGTAGGTTTGAACTTTGGGTGGCATCGCCTCCCGAATTTTGTAGCTCAGACAATCGGCTCCTCTAAGCTCGCCGTCGTTCTCCTGGGTCTCGTCCGAAGAATCGCTGTCAAGCTCTTCTCTCATGGCGTGTCGTCGCCTTGCTTTGTCAATCCTGCTCTGTGTGATTTCGTCCCGAGCGTCTCTTGCGCGATGTTTTGACCCGCTGGCCTGCAGGGTCTTCTCTTTCGGCGGAACTAGATTATGTCCTAGTATCGCAAGACTCTCCAAAGCACCGCGGTGGGCCTGTTATGGATCCTTCAGATGCTGGTTAATGAGGTACGCTGCAAGATTGGCTGTTGCTCTCGCGACGGTTTTGGCCGTGGATGCCTGCTGGTGTCCGTGGTCATAAAGGACTTGGTCAAGTTTGATGTTATCTCCCTTGCATCATCTTCCGAGAGCTGACATTCGATCGATGTTTTCCTCCGTGGGTACTTCGAGGCGCTCCCCGCGAGGCCCTTCGTCGCTTGCGGACCGGTCCGTCGCAGATAGTCGTTTTCGAGGGTGGCTTGCTCCTTAGACAGGCGCTCCCGATTTTTCTCCAATATGGAGCGGTAAGCGTTGAGCGTACCAACCGTGGTTCCCGCCGAAAGCGGTGTGTTGTTGAGCACGGCTGCCTTGGCTGCTGCCCACTCTTCTTCTGTAATGGTGTGGTCGCTGTTGTCATTGCTGGCGCTATCTCCGAAACTAGCCCGCCTGCTGGAACGGGGGGTGCGTTCCCCATCTCCCCTATTAGCGACGTAGACTTGGAGGGGCGCCACTCTTCGGGTGTCTCCTCGGACGACGCTACCGATGCTGTCCTCTCCCGACGAATAGTAGGCGTTGCAGATGAATGGCGTGTCGCTTGACCCTAGTCCATGCCTGGTGTCGCAGTTTATGCAGTAGTACGAGGTCATCTCCGAGGGCACGGGGTCATCAGATCCAACCGACATGGAAGATGCCGAGCGAGGAGTCGATGGCGCGGACGGACTCGACGGGTTTTCTTGGCCAGCCGAAAGGTCGGGTGTCGATGACGCACTTGGGCTTGTCGATCTGGAGATAGGAGATTCCAATAGCCGGAGAATTCCCTCCGAGTTGACGTTGTAGTGGACGCTCCCGAACGCCATGTCCATGTTGCCTTGCAGACTGTGAAGGTGGAGGGACGATTCGCTGGCGGGTGAATTCGTAGGAGCCAAAACGGATCGGGCTTCCCAGATGAGACGATGATGGTGCTGATGAAGCTGCTGATGACATGATGGGTTCAGCCGATGTCCGATCTTGTGCCGACAGGGTTCCCACAGACGGCGCCAATTGTCAAGGGTACTCCTCGTCAATGCCCTCCGATAGGGGCTTAGGGTTGACGGAATCCTGTAGGTGAACAAGACATCGGTTACAGACAAGCGGGGAGAGCAATTTACCCAGGTTCGGGCCCTCGATGAGGTAAAACCCTTACGTCCTGCCTGTCTGTTCTTTGATTATGAGAATAATGGGTTACAATGGGGTGCCGAATAGTTCGGCTGAGATCTAGGCGAGATTGCTGTTGCTAGGGTTACCTAGCTCTAAGCTTTTCCTGGCTAAGATTGCTAAGATTGTTCGTGTTCTTCGGCAGCCCCTCTCCTGGCCTTTATATAGGAGGCCGGGTCTCAAGAGGTCTAACCGAATACGACTAGTTTTACAATAGTTTAGATCCAATCTTTCCTTGTTCGTTCGCTTCCTTGTCTTGCCCGTCAAGGGATCTTCTGGTGCGCCGACCTAGTGGCCCATCTAGCCTTCGGGTGTCTTCATGGGCCTCCAGTTGGTCAATACAGGATAGGGTAACGTCGGTTACTCGAAGGGTAATGCCCACGTCACCTGATCTCGAAGAAATCTGCAAAGGAGGCGTGGGAGACGATCAAGACGCTAAATCTTGGTCACGAGCGCGTCCGCGAGGCGGCCCTACAAACCTTGCAGAAGAAGTACGAGAATCTGAAGATGGGAGAAGATGAGACGCTGGACGCCTTCGCTTCGAGGGTCGCAACATTGGTCAATGGGATTCGCGCGCTCGACGAGAAGCTCGAGGAGATCTCGATCGTAAGGCGTTTCCTACGCGCGGCGCTGCCGCGTTACTTGCCCGTTGTTTCGGCGATCGAGCAGTGCGTTGATCTCAAGACTCTCACGATGGATGATCTAGTTGGACGATTCAAGGCTCATGATGAGCGGATGAAGATCACCTACGGTGATGTGGTACCGGAAGAGCACGTTATGCTTACCCGTGCCCAATGGGAGTCGGTGGTCGCCAAAGAGAAGGGCGATAAGGCATCTAGCAGGAGAAGTGATGAAGAAGTCTTTCGCCCAGCGAAAAAGTACATCGCAGGGGAGGACGAGGACGACGCTCCGCCGAGGAGGAAGTTTGACATAAAGAAAGTAAGATGTCATAACTGCGGCGAGCTCGGTCACTTCAAGGCTGATTGTCGGAAACCACCGAAGCCAAAGGAAAGGGCTCTCATCGTGCAGGAAGAAGATGATGGACCGATGATGCTGATGCTCGAAGTATGCGAGCAGAAGGACGAGGAGGAGCTACCTCCTCCATCACCGGCTACGGAGATTGTGACGGATCACGGTCTACCGTGTGTGGATCATGTGGACAAGCTATGCGACGAAGGTGTCGTCGAGAAGCTACGGAGTGCCCCGTACCCATGTGAAACCACGTTTGAGGCAAGTGAAGCTTTGGAGCTCGTTCATGGCGATATATGCGGTCCAATTTCACCCGCAACCCCGTCCGGCAATGAGTACTTAATGCTTGTGGTGGATGATCTCAGCCAATACATGTGGATTGTGTTGCTGAAAAGTAAGGATCGAGGTCTACAAGCATTCGAGAAGATCAAGGAAGCTGGAGAGGTCAAGGCGAGGGCGAAGAAGTCCCTACGCATAGATCGGGGTGGTGAATTGAAGCATAAGGTGGTGGCCATGGCACGGAGCATGATGGAGAGCAAAGGCTTGCCAGGAAAGTTCTGGGGTGAGGCAGTCAATACGGCTGTCTACATGCTAAACAGGGCGCCAACTAGGAGTATGGTTGGTGGGACTCCGTACGAAGCATGGTACGGACGAAAACCCTCGGTTGATCATCTTCGCACCTTCGGGTGTGTGGCGCATGTCAACACGGTGTCCAGCCATAAAAGGAAATTGGCGGGGCGGAGTACTCCAATGATCATGACTGGCTATGAAGAAGGCTCGAAAGCGTAACAAACAAGGTGGTTGTCACATGCGACGTAGTCTTCGAGGAAGACCTATCATGAATTTGGGACTCCACGGAATCAGACGAGATGTTTACTGTTGTTTACAGTGATTTACATGCGGATGATCAAGGAACGAAAACTCGTGAAGATGTGAACACGAGTACTAGCGATGGTGCTAGTGATACGCACGCAGTGACTCCAGATGCGGTCGTCGCGACCTGGCGCACCGGTACGTGTCATCCTGCAGGTCTCTAGGCAGAGCGTGACTAGCAGCTCCCGCTTCTTGTTCAGCTCCGAGAGCCTCTGCTGGGCTGCACACCCCTGGCTCCCATTGCCTTTTGCTTGCTGGCAATTCTGGATAACCCGGTTTTGTAGGATTAGGAGTCCTAGCTAGTTCAAGTCGGTTTAGCTTAGGCTGTGTAGCTTTAGCTGTTCGACTCGGTTTAGCTTAGGCCTAATATATATGTACGTGTAATCCTGACTTGTACAACCACCGTGAGTTGTTGAATCAATACAAAGAAAAACACCAAGGTGCGATATGCACCTGTGGCTAATCGCTTTTGTGTTGTGCGCGTGAGTAGTACTAGCTAGCAGATCACAAGATCGATCAAGCAGGAGCTTGGCTAGCTGGGTCGTACCTCACGGCGGAAGTACTGGCTATCGTACGTGCGTGACGTCTCGTCGGAAATCACTTCATCGTCAGTCGTCGGAAAGTACTCGACGGCAGGGGCTGTGTTTGGTAACAGATCGGCGAGAGTACTGTCGGGTCTGGGCCAACATATCCCACCGAGAGAGAGCCATGAGCTGGTCCCAGATATTGTGCTGAACGAGAGAGAGCCGCCATGAGCTGCCAGATGAAAGACCCCATGCCAATGCTTGTCCCGACGATAGAGACACCTGGCCCCGCCGTGCGCTGCACCATTTAATAGTCGCCGCCCGCTTGCCTCCCTTGCAGCCGGTCGTAGTCGCCGGCGAAGATCCCCAGAGCCCAGTGCCCTTGCCCGTGAGCGCGGTCCGAGTTGTTGTCCCAATCAATCTTGGGAAAATTGGGGTCATACCATTAAAAGAACCAAACTTTAGAAAAATACCACTGAAGTTTTTGGGTTTAGAAAACTACCATTGAAAAGCTGTTCCGTTATTGGTTTCTACCATTGACGTCAACTGGCCGTTTGCAACCATGTATCACCCAGATTAATTGGCTAGGTTGAGCCCAGACTGAAGGAACCACACACGCACCCACCAGCCAAGGGCAGACCTGGCCATGGGCAGCCCGGCCCGAGCGGCCCGATCCGAACACGGAGCAGCGTCTCTCTACTCGTCGATCAGTGGGATCTTACTCTGATGGATCCTCGGCCAATGCAGCTCATCGTGGTGGTCCTCGTGGTTCTAAACCTGCACCACCACCACAGTCCAACCAACAAGCCCGTCCGTCCGCCCCTGCTCCTCCTATCACTGGGCGCAAGCGGCTCTCTTGTCAAGCCTGTGGTGGTGGGGTTGAGTGTCAGCTTTGTGGTCTCGAAGGTCATTTGGCGTCTCGCTGCCACCGCCGCTTCAAGCTTGATTTTCTCGGCATCGGCAACAATGGGAAAGGCAACGAGAAACAGGCTGCTCTAGCGTCGCAGGACTCGGGGTATACTCCCTCTTATTCAGTTGATCCCGCCTGGTATATGGACACAGGCGCCACCGACCATCTGACAAGTCAGCTTGATAAGCTTGCCTCACATCAGCCATATTCTGGTCCGGATCAGGTTCGCACCGCCAATGGGTTAGGTATGCACATCTCGCATGTTGGACAGGCATCTCTTCTTTCACACACCTCTAAAAAGCTTCGTCTCCTTGATAGATGGCCTATCAGTTTCAGATCGCTCCAATGAATGGCAGATCAGATTGGCCAAAGGTTGATATTGGGTTTGAAATGAATCCTCCACCTCTACAAAGGGCTGCTGGCAGACCACGAAAACAGAGAATTAAGGCGAGTGGGGAGCCGGGGAAAAGAGGACCATATCAGTGCAAAAGGTGCTTTCAGTTTGGGCATATAGAAAAGGGTTGTACTGCTACTCAAGCTGAACTAGAACAAGAGCTTCCACCACCTCGTCCAAAGAAAGGGAAAAAAGCAAGGTAATGTACTATTTTCAGTCATACATGTGCTGCAATGTTTTCTTGAGGTTGTGCTGCAACACTTTTCCCTCACTAACCAAGTTGTAACCCATAGGAAAAGCATATCAGAGGATGTTCAGGCCTCCAAAACATCTGTTGAACCCCCTGTGTTGCCGCATTCAAGCCCAGGTGTAGCAACTCGACCAGCGGCTCCTCTTTCTCCAACCAGCCCCGGTGTAACAACTAGAAGGATGGCTTCTCTCTCTCCAACTAGCCCAGGTGTTACAACTAGAAGGATGGCTGCAATCTCACCAGGAGGTATCAGTCGCCGGATCATCATTGAGTAGATCAATTAGCTGCCTAGAGGGATAAATTCACTTTTGTATTGCTACATGTGCAAAGATGCTACTTTGCTGTGAACAATATTATGTACTGAAGTTCAGCTCTATATTGCTGAAAGTCTTCTTTATATGCTCAAGATGATGTGATATCTCCCTTTTGTTATATTCTCCCATATTGGTTTTTATGTTGTTGAATATATGCTGCTATAAAGCTGTTTGGGAGGCAAATATAATGTTGTTTGAGAGGCAAAGTGCTGCTGGAGATTTGTTTTTCGATCATCTATTCAACTGGCTTGGTCAGGTGTGTGCGTGCATTGAGTTGTGTTCATGTTGCATGTACTCAGGTGTGTGCGTGGATTTTGTTTTCTTCAACCTGGGTGTGCGCGTGTGTTCAGCTGGCTCTAATTTTCCAATCGATCACTTTGCAAACGGCCAGTTAACGCCAATGGCAGAAAGCAATAACGGAGCAGCCTTTCAGTGGCAGTTTTCCAAACCCAAAAACTTCAGTGGTATTTTTCTAAAGTTTGGTTCTTTTAATGGTATGACCCCAATTTTCCCATCAATCTTTACCTGCCTATGAGAGGAAAAAGCTCCTATACGACCAGGAGATAAAATCCAATAGCTCAATTTCTGAAACCCGTCTCTAAATCTAGAAGTGTTTTGCTCCACGGGGTGACATTTTGAGAAATTGATTCTCACATGTCACATGATTATTTCCATTATTACTCTTTTTTTTTGTATATTTTCATGTATAATAAAAGTGAATGGGGCAGACCAGGTGCATCCCAGGGTAATAATTAAAAAATCATTTAAGTGTAGGGTTACGATGGTCAATCGATTTTGCGGCAAAATTAGGTTTATGCCACGTTTACATTCAAAAGTTTATTCTTTTTTTTCCGATGCAACGCATGAACTTATTTCGGGGTTCGTAGCAGATTCCTGTCGGTGGCAACGGTGGTGGTCACTAGGGTAGTAGGGTCCCTCTTTCTGCCGGGCTTGCGCTTACCCGATGGAGCTTCCAAGGTGCATTCATGGTAGCCAGTGCTGTGTTGCAAAGGATGGAGACGTTGAGGACGGTGGAGCATCCCAGGGGAATAGAGGAGCCGGCGGTGTTGGCATCGACTGATGGAGGGGTCACGCGCGAATGGGGAAGACAAGGGTGCGAGAGGCGTGGCGCGAGAGACGGTTGGTACGTTGGTCGGTGGAGGGGTTACACACGAATGGGGCAGACCAGGGTGCGGTCAGGCATGGCGCGAGAGACAGCTTGTACGTCGACGAGCGGCAAAGCGTTGGCATGTGGCGTCGGCCGTAGGCGGAGGTAACGGAGCGGAGAGGAATGAGGATAAGGGGATGATGGGTTTGGGTGCATCATCGGACCAATCGTCCAATAACTTCCTTCATGTGGGTGTGTGGGCCAATAAATTGGGGTATGTGTAATTTTATTTTAAACCCGTTGCAACGCACGAGCACTTTTGCTAGTCTATATCTATATCTATACCTAATAATAAAGGAGCTAAGGTTTCCTTGGTTTGGTCCGTCAAATCCTTGGTTTGGTCCGTCAAAGTGCGCTTTCGTCCAACCCACTTTACGTCTCCTGTGTCGCACCAATCGTTCGTGGCTTCCATCGGCAGTAGAGTTTAGGTCCAACACGCTATATACTATCCTCAAGAAATCATGGTAGGTTCAGGCCACACGCGGAAGCAGAGTCCATCTGGAACGGGATCCATACTGGCATCATATAAGTAACCCCTTATTATTCCGTTTGTCATTGGAAAGTGAGATCGCACACCTTAAGACCCGATCGGAGATGTGTATGTACGTACCAACAGAAGCGGGTCCGCCTCCTCACAAACCGCACGACGCGGCACGTCAGGAACCCCTCGAACTAGAGCCATCCATGACCTCCTCCGCCAGATGGAGGCGGCGACGCCAATGCCGAAGAAGGCGACTCGCTCGGCCTTTGACCTCACGTCGTATTTCTTTGGTTTGTACGTAGTCGTTCGCTCACCCCGCCTTGGCTACTGCCCCAGCAAAAACGTTAGAACCCTCCCGGCCAGCACCGGCGCCGTCGACAGCAACAACAATCGCCGAAGGTCGCGGGGTTCGGGTGGACGTACAAGAACTGCGTTGTTAAGTTTGAGTTGCTTCAGGAGGAGCACGAGCACTCCCGTCCGTCATCCTTGCCCAAACACAGTTGGAACTTGGAAGGATTCGTGATTGAGCACGTTAACTGAAGTCTGATCTGGACCAGAACCCATGGCCGCTTAACGAAAGGATGAAGCGATCGATCGGACATGCTGCTTGGTCCTTGATCATCGCTGATGATGGGTTAATTAACTGAAGTCGGCGTTCCTGAGGGCTGACGATGGTGGCGAACTGCTCTACTGATGATGGGTTAGGCTGACGATGGTGGCGAACTGCTCTACTGGCCGTCGCTCGTATCCACCCATGAGTCCGTCCTCCGGAACGAGGCGTCCGTTCCGTGCTGGTGTGTTGGCCCGATAGATGATGTATGCTGATTCTGAGATTCTCTCGTGAGTTCTGCATAACTTCAGAAGACGTAAAGTGGAGGGGTTCTACCGGCCAGGACGAGACCATCAGCAGAAAAAGCAAGTGCCCGCTGGAGGGGTTCTGCATAACTTCAGAAGCCCGGTGCGGCATGCTAAAGTTAACGTATAGCATATGTATTTCTACATATGCTAGAGTTAAAGTATAGCGTATGGATGGAACAAAGTCATCTAATCTGATGCTTCAGCAACCTTTTGATCTGCATGCATAGACCTGATATAAAGTGGCGAGCCGTGTTTGCATAAACTCGATGGCATGGCCTCACCGGAGTTAATGATTGTCTTAATTAGTAGAGGACTCAGAGAAGTTGTTCAGATACTTGCAGCTTGATGATGATTCAAAAACTTGGAGTGGAAAATTAGCGATACTTGCAGGATGATGATGAATGATGATTCACAGACTAGGAGCGGGCGAGAGAACCGTCTGCAGCAGCAACTACTATTCCTACAGTAAAGTGAATTAGAGCTTCACAATAATTAATTTGATTTGACCCATATCTCTATCTTTACTTAGGAACAATCATAATGCTGTAGATATTTTTGACAATATATTCGTATTGATGTCCACAACAAAACAAATCCAACTTTTTTATGTTAATTGTTCTTGAATTATGCTTTCTATCACGGCGAGATCTAAATCGCTACAATGATCAACTGCGTTGGAAAGGAACGGAAATCACCTATGCATCCAAGTGGTAGAAGATGGTTTGGGTATCCTTCATCATCTAAAAAATCATAAGATCCCTACTCTAGAAGATAATCAGAGTCCCTCGTGACATCCCTGAATGGAGTGATTATTTGGTGACCTTGACGACCACAATGGTGCATGCATACAAGCAGGTGGGAGGAGGAAGATTTATTCCACTCCTTTTTCCCTATGTTACCTCTCATCCAATCCCACGACAGATTTGGTAGAATTTGGTGGGATCGGCAAAGACTTAGACATTGCCAATGTAGGCTCCCGGTGCAACGCACGGGCGTATTTCCTAGTCTAATCATAAAGTACGAAGTGTTTCCTCGGTATGGTCCGTTTGCTTGGTCCATGGTTTTCGTCCGTCCGTCCATCGTTCGTTCGTGTGTTCCTAAGCTAGAAGAATTTTGGTCCTGCACAACTCCGATCTTGACTTTCTCTCAATAAAAAAAACTACAACCTGGACTGTGCTCAAGACCATGGTTCTTGTGTACACGACGGACTCTTTTTTTACTTTTCGTCAAGCAGACCTGCTACAAATAGTACTACCACAAGACCGTCAAACGGAACGCGAGCGCTGCCAGGTCCTGGGCCTCCTCCACCCGAAATCTCAGAGATCCCGCGCATCTAAGCTCGTCGGCTTCAGATGTTTCATTGTGGAGAGGGTCGACGGCCAGCTCGTGAGCTCGTCGGCCTGATTCTCTAGACCACCTTCCTCCCGGTGCTCCCGAGTCCTGACTCGGACGCCGTACCTCCTGCTGCTTGACACGCTCGCCAGGAACATTAGGGTCACGAGGACAGAAGAGGATGGGGAGAAAAAATACAGAGGACGACAGGGGCTCCGCACGTAAAAACCAAACTAGATCGGTGTTCAACTTTGCATGTCGCTGATTGTTGGTTTTGATAGCGCGTGGAATCCAAATGCTGATTGGTTTTGGTTGCGGGTGAAATCAGGAGAAGAATCACAGATTGGTTTGGTCTTTTACATAAGGGAGCAGGAGTACGCTTCGGCCGAGTACCAGATCAGGTTATTTTGCAGCACACGTCCAAGCATATGGTAAAACGGGCTAACTGCTCTGCATGCAATGCTGAGGTTTGTGAGGCCTGCAGCCAATGCATGCTGCCATTCCCTGTCAGCCACGCGCGGCCTCGGCAGCCGCAACGCGCTGCCTGGCCTGTTCCTACAGCTCCGGCGTTACGCCGCCACGAGCATGGGGCATTGCGTTGCTGCTCATCCGTCACAGGTCGACGTACAAACCGGGCGTGCTGGTCGTCCACCACAACAAGGTGTGCCAATCAAGCTCCACACTATCGATAGCCATAGTTTACACCAGGCGTTTCTTATGTGCACTTGCTGAATAAATATGATCGCGATGGCTTTATTTCCTTTGATGAATAGCTAGCTTGTATTTGTTTCCGAAAGTGTGAAGTAAACCATTCTAATTTATTCTCACTAAACTGTTAAGGCTTTCTCTATGCATGTCTAAACTATTAAATAGATTTTGTAGGTATTGGCACGCGTTAGTCACACTATCTTTTTGGTAAATATATGTTCCTAAGAATTTAATAAAAATTATTCACCATATTTTTTGATATATAACGCCAAGGGTAGGTTGGCGGCTGGTGCAGTGGTTATCTGCTGCCTTGTCTGGAAAGACGTGGCTGTTAAGCTTCATGCACTAGCCACTTGAACCAAAAGTCAGAACTGATGGAAAGGCTAGGCAACACGTCAACACCCCCTCTCACGTGTGACGGGAAGACGAGAAGACAAGTCAACACGTGTACAGAGGAAAGTGGCAGCGGGAGGCCGGATACACACGGCAGGAAAGAGGCAGCGGGAGGCCGGATACACACGGCAGAAGGTTGCAGGGATTTTTTAGAATAAATCGTGAAAGCCAGGACTTGAACTCGAGACCTGGGGCTCTGATACCATGTTAAGCTTCATGCACTAGCCACTTGAACCAAAAGTCCGAACTGATGGAAAGGCTAGACAATCTAATTTATACACGTCAACAGTGGCCTCGAGGTAGGAGTATGCATTGTGGTGACGGTGGCCTGCGGAAGGCATGCCGGCATACACTGCAAACAGCGCATTCGATGGCGTTCACGGTGAACGCCCGGGCTTCACTGCGGAGTTGAGGCGGATCACTGCTAGGATCTCAATCGACCACTACTAGAAAACAACTTACCAGTGGCGCACCTGTTTTGCTTATCAGTGGTGCGCCACTAATATCACGCCACTGCTAACTTTTAGCAGTGGCGCACCACTGGTGCGCCATAGATATGGTTCATAGTAGTGGCGCACCACACGTAGCATCGACATGCGCCACAGATACAACCGAGAGGTGCGCCACTAGGGTCCTAAATGGTGCGCCACTACTACTATGAAAAAAAACAAAACAAAAAAGAATTGTGCCTCGTATGGTTCACTCTTTGATGCTCCGAGCCTTGGACGATGCTCTCTCCTTTCACCACGGTAAGAAAACTAAAATATACTTAACATACATACAATTATTACACTACTAAAAATACAACCATTCTGTAACTTTGCAACTAAATCCCTAAAAGAAAAACGAAAAAGCAATCAGGTCCCTACTCTACAGGTCACTGCTCTACATGGACGCGCATGTCGCCGGCGGAGGGATGCGTCGACGGCCGCCGGTGGAGCCCGAGCACCCTGCACTTCGTCGTCGATCCGCACCAGGCCCTCCGCGTCCGACGCCGGGAGGAGCGCCTGCAGCGCCGGGAGGAGGCACCAGATGGAGGGGCCGGCCAGGGCGCTGCCGCCGACGCGGAAAAGCAGCGACCGCGAGCGCAGAACTAGGCGGATGACGGCGCCGCACGCGGGGCCGATGATGATGCAGGCCGCGGCGGCGCGGGGGCCCTTGCAGACCATGGAGGCGGAGGCGGAGACGAAGAGGAGGGGGCGGCGGCGGAGCCCGGTGTGGCGCGACGGAGGGAAGGGGCTTAGGTGGCCGTGGCGGCGTAGAAGGCTAGAGGCGATGCTGGTGTCAAGCAGGCGGTGGCGGAGGGCGGACGGGCCCCGTCGCCATCGGAGAGAGACAGATGGAGGCGGCCGGACGGCAGATGGAGGCGGCGAGGCGCGGTGTCGCCGTGATGGGGGCACGGCCGGCGCGCACGTGGGTGGGAGACGAAGCACCGCGCTCCCGCCGGCCGCTGCTTCTCCTCCATGGGATTCCCCATCGGGAAGAGGATTACGGGGAATTATTGGTGGAGGCCAGGCCGTGCAGGCCTTGGGGGAATTATTGGAGAGATGAGGACAGGTCGGGGCGTGCGTGGTGGGGCCTGGGGGCAGGTGGCGTATGCGTAGTGGGGAGCGTGTGGCGTGGGACTGCTACTGGACCGGTGTATGTAGCACAGTGGCGCACCACATGTACGTGCCCCACTGCTATCTGACGCAGCAGTGGCGCACATAGCCACTACTATCTCTAAACCTGATTTATAATGTAGCCTCACACTTACCAATGGCTCACTATTTATAGGTGCGCCACTGCTAGTTGAGATAGTAGTGGAGCATCTATATTAGGTGCGCCACTGCTAAGTTTGGGGTGCGGCTGGATCAGGAAAAACAAATAGCAATAGCGCATGGTTGCTATGGTGCGCCACAAGTATTTTTTTAGCAGTGGAGCACCAATTGGCGCACCACTCTAGTGATGCGCCACTGCTAGTGATCTTACGGCTAGGCCTTTTTCTAGTAGTGTTATCACCATAATTTGACCGAGTCAGAGGTGGGCCGCGATCAAGATGAACTTGAAGAAAATACATATAGAAGAAATACGTGAATCGGCCTTACATGCAAAGTTTGGGCTAGTTTGCCCTTGTATCTGTAACATATTAGATTACGTGTCGGTTAAGAGTTAGAGTTTTACCCGTGCACGGTTAGGTGCACACCCACGTTAGAAAGTCCCTTGGACTATAAATATGTATCTAGGGTTTATGGAATAAACAACAACCAACGTTTAACACAAACAAATCTCGGCGCATCGCCAACTCCTTCTCTCGAGGGTTTCTCCGGTAAGCACCATGCTGCCTAGATCGCATCTTGCGATCTAGGCAGCACAAGCTACCCACGTTGTTCATCGTTGCTCGTGCTGAAGCCTTTTTGATGGCGAGCAACGTAGTTATCTTAGATGTGTTAGGGTTAGCATTGTTCTTCGAATTACATGCTTTCGTTATGCAACCCTTGCACATCTAGCCGTCCTTACACCTTGATGGCGTGTATTTCACACGTTCGTTGGGCAACCCCAAGAGGAAGGTATGATGCGCACAGCAGCAAGTTTTCCCTCAGAAAGAAACCAAGGTTTATCGAACCAGGAGGAGCCAAGAAGCACGTTGAAGGTTGATGGCGGCGGGATGTAGTGCGGCGCAACACCAGAGATTCCGGCGCAACGTGGAACCTGCACAACACAACCAAAGTACTTTGCCCCAACGAAACAAAGAGGTTGTCAATCTCACCGGCTTGCTGTAACAAAGGATTAACCGTATTGTGTGGAAGATGATTGTTTGCGAAGAAAATAGTAAAAACAAGTATTGCAGCAGATTTGTATTTCAGGATTAAAGAATGGACCGGGGTCCACAGTTCACTAGAGGTGTCTCTCCCATAAGATAAAAGCATGTTGGGTGAACAAATTACAGTCGGGCAATTGACAAATAGAGAGGGCATAACAATGCACATACATGACATGATAAGTATAGTGAGATTTAATTGGGCATTACGACAAAGTACATAGACCGCCATCCAACCGCATCTATGCCTAAAAAGTCCACCTTCAGGTTATCGTCCGAACTCCCAGTATTAAGTTGCTAGCAACAGACAATTGCATTAAGTATGGTGCGTAATGTAATCAACAACTACATCCTCGGACATAGCGCCAATGTTTTATCCCTAGTGGCAACAGCACAACACAACCTTAGGGGTTTCTGTCACTCCCCCAGGTGTCAATGCAGGCATGAACCCACTATCGAGCATAAGTACTCCCTCTTGGAGTTAAAAGTAAAAACTTGGCCAGAGCCTCTATTAGAAACGGAGAGCATGCAAGATCATAAACAACACATGTATAATAACTTGATAATTAACATGACATGGTATTCTCTATCCATCGGATCCCGACAAACACAACATATAGAATTACAGATAGATGATCTTGATCATGTTAGGCAGCTCACAAGATCCAACAATGAAGCACAATGAGGAGAAGACAACCATCTAGCTACTGCTATGGACCCATAGTCCAGGGGTGAACTACTCACTCATCACTCCGGAGGCGACCATGGCGGTGTAGAGTCCTCCGGGAGATGAATCCCCTCTCCGGCAGGGTGCCGGAGGAGATCTCCAGAATCCCCCGAGATGGGATCGCGGCGACGGCGTCTCGAAGGTTTTCCGTATCGTGGTTTTTCGCATCGGGGTTTCGACGGAGGCTTTAAGTAGGCGGAAGGGCAGGTCAAGGGCGTCACGAGGGCCCACGCTATAGGTCGGCGCGGCCGGGGCTTGGGCCGCGCCGCCCTATAGCCTGCCACCTCGTGGCCCCACTTCGTGTGTTCTTCGGTCTTCCGAAGCTCCGTGGAAAAATAGGGCCCTGGGTCTTCGTCCAATTCCGAGAATATTTCGTTACTAGGATTTCTGAAACTAAAAACAGCAGAAAAGAGAACTGCACTGCATCTTGTTAATAGGTTAGTTCCAGAAATGCACTAATATGACATAAAGTGTGCATAAAACATGTAGGTATCATCAATAATATGGCATAGAACATAAGAAATTATCGATACGTCTGAGACGTATCAAGCATCCCCAAGTTAGTTCTGCTCGTCCCGAGCAGGCGATAACAAAGATAATTTCTGAAGTGATATGCCATCATAACCTTGATCATACTATTTGTAAACATATGTAGTGGATGCAGCGATCAAAACAATGGTAATGACATGAGTAAACAGGTGAATCATATAGCAAAGACTTTTCATGAATAGTACTTCAAGACAAGTATTAATAAGTCTTGCATAAGAGTTAACTCATAAAACAATAAATCAAAGTAAAGGCATTGAAGCAACACAAAGGAAGGTTAAGTTTCAGTTGCTTTCAACTTGTAACATGTATATCTCATGGATAATTGTCAACATAGAGTAATATAACAAGTACAATATGCAAGTATGTAGGAATCAATGCACAGTTCACACAAGTGTTTGCTTCTTGAGGTGGAGAGAAATAGGTGAACTGACTCAACATAAAAGTAAAGAGAATGGTCCTTCAAAGAGGAAAGCATCGATTGCTATATTTGTGCTAGAGCTTTTATTTTGAAAACATGAAACAATTTTGTCAACGGTAGTAATAAAGCATATGAGTTATGAAAGTTATATCTTACAAGTTGCAAGTCTCATGCATAGTATACTAATAGTGCCCGCACCTTGTCCTAATTAACTTGGACTACCGGATCTTTGCAATGCACATGTTTTGACCAAGTGTCACAATGGGGTACCTCCATGTCGCCTGTACAAAGGTCTAAGGAGAAAGCTCGCATTTTGGATTTCTCGCTTTTGATTATTCTTAACTTAGACATCCATACCGGGACAACATGGACAACAGATAATGGACTCCTCTTTAATGCATAAGCATGTGGCAACAATTATTATTCTCATATGAGATTGAGGATATATGTCCAAACTGAAACTTCCACCATGAATCATGGCTTTAGTTAGCGGCCCAAAGTTCTTCTCTAACAACATGCATGCTCCAACCATGAAGGTGGTAGATCTCTCTTCTTCGACAAGACGGACATGCATAGCAACTCACATGATATCCAACAAAGAATAGTTGATGGCGTCCCCGAAACATGGTTATCGCTCAACAAGCAACTTAATAAGAGATAAAGTGCATAAGTACATATTCAATACTACAATAGTTTTTAAGCTATTTGTCCCATGAGCTATATATTGCAAAGGTGAATGATGGAATTTTAAAGGTAGCACTCAAGCAATTTACTTTGGAATGGCGGATAAATACCATGTAGTAGGTAGGTATGGTGGACACAAATGGCATAGTGGTTGGCTCAAGTATTTTGGATGCATGAGAAGTATTCCCTCTCGATACAAGGTTTAGGCTAGCAAGGTTATTTGAAACAAACACAAGGATGAACGGTACAGCAAAACTCACATAAAATACATATGGTAAACATTATAAGACTCTACACCGTCTTCCTTGTTGTTCAAAACTCAATACTAGATATTATCTAGACTCTAGAGAAACCAAATATGCAAACCAAATTAGCAAGCTCTAAGTATTTCTTCATTAATGGGTGCAAAGTATATGATGCAAGAGCTTAAACATGAGCACAACAATTGCCAAGTATCAAATTGTCCAAGACATTTTAGAGTTACTACAGGTATCATTTTCCAATTCCAACCATATAACAATTTAACGAAGATGAAACTTCGCCATGAATACTATGAGTAAAGCCTAAGGACATATTTGTCCATATGCAACAGCGGAGCGTGTCTCTCTCCATAAAGTGAATGCTATGATCCATTTTATTCAAACAAAACAAAAAACAAAAACAAACCGACGCTCCAAGCAAAGTACATAAGATGTGACGGAATAAAAATATAGTTTCAGGGAGGAACCTGATAATGTTGTCGATGAAGAAGGGGATGCCTTGGGCATCCCCAAGCTTAGACGCTTGAGTCTTCTTAATATATGCAGGGGTGAACCACCGGGGCATCCCCAAGCTTAGAGCTTTCACTCTCCTTGATCATATTGCATCATACTCCTCTTGATCCTTGAAAACTTCCTCCACACCAAACTCGAAACAACTCATTAGAGGGTTAGTGCATAATAAAAATTCACATGTTCAGAGGTGACACAATCATTCTTAACACTTCTGGACATTGCATAAATCTACTTTAATGGATCAAAGAAATTCATCCAACATAGCAAAAGAGGCAATGCGAAATAAAAGACAGAATCTGTCAAAACAGAACAGTCCGTAAAGATGGATTTTATTAGGCCACCAGACTTGCTCAAACGAAAATGCTCAAATTGAATAAAAGTTGCGTACATATCTGAGGATCATGCTCGTAAATTGGCGTAATTTTCTGAGCTACCTACAGGGAGATAGACCCAGATTCGTGACAGCAAAGAAATCTGGAACTGCGCAGTAATCCAAATCTAGTACTTACTTTTCTATCAAAGACTTTACTTGGCACAACAAAACATAAAACTAAGATAAGGAGAGGTTGCTACAGTAGTAAACAACTTCCAAGACACAAATATAAAACAAAAATACTGGAGTAAAAACATGGGTTGTCTCCCATAAGCGCTTTTCTTTAACGCCTTTTTAGGCGCAGAAAGTGTATCTCAAGTATTATCGAAGGGTGGTGCACCTACAGCGGGGTTTGGAGTTTTCTCAACCATGCATAGTATATTGGATACATAAGTTTCAGCGTCTCCCTTTTCATTAGTCTTGGGCTTGCTACCCTCATCAAACAAATTTTCAGGAACAAGCCAAGCATAGTTATTTTCTAGTGCATCATTCATAGCTAGGAGTTTACATGGTATTGGTGCTTTGATCTCCCCACCATCATCAATATTATTAGTGTATCTTATTCTATCCATGTCCATCTTTTCAAGGAGACTAACAAAATTAGTATGAGAACCAAGCATATTAAATTTAGCGAAGACCTTTCTAGCCTCTCTTGCTAGACCACCAAATTCTCTAAGAAGGGTTTCTAAAACAAAATCTTTCTTTTCCCCCTCTTCCAAATCACCAAGTGTAAGAAACATGTGTTGGATTATAGGATTGAGATTAACAAATTTAGTTTCCAACAGGCGAACTAAAGCAGCAGCAGCAATTTCATAAGTGGGAGCAAGGTCTACCAAGTGTCTATCTTCAAAATCTTCAATGGTACTAACATGGGTAAAAAATTCTTCTATATTGTTTCTCCCAACTATAGACCCTTGTCCTACCGGTATGTTCTTTGCGGTAAAATCAAAAGGAAACATGATGAAATAAGTAAAGTAAATGCAAGTAAACTAATTTTTTTGTGTTTTTTATATAGCAAACAAGACAGTAAATAAAGTAAAACTAGCAACTAATTTTTTTGTGTTTTGATATAATGCAGCAAACAAAGTAGTAAATAAAATAAAGCAAGACAAAAACAAAGTAAAGAGATTTGAGAAGTGGAGACTCCCCTTGTCTTGATCCCCGGCAACGGCGCCAAAAGAGCTTGATGGCGTGTATTTCACACGTTCGTTGGGCAACCCCAAGAGGAAGGTATGATGCGCACAAGCAGCCTCTGAAAGAAACCAAGGTTTATCGAACCAGGAGGAGCCAAGAAGCACGTTGAAGGTTGATGGCGGCGGGATGTAGTGCGGCGCAACACCAGATTCCGGCGCCAACGTGGAACCTGCACAACACAACCAAAGTACTTTGCCCCAACGAAACGGAGGTTGTCAATCTCACCGCTTGCTGTAACAAAGGATTAACCGTATTGTGTGGAAGATGATTGTTTGCAGAGAAAATAGTAAAAACAAGTATTGCAGATTTGTATTTCAGTGATTAAAGAATGGACCGTCCACAGTTCACTAGAGGTGTCTCTCCCATAAGATAAAAGCATGTTGGGTGAACAAATTACAGTCGGGCAATTGACAAATAGAGAGGGCATAACAATGCACATACATGACATGATAAGTATAGTGAGATTTAATTGGGCATTACGACAAAGTACATAGACCGCCATCCAACTGCATCTATGCCTAAAAAGTCCACCTTCAGGTTATCATCCGAACCCCCTCCATTGTTGCTAGCAACAGACAATTGCATTAAGTATGGTGCGTAATGTAATCAACAACTACATCCTCGGACATAGCGCCAATGTTTTATCCCTAGTGGCAACAAGACAACACAACCTTAGGGGTTTCTGTCCCAGGTGTCAATGCAGGCATGAACCCACTATCGAGCATAAGTACTCCCTCTTGGAGTTAAAAGTAAAAACTTGGCCGAGCCTCTACTAGAAACGGAGAGCATGCAAGATCATAAACAACACATGTATAATAACTTGATAATTAACATGACATGGTATTCTCTATCCATCCCGACAAACACAACATATAGAATTACGTATAGATGATCTTGATCATGTTAGGCAGCTCACAAGATCCAACAATGAAGCACAATGAGGAGAAGACAACCATCTAGCTATATGGACCCATAGTCCAGGGGTGAACTACTCACTCATCACTCCGGAGGCGACCATGGCGGTGTAGAGTCCTCCGGGAGATGAATCCTCTCCGGCAGGGTGCCGGAGGAGATCTCCAGAATCCCCGAGATGGGATCGGCGACGGCGTCTCAAGGTTTTCCGTATCGTGGTTTTTCGCATCGGGGTTTCGCGACGGAGGCTTTAAGTAGGCGGAAGGGCAGGTCAAGGGCGTCACGAGGGCCCACGCTATAGGTCGGCGCGCCAGGGCTTGGGCCGCCGCCCTATAGCCTGGCCACCTCGTGGCCCCACTTCGTGTGTTCTTCGGGAAGCTCTGTGGAAAAATAGGGCCCTGGGTCTTTGTTTCCGTCCCCGAGAATATTCTTTTGAAACCAAAACAGCAGAAACAGCGGGGCATCTTGTTAATAGGTTAGTTCCAGAAAATGCACTAATATGACATAAAGTGTGCATAAAACATGTAGGTATCATCAATAATATGGCATAGAACATAAGAAATTATCGATACGTCGGAGACGTATCACCTATCTCAGGTGTAGGGGCGGCACCCCGCTTGATCATAGTTTAGTAGATCTGATCCGTTACGGTTGCTCCTTGTTCATCAAGGATTAGTTTAACATAGTTAGGCCCTACAAAGGGTTGGAGGATCCAGCGGCGTGTAGGGTGACGTTTGCTAGCCCTAGAAAGGATGTTCCGGGGATCAACCTCGTGTTGGTTTTTAGGCCCTATCTAGGATCGGCTTACGGTCACCGTGCGCGAGCGCGAGGCCCAATCGTGAGTAGGATGATCCGATTATGTGAAAACCCTAAATCGTCGTAGATCTCATTAGCTTTATCTTGATCAAGCAGGACCACCATATATTCGGACACCTTGTACGAATCATGGGTGAATCGGCTCTTTGAGCCGATTCACAGGATAACCTGAGAGCCGATCGAGGCTCGTATTTAATGTTTACGTGTATGCCATGCAGGAACTAAGCGAGGCATCACCTTCCTGACCGGGTATAGGTCAGGTGGCACGCCTTGCGATAGCATCGGACGTGTGACCAGGAGGCTTTGCGGGCCGTCGCTCCGAGGGACGGGGCCAGCCGAGCCCTAGTTGTTCCCGGCTCTACTGTGTTGCCCGTCTCTGCCCGCCAGGGGGTTTCGGACGTCAACACATTCTGGCACGCCCGGTGGGACCATCTTCGACATCCACCACATCGCCATCTACATCCGAGATGGCGGAAGGTACTCCGGTCAAGTACGAGGATCTGCCTGATGAGCTCAAGAAGAAACATGACGAGATCAAGGCAACCCTCGAAGCCGAACTCATCGGCTCATTCCACCGAACCCGCTCCCATGGCGTCGAGGTGGAAGGGTTCACACCTGAAGGCGCACTCGATGGAGTGGACCTGTCCGCCCCGTCAGAAGAACGCACCAGGTCGCTGGGCAGAAATCAACTACATGGTGGCTCATTCGCTGCACCGCCACTCTGAGAGCCTGGTGAACACTTTGGAGCGTGTCGCTCTGCGCGTGGTCCAGGAAATCATGAGCCACCGGTATTCTCCGTCGGGACCAGCTCTGGGGACTTTCAAAGGAGAGATGCCACTCCAGCCCCATCCGTTCGCATGGGCAGCACCGAAACTGCCGAACTCATCGGCATACGTCGTCTACAAGATTGGTGGTGATCCTAGTGACTACCAATTCCTACCTGAGGCACCCAAGGAGATCCCGCACGGATGCGCGTGCGCATACGTACTGGACGCAACACCTGGCACTCTCGAACCAGGCTGCAATGAGGGCCTCTCGGGAGGGAGGAACGTCAGGAGCCGATCCTGAGAAGCAATCGTGGCTAGCTAAGTACGCCACTCCGACAAACCTCCAGAGCCCAGCTCCTGCAGTTGGCTTAGAACCAGAAAAGCAAGCATGGCTGGTTAAGTATGCCACCCCGGCGAATCTTCAGGGTTCGACACCTTCAGCCATCACCGCGGATCAGATTTGTGCAATCCTGAAAGATCAGTTCGGCATGATGCCGAAAAGGAAGACGTTCGGCTACACCAAGCCGTACCCCAACGACTACGAACTGATCCCGCTACCACCCAAATATCGGCTCCCGGACTTCACGAAGTTTAGTGGATCAGATGGTTCCAGCTCCATCGAGCATGATATTTGGCACAGCTGGGCACGATCTCAGCATCAGACGAGTTGCATGTGAGGTTCTTCGCACAGTCCCTCACAGGATCGGCTTTCGGGTGGTACACATCGCTGCCACCGAACTCCATCCGGACTTGGAAGCAGTTGGAAGAGCAGTTCCATGAGCAGTATCACTCAGAGGCTTCCGATGTTGGTATTGCCGATCTAGCACAAGTACGACAGAAGCGCGGGGAGACAGTGTCAGAATACGTCCAGCGCTTCAGGACCATTAGGAACCGATGCTTTTCGGCTCATGTAAGTGAAAAAGAAGCAGTCGAGTTGGCGGTGGTGGGTCCCTCATCATCGATTAAGGACGTGGCCTCCCAAGCAGACTACCATTCATTGGCGCACATGGTGCAGAAGCTGTTAGCATATGAGCAGCGCCACCCAGATGTTTACCAGGACAAATTCAAGCGTGCGGTGACCCTGGTTGAGGCAGACGAGGATGAAGGAGCTGCGGGAGATCGGGAGGTAGCAGTGGCTGAATGGACTCGGCGGCAGTGCCCGTGTCCTGCAAATGGGTGAAGCCACAAGGCCCTCCAAAAGGGTTCGACTTCGACGTGACCAAGAAGAGCAGATTTTTGATCTCTTACTCACGGAGAAGCATATAAAGGTACCCGAAGGCCACAAGATCCCCACGGTGCAAGAGCTGAACGGAAAGCCATATTGCAAGTGGCATAACACGTTCACCCACACCACCAACGGCAGGGTGTGGCGGCAGCAGATCCAAATGGCGATAGAAAACGGACGGTTGATTTTCAACCAATACGCCATGAAGGTCGACACACACCCTTTGCCGTGTGGTGGAGTATACTTACCATGGAGGGTGCCAACCGGATTTCTCATACAATATCAACTCTGGTAAGGACGGAGATAAGGGCAGCTGCTCTCATAGCAAAGATACAGAGGAAGCCGCTCCACGCGATCGGCTCCGCCAAGACGGCAAGCGCTACGTCACAGAGGGAGAGGTGAAAAACATAAGGTATCAACGACCTCTCTCTGATCACCTCCTCAACAAGTATGTGAGTCAGTATGACCAACGCGCGATACAACGACGATGATGAAGAAGATCGTCTGGCTAGGGACGATAGGAGACGTCGTCGGCATGATCGCGAGGAGGAGGAGCACGAGCGCCGTGCCAAGGAAAGTTGGGGGAGCGAGTCGACGAGGATAGGCACTGGGACTGTCCTTCTTCAGACACCGCTGGGATTCAGGAATGAGCCGATCGCCCACAATCGGCAACTGCCCGAGAATGCAACCGAAGAAGAAGGGACAGCCAACGTGTCCGTGTTCAGCGCCTAGGGCCTCTCGCCACAAAGTAAACAGCTGAGTCCCCTCGGTTGAAAAATCTCGAAAATTCAAAACGAGGGAGAAGAAGAAGACAGGTACCACCGGCCAAGGTGGTGCCCTGATGGACTCAGCCGTTCCCAAGCGCAGGGTTCAGCGATTGCGCGGCCTAGAGGAAGAAAGGTTATACTTGCATACATTGAGGAAGGCAAGGCCTGATCTGGCTGCGAAGGTTCAGCGAACCCTGGACGAAGAGGGTCGTCCACGGAAAATGGAGTGGCGCCCCAAGAAAAGGAAAGCCGATGATGAAACATCGGCTGACACAAACATGGTGCTCGTTCTCCCGACGAAGCTTAGTGCTCCACGATTACACGATGCACTCAAGGTGGACGACAGCAAGCGCACCAACATGATAAAGTCAGAGATTGGGCTGGTTTTATCCACCGGCCTGACCGAGTAGCAAGAACAAGTCAATGAGAAAACGTGGCGAGGCTGATCCTTGTGATCGGCCACAAAATTTATGGAGGAACGTTACAAAACCTTCATCGAGCAAGCAACGTGGAGGCCGATTCCAGCAATCGGCCAAAATTATCCTCACCATCCATTCTGCCTGGGTTCAACATGTAATCCAACAGAGCCGATACCATCAATTCCCTTGACAGAATCGGCTCGGGGGGGCACCCAGGTGGATAAAACACGAGGATATGCAGTAGAAGTGTCTCATCCTTTGGTGATGAGTATTAAAGTATGGGGGCCGATGAAAATTCGAAAATTTTTGAGCACAGCCGATGCAGCAGACATCGACTTAAGGATATAAAAGCCGATGCATCAGAGGTATAACTGTCAGAGGGTCAATGGAGCACGAAGAGAGACTATGATGGAAGAACTCCTCAATGGAGTGGTTTAGGGGCTCGGATCCTCTCTTCAAGAACCAATGCCAAGAGCAGCCTGGGACGTGCAGATCAGGACAAGGATGGATTGCATTAGATCGCCAAGGAAAAGGAGCCGATCTGACCGGCAAGGTGCAGGAAGGACTGAAGAAGCTCGGGGGGCAGCTCACCCTGAAGGTTCTCTACTCTGGAGAGCCGATTTTGCTGGGAATCGGCTGGCTCTGCATGATAGTTCTCTCAGACATGGTCTAGCCCAAGTCCATCTGTCTGAATGGCATGCCCTCGTCTCTGTTCGCCTTGGCTGAGACTCGGGGGGCAGCTGGCCTGATGGATGCTCCGTTTTTGAAAGCCGATTGGGTGGCCATCGGCTAGTCGTGCGCTGCGATTTTCGTCAAGGGTGGTGATCTGGCGGAACTCAAGTTCATTATTCGAAAGGATGAAGGATAATTCATGAAGACTTGATGTGTTGACATTGGCTTTTTGAGTTTCGACCAAGATTCCAGTCACCATGTGGTCGAAGAGATGAAGGGCGGATTACGAGAGACCGGTGCGTTGCCATCGGCTCATTGAGAATCGGTTCAAAAGAAATCGGCGATGCCAAATTGGGGAAATTTCTTCATTAATAAACAGGATTTCTTACAAAGGAAGAACTGATTACTCAAAGAAGGGTCTATTGACCGAATCTACTACTGCTAGGCCTATACTAGTAGATCCTAATCTACGGGCCATCACGCCTCGTCGTCATCCTCGAACTCTCATCGGCACTGCTGCCGATGGGCTTCGCCTCCCGTAGCCCTCCACGGGAGCTTCATCCCCGTCTTCGTCGTCTTCCTCTTCCTCGTCCCAGAGGTGCGGAGGCGTCCCGGGGAGGGAGTCGTCGTTGTTGCTCCTTCCTCTTCTTCAGAGGTGGGGCAGCCGTCCCAGGGGAACCGGTCGTCCTCGGACCAAATGGAGGAGGCGTGGCTCTCCTCGTCCCATTCTTCTGGGGCACGGATTTCCGGCGGCGTCTCGCGGGAGGAGGAGGACCCGTAGGAAAGCTCGGAGGAGGAGGAAGAAGACATGGTGGCACGAGAGGTTTTTTGGTGCTAAGGCGAGGAGGACGAAGGAGGCGCAAGCTGTTGAGAACGGTTAAATAAAAGGGATATGAGGGAGATTCAATGCCACGGCAGTTTCCGAGGAGATGTTGCCCAACAGGAAAGTTTTGCGGCCACGTGGAGAAGTGGAGGGGGCAAGGCATCATGATGAGGATTCTGCGGCGGTTTTTTGCTCTGCCACGACATGTCCCAATGAAAAAAGAGCATAATGATTTTGGAAATGTCATTTCCAAAACCAGGGGGGCATGTGTTATCACCAGAATTTGACCGAGTCAGAGGTGGGCCGCGATCAAGATGAACTTGAAGAAAATACATATAGAAGAAATACGTGAATCGGCCTTACCTGCAAAGTTTGGGCTAGTTTGCCCTTGTATCTGTAACATATTAGATTACGTGTCGGTTAAGAGTTAGAGTTTTACCCGTGCACGGGTGCACACCCACGTTAGAAAGTCCCTTGGACTATAAATATCTATCTAGGGTTTATGGAATAAACAACAACCAACGTTCAACACAAACAAATCTCGGCGCATCGTCAACTCCTTCGTCTCGAGGGTTTCTCCGGTAAGCACCATGCTGCCTAGATCGCATCTTGCGATCCAGGCAGCACAAGCCTACCCACGTTGTTCATGCGTTGCTCGTGCTGAAGCCTTTTGATGGCGAGCAACGTAGTTATCTTAGATGTGTTAGGGTTAGCATTGTTCTTCGAATTACATGCTTTCGTTATGCAACCCTTGCACATCTAGCCGCCCTTACACCTATCTCAGGTGTAGGGGCGGCACCCCGCTTGATCATAGTTTAGTAGATCTGATCCGTTACGGTTGCTCCTTGTTCATCAAGGATTAGTTTAACATCCGCAATAGTTAGGCCCTACAAAGGGTTGGAGGATCCAGCGGCGTGTAGGGTGACGTTTGCTAGCCCTAGAAAGGATGTTCCGGGATCAACCTCGTGTTGGTTTTTAGGCCCTATCTAGGATCGGCTTACGGTCACCGTGCGCGAGCGCGAGGCCCAATCGTGAGTAGGATGATCCGATTATGCGGTGAAAACCCTAAATCGTCGTAGATCTCATTAGCTTTATCTTGATCAAGCAGGACCACCATATATT
This sequence comes from Lolium multiflorum, assembly GCA_030979885.1. Classification (NCBI taxonomy): domain Eukaryota; kingdom Viridiplantae; phylum Streptophyta; class Magnoliopsida; order Poales; family Poaceae; genus Lolium; species Lolium multiflorum. The sequence continues at coordinate 406,332,391 of CM061750.1, forward strand.
CGGACACCTTGTACGATCATGGGTGGATCGGCTCTGAGCCGATTCACAAGATAACCTGAGAGCCGATCGAGGCTCGCATTTAATGTTTACGTGTATGCCATGCAGGAAACTAAGCGAGGCATCATCCACACCTTCCGACCATATAGGTCAGGTGGCACGCCCTTGCGATAGCATCGGACGTGTGACCAGGGCTTTGCGGGCCGTCGCTCGAGGGACCGGGCAGCCCTAGTTGTTCCCGGCTCTACTGTGTTGCCCGTCTCTGCCCGCCAGGGAGTTTCTGACGTCAACAAGTAGTGAACGGTGTTTCGCCATCACATTGTTGTATTCAAGGTGAGCGAGAAGGGCATCGAGTAGGACTTTGTGATGACGTAAAACAAACACAATTCTTTTGTGTTTTCTTCATTTATTTTCACTTCTGTTGTAACGACACAGGCAATTTTCCTAGTATGAATAAATACTAAAGGAATTTAATTCTTTGAGTGGGGCCATAAGCCCCCACTCAGCTATACTTGGGTCCGCCCATGGACCAAAGCACGGAAACACTTACACTTCTTTCTTTATTATTAGGTATATAGATATAGTATTATTTAGGGCAAGTGAGAATTGTTAAACTAGTAGTACAATACACTAGATCCAAATATGTTTTTAGAGACAAGTGAGAATTTAGAATTTGGTGAGGATACACAAATCCTAAAAAAACTCTAGTACCAAACAAGACCTTAAGGTTTACCGCTAATTTTATGGTTAACTCCCACATGGTTAATGCAGAGCGTGTCGACTCAGCTCCAGCTGTGTCCCTTTTGCATCTTAGTTTGTTGCTTCCTGGTCGTGCATTGGCCGTTTCTTCTTTCTCAGATGGATAAATCTGAACATTGATTTCCTGTGATAGAACGAGTAAGGATTGAACAATGTTGCACGCAAGGAAGCACTATATGAAATGGTTGTGTCGTTCAATTCTTCGTCTCAATGTCTGTAGGAGACGAAGTTAACGTTTGTAATCTGAGCATGATTCTCTGCCTTGTTACATATGGATATAAGTGATGATGTTAACAACACTATTAGCATAATCTATTGTTTGTGGCTATAGTTCTCTTCATAGTTTACTGTGTGTCATCCCATATGATGTATTAAGATCAACTTGGTAGAGAGACCAATCTCAAAGAAAGATTGTTGCATTTTATTTCACACAACCTCCAGGCCCTCCATAAAAGCATTTAGCATGATCAATAGGTGTAACAGAGTGGCATTTTTCATCTGTAACTAACTTGGGTAGGTCTCCCGTGATGGGGCTGCTGTTCCCATATTGATCAATGAACTGAAGGTTTGTGAAAGATGCAGCATGACTATGTACACCATTTGGAAAGGCACCACTACCCATCGGAGGAGTTGGAAGTGTCTTCTTATTAATCACATAGGCACCAAAAGCCACATAGTTTGCCTTTTCTGCTAAGTAGCTGAACAACGACCTTGGGAAGTAGCCCACCCCCGTGGGGATGGTGTTATAACCATAATACACCCACCAGTCTCCGCTTGTTTTGTCCTACCATTGATTAGGATCAGGTTAGGTAAATGATTAATAACTTACTACTTAATAAACTAAGAAATATTACCATAAGTGAGGACTATTATAGAAAAAGCTACACCATTTTTGAGCCATGTAGTGTCACTTAACGAGTAAACCAATGTCTTAAAAATCTATAAGTCAATAAAAATGCAACTCTTACCTTCAGCACTCTAAGTGTGATGCTTTGTATATGTGCACCAAGGACAGCCGAACTTGGATGTATGACATCACCAGGAGCTATAACGGCACCATCTGCCCGTACAAAGCCAGGGCAGTCCATGTTTATGCAGCCTGTTTCATTAGATCCATCTCTCTGTTGCATATATGTTCATTCATGCTTCAGAAACCTTATCCACATAACTTCATTCTAAAGATCTATAATACAGAGCATCATAAAAACATTACCGTCCAATCAGTATAGAAGTGTGGATGTGAGTCGCCATAATGGTCTGGACAAATCTATAAAACCAAGGTTACAAATGGGAGAAATAAATTTCCTCACATGCTAATGTTAATAATAGATCTCATCAGAAAACACAACCAGAAAAAATGAAGTGGTATTGTACTTTATACTTTTGATATCTAAGGCTTATTTTGGAAAAAAGTTGATGATCTACATATGGTCCTTAGGTTTTTTGTGATGAAAATACAAAATTGTAGAAACAATTGACAACATCCTCTCACTTATTAAGGGGCGCAAGTCTAGCCCAAACATCACTTTTGAAGTTATTTTTTATGAACATTGAATCAAGTTTTAATGATGTATCTCATGTTTTTTCCAATTTGGAATAGAGTCGTTGTGTACCATGGTTATTGTATTGTCATGAATGCAGGAAATCCAACCTAGTACCCAAACGAGTGTTTGAGTTGAAAAGTTATGCCTGAATTAAAAGGAAAAAAAGATGCATACATGCCAACCAACACTAATTGCATTGAGGCTTGATACAACACCATCTCCATCATGATTAAGCCAAATTCCTGTCGAACTCTCTTGGCCAGGTCTTAGCTTGTGGCCATACACATCCATGGTGGCATGCAAGCCGTAATAGTTCTTACCAGGACCTCCAGAAGGCGTGTGATGCACCGCAAACTGCACGGTGAGAGCACACAAATAAATAAGATGAAATTTAAGGAAAAAAGATGTGGAAAACATGCACTTATTATATTGTACAAATACGAAAATCCTAAACTCAAAACAATTCCAAAGCTCAAGGCTACTATTTGCTACAGGGAAACATGTTCTTCTAAAAAGGTTCACGAATTACATAGTGTTTGGTCCTAATATTAAAGTATGTGAGAGAACACACAAATAGTAAAGCAAATAGAAGTAACATAATGCTTGTTGGAGTCTGAATAGTTCCTCTGACTTAGTACACGGTCAAAGAACCATTAGGCTAAATAATCTACTCCTAATTCCACTAACATGTCAACACTAAACCTTGTTATTATTTATCATCTATATTGCCATCTCTTCCCAAAATAACTCACTCTTTGATCCTGAGGTACTATCTGTGCCATCTTTTAAAATGGTTGAAACTCAATATTTCTCAGCGATACAATAATATTGGAGCAAAGTTTTATATTTTCTAAATAGTCATGTCATCATACTTATTGTAGACTTAAAGCACTGCTATTGTCGTTGTGCCTTCAAATTATCTATTGGATAACCCTAGGCGAAAAGGTACGTAAACTAACTAAATATTAGAAAATATAACTCACATACGGTTCATCATATGAACTAGAATCTTGTCCAGAAGATGTCACCACCATGAAGTTTGACTTCAATCTTGTCATATTTTGTTTGGTTTGACCATCCACCGAATATAGTGCTAGTGAATCATTTTCCTTCAACTAAAGTGGTAAATATATGTTAAGAGGGAAAAAGATATGAAGCATAAAATGTAGAATCTAGAAGCTGCAGAAAATTAGTGTTAATTCCATACTAACAAATTGTTAACATGACAGTAGTACGAACGCTAATCACCTTTAGAGTACCTGATTTGGTAGAATTCACCGATTGTGAAATTAGTGTACTCAATTGATGTGCTACTACTTCCCAAATAGATTTGTGTATGCGGTGGTTATATCGAAAACAGCAAACGGAGGCCAAGCTACATGTAGCCCTTTATTTTCAAAAATTCGGAATCATGTAGCCCTTTATCTTCGTATTGTAGAATATATAAAAATGACAAAATCTGACAGATTTTATAGTTTTAAAATACGCACTATTCAGTATTCTCAGATTCACATATTTTTTATTTTTGTGTAGCCTAAAGTATTAAGAATTTCACATTGAGATTTTGCATGTTTATAGATTCCATCATTGGCTACATCTAGGATTTTTTTCAGAATTTTTTGAAATTTAAAAATATGATTTCTGGTTTTTTTAAAATAAAAAAAGTACATGTAGCTCGACCTCCATTTGTCCACTCTCTTAGTTATATTTATTAATGTTCCAGATTGGAAACTGTCGTTCCATTGTCATGTCATGGTTATCATGAACCACCATGTTGTATCGTTTACAACACACGAAATAAAAATGGTAAATAATATATATGGGAAAGAACGAAAATGGCAAAAAACTAGTCGACTCATGTACCAGGACCAACAGACCTGGGAAACTGGCTCACACTAGTGAAATGGTAGTAGGGTGTATCAATTGCAGAAACGATTGGTGTCAACCAAAGCGAGTGCGGATGTTTGGGTCACGAGTTGCATGGAGCTTGTCTTTGGAACGGTTCAAAAAAGATGATTTGAAGTTTCAAAAAAATCAAATAAAAAAATTTAGATGTAGAAAATAATTTAATCTACCAACATGAAAAATCTCACCTCGAAATACCAAGTATTTTGATCTGTATAAAAATGACAAAATATAACATCTAAAGTAGTGAATAGTGCAATTTTTCAAACCTCCCAAATATGTCAGATTTTGTCATTTTTGTTAAGCCCAGACTATAAGGTATTTTGAGTTGAGATTTTGTTTGTGATACGGGCATGGAGGCCTATGTGGAGCCCAGATTCAGGACTCCGCCAGCTTATTTATCCTAGTTTATGTAATGGTCATATGTGGGCCAATTAGGGTTTTTAATAATTTGAGTCAGTTTGGTTTGGGCCTGTCCAAACCAAGGTAGAGAGGCCCACTAGGGCTGGCCGGCCACCCCACCCCTCATATAAGTGGAGGTGCGGCTAGGGTTAGAGGTAGAACAAGTTTAGTCTCAAGATTAGGGTTTTCCCATTGCGTGTGTTCACGTGTATCATCCCTCCGGGGGTACGGCGCTGCCGTTTATCTATATTATCCGCTGCGAAGGTTCTTGTGTTCATCAAGGATTGTCTAGCTCAGGTTTGAGGCGTATCGATTCATCGATCCGTTGCTTGCTGGATTCGTTCCCTCTTCTCCAGGCTGCGTTCATCGCGTTGTTGGGAGGAATCTCTACCCCAGGTTCTCGCTGTGAAAGATCGGGCATCAATCTAGGTGGATCGGCTTGGATCCACCGCATCATGTGGTATCAGCTTTCTGGGTTGCTCACGGCGAGGTTTTGTTGATCGATCTCTTTGGATCGGTTTGCTGCGGAGAAGATTAGCTCTAAGATCGGAGGAGTTTGGCTCTCGGTCGAAGGAGTTTGGTTGGAGGAAGTTTGGCATTGTTTGGTGAAGTTTGGAGGTCATCCATGGCTGTTTCGGAGGTCAAAATCGCGAAAAATCGCGACCAGAATCGGGAAGAAGACGAAAATTCGCGACCAGGAAAAATCCGGTCAGAAATCCGGTCAACCGGGCTGACCGGGCAGCCGGCGAAACTCCGGTCCAACCGGGCTGTGACCGGGCAGCTGGCGTAAACTCCGGTCCAACGCTGATGGCGGGCGCTGGCGTAAATCCGTCAACCGGCTGCAAACCGGAAGTTCGCAAATTATTTCGGTTTTGCTCCGGTACGAGGCAGCGATCCGGTTGGCGACCGGTCAACGGGCAGACCGGGCACGGTCTGAGGCCGGTCCAACCGGGCCTGGGCGGGACGGCGTCTGTTTCTGCGGCTTTTCCTCCGGCGGTTTCTCCTGTTACTGCGGTTGCTTCTTCGGCAATATTAGCTACTGCTCTTGTTTCTCCGGCGATGCTCCTTGATGCTACTACTGTTGTTGCTTCATTTGGAGACGATGTGCGTGGCATACGGTGTTCACGTGGCACGAAATTCGGTGATGTTTTCAATGATTACCTTGATATCCGCCGTTGGGAGGACGTACCGCATTGTGTGTCAGGACTAAAGTGGTATTTATGCCATGACGCAACAATTGAGCAGTACGAAGAATGGGAGAAGTACATGGAATTGGGTTTCCAACGATGTCGTCGCTACAAAGGGAAGTTCACTGGGTATGATGCCTGTCTTCTAGCTCACCGGCGTGTGGATGCCGAGTTGGACATATATTGGTATGATGCCGTTGATAGAGGCGAGTATGCTTATACTTGGGCGGACTTCAAAAAGTTTCTTCGTGGTGGTTTTGGGTTACCATTGCAGCAGCGTAAGCAGTCGTCCAGAGTTGTGCATGCAATAGAGGAAGTGGACAAGTGCATAGTTCCTATTCAGGAGATTGTTCCACTACCAACAGTCACTAAGGTTGAGGTGAAATCTTCAGAGGAGAGGAAACCTGGCTCTGATACCAAGAGCGCTACTGTGACTGTTGAGGCGGATGTACCATTGAGCGGGCTGAATATGCAACTCAAGAAGGTACAAGGTGATGCTTGCAAGACAGTTGACAAGGTTCAGCGATGGAGTTTGTTTCAGACTCAGTGCTTTATCAAGGGCAAGGCTTGCAAGTTGATGGTTGATGGTGGAAGTTGTACTAATGGCATTAGCAAGGCGATGGTGGCAGCGTTGGGGTTGTCTACATGGCGTCTTCCTGAACCTAAACGTCTTGAGTGGTTGAATAGCTGTGGTATGCTGAAGATTACTCACAAGGTGCGTGTGCCATTTACAGTTGATGATTATGTTGATGAGATCGATTGCGATGTGTTGCCATTGGAGGTGTGCGGATTGCTACTTGGGCGTCCTTGGCAGTATGATCGCAATGTGACACATGTTGGGCGAGCAAATACATATTCTTTTATGCATGGTGGCAAACAGCGGACTTTGAAGCCTATGGGTGATGATCATATCAAGTCCGATGTGGAGTTAGTGGTGCGTAAGGAGAAGTTGCACAAGCCTAATGTGCAGCATAAGGTGCATGATGTTCCAAGCATTGATGTTGGTGTTGTTTCAGCCATGCCTGTAGATGACAAGCCAGTTCTTGTTGGTGACAAGCCGGATGAAGCTACACTTGTTGTTGATGTGGATGTTGCAGCATGTGCTACAGTTCCAGTTTGTGTTGATGCCAGTATACAGACTGATGATATTTGTGCTGATGATACTTCAGTACATGTGGCGCAGATGCGCGTGGGAGGAGTGGGAGGCGAGCGCGTCAGTGGAGATGGTGGGCAGCGGCACTACCGTGCTAGGAGTACTGCAGTCCAGTTTTCCGCGACACCGCGGATGCATCGAGGCAAGGATGGACGTGTGAGACATTTATGTGGCCCAGGAATTACACATCTTGTGCAGGGTCATGTGCAGCGACACAAGGGTCCATCAAAACCTCGCAAAACGAAGGAGTTGGCGCCGAAGTCCAAGCTCATATGGAGAAGAAAGGAGGCGCCAAGTGCTGTGTCAAGTCAAGCAGGCCGCGAGGGAGGATGTGGTGTGGAAGGCAAGCAAGACTTGAAGACGGCGAGGACGTGTCATGTTCATATCACGTCACCTTTTTCAGAAGACCCTCACGCGTTGGGGACAACGCTTCTTGAAGGGGGGAGGATGATACGGGCATGGAGGCCTATGTGGAGCCCAGATTCAGGACTCCACCAGCTTATTTATCCTAGTTTATGTAATGGTCATATGTGGGCCAATTAGGGTTTTTAATAATTTGAGTCAGTTTGGTTTGGGCCTGTCCAAACCAAGGTAGAGAGGCCCACTAGGGCTGGCCGGCCACCCCACCCCTCATATAAGTGGAGGTGCGGCTAGGGTTAGAGGTAGAACAAGTTTAGTCTCAAGATTAGGGTTTTCCCCATTGCGTGTGTTCACGTGTATCATCCCTCCGGGGTACGGCGCTGCCGTTTATCTATATTATCCGCTGCGAAGGTTCTTGTGTTCATCAAGGATTGTCTAGCTCAGGTTTGAGGCGTATCGATTCATCGATCCGTTGCTTGCTGGATTCGTTCCCTCTTCTCCAGGCTGCGTTCATCGCGTTGTTGGGAGGAATCTCTACCCCAGGTTCTCGCTGTGAAAGATCGGGCATCAATCTAGGTGGATCGGCTTGGATCCACCGCATCAGTTTGTTGGTACATTCGTCATCTATATCTGGAATTGTTTTAAAACTTTAAATCATGATTTGAAATTACAAAAATAAAGGACATCATGTATCCCAAGCTCTAATGCCAAATTCCGGAGATGTCGATGTCAATAAGGTGTGTTGGTAGTATCATTGTTGGTGGTTAACAGCTACTCCCTCCATTCTTTTTCAATTGATTCGGATTTAGTACAAACTTGAACGGAGGGAGTATATCCGATGCAAATGGAGTAATATCCAGAAGCAGCGCCTGGCCCATATGACCACGCAAATCTTTATTAATGTATTAAATTGCAACGTCCCTCGTGGTCATTTTGCGTTTTCCCCCCTCGGAAATAACTAAACTAACCTGAGATCCCTCCGTAAGTCAGGCCCCACCCCCAGCTCGCGCCGCTCCCTCCTTCCCAGAAATCTCTCCCCCCTCGTTGTTGGCGCCAGATCGAGGTGGCCACCCATGGCTGGCCCCGCCCCTGCTTCTCCCGGGATGGGTCGCTCCGCATAGGGGCTGGGCTCGACCACTACCTCGAGCTGCAGGTAGAGGAGAGGGTCGCTCACGCCCGGCCTGTTTGGCTGCCCCGCGGCACGAGGTGACGAGGCGCGCGGGAGCGGACGATCTGGGCAACTGGGCGAGGTCGGAACAGAGAGGGGGGCGGAGAGGCAGCCGGAGGCGGGCGTGGCTGACACGGACGGCGGAGGTCGGGCTGGATGGAGGCAAGTGGCGGCGTACTGCCGGCGAGCACGCGCTCGCGTGGAGGCGGCAGAGAGGCGGGGCAACGGATGGAGCCGTAGCCCATACGTGCGTTTGTACCATTGCAATTTCTGACAGAACTGAATTGCTTCACTCCTTCCACCATTTGCCTTAACCGTGCTATGAGAATTGGATCTCCGGATGCCCTCATCCTGCCTCAAGATGCATTCATGCATTGTATGTACTCCCACACTATTCTGAATTTAGCCGCTGCAGTTAACTGAATATAGGTTTTGATTTGCTCTGTATGTTGCTGGTTCGTTCCCCCTTCAGACGTGAAACTGCTGCTGTAAAGTAAATTTAGGTTGGTGTTTGCTGGTTGGTTCCTGATGACTGTTTCGATTGTCACAAAATGGCAGAGAAAATAGATATTTTGCTGCTATTTGTTTGTACTACTGAATGATTGCTTGCCTCAGATCAGTGAAATGATTACAAGAGGTGCGCTGAAAAATTACCTTAGATTGAGGAGGTGTCCTGTGAGCAAAAGTTATTAGCTTGTCTTTTTGGACCATAAATTTGAAGTTGGATTTTTCTCCAGAGTTCTAATTGCTCCAGAAAGAATGTTAGTTTATTTTGGATGATCGAATTTTATGTTGGAATATGAATTTTCTATGGTTCTAATTGTACCGAAAATAATGGTTTGGTTTCAATAAAATTTAAGTACATATTTATCAGTCAGCCAAGTTTGAAGCATTTGTGAACTCTTTGCTCATGACAAACTATGAATAATTAAAGAGAATTCGTTATATCGAACATCACAAACATTCTTATCATATCGATTCTAATGTCAATACCAAAATCTTGTTGCATCTTTTATAACTTAAAATCAGATAGTCTATATATGAAGCACGGGTAGTTTTGCTAGTAAAAATAAAGAAGGTGCCCAACACCGGATCTACTAACCTCAAATTGAATTGATTAGATGCATGGATGGTAAGAAAAATATGTGGTTACTACCCCTTTAGGTTCTAAATTCTTTATATTCCAATCCTATGAAATATCCAAACCACACCCCATAATTTCTCTACAATCTAACCCTGGAATAACATAACTTAAGACATTAAAGAAATAACTAGTGCCTGCTTCCATGTACAAAACATGATAATCCGTTAACACAATACCTTCGTACATAATTGGATTACCTCTTCGATGGTACGATGCAGGCGAACACCTTTTGTTTGAAGTGGATGAAAAAATAAGCATAGAGCAATCGCTTGTCCAAGTAGGGTAAGTCTAAACATTTTGATATGTAACAGATGAAGATCACAATAGACGTTGACAACTATTTATAGACTTGTTGTGTCTAATGAGGGGATACAATATTTTCATACTAAATGGAACCAATAATTATTTGCGCAAGATCTTTTATTTATTACAATTAAAGCCTGTGGTACTCATTTGAAAACGTGTATTTAATCCCAATAAAGAGTTGGACATTTATTTTAGTAAGGCGTATGTATCTTTTATGTACAGTATTAGAGCTAAGAGAAAAATAAATGATGAATTGAATACAACCAAATCTTTAATACGGAGTACAAAGACTAGTCACAATGCATAGTATCATATAGAAGTATCATGCGCATGATACTACTAGATGTTACTATCTCCACAATGCATGGTATCATATACTAGTATCATAGTCTCCATATATTAATTGTTTTGTAGAATCTCAATGCAAATATATGTACAAGATTTACTTGACATTAATTTTTCTAGTAGTATGTGCTATGATACAGTATCTACCTATGATACTAGTACCCTCTCTCTCATCCTTAATTGCACTGCCACATCAGCATTTTGCATGCATGGAATGCATGATACTACCTATGATACTCCCATTGTGGCTAGTCTAATGCCAGCCAACTATGCAATACTAATGACAATGCAAATAGATCTTTCCTTTTCATCTTTAACATCGACAAAATCAAATAAGTGATAACCCATTGATCACCATAATGATAAAAGATTATCTATGAGCATACTGGTGGAGATTGCATGCCATTATATAGACATGGAATCTACATACTTTTTTTGTACATAAAAAACAATATTTGAGGTTTTCACATTTTCAAAAACCGTGTAACATTGTACTCCTTCCGCTCCTTACTATAAGCCATATAGTTTTTGCACGAAAATTAAAGAACACACGTGGAGGAAAGAATACACCATGTTTGGACAGAGTTAAGCTTCGGCAAATGTCATGAGAAAATAGAGTACTTTGGACAGGGAATTGCCCCCGGAGCCATCTCCATCGACTCCACCGCCATCTTCATCGCCGTTGCTGACTCCCGTGATGAGGAGTGAGTAGTTCTCCCCGAGACTGAGGGCTTTACCAGTAGCTATGTGGTCTATCTATCTCTCCATGTATGATCTTTATGTGATCATGAGCTTTGTAATCTAGTTGAATAATTAGATGAATAATTAGATGTTGTTCTTCAACTATTGTGCTAGTAAAATGGTTTTATTATGTGATCTCCGGGGACATCTTGTCCAACGGTGTTAAGGTGACAGTGTGCACATCGTGTTTGTTTCTTAAGCTTAATTTACAAAAATACTTATGAATTGTGGTGTCTAGTTAGTACCATCTTTGTATGCTCAAGGTGATAGTGTGGGGCGTCCATAGATTAGGAATGCGAACTTTAAGGAATGCTTATGCAGCCCTACACAGTGAATTTATGTTTGTTATCAAACCGGAGAGTGGTTCAGAGTAGCATAGTGAAGTGATAATATCTATGTATTCAATTATGGTATCATTGTTGAGAGTGTCCACTAGTAAAAGTATGATCCCTAGGCCTTGTTTCCAAGCATTGAAACACTATTTACAATCAGTTCTGCTACATATTTGCTTGCTCCCCTTTTATTTCAGATTGCAATTACCACTCATAATCATCCATATTACTTGTATTTCACTATCTCTTCGCTGAGCTAGTGCACCAGCCTATACACCTGACAAGTGTATTGGGTGTTGGGGACTCAAGAGACTTCTTGTATCGTAATTGCAGGGTTGCTTGAGAGGGATATCTTTGACCTCTACATCCCTGAGTTCGATAAACCTTGGGTGATTCACTTAAGGGAAACTTGTTGCTGTTCTACAAACCTCTGCACTTGGAGGCCCAACACTGTCTAGATGAATAGATGTGTGCGTAGACATTACTCACTCTTGTATTACCTCAACCTCCCCTCTTCAAAAGTATTTGAACCTTTCTAACCTAAACTACAAAAATTCTTTTTTTTTGTTTTTTCCTGTGACTCAAACTCACAATTCAAAGGATCTTTCTAAAAACCTATCTTTTAGATTTGACTATGGTCACCTTAATCTTAGTATCACAAAAGCATTTCTAAAAAGAGGTTATGAATCATATTTACCAAATGGCTTGCACTTACTTTATGTGACTTTAAACGCTTGTGAAAACTTTTATGTGTAGTTTTGGTTTCCTAAAATAAAATGGAATGATCCATATTTTATTTCCTATATGAATCATTCTACTCTTCAGAAACCCTATCTCATTTAAAGTATTTCAAGTAAGCCTATTTATCTAGTTCTAAATGAAATCAAGGCCATAGACACCAAATTAAAGGCTATTTGAATATGTGATCAAATATCCATGAATTTTTCATTACCATTTATACTTCTCCCATATCTATCAATTAAGATCACAACTCCATACAGTCATGATCTTCAAAAATGATCTTTTGTCCAAAGAATAATTAATCACCTTTTCATCTCTATTTCTCCAAGATAATCCAACTTGGCCTAACCATCTTGTGTCTTGATGAATTCCTCTTTATCATCTGGCCTAGATCACCCTCTTAGGACCTTGTCCTCAAGAAACTTAAACAAAACATCATCTGTGAAAAAAAATATAATGCCTTATGGGAAGAAACCAATTTTCAAATTTGGGGTTGCCCTCCACTAAACCTGAAACCCTAGAAAACCTCCTTCTCTATATTCTTCACTTACACAACAATTTCTAGTCTTACCAAACCTTTTCAAAATCTTTGCTCAAATAAAAAGAGGAAAATGTTATCTTTTCCATTCCAAAAGTACGTTCTAGGAAATCACTCTTTTTACCCAAATTTTCATGTTAGTGGTACACATGCCATCTGAAAGAGCAAAATCTATCTATAGTGTTTTGTGTGTTTGATTACAACACTCGAATGTATTTCACCGTGTGCATAGTTTGTTGGAAAGATTTGCAGGTGCACGGTGCCCTCGCTGAACACCTCAGGGTCAGAAGACTCAAGAGTAGTTGATAGGTTTTTCTGGTTTTGTGTGTGTGTGTCGCGAGGTGACGTGGTTGGAGAGGAAAATAGGAAAAAGCCGTTCCAGCATGCCTGGTAGTACCGGTACCAAGTTCTGCTACATGTTCGCTTGCTGCCATTTTTATTTCAGATTGCAATTACTACTTATAATGATCCATATTACTTGTATTTCACTATCTCTTCGCCGAACTAGTGCACCTATACATATGACAAGTGTATTGGGTGTGTTGGGGACACAAGAGACTTCTTGTATCTTAATGGTTGCTTGAGAGGGATATCTTTGACCTCTACCTCCCCGAGTTCGATAAACCTTGGGTGATTCACTTAAGGGAAACCTGCTGTTGTTATACAAACCTCTGCACTTGGAGGCCCAACACGGTCTACAAGAATAGAAGTGTGCGTAGACATCAAGCTCTTTTCTGGCGCCGTTTCCGGAGAGGTAAGGTAAAGGTACTCACATCCTCTGGCTACTAAGTTTTTTAGTTGCTGGTGAGTGCTCGAAGTTATTTCCTTTAGATTCTGTAATTATATCTTTTTGTTTCTTGTTTTATTTTCACTAGTTAGGCTTAAAGGAAAACAACAACAAAATTAGAGAGCTTTATAATATTTATCTTGAGTTAGGACATGAGGTGTTTGAAGAGAAAATTAAAAAACCTATGGAACTTTACTTGCATGTTTGTAGCAATGTTATTAGTATGAATTCTTTGGATACCATATTTGCTAGTACTATGGAAAATTCTAAGCTTGGGGAAGCTAGTTTTTATGATCTTTTTAGTCCCCCAGCTTTAGAGGAGAAAATTTGCTCTGATGATATTTTATCTCCCTTATGCGATAATTCTAATGACGCGTATGATATTTTAAATCAATCTACTGAAAGTATTCCTTTTAAAATACCTATGGAAATTGTTGAAAAGATCATGGATGAACATTATGCAGGGGATGGAACAGTCCATCCAAGTGATCACTTGTTGAAATTTAAAGAACTTTGTGAGTTGTTTAAGGTTGCAGGTTTATCAAGAGAAAATGCCATGAAGAAATTATTTCCATTGTCACTTAAGGACAAAGCAAGGGAGTGGTATCAGCTACTAGACGATCCTCATCATTCGGAGTGGAAGGAGCTTGAATCTCTCTTTTACTTTAAATTTTATCCTCCTCGTGAAATGCATATAGATAGTAATTATACACATGCTCAAACTTCTAAAATTACTATTTCTTATAGGGTAATGTGGTGTTGCCACCGGGTGGCTATACCACCCCACTCAGTGCCGCACGATTGACCATTTAGATTCGTTCACACTCTAGGAGCTTATCACTTAATTAGTCCAACTTCTGCAAATCATTTGGCCCCTAGCTGTTCATGAGTGTCAGGCAAGAGAGCAGTTTGTAGCAGTATGATGCAGGTCTTGTAAGTGGAAATGGTGAGGTCGCAATAAAAGCATACCATCCTATAGCCCTACAGTTGCAACCGGTCTGTGAACAATACTCCACCTGTTTGGATGCCACGAGTAGTCATATTAGCCTTCCTCGATCTGTGTGCGAAAAACATAAGTGCGAATCTCCTCCTGTTTGGAGTAGCAACTTTTTTTGTTTAAAGCAGAGCAAGAAATTTGAACTTCCTTTGTTGCTCGCTCTGGGCGCTGGTTTGCTCGTTTCCAACCATCTGTATCTTCTAAGTCAGGATCTCCTTTATCATTATTATCTCGAGTTCTTCACGGACGCCGACTGTTTTCGGACTCTACGATCATGAACTGATGCAGCAGAAGCTAAGGCATCTCCACAAAAATTTATACGCCTAGTTTTGGATGCTCAATTTGTTTGACGAAGACAGTGGTCATGACAGTCTCAAGCTTTCAGTGGATCGGAGCTCCGGCCGAAGTGTTCCATGACGTTTTAGCAAGTGAAAGAAGAAGACACAGAATGGAGAGAGATTTTAAAGAATGGGCTTGTATGAATTATATGGGAGTAATTCAACTCGATGTGGTTGGTAAAAGCTATTGAGACATTTTAGAAAGGGAAAGTGTAGCACCTAGGCTTTTTTTAACAAGGCCAAAATTTACTCAGAGCACCACAGCATGTCGGCGAAGTGTGCGAATTAGTGGAGCGGGGTCGTGAAATGCATTGGCACTCGTGGAGGTTCAGACTAGTCATAGTGGGGAGTAACATAGAGTAGTAACATGGTGCATGTTATTACCCTCTGTTACTACCTTCATAGTGGGTAGTTACATATAAGTGGTATCATGCATGTTATATTTATTAGATTGTAGACTTATCTTGTTTTGAGAAGTGTGATGTTATGGTAACGTAGCTAGTTACCATCCCACTCTCTTTCTTCATTTATTGTCATGCCATGTCATCAAAATATTTTGGGGTGTTACTCCCTCTATGAGCAGTCTCGCAAAAGATTGTTTTATAAGCCTCGCCTGCTAATGTACAAGCAGTAGCATGTTCGATATGAGCAGAGTCTAGAAGATGTTTGGCCAAAGTTGCAAGATGGATGTTTGACCATTCACACATATCAGTCACCCAGACACCACCAAATTAGTACAGGTAGGTCTCAACGATGAATGCCTCGTGTATGTGTACAGAGGGCACATGATCTGCCTTACACTTGGATGGCCGGACCGTCCTTTTTCGTTGCACACATGTTGGGTATGCTGACACATCAAGCGTGTAATTAGCAACTAATCACGTTTTCTATACGATCAACCAATCTTTCGACGTGTGCTGGCCACTGACAAACTATATCAAATCTCGAGCAGTCCATCGGCCGGTGGCCGGTGGGGGGGCATAGCCCACCTGTGGCAAAAAATCCACACTCTTTCTTATAAGCGTGTTAATTTTCGTGGAGCACTTAGACCTTGTGAAAAGAATCAAATCGAAGAAGAATATTGTATCCATCACATGAATGAAAAAACTAGAATGTGGGACAGGGCTTTAAATGATCTTGGTGAAAAAGTTTGTGCCCTTCATCCTTTTGTTTGTGAACTTTGCTATGAAGTAGGTCATTTCAATTTTCAATGCTCAGGCCATGATAATAGCCTTTCGAATGCAATGAGTACTGCAAGTTTGTATTGTGATGACATGATCACTCCTAATCAGCATGATGAACTTACATTATTTTTGGGGTATGAAGAGTTATCAAGGAAAACTTCTTTGGTAGATATGAGTGCTTTTGATATGAATAGCGTCCTACATGGATATCATCTTTATTGTGTTGATAATTGCCATGCAAATACTTACATACAAAATATTGTAAAAGATGAAACTTTACCAAAATATGACAGGACTAATATGTGTTTTGTTCTTATTAATGAAAAGGAGAAATCCTCCAAAGTTTCTTCTATAGTTTCTGACAATAAACTAGGGTATGTAGAGAAGCTTCCTTTCAAGCCTCTCCCTCCTAAAGAGAAGTAGAAGAAGAAGAAGAGGAGGAGTAAAAGGAGAGAGGAAACGGTATTTCCCCTAAACATGTTGCTCCTATTTTAGTTTTTGTTGACGAGTCTGAACTCGATGATGAGCTTATGCATGTTACCTATAGTAGTGATCGTGATTGGGAAAATCACACTACTTTCGATATTGAAAATCTCTTTGGTATCAATTCTGAAAATGATGATGTTAATAATTGTTGTACTATTAGTACTATCCATGTTACTTATAATGATGATATGTTTACAAATGAAAACATGTTGGAAGATAACTATTCTATTGCTTATGATGATACTATACCTTCAATATATGATGATTACAATGATGAAGATGATATTTTCAGTCCACCTATTATTGAGGAGAAAATTAATTATGATTACAATATGCCTCCTATATTTAATGATTATGGCGATGATAATAATAATGATAGCTATTTTGTTGAATTTTCTCCAACTACAATTAATAAGAATGATTATGCTTATGTGGGGAGTGATAATTATTTTATGCATGCACCTCATGATAAGAATGTTGTATGTGATAGTTATATTTTTAATTTTATTCATGATGCTACTAGAAGTTATTATGAGAGAGGGAAACATGGCTTTATGTATCTCCACAATATTAAGTTTCACCTCTCTATGTTGAAATTTTTGAAGTTGCACTTGTTTTGCTTTCCTATGCTTGTTGCTTTGTGCTTCCATGACTTGTTTCTTTACAAGATTAGTTTTCATAGGAAGTGTTTTAGACTTAAATTTGTTTTATATTTGCTTCTTGATGCTCTATTTTACTTCAATTCATATTTCTTATGTGAGCATCTTCTCAAACTACTGCGCCTAGCTAAAAGGCATTAAAGAAAAGCACTCTTGGGAGATAACCCATGTTTTATTTTTGTAATTCTTTGGTTGAGTCTTGGAAGTTGTTACCTCTCTAATAACCTCTCCTTATCCTTTTTTATTTCGTTTTTGTGCCAAGAATAGCCTCTAATAGGAAGAAAGTAAGATTTGGGGAAGTTGCTGTCCAGAAACAGATTCTATGCTGTCACCATAAAAATTTGTATTCCCAGCCAGAGCGTAATTTTGAGCTGCCAACTTTTGAGAATAAGCCCCGGGTTATTATCTAACATTAGTTAGTTGAACACTTTTCGATCTGAGCAACAAAAGATTTTCGAAAAATTGATATTTACCTGATGTTCTATTTTAACTGATTTCTGCCACTATTTGCATTTGCCTCTTAATCTCTTTCTTTTTGAGTTTTTTGAGAGAAAGAGCTTTTTAAAGAAGTTGCCACGGTCGCTAATGTTTTGATACATGTTAGAACTGAACCCAAGTGGATTTGTTATTTTGATTGCACTAATGCTGCTAATGAGAATTGTGTGAAGTTTTGTATGAAGGAACTTTTCAACACTACAAGAAAAGTTCTGATAGACAACGTCTCAAAATCATCCGCTAAGGGGTATTTTTCGTCGCCTATGGGCCTAACCCGACGATATGGGTTCTGTTGAAGCTGCGTCGGCAAAGTCCTACGACGATTTTTTCGGTCCGTCGCGCAGGCGCCCTTCGCCACGGAAAATCGGACCGTTGCCCAAGTGTTTCAGGAGCCGTTGACGCGACGTCATACAAGCGACACGTGGCGACGCGTTAGCGATTAACGGCGTTAGCCGTGAAACGTGGTAGATGGTAGGCCCACACGAGGCTGCCACGTCTTAAGGCGGCCCATTAAGTTTGCGGGCCGGGCCAGTGACTTAGTTTGACCGGTCAACTATATGCTGGTCCATTAGTTACGTGGGCGGGCCTAACCTCTAAGGTTGACTGGTCAAAACTTTAATGGGCCGGCCAGCATGTGGGCGGGCCGAATGCACTCGTTTGACCGGTCAACAGGCAAAAGGGCCGGCCCACAAGACATGTGGGACCCACTTTCTGATTCTGGCCGGCCCATTTACAAAGTGGGGTCCACATTAAAGCAAGGCCGGCCCAAGAAGTTAGTGGGCCGGCCCAATTAGCATGTGGGTCCCACTTTCTGCTATCGGGCGGCCCATTTAGTACGTGGGGCCCACATTAGATCAAATGGTGGCCCAACAAGCCGGTGGGCGGGCCAAAAGCACGGTGGGTCCCAATCTCTGTTAAAGGGCCAGCCCATTTAGTATGTGGGGTCCACCATATAGCAAGTGGGCCGGCCCAACAAGATGGTGGGCCGGGCCATAAACACAGTGGGTCCCACTTTCTGCTAAAGGGCCGGCCCATTTAGTATGTGGGGTCCGCATAGAGCAAGTGGGCGGCCCAACACGCTAGTGGGCGGGACAAAACAGGTAGGTCCCACTTTCGTCTTAAAGGGCGGCCCATTTAGTATGTGGGGTCCACTATATAGCAAGTGGGCGGGCCAAAAACTTGGTGGGTCCCTTTCGTCTTAAAGGGCCGGCCCATTTAGTCGTGGGGTCCACCAAAAGCAATTGGGCTGGCCCAACTAGGTAGTGGGCCGGCCCGGTAGTTGGTGGGGTCCACCTTAAAGCAAGTGGGCGGCCCAATTAGAGTGTGGGGTCCACGGTAAATCAAATGGGTGGCCCAATAAGTAAGTGGGCCAGCCTGTTTAGTTCTTGTTTATATGCCGCGTAAAAGGCGCTTTAGGATTTTGCGGGCAGGCACGTATGTGATTTCGCTTAATTGGACCGTTTAAGGGATGGGAATTCGTGATTTAGATACTGAGAATATTTACGCAGCATTGATTTCTGTCGGATAGCCTCACTTACCACAAGCACCAAAGAAAAAATGCGCGAAAGAACTATAAAAACTAACTAAATATTACATCAGCTGCAAGGCTTTGAAAAAATATTACAGAACCCAGAGAAATTGAATGGTAATTAAACCTAGCAATACAATGAAGCGATCCGGCAATCTTTAAGTTGTCCATGCAGCACCTATATCTGAAACAAAGACATTACAAGTTAAGACAGCAACAATGGAAACGCAAAGACACTGCAATATTGTTTGCCAAAGAATTTGGAACTCATCATTTCGTCGTTATAACAAGATCATTGTAATGCGCACAATAAGCAAACAAAGAGTGCATGCCGCATACCAACAGCCAATATAACAGAGCATGTTAGAATGAAACAGCAGACTTACTACTGTCGAGTCCCATGCAAACCAACATTTTCAGGGAGTACAAAATTGGCATGAACAACATAGTAGCAGGCTATAAATTTTGTAACAACGACTGAGCAAGATGAAGTTATGATGGCTACATCTACAGAGCAGGGAATGTAAACCAAAAATAGAAGTTACGATGGCAAAAGCTAAAGAGGAGGGAATGTGAACCAACATGTGCCAAGTGCAATTACTTAATTTTGGCCGTGAACTAAATAATACTCCTGAACTTATAGTGAAGGGGATGCAAATCAAGATGTTTCGGGATATAAACTTGTAATGAGCAACACATAGAGGATAGTTAATGCTGGAGCTTAGGATGGACCAGATACAGAATATAGTGGGATCACCTGTGAACTTGTATAAGAGGGAATGCAAACCAATATGTTCAGCTTTCCATATGTGAGCGTCATGCCAAGTCAGAGAAACAAGTCAATAATGCAGCTTTTGAAGAACAAGATGGCACGCAAAATTATTATCTAGTAGTATGACAAGTTTATTTGTACTACAGGCTAGATAGCAGAGTGATAGCATGCCAAACTAAGTCCTTACTTTGTTAGCTTACAATGAACTAGATACAAAACAATGGCATCACCTGTAGTACAGGGAATGCAAGCCAACATGTTCATGGAGTAAAAAATTGGCACAAACAACATAGTAGCAGGCCATAATTTTTGTAACAACGACTGAGCAAGATAAAGTTATGATGGCTAGATCTACAGAGCAGGGAATGTAAACCAAATATAGAAGTTACGATGCCAAAAGCTATAGAGCAGGGAATGCGAACCAACATGTGCAATTACTTAAAATTGGCCATGAACTAAATAATAGCAGGATGTTACTATAATACCTATAATTTTTGTAACAACGACTGAGCAAGATAGAAGTTATGATGGCTACATCTACAGAGCAGGGAATGCAAACCAAAATGTTCAATCGCTTAAAGTTAGCAATGAAGTAGAAAATAGCAACGTGTTACGGTCATAGCTAGGAATGAACTAAAAGAGCTTCAGACAAACAAGCATCTGAACCCAGAACATGGCGCTAAAACAAGGGACTTACATTAGGAGAAGCACTCTGTGGGAGTCACAGCAGATCTTCCTGGGGTTGATAGATCCGGTGATGAAGTACGCTACATGTGCTACTTGGGGTTGGAGAGACGGCCATTACACTTCATGATTACTCATCTCATCTGCAAAAACGTAACGGCGCGTCGTTAGCACAAACAGGTTCCCCCAAGATTAAACAAGAACTTGCAGGCAAGCAATAGAAAAGCGACAGTAGAAGAGTTTAGATCATGCACGGCGCCGGTGAAGCAGATCCGGTTCGTGCACAGCGGTGTCGGTGAGCAAGATCCGATGCGGTGGACGACGGATCCGGCGACGGCTCCGGTGGGGTGGACGATACCGCAGCTGAAGCGACTACGGTAGACTGCTAGATGAGCATATGGTTTCGAGGTTCGGCGGGGATGATCCGATCCGGTTGATGACGGCGTCGATGAAGCGGCTCCGGCAGGCAGCCGGATGACGAGGATCGCGAGGGCTCGGGTAGGCCAGGGAAGTCCGGCGGGGATGTTCCGGTGCGGTGGTCGTGGAGGTGGGAGAGAGGGACTTGGGAAGTTCCGGTGGGTGGTCTGAGGGAAATGAATTTTTTTTGGGAGGGTTTCCGGGCTAGTGAGGTGGTGATCCAAAAAATGACGGGCAGACCCCCCCACCAACCGACTTTGCTGCCATCTCCACAGGGGTAGAATGGGAATTTGGAAGCGTGTGAAATTTTTGTATTTTGTAGGCGGGAAGTTTTGCCGCTATGAGATTTTGAATTTCGCTAAGGTCCAAGTATAATGATAAAAAATTGTGAGACCGTACTAGTACCTCTGTTCAAGGCCGAGTGCAAAATCAAATCATCGTCACCTTGAATATTGGTCACTACCATGGCCATGATCTATCTCTGAAATTAGCGTATCCGCTATATCTTGCAAAGTATAATGATAAAAAAAATTGTGAGACCGTACTAGTACTTCTATTCTAGGCCGAGTGCAACATCAAATCATCACGTTGAAAATTTGTTACCATGATCATGATCTATCTCTGAAATTGGCGCATCCGCTATATCTTTCAAAGTATAATGATAATAAAAATTGTGAGACCATACTAGTACTTCTGTTCAAGTTCGAGTGCAACATCAAATCATCATCACGTTGAAAATTTGTTACCATGATCATGATCTACCTCTGAAAATGGGCGCATCCGCTAAAACTTGCAAAGTATAATGATACAAAATTGTGAGACCGTACTAGTACTTATGTTCAAGGTCGAGTGCAACATCAAATCATCATTACATTGAAAAGTGTGTTACCATGATCACGATCTATCTCTGAATTTGGCGCATCCGCTAAATCTCGCAAAGTATAATGATAAAAAAATTGTGAGACTGTACTAGTACTTCTGTTCAAGTTCGAGTGCAACATCAAATCATCATCACGTTGAAAATTTGCTACCATGATCATGATCTATCTCTGAATTTGGTGCATCTGCTAAATCTTGCAAAGTATAATGATAAAGAAGTTGTAAGACAGTAGTAGTACTTCTGTTCAAGGTCGAGTGCAACATCAAATCATCATCACGTTGAAAATTTGTTACCATGATCCTCTGAAAATGGGCGCATCCGCTAAAACTTGCAAAGTATAATGATACAAAATTGTGAGACCGTACTAGTACTTATGTTCAAGGTCTAGTGCAACATCAAATCATCATTACATTGAAAATTGTGTTACAATGATCATGATCTATCTCTGAATTTGGCGCATCCGCTAAATCTCGCAAAGTATAATGATAAAAAAATTGTGAGACTGTACTAGTACTTATGTTCAAGGCCGAGTGAAGGATCAAATCATCATCATGTTGAAATTTGTTACAACGATCATGACATATCTCTAAAATTGGCGCATCCGCTAAATCTTGCACGTGGCGCATCTCGGTGCGAAGCAACAAGCCGGTGCTATCAAGGTAGAGGCGTCGGTAGCGTCATCGGGCTCTCCTCTTTTGATAGATCTTCTACATGGCGTGGCGCACCGCCCACCGAGAAGCAGTCACATGTGAGATCGAGGTGGAGACGTCGCCGGCATCCTCGAGGCGCGACCGCCCTTCTACGAGCCAGAGTCGACTCAAGGTATGAATCCATGCGCTGTCGCGTCCCTTCTGCATATGAAGTGGGATGCCTTAGATTTATTGTTCTTCTCTTACGATTATTTCTAGCCGGACATGTGTGCTCTTTCTCTGAATATATTGCTTGAAAAGCTAACCAAGTTACTTAAATTCACTTCGTTCTTAATCTTGCGTGCTAATTTTGTTATTTTTGCTGACAGTGGTGCGCGCAAGGAAATTTATTTCTGGGTGTGCTGAGCTGTTAGGCCTAAGTCGAAATCCTCAGCTAAACAAGGCCTCAGCTTAACACATAAAAAGGTGTTCAATCTCGCCCACAATGTCCTCTTCTTTCCTCTTCCTTTATTGGAACTTGTTTTGCAGACAAGGAAAGTGGCACGTGTAATGTGAGTAAAACCCTCTTAGCCAAAATCAGCTACGAGCAAGATTTTATGTATTGTAGATTCCCCAATTGACTCTCATCCCCAATGTAGTCTTTTTTATGTCAGTATAGACTTCTTTACTGGATGTATACTATCGTACATGGCATGCATTTGCCTAATGAGGAGCATTGTATTGCCATTCTAGCCAACCTGATCGATCTGTCAAGCTTCATGCACGAGATGCCATGTTTAATTTACTCCCTCGCTCCGATCCATATTTCTTCGTGTAAAATGAATGTGAATCGGAGGGAGTACTCTTCTTAGATAGTACTATACCAGTTCAAAAAAAAGTACTACTACTACATCACAAATGCATCAAAAGAGTACTACATCACAAGACCACCACGGTTGTACTAGTAGAGTTTAATGCTTAACTTCCAAAGGGAATAAGATTACACATATGAACTTTAAACAGGCGCTGTCCGATGTCTGCTTGTTTGGGAGCACAACATAAATAATACTACCCCCGTCCATACATAAGTGACTAAACTTTGTCTGAAGATGGTTTCATCTATATATGTTTTTAGTGTGTAGATACATCCGTATCTTGAAGGAAAAAGGTGAGCCGCTAACTTTTTGAATAGAGTGAGTAATACAATTCGGATAAGCAATGGTGTAGTAAAACAAATACTCCTGCCCATCATAAAACAAAACACAGACTGACTCAAATATATGTACAGATCACAAAAAAGGTTTCATCAGAACCCGAACATATACATGCAGAGATGACCGTTTGATCACATAAAACAAAGGTTTCGTGGCATATTTGTGCCCCCAAAACAAGCAGACGTAGGACAGCGCCAACGTACTAGCAGCTAGCACTATGGAGCTGCAGTACAAACAAATGGTGCAGCGACATTTCCACCAGAACGAAAACTAAAAGACATCAGACCAAACAAAAGCTGGGCTATCACTTCTTGCCCAAACAAGCCTTGCTCCTTCATATGCGACTTCCTTTTCTCTTATGGATGTTGAACTTTGAATTAGATGGGTTCCTGACAGCGCGTTCTTTTTCGTGTCCTTGATGTTGCACTCTGGATCAGGTCGGTTACTGTCAGGAAATGAACAAATTGATCAGCAAAAGTCATATGTAAATGAATGCAAAGGTTACATATGAATGACTAACCCGGTCTAACTGAGTAGGGATGTAAAGTGCACCAACGTCTAGCAGAATTGTACTTTCTCCACTGCCAGTTGCTCATATCTAATTGGAATACTCCCTCCTTTGCCCGTACAACCAGCTCATTTTTGTCCTCAAATACGCAGAGTAACCTTACTGCATGTTTCCAATTGTATGGAAATGATGTGTCAAGGCCAAAAAAAGTATCCAATTCAAAATTTATATGACATGTCCATGACTCGTGATCGCCTGTTGATGATCTTGTACTGGCCCATGTTTGTAGGGTGAAGTCTCTTATAACAGCAAGGGCAACATCTCCATTATGTCCCTTGAAGATGTGAATGTTAAGCATGAATATATCATGCGTCTCATGAGGGCACTGAATATATTTCAGAGCCTTCTTTGCATGGTCAAGCTCAATGATATATCTAGACTTCGTTGGCCAGTACAAAATACCCCCTATGAGAGTTGCCGGTCTACGGTCAATCTCTGACAGCATCGGAGTTGATCGAGCTAGAAACTCCCATTCTTTTGAATCTGGTGAGTAGATATGAGCCTGTGCATCGTAACGTTTAGTTGTTATCCAAACAACCGAGAACTTGCCACAATGTGTAAACGGTTCAGAGTTGTTTCTCGAACAGAGAATTGAGCCGCTGCTTTCAATTGTGTGATTGCGCCACAATGGTGGTTCTGGTATCGCTGTGAGAACTTGCCTAATTGGATCCCAGACTGATATATACCCACTGGATACATTAGAATGGAGTAGCACCATACCATCGCGGCATCCCAGGACATAGATTTTGGGACCGTTCACTTGAGACGGGATTGCCAGCATCTTCAAGATGGCCGGGTGAAGATCATGCTCTGTGATGAATCGATTGTCCTCGGAGTTGTTGGTGAAAAACCCTAGCAACGGGTTTCCTCCGTTGTGTGACACAGTTAGCTTTCTGAAATAATTGCTTCCCATACATTGCCTCCATGCTTTCTTGGTGCCTGATGCAGCTAGTAAGCAGGTTGGATGGGGAGGAAGCCTGACAAGAATCTGAGAGACTACATCTCCAGGCAGATCGTTGATTGTTGTGGGTGTCCTTCGACTGAAGCTGGTAGGATTATGCAAATCGCACGATGCATCGTCAAAATTATGTAAACAGCACACTGCATCATCTATTTTTTAAAACAAAATGCAACATCTAATTTGACTAAGCAGCAAAATGCATCATCTAATTCATCATCAAAGTTTCCTAAACTGCACGGTGCATCAGCAAAATCAAAATAGTGTAAACAGCACAATGCATC
The DNA here is from genome assembly GCA_030979885.1 of Lolium multiflorum. Lineage (NCBI taxonomy): Eukaryota > Viridiplantae > Streptophyta > Magnoliopsida > Poales > Poaceae > Lolium > Lolium multiflorum. Next base: position 406,357,893 of record CM061750.1, read on the forward strand.
AGCAAAATCAAAATAATGTAAACAGGACAATGCATCAGCAAAATCAAAATAATGTGAACAGCACAATGCATCAGCAAAATCAAAATATTGTAAACAGGACAATGCAATTGTAATCCTGTTGCATAATCAATGAAGCCCTTAATTTGCAAAAAAAAAAACACCACAAAAATAGGACGCACCAACGGAAGGCAATCTCGCATATACAGTAATAATTGCTAACGTGTCAACACGATTGGAGGAAAAAGAGACCTCTACAGGACCCAAAACGCTGTGGTAACATCAGATGGGGTTAGCTTTGATATAGGTAATAAAATGTAAACAGCACAATACATCATCTAAGTTGACAGCAAAATTCTTCATCGAAATTTCCCACACTGTTCAAGGAATCAGAAAAATTACCTAAAAGGCTAAAAGAGCAAAATGCATCATCAGAGTAAAATATATGTAAACAGTACAATGCATCATCCAACTTTTGGCTAAACAGCAGAGAGCATTAGCTAGGTTGACAGAAAAAAAAAACCATGAAAAATTCCTGAAGAGGTGAGTGCATCAGAAAAATTACTACCTAAAAAGCATAATGAATCACCCAAATTACAAAAGAAGCAGAATGCATCATCAAAAATACAAAAACATCTCAATGCATCATCACGTCTGGTTTGGGCAAAAAACCCAATCCACCAGATCTAACCTCATTGCAGTTGGGGAAGGTAGAACTTACAAAGGGGTTGACGAGTCACGATCATATGCAACAAGCGCCGCCTTAGATGAAGTCACCATCCAAGCTCTCGACGCGTTCAAAGCAGCCAGCTTCGAAGCCTCCGACGGTTCTCCCGGCTGCGCCGCCAAAACTCTCGAAGCACGCGCCAAGACTTTCCAACAAAATGCAGCTTCGATACGAGCATTTGCCAGCGCCACAGCGCCCGGGCCCGTCCTAGCCACCGCCTTCGCCTTTGCCTCCGCATCCGCTTTACATGTCTCCGCCGATGCATGCAGAGCATCCGTCTCCGCTTTCCATGTATCCGCCGACGCAGTGTAGGCATCGAGCGACGCCGTTTTCATTTCCTAGAAAACCCAGTAAGTTACTCACATTGCAATCCCCAAATTAAGGTTATATCGAACACAATGACCGATGAACCTCTGTACTCGCCGGAGGTTGGAGATGTACATACCTGCGAAGATCGGTCCGGTGGTGCTTGACGGTGGTGCGTCGGGGACGGGGGAGAACTCGGCGGGGAGAATGGTGGCGCGGCCCAAGACGGCGGCGCGGAGAGGGGCGACGGTGCGGTCATCGAACCTCGGCAGACAGTATTTTGTATATATATATGAGAAGAAGAATAAAGTCTGGTCGAATGAGGCAGCGCGACCGGCAGAGTACAACCGAAGGCTACTAGTGCTACCTTGGAGTATTGTAGTAATATAACATAATAAAAATAATGGCCTTGTTTAAACCACTCTTGTCAGTGTGGCATCGCGTCCAAATTTAATGCATTCTGTGGAAATCGGAATAATGCTGTAAAAACTCTCATACTAGTGTGGTATATAGCATGCACCGACACTTTTCAACAAAATGTCGTCTCCATTTCATAGGAGACTGCTTGCACACTGGGATACGATGCTGACATGACGAAGGGCGCAGAAGTATTTTGGAGTATTTCATTCGAGCAGATCGGGGCGACGGTGCGTCTTTGGAGGGAATACCGTGTGGTGTGTCTTTGGAGGGAATACCGTACGTACTTAGGAGTATTTCATTCGAGCAGACTGCTTGCACACTGGGATACGATGCTGACATGACGAAGGGCGCAGAAGTTTGCGAAAATGGTTGTACTACCATCCGACCATTAGTATAATCATTGCGCGATAGCTTACACGAGAAGGAAAAGAGCCGAACAGCTGTGGATAATAAAAGCATTTGGCTCTTCGAGGATCCTTCTTCTACTGCCTTCTCAAAGGAGTACTACTATTGTAATCTTTTTTTGTTTTTCTGGGACCTTCGGGTCCCTTCCCCGTTGAAAAGTGAAGTGTTTCGAATACATTCATATGCCTATGTTTCTATTTTTACAATCAAATAAATAACAAAGGATGACTCAATGCACAAGTTGATCTCATTTTGAAAAAAATTTAAACTTCTTCTATTGTATTCAAATTTGATTAGAAGGAGTCGATCGATTGTACATGCCAATCGTATAGCTTGGTGGGTGGATTGGCATTTGAAGTTTGGTCATTGTGTTCTTGTTTGTTACCACCCTCGCAAGGCACGTCCAAGTATTTCCTGTCAGAATTTATGGCATGTATGTAGTTAAATAACCTACATTATTTCAATTATGAGTTTAATTACTAGGCAAAAGCTTAAAAATCCATACATAGTTGCAGATTAAGATGAACAAATCCTTGAACCTATATCTACAAAATTGATGGCACTAACACATCCTACCAAGCGGAAAGCATGTCTACCCTACTGCTTCCAAAAGGTGGAATTATGACAATAATGTGCAACTGTTAAAATTTGGTAGCCCTCCTTCACAAATAACACACATCTAGCCATTTTTGTACAGTAATAAAAAAGGGAAATCATTCTTTCATGCATGCATATAATTGTTAGAATCTCTTGTTTGTGAAGTTGCTTAAAATACGATCTCTTCCAAACTTGAGGTCATATGATAACTAAAAAGTTTTGTATGGCGGGATTTTGCATCAAAGTACATGCGCACAATACTCACTTGTGGGCAGAAAGCCAAACAAACTCATATTACTAGGTTTGTATTAATTTGTTCTAGAAATTTCACCATCACACATGATTTTGTGCTTGCGTTAATTTTACTTAAAAAACTTCTTCCAAATTCAAATTTTCTTCAAACATGCCAACGGTACATGTCTACCAATTAGGGCTCCTTTGATTTGAAGGATAGGAAAAACATAGGAATAGGAAAGGTATAGGATTGGAATGACATGTCTACTTGAATCCTATAGGAAGATGAAGTTTGTTTGATTGTAGCAAAGGAATTTTTCCATGAGGTATGAGCTAATGCTTTTTTCCTATAGGAATTACACTACAAGATTCCTATAGGAATTTTTCCTATAGGCTATGTTCCTATGAATCAAACAACATGTATAGGAAATTTTCCCATAGGAACCAAATCCTACACAATTCCTATGCAAATCCTTTGAATCAAAGGAGCCCTTAATAATTAAGGGTACACCACACGTACTGCCTCGTAGGGTACATAAAAAATTACTATATTTTATGGCATGTACTAATTTCACATAATCTACAACTCAATGTTGAGTTTAATGATCAGCCCAGAACTAGAAAACAAATATACATATAGTTGCAAATTAACCTAGAAAAGCTCTAGTATCCTTTAAAACCCTAGAAAATGGCCATGCATGCATGCATCCTACCCATAATAATTAATTAAGGTCTCGATCTCTATACTGCTCACGAAGTTTGGAATTCTGGCAAATATGCAACTTGTTTCATTAATTTACCATGGCGAGATAGATGCATGCACATCGATCTCTTAAAAAACAAATTTGCTATGTCTCAGTCAACTGAGAATTCCTTAAGTCTCAGTCACCCACAAAAATGAACTTGAGTTGCACTTTTCTGTCAAAAAAGTGCAATTGCACTTTTCTACTAGAAAAGTGCAACTAATCCGAGTTACACATTTTTTTGAACTGCAGTTGCACTTTTCTGAGGTGACTGAGACTTAAGAAAATCTCAGTCCACATCGATCTCTTAAAAAATATAGGGCTCCTTTGATTCATAGGATTGATATAGGAATTATGTAGGAATTGGATCCTATAGGAAAATTTCTATACAAGTCATTTGATTCATAGGAACATATCCTATAGGAATTATTCCTATAGGAATCTTGTAGTACAAATCCTATAGGAAAAAAGCATTAGCTCATACCTCATGGAAAAATTCCTTTGCTACAATCAAAGACACACCATATTCCTATAGGATTCAACTTGGCATGACATTCCAATCCTACACCTTTCCTATTCCTACACTCTAGAGCCTAAGAGCCTAAGCTGCGGCTGGCTGAGACCCCTCCGAGCGACGGCCCGCAATGCTCTTCTGGTCACACGCGGCGATGCGAAGTGCAAGGGCGTGCCACCTGACCTATACCTGGTCAGGAAGGTGATGGGGATGCCTCGCTTAGTTTCCTGCAGGGCATACATGTAAACATTAAATACGAGCCTCGATCGGCTCTCAGGTTATCCTGTGAATCGGCTCAAAGAGCCGATCCACCCATGATTCGTACGGGGTGCACGAATACTTGGTGGTCCTGCTTGATCAAGATAAAGCTAATGAGATCTACGACGATTTAGGGTTTTCACCGCATAATCGGATCATCCTACTCCAGGTTGGGCCTCGCGGCCACGCACGGTGCTCGTAAGCCGATCCTAAACAAGGCCTAAAAACCAACATGAAGTTGATCCTCGGAACATCCTGTTTAGGACTTGCGAACGCCACCCTACGTGCTGGATCCTCCCCCCCTTGTAAGGCCTAACTATTGCAGATATTAAACTAATCCTTGTAGAACAAGGAGCAATCGTAACGGATCAGATCTACTAAATAATGATCAAGCGGGGTGCCGCCCCCACACCTGAGATAGGTGTGAGGGCGGCTAGATATGCAAGGGTTGCACTACGTAAGCATGCTTAAACGAAGAACAATGCTAACCCTAACACATCTAATGATAACTACGTTGCTCGCCATCAAAAGCGCTTCAGTACGATGAACAACGTGGGGCTTGTGCTGCCTAGATCGCAAGATGCGATCTAGGCAGCATGTCGCTTACCTGATAGAAACCCTCGAGACGAAGGAGTTGGCGATGCGCCGAGATTGGTTTGTTTTGGGTTGAACGTGAGTTGTTGTTTATTCCATAAACCCTAGGTACATATTTATAGTCCAGCGGACTTTCTAATGTGGGCGTGCACTAAACCGTGCACGAGTAAACTTCTAAACTAAGATGCGATCTAATATGTTACAGATACACGGGCAATTAAGCCCATCTTGGTATAAAAGGCCGATCCACGTATTCCTTCTATATATATATATATATATATATATTTCTTCAGGTCCATCTCGATCGCGGCCCACCTCTGACTTGGTCAAATTCTGGTGATAACACATGCCCCCTGGTTTTGGAAATGACATTTCCAAAATCATTACGCTTTCTCTCGTCGGGTCATGTCGTGGCAGAGCAGAGCCGCAGAATCCCCATCATGATGCCTTGCCCCTTCCACTTCTCCACGTGGCCGTAAAATTTTCCTGTTGGGCAACACCTCCTCGGAAACTGCTGTGACATTGAATCTCTCCCATATCCCCTTTATTTAACCGTTCTAAACAACTTGCGTCTCCTTCGTCCTCCTCGCATTAGCACCAAAAACCCTCTGTGCCGCCATGTCTTCTTCCTCTTCCTCCGAGTTTTCCTACGGGTCCGACTCCTCCCGCGAGACGCCGCCAGAAATTCGTGCCCCGGAAGACTGGGACGAGGAGAGCCATGCTTCCTCCATTTGGTCTGAGGACGACAAGTCCTTGACCAGCGGGGATGAAGATCTCCAGTTCCTCGCCGATGGGGAACTGGAGCCCAAAAGTGAGGACGACCAGTTCTCCTGGGACGGCTGCCCCACGAAGAAGAAGGAGAAGAAGACGACGACGACGACTCCCTCGAGGGCTACCCGCCAGCGAAGCGCCTCCGCATGTGGTGGGACGACGACATCAGCGACGACGAAGACGGGGATGAAACCCCCGTGGAGGGCTACGGGAGTAGCGACGAGGAGCCCATCGGCAGCAGTGCCGATGAGAGTTCTGAGGATGACGATGAGGGCAGTGACGGCCCGTAGATTAGGATCTAATAATGTAGGCCTAGCAGTAGTAGATTGGTCAATAGACCCTTCTTTTGTTCTTCCCTCTTTGAGCAATCGGCTCCCCATTGTAAGAAATCCGCATATTAATGAAGAATTCCTTTAGCTTGATTTCGCCGATTTCTTTCATGCTGAGTTTGTCGACTGTTGGCCTAATCCATGCTTAGTGACTGATGGTACCGCATCAGTTTCATGATAATCTGCGAGACGGGCCAATTCAGACATCCCTCCAAGCTAGTTGGTGCCGATGACGATGACACGGCCGATCTGGCAAGCTGGCGACTTGATCTTTGAGCAGGCGACTTTAAAAGAGTCCTGGAACCGTCTTGGATGCTCAAACTGATGACTCTGTAACAGAACACCGCTCTCTAAACCAGTTGTGTCGCAGGGCTAGCCGATTCCACCTAAATCGGCTTCCTAGAGCGATGACCTTTAGGGCGAGCTGCCCCCCGAGCCTTAGTGAAGGCGAACCAGACACATGTGCCGACATTAGCCTTAACTCATGACGTGGCCCCAAGCAGAGAACCTTCAAGGTGAGCTGCCCCCCGAGTTTCCTTTGGTGGATCTAATATAACCCATCCTTGACCTGATCCGCACGCCCAGGCTGCTCCTGACATTGTTCTTGAAGAGAGGATCCGAGCTTCCAAACTACTCCATTGAGGAGTTCCTTCATAAAAAATCTCCCTTTGTGCTCCATTGACCCTCTGATCGTAACAGTTACTCCTCTTGAGTCGATGGCCATGCATCGGCTTTCATATCCTTAAGTCGTCCTTAAGTCGATGCCTGCTGCATCGGCTGCCTCGAAAATTTTCGAATTTTCATATATATTTTTTTTTTACGGCCGACCTGTGCATCGGCCCCCATATTCCAATACCCATCACCAGAAGATGAGATGCTTCCGTTGCATATCCTCGCATTTTATCTACCTGGGTGCCCAGAGCCGATTCTGTCAAGAGAATTGATGGTATCGGCTCTGTTGGATAACATGTTAAACCCAGGCAGAATGGTGGGTGAGGATAATTTTGGCCGATTGCTGGAATCGGCCTCCACGTTGCTTGCTCGGTGAAGGTTTTGTAAGTTCCCTTCATAATTTTTGGGGCCGATCACAAGGATCAGCCTCGCCTGGTTTGCTCATTGGTTTGATCTTGCTACTTGGTCAGGCTGGATAAAACCAACCCAACCTCTGACTTGATGCGCTTGCTGTCGTCCACCTTGAGTGCACCGTAGAGTCGTGGAGCACTAAGCTCTGTCGGCAAGACGAGTACCATGTTTGTGCCAGCCGATGTCTCATCATCGGCTTTCCTCTGTTTGGGGCGCCACTCCATTTTCCGTGGACGACCCTCTTCATCCAGGGTTCGCTGAACCTTTGCAGCCAAATCAGGTCGTGCCTTCCTTAGCGTATGCAAGTATAACCTCTCGGCTTCCTCCAGGCCGCGCAATCGCTGAACCCTGCGCTTTTGGGAACGGCTGAGTCCGTCAGGGCACCACCTTGGCCGGTGGTACCTGTCTTCTTCTACTTCTCCCTCGTCTTCTGAATCCTCAAGATCTGCCCAACGAGGTGACTCAGCGCGTTTGCTTTGTGGCGGGAGAGGCCCTAGGCGCTCGAACACAGACACGTTGGCTGCCTCCTTCTTCTTCTTGTTGCATTCTGGGCAATTGCCGATTGTGGGCAATCGGCTCATTCCTGAATCCCAGCAGTGTCTGAAGAAGGGGCAGTCCCAGTGTCTGGCGTTGTCATCTTGCTCCCTTGATGTTTCCGTGGCACAGCGCTCGTGCTCCTCCTCATCGCGATCCTGCCGACGATGTCTTCTGGCTTCTCTAGCCAGACGATCTCCTCTATCATCATAATTGGACCGTCGGCGTTGGTCATACTGACTCACATATTTGTTGAGGAGGTGATCAGAGAGGGGTCGCTGATATCTTATGTTCTTCACCTCTCCCTCTGTGACGTAGCGCTTGCCATCATGACGGAGCCGATCGCGTGGAGCGGCCTCCTCTGTATCCTTGCTATGAGAGCAGCTGCCCTCATCTCCATCTTTGCCAGAGTGGTTCCCAGGTCCTACCATGTTGATGCTGAACGAGGGACCTGGCTGGCAACCCTCAGGGTAGGTGACTTCCACCATGTTAACGGCGGGGAAGGGTTGGGTGTCGACCTTCATGGCGTACTGGTTGAAAATTAGACGCCCCTTCTCTATCGCCGCTTGGATGTGCTGACGCCACACCCTGCAGTCGTTGGTGGCATGGGAGAGCGAGTTGTGGAATTTGCAGTACGGCTTTCCGTTTAGCTCTTGCGCCGTGGGGAACTTGAGACCTTCAGGAATCGTCAACTGTTTCTCCTTGAGCAGGAGGTCGAAGATTTGTTCAGTCTTGGTCACGTCAAAATCAAATCCCCTGGGCGGCCCTGGTGGCTTTACCCATTTGCAGGACACGGGGGTTCCTCCCCGAGTCCACTCAGCCACTGCTACTTCTTGGTCTCCCGCAGGCACTTCATCTTCCTCTGTATCGACCATGACTACTGCACGCTTGAACTTGTCTTGGTACAGGTCCGGGTGGCGCTGTTCATATGCTGATAGTTTCTGAACCATGTGCGCCAGCGAGGGATAATCTGCTTGGGAGGCCATGTCCTTGAGCTGTGTTGCAAGGCCAGCTACTGCCAACTCGACTGCTTCCTTTTCAGTTATACGAACCGAATAACATCGGTTCCTAAGATTCCTGAAGCGCTGGATGTACTCTGTCACCGTTTCTCCGCGCTTCTGACGTAGTTGTGCTAGATCGGCAATGCTAGACTCGGAAGCTTCTGAATGGTATTGCATATGGAACTGTTCTTCCAATTGCTTCCAAGACTGGATGGAGTTTGCTGGCAAAGAGGTGTACCATCCAAAAGCCGATCCCGTGAGGGACTGTGAAAAGAGCCTCACGCGTAGCTGATCCGACACTGAAGCCGGTCCTAGTTGAGCCAAATATCGGCCGACGTGCTCGATGGAGCTGGAGCCATCTGATCCACTGAATTTGGAGAAGTCAGGGAGCCGATATTTAGGTGGCAGCGGGATCATCTCGTACTCGTCGGGGTACGGCTTGGAATAGCCGATTGCCCTTCTTTTCGGCACCATGCCGAACTGGTCTCTCAGTATGGTACTGATCTGATCCGCTGTGCTGGCTGCAGGAGTTGCACTCTGAAGATTCGCCGGGGTGGCGTACTTAGCCAGCCATGTTTGCTTTTCCAGCTCTGAGCCAACTGCAGGAGCTGGGCTCGGGAGTTTCGTCGGTGTGGCGTACTTAGTTAGCCACGTCTGCTTCTCAAGCTCTGTTGCGACGTTCCTCCTGTTTCGCCGGAGTCCCTGATGTTGTGGCCTGGTTTGTGAGTGCCCAGTTACCACAATCTGGCACATACGTGCACGCGTATCCTTGAGGGATCTCCTTAGGCGCCTCAGTCAAGAACTGGTAGTCACTAGGGTCACCACCAATCTTGTAGACGACGAATGCCGGTGTAGCGGCACTTCAGCAGGTGCTGCCAACGCATATGGCAGCGGTGGACGGGACTGGAATGGCAACTCTCCTTGATGAGTCCCGAGAGCTGGTCCTGACGGCGAGTACTGGTGGCTCATGATCTCCTGGATTACGCGCAGAGCGACACGCTCCAACACGTTGACCAAGTTTTCAGAGTGGCGATGTAGCGAGTGAGCCACCAAGTAGTTGATCTCCTGCCGCAGTCCCCTGGTGCGTTCCTCCGACGGGGCAGAGAGGTCTATCCCATCGAGTGCACCTTGCGGTGAGAATCCCTTCCATCTGATGCCATGGGAACGGGTTCTCTGAAAAGAGCCGATGAGGTCGGCTTCGAGGGTGGCCTTGATCTCGTTGTATTGCTTCTTGAGCTCGTCAGGCAGCTCCTCGTAGGTGACTGGCGTGCCGTCCGCCATCTCAGATGTAGATGGTGATGTGGTTGATGTAGACGTTTGTCCCACCGGGCGTGCCAGAATGTGTTGACTGCCAAAACCCACCGGTGGGCAGCGGCCTTGTCAACACCGTAGAGCCGGGAAGAGCCTAGAGCTGCGGCTGGCTGAGACCCCTCCGAGCGACGGCCCGCAATGCTCTTCTGGTCACACGCGGCGATGCGAAGTGCAAGGGCGTGCCACCTGACCTATACCTGGTCAGGAAGGTGATGGGGATGCCTCGCTTAGTTTCCTGCAGGGCATACATGTAAACATTAAATACGAGCCTCGATCGGCTCTCAGGTTATCCTGTGAATCGGCTCAAAGAGCCGATCCACCCATGATTCGTACGGGGTGCACGAATACTTGGTGGTCCTGCTTGATCAAGATAAAGCTAATGAGATCTACGACGATTTAGGGTTTTCACCGCATAATCGGATCATCCTACTCCAGGTTGGGCCTCGCGGCCACGCACGGTGCTCGTAAGCCGATCCTAAACAAGGCCTAAAAACCAACATGAAGTTGATCCTCGGAACATCCTGTTTAGGACTTGCGAACGCCACCCTACGTGCCGCTGGATCCTCCCCCCTTTGTAAGGCCTAACTATTGCAGATATTAAACTAATCCTTGTAGAACAAGGAGCAATCGTAACGGATCAGATCTACTAAATAATGATCAAGCGGGGTGCCGCCCCCACACCTGAGATAGGTGTGAGGGCGGCTAGATATGCAAGGGTTGCACTACGTAAGCATGCTTAAACGAAGAACAATGCTAACCCTAACACATCTAATGATAACTACGTTGCTCGCCATCAAAAGCGCTTCAGTACGAGCAACGCATGAACAACGTGGGGCTTGTGCTGCCTAGATCGCAAGATGCGATCTAGGCAGCATGTCGCTTACCTGATAGAAACCCTCGAGACGAAGGAGTTGGCGATGCGCCGAGATTGGTTTGTTTTGGGTTGAACGTGAGTTGTTGTTTATTCCATAAACCCTAGGTACATATTTATAGTCCAGCGGACTTTCTAATGTGGGCGTGCACTAAACCGTGCACGAGTAAGATTCTATATCTAAACTAAGATGCGATCTAATATGTTACAGATACACGGGCAATTAAGCCCATCTTGGTATAAAAGGCCGATCCACGTATTCCTTCTATATATATATATATCTTCAATCCAAGATCGCCCACCTCGACTTGGATTCAACTTGGCATGACATTCCAATCCTACACCTTTCCTATTCCTACACTCTTCATATTCCTATGAATCAAAGGAGCCCTAAGTTTGTAAAGGATTTGGCATCCATATATGCTCACCGGATATATAGATAAGGCCAAGCAAACACATCGAATATTTGTGAAGAAATGTTTTTGCTAGAACCTTCAAATTTTTAGATTTACATCACACACAAAGAACACACCTTTAATTTCGCCAGGTTTGTGCACTAATAAAGTACTCCTACAGTACTAGAAATTGGATTGTTCTACTCCGGAGTGATATGCTCACCGGAGTATTTTTGGATCTTAGCTGGAGCGGCGTTTGGCGGTTGCACGAAGCCGTGCTGGATGTTAAGCCTGTCGAGGCACGCCTGGTGGAAAGCGTGCGCCACCTTAGCCTCATCGGCGCGCCGCTGCAATGCTGCGTCCCTGGGATTTGCAGCCGCCGCATTCTTAGCCTGCACGAAAGCTTGCAGAGCATCCCGGCATCTATAGAGTGCCGGGAACATCACGTTATATACGAGCTCCTTGGCGGTGTTGCTCCTGCAAAGGGCGTCGCCGTGATGCGCTTCGAAAGAACGGCCTGGCTCCACGGCCGGCACCGCCTGAAGTGCGGTCGGATTAGGCGGCTGGCCACGGGAGCTCCCTGCCTCCGCATCGTTCGCGCCGGCCGGGAAGGGGATCTCACCTGCTGGCAAAGAAAACCATGCGGCATGCGCGGGCGGAAAAGCCGGCCAGGGCCGAGCGGGCGTCGCATGCGGGGTTGCGTGGGAGATCCCTGCCTCTGCATCCACCGGCCAGTGCAGAGCGGGCGGGTTATGCCTTGGTGCGCGATGGACGAAGCGAAGGCGGCGCTGATGCTCCGCTTCCTCGTCGGTGGTAGGACTACGCGCGCGGCGACCAGAGCCAAGTCGGAAGGCCATAGCTATGTCGATTGGTCACTTAAGCTGGAAGTTGTTGCTTATACGGGTTCACTGCCACGTTGGGTTAAGAGGGGCAAAGTTGGTCAATGCCTAGGAAGTTGGAATCGTTTTGGCCCCAATTTTTTAATTACCTTGCGGTTCATCTCTCGGTCTCTCCCACCTCTTCACTATCCCTCCCCTTGCCTCCTTTCATGCTTCATCGTAGTGCATCTTGTTTTTCTAGCACCTTCACAAAAATCATACACATTTGGCCGATTCTGTCATTGTGTGCACTAATAAAGTAAAAAAATCCATTATATGTGAATAAACGTTTAATACACTAGCTCGCAAAGATGTTTCTCAAGGCGATATGCACAATGCCTGCCAAAAATGGGTCATGATAACTAAATTTCGTGTTAATTTTTGCATGACATGTACTCACTTGTGTATGAAGCCAAGCAAACTCATAATCTATACCAAAAAATGTGAAAGAGTTCTTTTTAGTATCCTTCATACATGGGGTTCCTATTTTTACTTTCTATTTTTACTAGTTACAAGTACTCATGCATGAAAACTTTTGAAAATATGTGCATTTTGGGCTGTGTGGAGACATGGTACAATAATATATTCAAGTTGATATACAAAGTCTAGACATATTCAAACTAGACAAATAATGTATCTAACCCCCTAACCCTAAACTCTGTCTTATGAAGTCAAGCATGCATGAAGAGAATTGGTTTTGGGTTTCAAACATGGAAATTTCAAAATCATCCCAAAAGCTTCATTTTAGAGCGACTAAGAAGGATCCAGGCTTACCTTTCCATTTTCATGTTTTAAACTTGTTTAAATCTTGGTCAAATCTAGGATTTGACCACGATTCAAATGGGCATAAAATAAAAAAATGAAAAAATGAAAAACCAAAGCGCACATAGTCTTCTTATATGTCATATAGTAAGCATTAAAGTTGGTAAACAAGGTCTAGACATATTCAAACTAGACAAATCATGTATCTACCCCTAACCCCTAAACTCTGTCTTATGACGAAGTCAAGCATGAAGATTAAGTGGTTTTGGGTTTCAAACATGGAAATTTCAAAAACCTCCCAAAAACTTCATTTTAGGGTGACTAAGAAGGATACATGCTTCCCTTTTCATTTTCATGTTCTATACTTGTTTAAATCTTGGTCAAACCTAGGATTTGACCAAGATTCAAATGTGCATCAAAATTCCAAAAAAAATCAGAAAAATGAAAAACCAAAGCACATAGTTTTCTTATGTCATATAGTAAGCATTAAAGTTGATAAACAAGGGTCTAGACATATTCAAATAAGAAAAATCATGTATCTACCCCCTAACCCTAAACTTTGTCTTATGTAGTCAAGCATGAAGAGAAGTGGTTTTGGGTTTCAAATATGGAAATTTCAAAAACCTATCAAAAGCTTCATTTTAGAGTGACTAAGAAGGATCCATGCTTACCTTTTCATTTTCATATTTGAAACTTGTTTAAATCATTGTCAAACCTAGGATTTGACCAAGATTTAAATGGGCATAAAATTAAAAAAAATTGGAAAAATGAAAAACAAAAGCACATAGTCTTCTTATGTCACATATATATAGTAAGCATTCAAAAGTTGATAAACAAGGTCTAGCTGGACATATTCAAATAATACAAATCATGTATCTACCCCTCTAACCCTAAACTCTGTCTTATGAAGTCAAGGATGAAGAGAAGTGGTTTTAGGTTTCAAACATGGAAATTTCAAAAACCTCCCAAAACTTCATTTTAGAGTGACTAAGAAGGATACATGTTTCCCTTTTCATTTTCATGTTTTAAACTTGTTTAAATCTTGGTCAAACCTAGGATTTGACCAAGATACAAATGGGCACAAAAAAATGAAAAACAAAAAGCACATAGTGTTCTTATGTCATATCGTAAGCATTCAAGTTGATAAACAAGGTCTAGATATATCCAAACCAGACAAATCATGTATGTACCCCGTGTCGATCTTATGAAGTCTAGCATGAAGAAAAGTCGTTTTGGCCGGGTTTCAAACATGGAAATTTCAAGAACATCCCAAAAGCTTCATTTTAGAGCGACTAAGAAGGATCCAGGCTTACCTTTCCATTTTCATGATTTAAACTTGTTTAAATCTTGGTCAAATCTTGCTCAAGCATGAAGATAAGTGGTTTTGGGTTTCAAACATGGAAATTTCAAAAAGCCTCCCAAAAACTTCATTTTAGGGTGACTAAGAAGGATACAGGCTTCCCTTTTCATTTTCATGTTCTATATATACTTGTTTAAATCTTGGTCAAACCTAGGATTTGACCAAGATTCAAATGTGCATCAAAATTCTAAAAAATCAGAAAAATGAAAAACCAAAGCACATAGTCTTCTTATGTCATATAGTAAGCATTAAAGTTGATAAACATGGTCTAGACATATTCAAACCATACAAATCATGTATCTACCCCTATCGACCTAAACTATGTCTTATGAAGTCATGCATGAAGAGAAGTGGTTTTGGGTTTCAAACATGGAAATTTCAAAAACCTCCCAAAATTAAAGCTTCATTTTAGAGTGACTAGTTAAGAAGGATCCAGGCTTACCTTTTCATTTTCATGTTTTAAACTTGTTTAAATCTTGGTCAAACCTAGGATTTGACCAATATTCAAATGGGCATAAAATAAAAAATAAATAAAATAAAAAACCAAAGCACATAATCTTCTTATGTCATATAGTAAGCATTCAAGTTCATAAACAAGGTCTAGACATATTCAAACCAGACAAATCATGTACCCCTAACCCTAAACTTTGTCTTAATTATATATGAAGTCAAGCATGAAGCAGAGAAGTGTGGTTTTGGGTTTCAAACATGGAAATTTCAAAAACCTCCCAAAAAGCTTCATTTTAATTAGACTGGCTGGTTAATTAAGAAGGATCCATGATTAATTACCTTTTCATTGTCATGTTTTAAACTTGTTTAAATCTTGGTCGAACCTAGGATTTGACCAAGATTCAAATGGGCATAAAAATTCAGAAAAAAATCGAAAGAATGAAAAACCAAAGCACATAGCCTTGTTATGTCATATAGTAAGCATTCAAATTGATAAACATGGTCTAGACATATTCAAACCAGAAAAATCATGTATCTACCCCTAACCCTAAACTCTGTCTTATGAAGTCAAGCATGAAGTACGGTGGTTTTGGGTTTCAAACATGGTAAATTCAAGAACCTCCCAAAAGCTTCATTTTAGAGTTACTAAGAGAAAGATCCAGACTTAATTACCTTATCATTTTCACATGTTAAACTTGTTTAAATCTTGCTCAACAAACCTAGGATTTTACCAAGATTCTCAAATGGGCATAAAAATCAAAAAATGAAATACCAATGCACATAGTCCTCTTATGTCATATAGTAAGCATTCAAGTTGATAAACAAGGTCTAGACATATTCAAACAAGACAAATCATGTATCTACCCCCTATCGACCCTAAACTTCGTCTTATGAAGTCAAGCATGAAGAGAAGTGGTTTTGGGTTTCAAACATGGAAATTTCAAAAACCTCCCAAAATTCAGCTTCATTTTAGAGCGACTAAGAAGGATCGATGCTTACCTTTTCATTTCCATGTTTTAAACTTATTTAAATCTTGGTCAAACCTAGGATTTGACCAAGATTCAAATGGGCATAAAAATTCAGACAAAAAATCTAAAGAATGAAAAACCAAAGCACATAGCCTTCTTAATTATGTCATATAGTAAACACTCAAGTTGATAAACAAGGTCTAGACATATTCAAACCAGAAAAATCATGTGTATATCTACCCCGTAGTTGGATTTTTTGAACCTTGATCTGTAGTACTGGGCAAAACCCTAGTTTAACCTATTTAATTATAGATTCGTAGGTCGATTTTTCTACCTTTTTATTATTACTATGCAGCACATGTGTGTTTGCCCGTCGAGTGAAACTCGGAGGAAGAGGGATCACTCGGAAGGAGAGAAGAAGAGAGAATTATGGTGTCTCCCCTTTTCGGGTGATGATGTTGACTTTTGTGCAGGGTTTGTCAGTGAGCAGGAGGTGCGAGCGAGCGAGTCGAGCGAGGCCGAGAATGAGAGAGATTTGTTTTTTTTTGTGAGAGGGACAACCGAAGGATCCAGAAGGACCCATAGACTTCCAATACGCATCCTGATGCGTCTTCTCTTGACAAAGAAAATGGCTGGGAGTTTGCGTACCTATTGCACGTGACTTGTGCTCACTGAAGTGTGGGACCTCACGCATGGGCACCACACGTAAGTGACAGACCTGTTGGTGTAAAAGCTCGGTTGATTATTATAGTGCATTAGAACAAAGTTTCCTATGGATTCAAGGGTAGGAAATCCAAGTTAACTCATTTACATGACATTATTTTTTCCATGAAGCAAAGTTAACGCACCTATCAATTGGTACATTTTGGAGTGATCCAGGCTTACTTATTCGTTTTCACGTGTAAAACTTGTCTAAATCTTGGTCAAACAAAATTGGCAGAAAATTCAAAAAAAAGAAAAATGAAAAACCAAAGCACATAGTCTTCTTATGTCATATAGTAAGCATTAAAGTTGATAAACAAGGTCTAGACATATTCAAACCATACAAATCATGTATCTACCCCTAACCCTAAACTATGTCTTAGAAGTCAAGCATGAAGAGAAGTGGTTTTGGGTTTCAAACATGGAAATTTCAAAAACCTCCCAAAAAGCTTCATTTTAATTAGACTGGCTGGTTAATTAAGAAGGATCCATGATTAATTACCTTTTCATTGTCATGTTTTAAACTTGTTTAAATCTTGGTCGAACCTAGGATTTGACCAAGATTCAAATGGGCAAAAATTCAGAAAAAAATCGAAAGAATGAAAAACCAAAGCACATAGCCTTGTTATGTCATATAGTAAGCATTCAAATTGATAAACATGGTCTAGACATATTCAAACCAGAAAAATCATGTATCTACCCCTAACCCTAAACTCTGTCTTATGAAGTCAAGCATGAACAGAAGTACGGTGGTTTTGGGTTTCAAACATGGTAAATTCAAGAACCTCCCAAAAGCTTCATTTTAGAGTTACTAAGAGAAAGATCCAGACTTAATTACCTTATCATTTTCACATGTTAAACTTGTTTAAATCTTGCTCAACAAACCTAGGATTTTACCAAGATTCTCAAATGGGCATAAAAATCAAAAAATGAAATACCAATGCACATAGTCCTCTTATGTCATATAGTAAGCATTCAAGTTGATAAACAAGGTCTAGACATATTCAAACAAGACAAATCATGTATCTACCCCCTATCGACCCTAAACTTCGGCTTATGAAGTCAAGCATGAAGAGAAGTGGTTTTGGGTTTCAAACATGGAAATTTCAAAAACCTCCCAAAATTCAGCTTCATTTTAGAGCGACTAAGAAGGATCGATGCTTACCTTTTAATTTCCATTTTTTAAACTTATTTAAATCTTGGTCAAACCTAGGATTTGACCAAGATTCAAATGGGCATAAAAATTCAGACAAAAAATCTAAAGAATGAAAAACCAAAGCACATAGCCTTCTTAATTATGTCATATAGTAAACACTCAAGTTGATAAACAAGGTCTAGACATATTCAAACCAGAAAAATCATGTGTATATCTACCCCGTAGTTGGATTTTTTGAACCTTGATCTGTAGTACTGGGCAAAACCCTAGTTTAACCTATTTAATTATAGATTCGTAGGTCGATTTTTCTACCTTTTTATTATTACTATGCAGCACATGTGTGTTTGCCCGTCGAGTGAAACTCGGAGGAAGAGGGATCACTCGGAAGGAGAGAAGAAGGGAGAGAATTATGGTGTCTCCCCTTTTTCGGGTGATGATGTTGACTTTTGTGCGGGGTTTGTCAGTGAGCAGGAGGTGCGAGCGAGCGAGTCGAGCGAGGCCGAGAATGAGAGAGATTTGTTTTTTTTTGTGAGAGGGACAACCGAAGGATCCAGAAGGACCCACAGACTTCCAATACGCATCCTGATGCGTCTTCTCTTGACAAAGAAAATGGCTGGGAGTTTGCGTACCTATTGCACGTGACTTGTGCTCACTGAAGTGTGGGACCTCACGCATGGGCACCACACGTAAGTGACAGACCTGTTGGTGTAAAAGCTCGGTTGATTATTATAGTGCATTAGAACAAAGTTTCCTATGGATTCAAGGGTAGGAAATCCAAGTTAACTCATTTACATGACATTATTTTTTCCATGAAGCAAAGTTAACGCACCTATCAATTGGTACATTTTGGAGAAAGATCCAGGCTTACTTATTCGTTTTCACGTGTAAAACTTGTCTAAATCTTGGTCAAACAAAATTGGCAGAAAATTCAAAAAAAAACAGAAAAATGAAAAACCAAAGCACATAGTCTTCTTATGTCATATAGTAAGCATTAAAGTTGATAAACAAGGTCTAGACATATTCAAACCATACAAATCATGTATCTACCCGCTAACCCCTAAACTATGTCTTAAGAAGTCAAGCATGAAGAGAAGTGGTTTTGGGTTTCAAACATGGAAATTTCAAAAACCTCCCAAAACTTCATTTTAGGGTGACTAAGAAGGATACAGGCTTCCCTTTTCATTTTCATGTTCTATACTTGTTTAAATCTTGGTCAAACCTAGGAATTGACCAAGATTCAAATGGGCACAAAAATAAAAATAAAAAGCACATAGTGTTCTTATGTCATATCGTAAGCATTCAAGTTGATAAACAAGGTCTAGATATATCCAAACCAGACAAATCATGTATCTACCCCTTATCGACCTAAACTTCGTCTTATGAAGTCAAGCATGAAGAGAAGTGGTTTTGGGTTTCAAACATGGAAATTTCAAAAAACCTCCCAAAATTCAGCTTCATTTTAGAGCGACTAAGAAGGATCGATGCTTACCTTTTCATTTCCATGTTTTAAACTTATTTAAATCTTGGTCAAACCTAGGATTTGACCAAGATTCAAATGGGCATAAAAATTCAGACAAAAAATCTAAAGAATGAAAAACCAAAGCACACATAGCCTTCTTAATTATGTCATATAGTAAACACTCAAGTTGATAAACAAGGTCTATACATATTCAAACCAGAAAAATTATGTGTATATCTACCCCTAACCCTAAACTCTGTCTTATGAAGTCAATCTAGGATTTGACCAAGATTCAAATGGGCATAAAATAAAAAAACAGAAAAATGAAAAACCAAAGCGCACATAGTCTTCTTATATGTCATATAGTAAGCATTAAAGTTGATAAACAAGGTCTGGACATATTCAAACTAGCTAGACAAATCATGTATCTACCCCCTAACCCCTAAACTCTGTCTTATGACGAAGTCAAGCATGAAGATAAGTGGTTTTGGGTTTCAAACATGGAAATTTCAAAAACCTCCCAAAAACTTCATTTTAGGGTGACTAAGAAGGATACAGGCTTCCCTTTTCATTTTCATGTTCTATACTTGTTTAAATCTTGGTCAAACCTAGGATTTGACTAAGATTCAAATGTGCATCAAAATTCCAAAAAAAATCAAAAATGAAAAACCAAAGCACATACTGTAGTTTTCTTATGTCACATACATATATATAGTAAGCATTCAAAAGTTGATAAACAAGGTCTAGCTAGACATATTCAAATAAGACAAATCATGTATCTACCCCTCTAAAACCATAAACTCTGTCTTATGAAGTCAAGCATGAAGAGAAGTGGTTTTTGGTTTCAAACATGGAAATTTCAAAAACCTCCCAAAATTAAAGCTTCATTTTAGAGTGACTAGTTAAGAAGGATCCAGGCTTATATACCTTTTCATTTTCATGTTTTGAACTTGTTTAAATCTTGGTCAAACCTAGGATTTGACCAATATTCAAATGGGCATAAAATAAAAAAATAAAAAAATAAAAAACCAAAGCACATAGTCTTCTTATGTCATATATAGTAAGCATTCAAAAGTTCATAAACAAGGTCTAGACATATTCAAACCAGACAAATCATGTACCCCCTAACCCTAAACTTTGTCTTAATTATATATGAAGTCAAGCATGAAGCAGAGAAGTGTGGTTTTGGGTTTCAAACATGGAAATTTCAAAAACCTCCCAAAAAGCTTCATTTTAATTAGACCGGCTGGTTAATTAAGAAGGATCCATGATTAATTACCTTTTCATTGTCATGTTTTAAACTTGTTTAAATCTTGGTCGAACCTAGGATTTGACCAAGATTCAAATGGGCATAAAAATTCAGAAAAAAATCGAAAGAATGAAAAACCAAAGCACATAGCCTTGTTATGTCATATAGTAAGCATTCAAATTGATAAACATGGTCTAGACATATTCAAACCAGAAAAATCATGTATCTACCCCTAACCCTAAACTCTGTCTTATGAAGTCAAGCATGAACAGAAGTGGTTTTGGGTTTCAAACATGGCAAATTCAAGAACCTCCCAAAAGCTTCATTTTAGAGTTACTAAGAGAAAGATCCAGACTTAATTACCTTATCATTTTCACATGTTAAACTTGTTTAAATCTTGCTCAAACCTAGGATTTTACCAAGATTCTCAAATGGGCATAAAAATCAAAACATGAAATACCAATGCACATAGTCCTCTTATGTCATATAGTAAGCATTCAAGTTGATAAACAAGGTCTAGACATATTCAAACAAGACAAATCATGTATCTACCCCCTATCGACCCTAAACTTCGTCTTATGAAGTCAAGCATGAAGAGAAGTGGTTTTGGGTTTCAAACATGGAAATTTCAAAAACCTCCCAAAATTCAGCTTCATTTTAGAGCGACTAAGAAGGATCGATGCTTACCTTTTAATTTCCATGTTTTAAACTTATTTAAATCTTGGTCAAACCTAGGATTTGACCAAGATTCAAATGGGCATAAAAATTCAGACAAAAAATCTAAAGAATGAAAAACCAAAGCACATAGCCTTCTTAATTATGTCATATAGTAAACACTCAAGTTGATAAACAAGGTCTAGACATATTCAAACCAGAAAAATCATGTGTATATCTACCCCTAACCCTAAACTTTGTCTTATGAAGTCAATCATGAAGAGAATTGGTTTTGGGTTTCAAACATGGAAATTTAAAGTACGTCCCAAAAGCTTCATATATTTTAGAGTGACTAATTAAGAAGGATCTTGGCTTACGTTTTCATTTTCATGCTTGAAACTTGTTTAAATCTTGGTTGAACCTAGGATTTGACCAGAATCAAATGTGCATAAAATTCTTAAAAAAAAATAGAAAAATGAAAAACAAAAGCACATGGTCTTCTTATGTCATATAGTAAGCATTCAAGTTGATAAACAAGGTTTAGACATATTCAAACCAGACAAATCATGTATCTACCCCCTAACCCTAAACTCGGTCTTATGAAGTCTAGCATGAGGAGAAGTCGTTTTGGGTTTCAAACGTTTAAGCCAAAAGCCCCATTTCAAATATTTCAAACTTATTCAAATTTGGTTCAAATTTGAAAGACACACAAGTTATAGCACACATAGTGCATACATTCTCACACATACTGCACTAGATGCTAACCCGGCCTATAGTTTGAGGCCATTGGATGAGGTCGAAAAAAATCTTGGATTAGAAATGGGGTTGTTCGAACCCCGTAGTTGGATTTTTTGAACCTTGATCTGTAGTACTGGGCAAAACCCTAGTTTAACCTATTTAATTATAGATTCGTAGGTCGATTTTTCTACCTTTTTATTATTACTATGCAGCACATGTGTGTTTGCCCGTCGAGTGAAACTCGGAGGAAGAGGGATCACTCGGAAGGAGAGAAGAAGGGAGAGAATTATGGTGTCTCCCCTTTTTCGGGTGATGATGTTGACTTTTGTGCAGGGTTTGTCAGTGAGCAGGAGGTGCGAGTGAGCGAGCGAGCGAGTCGAGCGCCGAGAATGAGAGAGATTTGTTTTTTGTGAGAGGGACAACCGAAGGATCCAGAAGGACCCACATGCTTCCAATACGCATCCTGATGTCGTGATGCGTCTTCTCTTGACAAAGAAGATGGCTGGGAGTTTGCGTACCTATTGCACGTGACTTGTGCTCACTGAAGTGTGGGACCTCACGCGTGGGCACCACACGTAAGTGACAGACCTGTTGGTGTAAAAACTCGGTTGATTATTATAGTGCATTAGAACAAAGTTTCCTATGGATTCAAGGGTAGGAAATCCAAGTTAACTCATTTACATGACATTATTTTTTCCATGAAGCAAAGTTAACGCACCTATCAATTGGTACATTTTGGAGTGACTAAGAAGGATCCAGGCTTACTTATTCGTTTTCACGTGTAAAACTTGTCTAAATCTTGGTCAAACAAAATTGGCAGAAAATTCAAAAAAAAACAGAAAAATGAAAAACCAAAGCACATAGTCTTCTTATGTCATATAGTAAGCATTAAAGTTGATAAACAAGGTCTAGACATATTCAAACCATACAAATCATGTATCTACCCGCTAACCCCTAAACTATGTCTTAAGAAGTCAAGCATGAAGAGAAGTGGTTTTGGGTTTCAAACATGGAAATTTCAAAAACCTCCCAAAACTTCATTTTAGGGTGACTAAGAAGGATACAGGCTTCCCTTTTCATTTTCATGTTCTATACTTGTTTAAATCTTGGTCAAACCTAGGATTTGACCAAGATTCAAATGGGCAAAAAAATAAAAATAAAAAGCACATAGTGTTCTTATGTCATATCGTAAGCATTCAAGTTGATAAACAAGTTCTAGATATATCCAAACCAGACAAATCATGTATCTACCCCCTATCGACCCTAAACTTCGTCTTATGAAGTCAAGCATGAAGAGAAGTGGTTTTGGGTTTCAAACATGGAAATTTCAAAAACCTCCCAAAATTCAGCTTCATTTTAGAGCGACTAAGAAGGATCGATGCTTACCTTTTCATTTCCATGTTTTAAACTTATTTAAATCTTGGTCAAACCTAGGATTTGACCAAGATTCAAATGGGCATAAAAATTCAGACAAAAAATCTAAAGAATGAAAAACCAAAGCACACATAGCCTTCTTAATTATGTCATATAGTAAACACTCAAGTTGATAAACAAGGTCTAGACATATTCAAACCAGAAAAATTATGTGTATATCTACCCCTAACCCTAAACTCTGTCTTATGAAGTCAATCTAGGATTTGACCAAGATTCAAATGGGCATAAAATAAAAAAACAGAAAAATGAAAAACCATAGCGCACATAGTCTTCTTATATGTCATATAGTAAGCATTAAAGTTGATAAACAAGGTCTGGACATATTCAAACTAGCTAGACAAATCATGTATCTACCCCCTAACCCCTAAACTCTGTCTTATGACGAAGTCAAGCATGAAGATAAGTGGTTTTGGGTTTCAAACATGGAAATTTCAAAAACCTCCCAAAAACTTCATTTTAGGGTGACTAAGAAGGATACAGGCTTCCCTTTTCATTTTCATGTTCTATACTTGTTTAAATCTTGGTCAAACCTAGGATTTGACCAAGATTCAAATGTGCATCAAAATTCCAAAAAAATCAGAAAAATGAAAAACCATAGCACATACTGTAGTTTTCTTATGTCACATACATATATATAGTAAGCATTCAAAAGTTGATAAACAAGGTCTAGCTAGACATATTCAAATAAGACAAATCATGTATCTACCCCTCTAAAACCATAAACTTTGTCTTATGAAGTCAAGCATGAAGAGAAGTGGTTTTTGGTTTCAAACATGGAAATTTAAAAAACCTCCCAAAATTAAAGCTTCATTTTAGAGTGACTAGTTAAGAAGGATCCAGGCTTATATACCTTTTCATTTTCATGTTTTGAACTTGTTTAAATCTTGGTCAAACCTAGGATTTGACCAATATTCAAATGGGCATAAAATAAAAAAATAAAAATAAAAAACCAAAGCACATAGTCTTCTTATGTCATATATAGTAAGCATTCAAAAGTTCATAAACAAGGTCTAGACATATTCAAACCAGACAAATCATGTACCCCCTAACCCTAAACTTTGTCTTAATTATATATGAAGTCAAGCATGAAGCAGAGAAGTGTGGTTTTGGGTTTCAAACATGGAAATTTCAAAAACCTCCCAAAAAGCTTCATTTTAATTAGACTGGCTGGTTAATTAAGAAGGATCCATGATTAATTACCTTTTCATTGTCATGTTTTAAACTTGTTTAAATCTTGGTCGAACCTAGGATTTGACCAAGATTCAAATGGGCATAAAAATTCAGAAAAAAATCGAAAGAATGAAAAACCAAAGCACATAGCCTTGTTATGTCATATAGTAAGCATTCAAATTGATAAACATGGTCTAGACATATTCAAACCAGAAAAATCATGTATCTACCCCTAACCCTAAACTCTGTCTTATGAAGTCAAGCATGAACAGAAGTACGGTGGTTTTGGGTTTCAAACATGGCAAATTCAAGAACCTCCCAAAAGCTTCATTTTAGAGTTACTAAGAGAAAGATCCAGACTTAATTACCTTATCATTTTCACATGTTAAACTTGTTTAAATCTTGCTCAACAAACCTAGGATTTTACCAAGATTCTCAAATGGGCATAAAAATCAAAAAATGAAATACCAATGCACATAGTCCTCTTATGTCATATAGTAAGCATTCAAGTTGATAAACAAGGTCTAGACATATTCAAACAAGACAAATCATGTATCTACCCCTATCGACCCTAAACTTCGTCTTATGAAGTCAAGCATGAAGAGAAGTGGTTTTGGGTTTCAAACATGGAAATTTCAAAAACCTCCCAAAATTCAGCTTCATTTTAGAGCGACTAAGAAGGATCGATGCTTACCTTTTCATTTCCATGTTTTAAACTTATTTAAATCTTGGTCAAACCTAGGATTTGACCAAGATTCAAATGGGCATAAAAATTCAGACAAAAAATCTAAAGAATGAAAAACCAAAGCACATAGCCTTCTTAATTATGTCATATAGTAAACACTCAAGTTGATAAACAAGGTCTATACATATTCAAACCAGAAAAATTATGTGTATATCTACCCCTAACCCTAAACTCTGTCTTATGAAGTCAATCTAGGATTTGACCAAGATTCAAATGGGCATAAAATAAAAAAACAGAAAAATGAAAAACCAAAGCGCACATAGTCTTCTTATATGTCATATAGTAAGCATTAAAGTTGATAAACAAGGTCTGGACATATTCAAACTAGCTAGACAAATCATGTATCTACCCCCTAACCCCTAAACTCTGTCTTATGACGAAGTCAAGCATGAAGATAAGTGGTTTTGGGTTTCAAACATGGAAATTTCAAAAACCTCCCAAAAACTTCATTTTAGGGTGACTAAGAAGGATACAGGCTTCCCTTTTCATTTTCATGTTCTATACTTGTTTAAATCTTGGTCAAACCTAGGATTTGACCAAGATTCAAATGTGCATCAAAATTCCAAAAAAATCAGAAAAATGAAAAACCAAAGCACATAGTTTTCTTATGTCACATACATATATATAGTAAGCATTCAAAAGTTGATAAACAAGGTCTAGCTAGACATATTCAAATAAGACAAATCATGTATCTACCCCTCTAAAACCATAAACTCTGTCTTATGAAGTCAAGCATGAAGAGAAGTGGTTTTTGGTTTCAAACATGGAAATTTCAAAAACCTCCCAAAATTAAAGCTTCATTTTAGAGTGACTAGTTAAGAAGGATCCAGGCTTATATACCTTTTCATTTTCATGTTTTGAACTTGTTTAAATCTTGGTCAAACCTAGGATTTGACCAATATTCAAATGGGCATAAAATAAAAAAAATAAAAAAAATAAAAAACCAAAGCACATAGTCTTCTTATGTCATATATAGTAAGCATTCAAAAGTTCATAAACAAGGTCTAGACATATTCAAACCAGACAAATCATGTTCCCCCTAACCCTAAACTTTGTCTTAATTATATATGAAGTCAAGCATGAAGCAGAGAAGTGTGGTTTTGGGTTTCAAACATGGAAATTTCAAAAACCTCCCAAAAAGCTTCATTTTAATTAGACTGGCTGGTTAATTAAGAAGGATCCATGATTAATTACCTTTTCATTGTCATGTTTTAAACTTGTTTAAATCTTGGTCGAACCTAGGATTTGACCAAGATTCAAATGGGCATAAAAATTCAGAAAAAAATCGAAAGAATGAAAAACCAAAGCACATAGCCTTGTTATGTCATATAGTAAGCATTCAAATTGATAAACATGGTCTAGACATATTCAAACCAGAAAAATCATGTATCTACCCCTAACCCTAAACTCTGTCTTATGAAGTCAAGCATGAACAGAAGTACGGTGGTTTTGGGTTTCAAACATGGCAAATTCAAGAACCTCCCAAAAGCTTCATTTTAGAGTTACTAAGAGAAAGATCCAGACTTAATTACCTTATCATTTTCACATGTTAAACTTGTTTAAATCTTGCTCAACAAACCTAGGATTTTACCAAGATTCTCAAATGGGCATAAAAATCAAAAAATGAAATACCAATGCACATAGTCCTCTTATGTCATATAGTAAGCATTCAAGTTGATAAACAAGGTCTAGACACATTCAAACAAGACAAATCATGTATCTACCCCCTATCGACCCTAAACTTCGTCTTATGAAGTCAAGCATGAAGAGAAGTGGTTTTGGGTTTCAAACATGGAAATTTCAAAAACCTCCCAAAATTCAGCTTCATTTTAGAGCGACTAAGAAGGATCGATGCTTACCTTTTCATTTCCATGTTTTAAACTTATTTAAATCTTGGTCAAACCTAGGATTTGACCAAGATTCAAATGGGCATAAAAATTCAGACAAAAAATCTAAAGAATGAAAAACCAAAGCACATAGCCTTCTTAATTATGTCATATAGTAAACACTCAAGTTGATAAACAAGGTCTAGACATATTCAAACCAGAAAAATCATGTGTATATATACCCCGTAGTTGGATTTTTTGAACCTTGATCTGTAGTACTGGGCAAAACCCTAGTTTAACCTATTTAATTATAGATTCGTAGGTCGATTTTCTACCTTTTTATTATTACTATGCAGCACATGTGTGTTTGCCCGTCGAGTGAAACTCGGAGGAAGAGGGATCACTCGGAAGGAGAGAAGAAGGGAGAGAATTATGGTGTCTCCCCTTTTTCGGGTGATGATGTTGACTTTTGTGCAGGGTTTGTCAGTGAGCAGGAGGTGCGAGCGAGCGAGCGAGTCGAGCGAGGCCGAGAATGAGAGAGATTTGTTTTTTTGTGAGAGGGACAACCGAAGGATCCAGAAGGACCCACAGACTTCCAATACGCATCCTGATGCGTCTTCTCTTGACAAAGAAAATGGCTGGGAGTTTGCGTACCTATTGCACGTGACTTGTGCTCACTGAAGTGTGGGACCTCACGCATGGGCACCACACGTAAGTGACAGACCTGTTGGTGTAAAAACTCGGTTGATTATTATAGTGCATTAGAAAAAAGTTTCCTATGGATTCAAGGGTAGGAAATCCAAGTTAACTCATTTACATGACATTATTTTTTCCATGAAGCAAAGTTAACGCACCTATCAATTGGTACATTTTGGAGTGACTAAGAAGGATCCAGGCTTACTTATTCGTTTTCACGTGTAAAACTTGTCTAAATCTTGATCAAACAAAATTGGCAGAAAATTCAAAAAAACAGAAAAATGAAAAACCAAAGCACATAGTCTTCTTATGTCATATAGTAAGCATTAAAGTTGATAAACAAGGTCTAGACATATTCAAACCATACAAATCATGTATCTACCCGCTAACCCCTAAACTATGTCTTAAGAAGTCAAGCATGAAGAGAAGTGGTTTTGGGTTTCAAACATGGAAATTTCAAAAACCTCCCAAAACTTCATTTTAGGGTGACTAAGAAGGATACAGGCTTCCCTTTTCATTTTCATGTTCTATACTTGTTTAAATCTTGGTCAAACCTAGGATTTGACCAAGATTCAAATGGGCACAAAAAATAAAAATAAAAAGCACATAGTGTTCTTATGTCATATCGTAAGCATTCAAGTTGATAAACAAGGTCTAGATATATCCAAACCGGACAAATCATGTATCTACCCCTATCGACCCTAAACTTCGTCTTATGAAGTCAAGCATGAAGAGAAGTGGTTTTGGGTTTCAAACATGGAAATTTCAAAAACCTCCCAAAATTCAGCTTCATTTTAGAGCGACTAAGAAGGATCGATGCTTACCTTTTCATTTCCATGTTTTAAACTTATTTAAATCTTGGTCAAACCTAGGATTTGACCAAGATTCAAATGGGCATAAAAATTCAGACAAAAAATCTAAAGAATGAAAAACCAAAGCACACATAGCCTTCTTAATTATGTCATATAGTAAACACTCAAGTTGATAAACAAGGTCTAGACATATTCAAACCAGAAAAATTATGTGTATATCTACCCCTAACCCTAAACTCTGTCTTATGAAGTCAATCTAGGATTTGACCAAGATTCAAATGGGCATAAAATAAAAAAACAGAAAAATGAAAAACCAAAGCGCACATAGTCTTCTTATATGTCATATAGTAAGCATTAAAGTTGATAAACAAGGTCTGGACATATTCAAACTAGCTAGACAAATCATGTATCTACCCCCTAACCCCTAAACTCTGTCTTATGACGAAGTCAAGCATGAAGATAAGTGGTTTTGGGTTTCAAACATGGAAATTTCAAAAACCTCCCAAAAACTTCATTTTAGGGTGACTAAGAAGGATACAGGCTTCCCTTTTCATTTTCATGTTCTATACTTGTTTAAATCTTGGTCAAACCTAGGATTTGACCAAGATTCAAATGTGCATCAAAATTCCAAAAAAAATCAGAAAAATGAAAAACCAAAGCACATAGTGTTCTTATGTCACATACATATATATAGTAAGCATTCAAAAGTTGATAAACAAGGTCTAGCTAGACATATTCAAATAAGACAAATCATGTATCTACCCCTCTAAAACCATAAACTCTGTCTTATGAAGTCAAGCATGAAGAGAAGTGGTTTTTGGTTTCAAACATGGAAATTTCAAAAACCTCCCAAAATTAAAGCTTCATTTTAGAGTGACTAGTTAAGAAGGATCCAGGCTTATATACCTTTTCATTTTCATGTTTTGAACTTGTTTAAATCTTGGTCAAACCTAGGATTTGACCAATATTCAAATGGGCATAAAATAAAAAAATAAAAAAAAACCAAAGCACATAGTCTTCTTATGTCATATATAGTAAGCATTCAAAAGTTCATAAACAAGGTCTAGACATATTCAAACCAGACAAATCATGTTCCCCCTAACCCTAAACTTTGTCTTAATTATATATGAAGTCAAGCATGAAGCAGAGAAGTGTGGTTTTGGGTTTCAAACATGGAAATTTCAAAAACCTCCCAAAAAGCTTCATTTTAATTAGACTGGCTGGTTAATTAAGAAGGATCCATGATTAATTACCTTTTCATTGTCATGTTTTAAACTTGTTTAAATCTTGGTCGAACCTAGGATTTGACCAAGATTCAAATGGGCATAAAAATTCAGAAAAAATCGAAAGAATGAAAAACCAAAGCACATAGCCTTGTTATGTCATATAGTAAGCATTCAAATTGATAAACATGGTCTAGACATATTCAAACCAGAAAAATCATGTATCTACCCCTAACCCTAAACTCTGTCTTATGAAGTCAAGCATGAACAGAAGTACGGTGGTTTTGGGTTTCAAACATGGCAAATTCAAGAACCTCCCAAAAGCTTCATTTTAGAGTTACTAAGAGAAAGATCCAGACTTAATTACCTTATCATTTTCACATGTTAAACTTGTTTAAATCTTGCTCAACAAACCTAGGATTTTACCAAGATTCTCAAATGGGCATAAAAATCAAAAAATGAAATACCAATGCACATAGTCCTCTTATGTCATATAGTAAGCATTCAAGTTGATAAACAAGGTCTAGACATATTCAAACAAGACAAATCATGTATCTACCCCCTATCGACCCTAAACTTCGTCTTATGAAGTCAAGCATGAAGAGAAGTGGTTTTGGGTTTCAAACATGGAAATTTCAAAAACCTCCCAAAATTCAGCTTCATTTTAGAGCGACTAAGAAGGATCGATGCTTACCTTTTAATTTCCATGTTTTAAACTTATTTAAATCTTGGTCAAACCTAGGATTTGACCAAGATTCAAATGGGCATAAAAATTCAGACAAAAAATCTAAAGAATGAAAAACCAAAGCACATAGCCTTCTTAATTATGTCATATAGTAAACACTCAAGTTGATAAACAAGGTCTAGACATATTCAAACCAGAAAAATCATGTGTATATCTACCCCTAACCCTAAACTCTGTCTTATGAAGTCAATCTAGGATTTGACCAAGATTCAAATGGGCATAAAATAAAAAAACAGAAAAATGAAAAACCAAAGCGCACATAGTCTTCTTATATGTCATATAGTAAGCATTAAAGTTGATAAACAAGGTCTGGACATATTCAAACTAGCTAGACAAATCATGTATCTACCCCTAACCCCTAAACTCTGTCTTATGACGAAGTCAAGCATGAAGATACGTGGTTTTGGGTTTCAAACATGGAAATTTCAAAAACCTCCCAAAAACTTCATTTTAGGGTGACTAAGAAGGATACAGGCTTCCCTTTTCATTTTCATGTTCTATACTTGTTTAAATCTTGGTCAAACCTAGGATTTGACCAAGATTCAAATGTGCATCAAAATTCCAAAAAAATTCAGAAAAATGAAAAACCAATGCACATAGTTTTCTTATGTCACATACATATATATAGTAAGCATTCAAAAGTTGATAAACAAGGTCTAGCTAGACATATTCAAATAAGACAAATCATGTATCTACCCCTCTAAAACCATAAACTCTGTCTTATGAAGTCAAGCATGAAGAGAAGTGGTTTTTGGTTTCAAACATGGAAATTTCAAAAACCTCCCAAAATTAAAGCTTCATTTTAGAGTGACTAGTTAAGAAGGATCCAGGCTTACCTTTTCATTTTCATGTTTTAAACTTGTTTAAATCTTGGTCAAACAAGCGCGTAATATTTGTGAAATTTTAATAATAGCTACTACTTATGTGAATTTTTTTCGTTCATACGCTTATTGGGGGGTAGGCTAACCCTAATGGCCTCCTCAAGATCCCTACCTCTACCAAGGTTTCCCGAGTTCATCCACCTCGACGGGTTCCTTGCCACTTTCGACCATGTTGTGGGCATCATTTCGGGTTCCCGTACCACGACCAGTCCTTTTCAGGAGTCCCGAACCCGATGCCATAATATTTGTTTGAAAAAAATTCAAGACCGCACAATATTTGTTGAAATAAATGAATAAGCATTTTTAAATAGCTAAATAAAAGAAGTATGAATTTTGAAAAATTTATTTTTTCTAAAACATTAATTGGAGCATTGACATGTTGAACCCACTTGTCGATTTTGCTATCAACATGACTAACTAGCTGATTAGATAACCAAGTGGTGAAATTTGCAACATATTAGACCACCACATGGTGGAAACTGCAAAAAAAATGTCCAAGTGGTGGTTTGTGCAACATATAGAGCAGTACAGTATATGGTAGTACAAGATGAATGTGCACTGCCGTGGGCCCGTGGTAATATATCATGATGATG
The DNA here is from genome assembly GCA_030979885.1 of Lolium multiflorum. Taxonomy (NCBI): domain Eukaryota; kingdom Viridiplantae; phylum Streptophyta; class Magnoliopsida; order Poales; family Poaceae; genus Lolium; species Lolium multiflorum. Next base: position 406,389,484 of record CM061750.1, read on the forward strand.
GCAAAGGATCTTTTCTCTGCTGAAACTGTCCAGAGCTGATTTGATGAGACAAAATACAGCTCCACGGCGTGCAAGGACAGTATACAGTACATTAGCTTCTTCTCGGGTCACACGCCTTCACGACAGGTGCAGTAGTGCAGCAGAGACCAGAGAGAGAAGGCACGCCCGTAGTACTCGTATTATTGATTTCAATTCAAATTGTTTTTTTTGCCTGCTTCTCCGTCTTCTTCATCTCCATCTTCTCTGGCGACCCCGCCTACACCAGCAGCCCCTGCACCACCGCCGCCATGCCTTTTTCGGATCATCTCGAGCCACCTGTTTGATGGTACTAGTAGGAGTTGTGGACTTTTATCCATATCGCTCTACCAGCTGCCGCTCGCACTGTCCTCCAATACCTCATACCCAAACGCCAGCGTCCCACTCCCACACCCCCACACCCACTTGACCGCATCCTTCCAATGGCGAGATCGATCAATGAGAGTGGCAGTTCTTGGGTGTTTCCTGATGGCCCCCTTGAAGAAATCGCATCCCGATGCGATGTCATCACCGCCGCGAGCCTCGTCGGTTCATGCAAGTTTTATCATGATTCAGCAACACAAAGTGTAGCTCTGCCTGCATCTCAGCCGTTTGGCATGCCCTGTGTTCTTCATACTCACCAAACTGAGGTACCGCCCGCGCACAATCCCTTCTCCCGCGTCCACAAGTTCAAGCAGGAGGGTGCGCAGAAGGACAAGCAGCATGATGCAAAAGATCGCAAGGGTACCTTGTGCCAACTGACGCCGCTGGACAGGATCTCTTCCGATGCCGTGATTCCAGATGGTGGTACGGGCATGTGGGCAGGCGCGAATGGAGATTGGATCGCCCTTCTTGGGTTCCCCTGGAATTGGGAGCTTGTCAATGTGTACACTGGTCGCCGGATTCCTCTACCACCAATAAGTGAGTTTAAATCCACCCCGGATAAACTTGTGTTCGAGTCTAATGATCAACATCTTCAACTGCTGAAGATAGCTATTTGCCGAGTTCCAACAGCTGCTTCAAATTATACTAGTTTCTCTGTTCTTGCCATCTTCAACGCGGCAATTGCAGTCCTTCACTGTGCTTCTAGCAGATGGACAGTTCTTGACAACCAGTTCTTAGCGTACGGCTACTCCGATGCAATCATCCACAAGGGTATTGTATTTGCTGTAACTCAGACAGGCGAAGTTTATGCATGGAATCAACTTTCTTGGGGTAATTTTTCTCATCTCATATGATGTGTTTTCGCTATTACCTGCTAGTTTCAGATTTAGCTTTAGCCTTTTTCTTTTTGTTGTGCAGTTTTCGTGTCATGCCTGTACCTTTCCCCCTCTATATTCAATCAAAATCAGCAGCGATATGCCTTTGAGTCAAAATAAAGTACTCCCTCCGATCCAAATCAAATTGACTCAGCTTTGTCTAGCCAGTGCATCTAGCTAGACAAACTTGAGTCAATTAATTTGTGCATATCTAGCTAGACACATCCAGTTGAGTCAATTAATTTGGATCGGAGGCAGTATTTTAGCTACATCATTATTCATGTATGTAATGAACTAATCAAGTTTTGCTGAACTGACTTCAAGCTGTGCTTTCCTTTGCAAGGTCCTTTGTTGATCAGCACGGCACCTATTCCGCCAGAACTTGATGAACAAGGTCGGTACAATCTTGGCTCCTGGTGGTTAGCACGATCTCCTGATGGTTCTAGACTTTTTCTGGTCCATACCTGGGGCGTTACTGACGGGCGGGATTATACTGGACTGGTTCGGATTTTACCTGCTGCTGCTACCTCTGAGGGTCGTCATGGTCGCACTATTCGCGGGTATGGTAAGGGTTTACTTGGCTGCGAGGTGTACAGCATGGACACCAGTCAGTTGATGCCACCGAGGCCATGGAGGAGGATTATTTCCCTTGGATCATATTCTCTCTTCCTTGGAGTGAACTATCCGATTATCATTCCAGTAGAAGACGGGGCAGAACATGACCGTCCAAATATGGCGAGAAGCAACTCTGTTTACACATCGCACCATGCAGTAGGCCTTGCATATCCTCCTTCTCCAGAAATTTGCCGCTTCAGTTTGAATTCTGAAGACTGTACTGTTGGTTTCCAAACCAACATTAGATGGACATGGCGGCAGGTTCCGTTGTGGCTCATCCCAAGCTTCGCCAACGCCCGGCAATGGAACCTGCCTTCGCGTCACAGGTCCAGAAAGAAGGGCTGATGTACTTTATGTAATACTCGTGTTGTAATGCAAGATTTGTATCTGTTGAACTATTTCATTTGCATGTTTATCTCTACCTAGGCTACTCCCTTTCCGTAGTTGTGTTGTACTATCTGTTGAACTATTTCCTTTGCCTGTTATCTCTACCTAGGCTACTCCTCCGTAGTTGTTAAATTGATGTAATGCTCCTACAATGCAGCTACACTGGGCGTGTGGCCTGTAATGTTATCAAACACCTTTTGTACTCGTTCTAGTAAGCATTTCACACTATAGCTCACATAATTAAAGTACTCCTACAACGTATTAGTTGAAAGATATCTCTCATAAGTAAGTACCCCTCTTTGAGCTTATGCGAAACAATTAGAAATATATACTCTCGACACAAGATTATATTAAAAACAATGGTACATAGTTCTATTAGAAAAAGAAAGTGTGAATAGTAGAATGATGGAGAAGTGTTTTTTGAGGTCTGTGCATAGCTAGTGTTCATGGTGCAAAAGCACTTAGACTAGTCACAATGGGAAGTATCGTAGACTGATACTAGTCTATGATACAACACCTTCAATGCATAGTATCATGAATTAGTATCATGCAATGTTGCGAAAAACCAATTATTCATTTCTTTCCAAATAGACTAGCTTTGCGAGGATGACAAAACATTTCTTTATTGCCCTCTCGTATGAATCACCTCCATACATCACCTCTCATACCGATTGAAAGCCATGCCAAATCGTTGGTTCAAGACCATGAATACCAAGCCAATTTTGTTAGCTAGTTGGACCACCCTCGGATTGAGAACCAACGGTTGAAAGAAAGGTGGGCGCCAACTCATATTTTTTTCTCGAGAGTCCGACACTTGATGTTGATTGCAAAGTTCACAAAGGCCAAAATTTTGACATCCTCTTTGTGCAAGTCTTGCCACCATCCAAACTCGGTTTTGAAGTACCAACCAAGAAAAAAAAAGCTTGCACTTTGGAGGACCCCATGGACCATGAAAATTTTGAAAAACTTCCAGTAAATCATGCATATTTCGATTTATATTTTGGTGAAGTTTCATTCGATTTGAATCATAGGTTTGTAGAACAGCAGCAAGTTTCCCTTAAGTGGATACCCAAGGTTTATCGAACTCGGAGGAAGAGGTCAAAGATATCCCTCTCATGCAACCCCCCACAAAGCAAGAAGTCTCTTGTGTCCCCAACACACCTAATAGGTGCACTAGTTCGGCGAAGAGATAGTGAAATACAGGTGGTATGAATAAGTAGTAGCAACGGAAAAGTGCTCGCCCAGGACAGAAACAAGCGTAGCGTAATAGTAAACAAGCAGTAGTAAACAAGCAATAGTAACTCAGCAGTAGTAACGCAGCAGTATTTAGGAACAAGGCCTAGGGATTACACTTTCACTAGTGGACGCTCTCAACATTGATCACATAACAGAACAGATAAATGCATACTCTACACTTTTGTTGGATGATGAACACATTGCGTAGGATTACACGAACCCTCAATGCCGGAGTTAACAAGCTCCACAATAATGCTCATGTTTAAGTAACCTTTAGTGTAAGATAGATCAACACGACTAAACCAAGTACTAGCATAGCATGCACACTGTCACCTTCATGCATATGTAGGAGGAATAGATCACATCAATATTATCATAGCAATAGTTAACTTCTCAATCTACAAGAGATCATGATCATAGCATAAACCAAGTACTAACACGGTGCACACACTGTCACACACATGCAGGAGGAATAAAACTACTTTAATAACACATCACTAGAGTAGCACATAGATAGTAGTGATACAAACATGCTGCAATCATAAAGAGATATAAATAAGCACCTCACTATGCCATTCAATGAGTAAGTATTCTGTGAAATATGGCCTAAGAGACCCACACGGTGCACACACTGTCACCTTTACACACGTGGGACAAGGAGTCTCCGGAGATCACATAAGTAAAACCCACTTGACTAGCATAATGACATCTAGATTACAAGCATCATCATATGAATCTCAATCATGTAAGGCAGCTCATGAGATTATTGTATTGACACACATAGGAGAGAGATGAACCACATAGCTACCGGTACAGCCCCGTGCCTCGATGGAGAACTACTCCCTCCTCATGGGAGCAGCGGTGATGAAGATGGCGGTGGAGATGGCAGCGGTGTCGATGGAGAAGCCTTCCGGGCACTTCCCCGCTCCGGGGTGCCGGAACAGAGATCCTGTCCCCGCATCTTGGCTTCGCGATGGCGGCGGCTCTGCAGGTTTCGTGGGTTTCGTCAATTGGTATCGGGTTTTCGATCCAGGGGCTTTATATAGGCGAAGAGGCGGCGCATGAGGGCCGACAGGGGGCCACACCATAGGGCGGCGCGCCCCCTCGGCGCTACTGGGTTTGGTGGCCCCGTGGCCCCCTCCTCCTTCCCGGGTGTTCTGGATGCTTCCGATGAAAATAGGAACTTTGGCGTTGATTTCGTCCGATTCCGAGAATATTTCGTTACTAGGATTTCTGAAACCAAAAACAGAAAACAGGTGCACTTCGGCATCTTGTTAATAGGTTAGTTCCAAAAATGCACGAATATGACATAAAGTGTGCATATAACATGTAGATAACATCAATAATGTGGCATGGAACACAAGAAATTATCGATACGTTGGAGACGTATCAGCATCCCCAAGCTTAGTTCTGCTCGTCCCGAGCAGGTAAAACGATAACAAAGATAATTTCTGGAGTGACATGCCATCATAAACTTGATCATACTATTTGTAAAGCATATGTAGTGAATGCAGCGATCAAAACAATGTATATGACATGGGTAAACAACTGAATCATATAGCAAAGACTTTTCATGAATAGCACTTCAAGACAAGCATCAATAAGTCTTGCATAAGAGTTAACTCATAAAGCAATAATTCAAAGTAAAGGTATTGAAGCAACACAAAAGAAGATTAAGTTTCAGCGGTTGCTTTCAACTTGTAACATGTATATCTCATGGATAATTGTCAATGCAAAGCAATATAACAAATGCAATATGCAAATATGTAAGAATCAATGCACAGTTCACACAAGTGTTTGCTTCTTGAGGTGGAGAGAAATAGGTGAACTGACTCAACATTGAAAGTAAAAGAATGGTCCTCCATAGAGGAAAAGCATCGATTGCTATATTTGTGCTAGAGCTTTGATTTTGAAAACATGAAACAATTTTGTCAACGGTAGTAATAAAGCATATGCATCATGTAAATTATATCTTATAAGTTGCAAGCCTCATGCATAGTGTACTAATAGTGCCCGCACCTTGTCCTAATTAGCTTGGACTACCTGGATTATCACCGCAATACATATGCTTTAACCAAGTATCACAAAGGGGTACCTCTATGCCGCCTGTACAAAGGTCTAAGGAGAAAGCTCGCATTTGGATTTCTCGCTTTTGATTATTCTCAACTTAGACATCCATACCGGGACAACATAGACAACAGATAATGGACTCCTCTTTTAATGCTTTAAGCATTCAACAACAATTAATTCTTTTCTCATTAGAGATTTGAGGATGTTTGTCCAAAACTGAAACTTCCACCATGGAACATGGCTTTAGTTAGCGGCCCAATGTTCTTCTCTCACAATATGCATGCTCAAACCATTCAACTCAGTGTAGATCGCCCTTACTTCAGACAAGACGAACATGCATAGCAACTCACATGAAATTCAACAATGAGTTGATGGCGTTCCCCAGTAAACATGGTTATCGCACAACAAGCAACTTAATAAGAGATAAAGTGCATAATTACATATTCAATACCACAATAGTTTTTAAGCTATTTGTCCCATGAGCTATATATTGCAAAGGTGAATGATGGAATTTTAAAGGTAGCACTCAAGCAATTTACTTTGGAATGGCGGAAAATACCATGTAGTAGGTAGGTATGGTGGACACAAATGGCATAGTGGTTGGCTCAAGTATTTTGGATGCATGAGAAGTATTCCCTCTCGATACAAGGTTTAGGCTAGCAAGGCTTGTTTGAAACAAACACAAGGATGAACCGGTGCAGCAAAACTCACATAAAAGACATATTGAAAGCATTATAAGACTATACATCGTCTTCCTTGTTGTTCAAACACCTTACTAGAAATTATCTAGACCTTAGAGAGACCAATTATGCAAACCAAATTTTAGCATGCTCTATGTATTTCTTCACTAATAGGTGCAAAGTATATGATGCAAGAGCTTAAACATGAGCACAACAATTGCCAAGTATCACATTACCCAAGACATTATAGCAATTACTACATGTATCATTTTCCAATTCCAACCATATACCAATTTAACGAAGAGGAAACTTCGCCATGAATATTATGAGCTAAGAACACATGTGTTCATACGAACCAGCGGAGCGTGTCTCTCTCCCACACAAGCATGATGTAATCCAATTTATTCAAACACAAACAAAAACAAAAGCAAACAAACAGACGCTCCAAGAAAAAGCACATAAGATGTGATGGAATAAAAATATAGTTTCAGGGGAGGAACCTGATAATGTTGTCGATGAAGAAGGGGATGCCTTGGGCATCCCCAAGCTTAGACACTTGAGTCTTCTTGATATATGCAGGGGTGAACCACCGGGGCATCCCCAAGCTTAGAGCTTTCACTCTTCTTGATCGTAGTATATCATCCTCCTCTCTTGACCCTTGAAAACTTCCTCCACACCAAACTCGAAACAACTCATTAGAGGGTTAGTGGACAATAAAAATTAACATGTTCAGAGGTGACACAATCATTCTTAACACTTCTGGACATTGCATAAAGCTACTGGACATTAATGGATCAAAGAAATTCATCCAACATAGCAAAAGAGGCAATGCGAAATAAAAGGCAGAATCTGTCAAAACAGAACAGTCCGTAAAGATGGATTTTATTAGGCCACCAGACCTGCTCAAATGAAAATGCTCAAATTGAATGAAAGTTGCGTACATATCTGAGGATCATGCACGTAAATTGGCATAATTTTCTGAGCTTCCTACAGGGAGTGGGCTCAGATTCGTGACAGCAAAGAAATCTGGAACTGCGCAGTAATCCAAATCTAGTACTTACTTTACTATCAAAGACTTTACTTGGCACAACAAAACACAAAACTAAGATAAGGAGAGGTTGCTACAATAAACAACTTCCAAGACACAAATATAAAACAAAGTACTGTAGCAAAATAACACATGGGTTATCTCCCAAGAAGTTCTTTCTTTTTAGCCATTAAGATGGGCTCAGCAGTTTTAATGATGCACTCGCAAGAAATAGTATTTGAAGCAAAAGAGAGCATCAAGAGGCAAATTCAAAACACATTTAAGTCTAACATGCTTCCTATGCATAGGAATCTTGTAAATAAACAAGTTCATGAAGAGCAAAGTAACAAGCATAGGAAGATAAAACAAGTGTAGCTTGAAAAATTTCAGCACATAGAGAGGTGTTTTAGTAACATGAAAATTTCTACAACCATATTTTCCTCTCTCATAATAACTTTCAGTAGCAACATGAGCAAACTCAACAATATAACTATCAAATGAAACATTCTTATCATGAGTCTCATGCATAAAATTATTACTACTCCCAACATAAGCATAATCAGTTTTATTAGTTGTAGTGGGAGCAAATTCAACAAAGTAGCTATCATTATTATTCTCATCAAGTGTAGGAGGCATATTGTAATCATAATCAAATTCACTCTCCATAGTAGGTGGCACCAAAAGACCACTATCATTATAATCATCATAAATAGGAGGCAAAGTATCATCAAAGAAAATTTTCTCCTCAATGCTTGGGGGACTAAAAATATCATGAAAACCAGCTTCCCCAAGCTTAGAACTTTCTATATTATTGTCAACAATGGTGTTCAAAGCGTTCATACTAATATTACTACCAGCATGCAAAGAAGATTTCATAGGTTTTTTAATTTTCGCATCAAACAATCCATGTTTTAAATCAGGAAATAGAATAAGAAGCTCACTCTTGTACATTATGCCAAACTAGTGTAAACAAGAAACAACAAGATGCAATTGCAGGATCTAAAGGAAATAGCTTTGAGCACAAACACAACGGCGCCAGAAAAATACTTTACCTGAGACCGTAGTATGAGAGCCTTTTACCTTTCCTCCCCGGCAACGGCGCCAGAAAAGTGCTTGATGTCTACGGGAGCTTCTATTCTTGTAGACAGTGTTGGGCCTCCAAGAGCAGAGGTTTGTAGAACAGCAGCAAGTTTCCCTTAAGTGGATACCCAAGGTTTATCGAACTCAGGGAGGAAGAGGTCAAAGATATCCCTCTCATGCAACCCTGCAACCACAAAGCAAGAAGTCTCTTGTGTCCCCAACACACCTAATAGGTGCACTAGTTCGGCGAAGAGATAGTGAAATACAGGTGGTATGAATAAGTAGTAACAACGGAAAAGTGCTGCCCGGGACAGAAACAAGCGTAGTAAACGAGTAGTAAACAAGCGTAGTAAACAAGCAATAGTAACTCAGCAATGAGCAGTATTTAGGAACAAGGCCTAGGGATTACACTTTCACTAGTGGACGCTCTCAACATTGATCACATAACAGAATAGATAAATGCATACTCTACACTTTTGTTGGATGATGAACACATTGCGTAGGATTACACGAACCCTCAATGCCGGAGTTAACAAGCTCCACAATAATGCTCATGTTTAAGTAACCTTTAGTGTAAGATAGATCAACACGACTAAACCAAGTACTAGCATAGCATGCACACTGTCACCTTCATGCATATGTAGGAGGAATAGATCACATCAATATTATCATAGCAATAGTTAACTTCTCAATCTACAAGAGATCATGATCATAGCATAAACCAAGTACTAACACGGTGCACGCACTGTCACCTTTGCACACATGCAGGAGGAATAAACTACTTTAATAACACATTGCTAGAGTAGCACATAGATAGTAGTGATACAAACATGCTGCAATCATAAAGAGATATAAATAAGCACCTCACTATGCCATTCAATGAGTAAGTATTCTGTGAAATATGGCCTAAGAGACCCACACGGTGCACACACTGTCACCTTTACACACGTGGGACAAGGAGTCTCCGGAGATCACATAAGTAAAACCCACTTGACTAGCATAATGACATCTAGATTACAAGCATCATCATATGAATCTCAATCATGTAAGGCAGCTCATGAGATTATTGTATTGACACACATAGGAGAGATGAACCACATAGCTACCGGTACAGCCCCGAGCCTCGATGGAGAACTACTCCCTCCTCATGGGAGCAAGTGATGAAGATGGCGGTGGAGATGGCACGGTGTCGATGGAGAAGCCTTCCGGGCACTTCCCCGCTCTGGTGCCGGGAGATCCTCCCCGGATCTTGGCTTCGCGATGGCGGCGGCTCGCGGGTTTCGTGGGTTTCGTCAATTGGTATCGGTTTTCGATCCAGGGGCTTTATATAGGCGAAGAGGCGGCGCAGGAGGGCAGGGGGCCACACCATAGGCGGCGCGGCCCCCTCTGCCGCGCCCTAGGGGTTTGGTGGCCTGTGGCCCCCTCGGTCCTTCGGGTGTTCTGGATGCTTCCGATGAAAATAGGAACTTTGGCGTTGATTTCGTCCGATTAGAATATTTCGTTACTAGGATTTCTGAAACCAAAAACAGACAGAACGGCACTTGCATCTTGTTAATAGGTTAGTTCCAGAAAATGCACGAATATGACATAAAGTGTGCATATAACATGTAGATAACATCAATAATGTGGCATGGAACACAAGAAATTATCGATACGTTGGAGACGTATCAATCATGCATATTTCGATTTATATTTTGGTGAAGTTTCATTCGATTTGAATCATAGGTTTGTGAGCAAATATATATTTAGTTTAAACTAGTGCTCGAGTACGTAAGAATCTATTTAATCACAAGCTAGTCATCCGAATGGGATGAAATATTCATAGATTTTAAAACAAGGAATCTACATATTACTGGATTTTTTTCAAAATTTTCTGAATAGTTTTTCTTTTTTAGCTTCGAAATAAGAGATAGTTTGGAACGTTGGATCTCAAATGGATGGTAGATGGTGGGACACAGTCACAATGTATCTTGGAAGCATCAAGTCACTGAAGCTCTGTCCGGTTTCCAAACCAAGCTAGGAAAGGCATTGAAAATGAAGTTCTGCTCTAAAACATTTCTCATTCCATTTTGGTGCTCGCGCGGTTGCATGCTGCCCACGTGTTAAGGTACGTGTCTCTGGCATGTAGAGAACTACGATTATTGGCGAAAAATATATCGAAATGGAAACTGTAAAAAAAAGCCCTCTCTGGTCAACCTGATGTGACGAGACATCACTGCACCAAACGTCGTCGCAAATTTATAGATGGGTGGCGTGCTAGTCTACCAACAGTCAAATCGGCGCCCAGTCGCAGCAGCAGCCTAGAGTACTACCTAGTTTTTGCCCCTTGCATGTCTATCATCTTCTTCTTCACCCCGTTACAAAAAAAATAAAAATCTTCTTCACCCTCCCAGAATCACGCGCACGCGCAGGATCTCGATCCCCATCCACGCCGCATCACTAGTACTACTCCGTATACCTTTCTCTCCTTACCCCGGCCGGCCGCGCGCCGCATCGTTCCTTCCATAGCGCTCGCCCTCTCCTCCGAAAACCCCAAGCGCAGTTGCATCCGCCATCCACCTAAATCCATCTTCACGTGATGGATTATTCTAGGCTTTGCCGGGGCGGCGGGGACGGCCACTTGGAGGCTCTCACCGGCGACAACATCGACCTCATCGCTGCGCATCTGGACGTTACCTACACCGTCCGACTTGCTGCATGTTCCAGGGAGCTCTACGACATGATCAGCAAGGATGAAGGTAAGATGCACCATTGGGATGAACCCTGCCTGCTGATGCCTCCGCCTGCTTATTGGTTCGGTGAACACTGGGACCTGGCGACAGCATCTCGTCTGCATGATACCGTGTACGACCTGGTGCCCCTCGACCATCCTCGCCGTTCTGTCGCCCTGCCGTTCATGCACGACAGAAAATGGCTTGGCGCGAACGGCGACTGGATCGCCGCCGCCGATCATCATGGGTACCAGTGGTGCCTCGTGAACGTCTACACCGAGCGACATATCTCCCTTCCATCCCTACCTGATTCGAAGATTCATCATAGTATTGTTTCATATCGACCTGCATACTCTTTTAACTGGGGTCCAGCAATTTATTTGTTGAAGATTGTAATCTGCCAAGTGCCCACAAAAGGTGGGAGGTACGCAGATTACAAGCTCATCGCCTTGTTCGACAAAACGATTTTCTACCTTGAAGGGGGTGGCGACTGGAGAATGCTGGAGGCCCTTACACCTGCACCTGATTATCCAAATTATCCCAGCGAATCCGCCGAAATCCGCACGATATCGATTTTAGGAGACGCACCACCAAGCGCCTCGTACACGCCGAAGCATGCACGCGATGCGGGTGGAATCAATCACGAGAGGTAACATTACAACAGGATTACAATAGAGCCCACAAGAAACAGATATATTACAACAACGACTCCAACGAGTCAAGATACAAATAGATACATACAAAGATCCAAATCATACAGAAGATCAAATACATCCGAGTACGGACAAGATACAAATTTGGACTAAGAGTCCTGAAGATAACCAGTGGCGTCCATAACCCTGCCCAGGCCAAGCCGGAAGGGTAACCTTGCTAACGTCGTCATCTTGTACCTGTCGAAGTCGGGCCATCGGTTGCCGACAAAAGGGAGGGAACAGAAGAGAAAAAGAAAAGGCGAGAGTAAGTACCAAGGAACGAACTCCGGCACGTACTTAGCGAGACTAGAAATGGCTATGCTCGCCGGGCGAGTATAAATATATATCGCCTGGGGCTATATGGTAGGTTTAGCGGCAGCAAAACTATAACCAATAGAGACACGCTACAACATCCGTCTAATCAGAGAAGATAAGAGAGCGCACAAGGTAACAGATAAATACTACACAAACATAACCCAGCCGATTACACATATCCCCTTCAACAATTGCGAAGAGGCAATGTAAAAGGCACTCAACGGTGGACAAGTTTTATTAGGTATCGGTTGTAGTAATGCTATATTACTACGCAAGTTATTATCAGATTATTAACAACAAGTATAAGGTGTAAGTTGTCTATGATCGAGTCATACAGCTCCAAGTCGTCCATAACCGCGGACACGGCTTATCGATAAGATTGTAACCCTGCAGGGGTGCCCAAATGTGCCCACACGCACGATCAACCCACTTGCGACAGGTGGATATCACGACTCGCACTCTCCTTCACGACAACAATGTCCAGGAAGCCACCTAACTAAGTTAAACCCGTATCGAAGTTCGGCCGTATCTCCGAAGCGGACTTAGCTATGTGTGTCAACGTGCTAGGTGGTTTAAACACACACTGGGGCGATAAACCACTTCGCAGAGGCTCCACGACCTATACGTGCATACCAGAAACAAGGGATACAAGGCACCCAGGGGCTTCCCAAAGTAAATAAGTAACAGGCTGGCATGCACGCAAACAACAAATGGTAAAACATTGCAAACTAGTTGTGGCCACTGGACAAAGCTGTAGATTCCGGCAGTGGTCGAGGGGAGACCCAGAAACATACCCACGTGTGGTTAGAGCGCTCAGTCTCGGAACAGATAACAAGAACTCGGGTCCTAGGGGACATTAGTGAGTCAAAGTTCCGATGCTTTCGCAAAGGGGCTCACAGATGCCTCTGCTTACAATTTTAGTTGTTAACAATTAAGTAAAACATGTGTATCTCCAACAAACTGATATAGCATGTGATAACCTCCCAACAACCCAACATATCCCGATAACAGATCGAGATAAACAACAGATCCTAAACACGCCTACGACTCGCAAGGCTCAAACATCAAGCAACGGCTATGGATAAGGAATGATACATATAGGATTATTATGGTAAACAAGTGGAATAGGACACGTGACTCGATAAAGAATCGCAACATAAGGATAGCAATGCGAGGGAGAGAGTAAAATAGGTGAAGAGAGAGGGCTCGCCTGTGAAAAGCTGCAGAAGAACTTGTCGGAGAACTCGTCGTATCTCACATCAACACTTCGTGATCCTATCCGGGAAGAAGCAAATGCTGGAACAAACAATGCATGCAAGTCTTACTACTACGGATAAAGAACCAGCATGCTCAAGATGATATGCATGACATGGCAGCGATGGTGCAATGCAACTTATCCATATTAATCGCAGTCAGAACAACGGACAAGCAAATTAGGTTGAAGTTGCATTTTCTACCGGCAAATTTAAGTGTTGATTAGCATGGCAAGACATGGCAGGGGTGCGCTACTTCAATATTAAACGGGCGGGAAAACCTTATCCGGTAATTCCAAAATACTCCGCGTTTAAATATTAGATGTGGTGCAAACTACAACGCCAAGACATGATGCTAGATGCAAACAAATATATGGGTGACATATTCATATTCAAACTCTACACATTTTTCAGATAAACTTATATATATATATAACATTTTCATTTGAATTTTTATTCCAAAAGTAGAAACAGATTTGTATTACAAATATATACATTCATAGAAGAAGAGACCAAGCTACAGGAAAAAAATGACCAGGTCTTAAAAGGATTTGTATTAAGGTGATACCGGGGCACACGTTTTTTGAAACAAGCACTAAGAGAATTCTAAAACTGAATTTTACCCTCTGGAACAGGAACAAGAGACAGAGGGACATGACCTTTGCCTTTCCTTGGATTTGATCGATGGATTTGTTGAATGACGACACAGGAAGGAACCACTTCAGCTAAGCTCCAGAATTTGATTTGAATTAGGTGTAGAACGGTTTAAGCAAAACACAGGGATCAACCAGCTAGTCAAGCTAGCAAGCAGGCAAGCAGGCAGCTGAAAATAAGTCGTATGCAGCTAGTCAGCTACAGTAACTGAAGAAAAGATATTGAACTGATACATGAGACTGTGTTCTAAAACTGAACCAGAGACGAAACAACAATGCTACAGCTAACAGATGCCAGATGGTGTTCGATCTCCAGGCTTTCCAGGAAATCGACCAAGTGTTCCAACTAGTTGGGTAGATATTGTTTTGAAGGAAACAGGGTAACAGCTGGGAGGTAAAATGAACCAACATGTGTGCTACCGGGGAAACCAGAATAGCAGCGCCAGCAAAGTGGATCTTCAGCACGTTTGGAAACCACAGAGTCACAGCGAGGAAGTGCCAACGAAGGGCTAACTGAAAATCAACAGTAGCTAACTGAATATCAACAGTAGCTAACTGAACCCGATTTCAGAACTGCTCAGAAATAAAAAGGGGACACCTTGCGCTCTGGTGACAGACAACAAATTGATCCTCACCTTCGTGCAGATGTAACTGGCCAGCTGCTAGAACAAAAGATGACTGAAGAGAGGCTCGGCCCTTTGAGTGAAGGCAGGCGCAGCTCGACCAAGATCGACGCGACTGAGGACCTGACGGCGCGAACGACTGCGAGCTGCAACGGCGAACAACCGAAACATGCGCGACGACGGCGTCAGTACGAGAGAACGAACGAGAAGAATGGGAGGACGACAAGGAACTCACGCGGAGGCTCACCACGTCGAGGGAGAAGGTTGGAGAGGATGGAGATGACGGCGTGACGAAGCGGAGGTCGTCGGCATGCACGGCGGCGCTCCAGGTGCGTCTTGGCCGGCGTCGTACTCGAGCAGCTCCGGCTCCGGTTCAGCGAGGACGAAGAGGGCGCCACGGCGGTTCCATCACGAGCGCTCGGCGCGCGGCGGCGAACAACGATGGCAAGGATGGCGATCTCCGGCAGTTTTTCTTTGATGCTACGGATGAAAACCGAAATCTTCCCTGTGATAGTTCTTGTTGGTGATGGGACAGAGGTGGAAGAGAGAAACGGCGGCTAGAGGAAGGAGGAAGGCTAGGGCTCGCTGGGGCTCGATTGAGGAGAGGGGAAAAATGCAGGGAGCAGGTACATGTGAGGAATGGCTCACGCCGTGAGGTAACAGAAGCAGGGACAACGTCCAAAGACAGGAAAAAGAAGAAGGCCAGCTGATCCTGGGCCTGGTGGCTATTTTGATTTTTCTTTCTTTTTCAATTTATTTTTATTTCATTTTCTTTTATGTTTTCTTTATTCAAAGCAAAGTCAATTTGAATTGGGATAAGAATAGGAAGGTTTTTAAATAATTTTAATTCATTGTTGTATCTACTGGAAACAGAACCAAATATTTGCTACCTTCCAAAAATATTCTTAAGTTGATTAATTGCAAAGTAAGAAATTAAAGAGAAGGGGTTTAATATCAACCCATATTTACTAGAAAGATTTGGCATGACCTCTTTGTAAAATGGTCAAGTAGAAAGAAAAGAATAGGTAGGCTTAAAGGTTGGAACATCTCAAGTGAGATGGAGATAGAACAAGAGAGAGGAAAACCAACACATAAAATAAGGAAGGCAAATAAAACTCAAATGAAATTTTGATAAGCACCAAAAGTGACATAATGAGATGAATGAATGCAATATGATGCACAAAACAAAGACAACAATCAAAATCTAATAGGGATAATTTCCTGGGTCGCTACAATCGACACCACTAACAAGGAACCTCGCCCCGAGGTTCCACGTCAACCTAAGGGGGAGTTGGTTAAACTAACGGATCTTCTTGTACCATGTTGACAAACACCCGACCTTGGCGTGGAACCTTCTTCTATCGAGGTGTTGATCTTCTCGACACCACTAACAAGAATTGTTGTTCCGCTGTTGATGATGCGTTTCCGTCGAGATCCTCCGAAGATCGGACCTAACAGACGAGGGGCAAAGATCGTCCAACCCACGTCAAACAAAAGACTCGAAAAAGCAGATAAGAGAAGATTCAAAACTCGCAAAGATAAGAGGAGAAAGAATATAGATAAGGAGAAAAATTAGAACTATTCAGATCTATCCAAAGATGTTTTCTGAAAATAGGTTTTGACACTAACGTCCGTTGGCAAGGTTATCCTACGGGCAGGACTAGTGGGGTACCGTCAACCTGGCTCTGATACCAACTTGTGACGCCCCAAAACCGGTACCATGAGGATCCCAGCGAATCCGCCGAAATCCGCACGATATCGATTTTAGGAGACGCACCACCAAGCGCCTCGTACACGCCGAAGCATGCACGCGATGCGGGTGGAATCAATCACGAGAGGTAACATTACAACAGGATTACAATAGAGCCCACAAGAAACAGATATATTACAACAACGACTCCAACGAGTCAAGATACAAATAGATACATACAAAGATCCAAATCATACAGAAGATCAAATACATCCGAGTACGGACAAGATACAAATTTGGACTAAGAGTCCTGAAGATAACCAGTGACGTCCATAACCCTGCCCAGGCCAAGCCGGAAGGGTAACCTTGCTAACGTCGTCATCTTGTACCTGTCGAAGTCGGGCCATCGGTTGCCGACAAAAGGGAGGAAGCAAAAGAGAAAGAGAAAAGGCGAGAGTAAGTACCAAGGAACGAACTCCGGCACGTACTTAGCGAGACTAGAAATGGCTATGCTCGCCGGGCGAGTATAAATATATATCGCCTGGGGCTATATGGTAGGTTTAGCGGCAGCAAAACTATAACCAATAGAGACACGCTACAACATCCGTCTAATCAGAGAAGATAAGAGAGCGCACAAGGTAACAGATAAATACTACACAAACATAACCCAGCCGATTACACATATCCCCTTCAACAATTGCGAAGAGGCAATGTAAAAGGCACTCAACGGTGGACAAGTTTTATTAGGTATCGGTTGTAGTAATGCTATATTACTACGCAAGTTATTATCAGATTATTAACAACAAGTAAAAAGGTGTAAGTTGTCTATGATCGAGTCATACAGCTCCAAGTCGTCCATAACCGCGGACACGGCTTATCGATAAGATTGTAACCCTGCAGGGGTGCCCAAATGTGCCCACACGCACGATCAACCCACTTGCGACAGGTGGATATCACGACTCGCACTCTCCTTCACGACAACAATGTCCAGGAAGCCACCTAACTAAGTTAAACCCGTATCGAAGTCCGGCCGTATCTCCGAAGCGGACTTAGCTATGTGTGTCAACGTGCTAGGTGGTTTAAACACACACTGGGGCGATAAACCACTTCGCAGAGGCTCCACGACCTATACGTGCATACCAGAAACAAGGGATACAAGGCACCCAGGGGCTTCCCAAAGTAAATAAGTAACAGGCTGGCATGCACGCAAACAACAAATGGTAAAACATTGCAAACTAGTTGTGGCCACTGGACAAAGCTGTAGATTCCGGCAGTGGTCGAGGGGAGACCCAATAAACATACCCACGTGTGGTTAGAGCGCTCAGTCTCGGAACAGATAACAAGAACTCGGGTCCTAGGGGACATTAGTGAGTCAAAGTTCCGATGCTTTCGCAAAGGGGCTCACAGATGCCTCTGCTTACAATTTTAGTTGTTAACAATTAAGTAAAGCATGTGTATCTCCAACAAACTAATATAGCATGTGATAACCTCCCAACAACCCAACATATCCCGATAACAGATCGAGATAAACAACAGATCCTAAACACGCCTACGACTCGCAAGGCTCAAACATCAAGCAACGGCTATGGATAAGGAATGGTGCATATAGGATTAATATGGTAAACAAGTGGAATAGGACACGTGACTCGATAAAGAATCGCAACATAAGGATAGCAGTGCGAGGGAGAGAGTAAAATAGGTGAAGAGAGAGGGCTCGCCTGTGAAAAGCTGCAGAAGAACTTGTCGGAGAACTCGTCGTATCTCACATCAACACTTCGTGATCCTATCCGGGAAGAAGCAAATGCTGGAACAAACAATGCATGCAAGTCTTACTACTACGGATAAAGAACCAGCATGCTCAAGATGATATGCATGACATGGCAGCGATGGTGCAATGCAACTTATCCATATTAATCGCAGTCAGAACAACGGACAAGCAAATTAGGTTGAAGTTGCATTTTCTACCGGCAAATTTAAGTGTTGATTAGCATGGCAAGACATGGCAGGGGTGCGCTACTTCAATATTAAACGGGGCGGGGAAAACCTTATCCGGTAATTCCAAAATACTCCGCGTTTAAATATTAGATGTGGTGCAAACTACAACGCCAAGACATGATGCTAGATGCAAACAAATATATGGGTGACATATTCATATTCAAACTCTACACATTTTTCAGATAAACTTATATATATATATAACATTTTCATTTGAATTTTTATTCCAAAAGTAGAAACAGATTTGTATTACAAATATATACATTCATAGAAGAAGAGACCAAGCTACAGGAAAAAAATGACCAGGTCTTAAAAGGATTTGTATTAAGGTGATACCGGGGCACACGTTTTTGAAACAAGCACTAAGAGAATTCTAAAACTGAATTTTACCCTCTGGAACAGGAACAAGAGACAGAGGGACATGACCTTTGCCTTTCCTTGGATTTGATCGATGGATTTGTTGAATGACGACACAGGAAGGAACCACTTCAGCTAAGCTCCAGAATTTGATTTGAATTAGGTGTAGAACGGTTTAAGCAAAACACAGGGATCAACCAGCTAGTCAAGCTAGCAAGCAGGCAAGCAGGCAGCTGAAAATAAGTCGTATGCAGCTAGTCAGCTACAGTAACTGAAGAAAAGATATTGAACTGATACATGAGACTGTGTTCTAAAACTGAACCAGAGACGAAACAACAATGCTACAGCTAACAGATGCCAGATGGTGTTCGATCTCCAGGCTTTCCAGGAAATCGACCAAGTGTTCCAACTAGTTGGGTAGATATTGTTTTGAAGGAAACAGGGTAACAGCTGGGAGGTAAAATGAACCAACATGTGTGCTACCGGGGAAACCAGAATAGCAGCGCCAGCAAAGTGGATCTTCAGCACGTTTGGAAACCACAGAGTCACAGCGAGGAAGTGCCAACGAAGGGCTAACTGAAAATCAACAGTAGCTAACTGAATATCAACAGTAGCTAACTGAACCCGATTTCAGAACTGCTCAGAAATAAAAAGGGGACACCTTGCGCTCTGGTGACAGACAACAAATTGATCCTCACCTTCGTGCAGATGTAACTGGCCAGCTGCTAGAACAAAAGATGACTGAAGAGAGGCTCGGCCCTTTGAGTGAAGGCAGGCGCAGCTCGACCAAGATCGACGCGACTGAGGACCTGACGGCGCGAACGACTGCGAGCTGCAACGGCGAACAACCGAAACATGCGCGGACGACGGCGTCAGTACGAGAGAACGAACGAGAAGAATGGGAGGACGACAAGGAACTCACGCGGAGGCTCACCACGTCGAGGGAGAAGGTTGGAGAGGATGGAGATGACGGCGTGACGAAGCGGAGGTCGTCGGCATGCACGGCGGCGCTCCAGGTACGTCTTGGCCGGCGTCGTACTCGAGCAGCTCCGGCTCCGGTTCAGCGAGGACGAAGAGGGCGCCACGGCGGTTCCATCACGGCGCTCGGCGCGGCGAACGGCGGCGAACAACGATGGCAAGGATGGCGATCTCCGGCAGTTTTTCTTTGATGCTACGGATGAAAACCGAAATCTTCCCTGTGATAGTTCTTGTTGGTGATGGGACAGAGGTGGAAGAGAGAAACGGCGGCGGCTAGAGGAAGGAGGAAGGCTAGGGCTCGCTGGGGCTCGATTGAGGAGAGGGGAAAAATGCAGGGAGCAGGTACATGTGAGGAATGGCTCACGCCGTGAGGTAACAGAAGCAGGGACAACGTCCAAAGACAGGAAAAAGAAGGCCAGCTGATCCTGGGCCTGGTGGCTATTTTGATTTTTCTTTCTTTTTCAATTTATTTTTATTTCATTTTCTTTTATGTTTTCTTTATTCAAAGCAAAGTCAATTTGAATTGGGATAAGAATAGGAAGGTTTTTAAATAATTTTAATTCATTGTTGTATCTACTGGAAACAGAACCAAATATTTGCTACCTTCCAAAAATATTCTTAAGTTGATTAATTGCAAAGTAAGAAATTAAAGAGAAGGGGTTTAATATCAACCCATATTTACTAGAAAGATTTGGCATGACCTCTTTGTAAAATGGTCAAGTAGAAAGAAAAGAATAGGTAGGCTTAAAGGTTGGAACATCTCAAGTGAGATGGAGATAGAACAAGAGAGAGGAAAACCAACACATAAAATAAGGAAGGCAAATAAAACTCAAATGAAATTTTGATAAGCACCAAAAGTGACATAATGAGATGAATGAATGCAATATGATGCACAAAACAAAGACAACAATCAAAATCTAATAGGGATAATTTCCTGGGTCGCTACACCTTACACCTGCACCTGATTATCCAAATTACTGTGATGCCATTGAACTCCGTGGCCACGTTTTTGCGGTGGACGAAACTGACGGCTCCACGTACTTCTGGGACACCGCAAATGGTATTTTTTCAGTCCTTATGTTGCATTGCATGATACACTGCCTTAACCAATGAAGTTATTCATGAACTACCTTGTTTATATTTTACCTTTCTTATATGACTTAATGATCACACCCCCTTTTGCTGAATATGAATGAACCGTTGCTTGCAATGAATTAGTAGTACTTATTAGTCACCAACAAACATAGTATGCTCAGTATGTGATTGCATTCCTGAATTAGTAACTCTACGCCACTGCAGAATATGGGTGTAATTAACCAGTATCTCAAAAGATAACGTGGCACTATGAAGGCACCCTTTTTGATAACCTTTTACACCCATTGTTTCATATATAACTAATTGATTTTGCCTCCAAAAGGAGGACGAGAGACCCCCGCCATCTGCATCAGAGAGATGCATAAGGACTTTCATAAGTATATGACTTAACGATCACATCCTTTATCTGAATATGAATGAACCGTTGCTTGCAATGAATTAGTACTAGTCAGTCATCAGCAAACATAGTATACTCCGTATGTGAATGCATTCCTGAATTAGTAACTCTATGCAACTGCAGAATATGGATGTAATTAACAAGTATCTCAAATGTTAACGTAGAAACAGAAAAATAGAAGAAAATCGTTTGTAATTACATGCGTAGCTTATATTTTCTAGAGATCGGGGAAAAAGCCTTGATTGGATGTACCTACATGCAGATCAAACAGTTCTTTGTTTATATCGGTGAACAATCTGCAGAATGGTATAATTAATTTTGTTTTTGATACATTTTTTCTCCCATTTTCTTGAATAGATTTCAGTTTCCCACAATTATCTTTCATTAGTGATTGTGACGTCCCCTCATTCAAAATAACTCAGGTTATCTTTTTCCTAATTCAATGATATTTAAGTTTGAGTAAGTTTACGATTAATATCTACAACCTCATATATATATAAGATTTAGCACCTGCAGGCCTAACAAAGTTAGCTGCCTCTAGTCCCCTGTATAATTCTTTCTTTTTGCTTTCTCAGTTTTTCGTAGCCTTGCTACAACCCTGTATGCTCTAATATATAATGATGCACGACTAGGCATGTGTTCGAGAAAAGAAAATCTAAATATCTTTTGTAATATATGAACCTATATTGATGTTTTAGATGTTGGTAGTATAATTTTCGATAATCTTGAACAGACTTAAATCAGTTTAACTTAGCACAACCATATAGCGTACCTTTTTTAGAACGCGAAAATGAGGTAAACAAATACCATGTGTACCCTTTACTATCAATAGTAGAGAAGAGATTATGAACCTTCAACTCTAAAATGCAAATTCTTCTACTGAATGGATAGCTGCATCTGATACCTATTTTGCAAATGTTACCAGACTTGGGGTTAGCTACAAAGAGCATTTCTTTCTTGTCAAGCTTCATGCACTACCAACACAACCAAAAGTCCGAACTGATCGCAAGGGCGGCAATCCACTTATACAATTCAACACCCCCCTCACGTGTGATGGGAGACAAGTCAACATGTGGAAAGACTCAGAGGTATAGCTCAAGAGGCATATACGTGGACTCCGAGGGGGCAACAACAATTTTAGGATAAATTGCGAAAGCCAGGACTCGAACTCGAGACCCTGGCTCTGACACCATGTCAAGCTTCATGGACTAGCCAACGCAACCAAAAGTCCGAACTGATGAAAGGTCTAGGCAATCCACTTATACAGTTAAACATTTCTTACCCTTCGGGTGGTCACAGGGAAGCTCTCTAATAGATCACTTAAGACAAAGGGAATACAACACAGGACTTAAACTTAAGATGATATATATTTGTCAAAATTTGAATGTATCTATATGCTTTCACTGTCTAGATACATCTGAATTTGGACAAATCTCAGACACTTTCGGTGGGACAGAGGTAGTATATAACTGTGTATACACTAACTAGTGTCTAGTTTTGGCGAAGTTTAGACTAGTTTCGTGGGATGGATGCAGTATAACTGATATATTGGACACTCGATTTGAACACATGAATGACCAATGTCCTTAGCTTACATAGTCGTATTTATACTGTGAGCATGAACGATGAACAATGCTGCTGTTTGAATATGGTTGCCAGTAACACCCTATTCGTCTCCATTTCTAATATTGCAGAAAACCCGATGCTCCCGTTTGTAATCCCGCCACCGGTGGTGGATGATCAGCAGTACGCGTGGTTCCTCGCTCCATCTGCTGATGGCAAGCGATTGATGATCATCCTTACAGTAAACAAGATTGGGATTGCCAATGCTGAAGTACCTCCTGACATTCCCTATGCTGCTAATGGGCTTCAGCTACGGCAGTATCCTCCTGTTGCCACCTACGTCTTTGAGCTGGATCCCTTATCTACTGCACGTGCAGGGGACTTTCTTTGGAGGCAGGTTAACAGCCTCAGCGACCACTCTCTGTTCCTCGGACTCAATTACCCAATCATTGCCAACCTGAAGAAGCGTGAATCCAAAGCTCCTGATGGCACATTGGTTCCATTCATGAGGAAAAACTGCGTCTACACAGCATACCGGAATATTCGTTATAATCAATACCCTAAAATTTTGCGCTGCAACCTCCAGCCAGATGAAGGTGAGACTGTGGGAGTTATCAGCCTTCCCAAGGATGGTTGGGATAGTGTCCGACAAGCGGCTATGTGGTTTAAGCCTGCTTTAAACATTGCCCGTTCGGTGTTACCTTTAAAAAAACAGTGACACTTTTTTATTATGATTGAAGTGTTGAGAAGTAGTACACTGTTTTTAGTATGTACTAGTTTGAATCAGTTTATTTGAACACTGCCCTGCTTTTGTATTTCGTGTTGCCTTCATATTATAACCCATGCATGGCTGTTTTAGGATTGACTTTATTTCAGCACTATAATTACAATGTGTGTACGTCCTTTATAATATAGCCACCTCTTGTTGATCATACTCATGAGAGGACCATTCCTATTTTTTTCGCCGCTAAAGGGTAAAGTACAAACTAAAATTCTAGACATACATTGTGTTGTGTCTTATGCATCTGTGAAGTTTCATCCAAAAATATGTCAAAATGTATGTCTAGAATTTTAGTTTGCATTTTTTGGAAACTTAGAAGTGTCACAACAAAAAATGGGGTGCGGGCGCAACTAGTTGCAAATGAGAGTTTCCATGAGAGGACCATTCCTATTTTTTTCGCCGCTAAAGGGTAAAGTACATCCACTGGCACGGGGTGTGTTCGGTTCCACCCCATCCCCAAACCGAACATGCATCAACTACGAGCAAGGAAGTAGATGTGCGACCTAGGTGACTGTGCGGACCCCACATGTGAACCAAAGAAAAAAACATGTCAATACGGAACTGATGTACATACGACAACTCCTATATGATATGCGTATGTACGATTGAGCATCTGGAGGTGTGCTGCCACCTGCTTCCTCACACGAAGGGTTGGATCTTGTGTTTCGTACACGGATCGGACTGAAATTGTCGTGTGCATAGCAAGGTTCATGTCAATAAGGCTGAGTTTGGCATCTAAGTCTAGGCAACAAATACTTTTGGGTTCCAACGGCCATCTACAAGGTATTTGCTATAGGCCTACTTGCTCCGGCTGTCGAAGCCCAATAACTACAAATGGGCCTTTCTGCTCATGCAATGTTGGCCCTTTTCTAAAGAACCACAGATCCTATGATTGGCAAAAAACAAAAACACGGAGATTCTACATAAAAGTTGTTTGTATTTATTTTGAATTATTGGGTTGCAATTTTTGAAACTGCTCATGGCCAATATGAAAATCCTTGATCGCTCCATACCCACATAGATCACGGTATTTTCAAAAATTCATAAAGTGGATTTGAAATTTAAAACATATCCTAATAATTCCATGATTTATTCTATTAACTTGCAAGATCTTGGAGCGAAAGAGCTTGTATTAGTCTGCGAAAATAATACTGATAAACCTGTCGTTAACAAGAAATGAAGGTTTATCGTTCAGAGAGGATGCCATGTGGGACCCATGAGACAGTAGCGTCCTCAACGTTTCAAAGAAAAAGGCAAGTAGCCCGAAAATAGGGGTAAAAAATAAATCCTACAAAGGAAACATTTATAGTTCATAGAGGCTGACATGTGGGACCGATCTGCCAGCTGCATCCTCATCATTTCGAAGTCGGCAGGGATCAGAAGAAAAAGGCAAATAGCCAGAAATTAGGGGTCAAAAATAAATCCAAAAAGGAAACTTTTATTCTTCATAGAGGATGACATGTGGGACCGACCTGCCAGCAGCGTCCTCATCGTTTCAAAGGCCGCAGGGGATCAAAAGAAAAAGGCAAATAGCCAGAAATTAGGGGTAAAAAATAAATCCAACAAAGGAAAGGTTTGTTGTTCATAGAGGCTGACATGTGGGACCCATGAGCCAGCGGCGACCTCAATTTCAAAGGCGGCATATGATCGAAAAGAAAAAGGCAAGTTAGCAAAAATCAGGGGGTAAAAAAATCTAAGAAAAGAAACTTTATTGTACATAGAGGATGACATGCGGGTCCCATGAGCCAGCACCTTACTCAACGTTTCAGAGGCGGCATGAGATCAAAAGAAAAAGGAAACTGACCAAATATCAGGAGCAAAAAATAATCCAAGAAAAGAAACTTTTATTGTACATAGAGGATGACATATGGGTCCCACTTATACAAGCTCTTTCGCTCCAAGATCTTGCAAGTTGATTGTACATAGAGGATGACATGCGGGGCCCTTGTGTCAGCAGCTTAATCAATGTTTCCAAGGCGGCAGGGGATCAAAAGAAAAAGGAAATAGCCAAAAATAAGAGGGTGAAAAAAAATCCAAGAAAAGAAACTTTTATAGTATAGAGGATGACATGTGGGTCCCATGAGCCAGCAGCTTCCTCAACGTTTCAGAGGCTGCATGAGATCGAAAGAAAAAGGCAAGTGACAAAAAATAAGAGGGTAAAAAATCCAAGAAAAGAGATTTGATTGTACATAGAGGATGACATGCGGGTCCCATCAGTGCAGCTTACTCAACGTTTCCAAGGCAGGGGATCAAAAGAAAATGGAAATAGCTAAAGATCATAGGGTGAAAAAAATCCAAGAAAAGAAACTTTTATAGTACATAGAGGATGACATGCGGGTCCCATGAGCCAGCAGGTTCCGCAACATTTTCAAAGGCGGCATGAGATCGAAAGAAAAAGGCAAGTGACCAAAAATCAGAGGGTGAAAAATAATCGAAGAAAATAAACTTTTATTGTACATAGAGGATGACATGCTGTCCCATTTTGCAGCAGAGGTCCCAACGTTTCAAATGCGGCTTGAGATCAAAAGAAAAAGAAAGTAGCCAGCAGCTTACTAAACGTTTCAAAGGCGGCAGGATCAAAAGAAAAGGAAATAGCCAAAAATCAGAGGGTGAAAAAAATCCAAGAAATCAAACTTTTATTGTATACATAGAGGATGACGTGCGGGTCCCATGAGCCAGCAGATTCCTCAACGTTTCAAACGTGGCATGCGATCGAAAGAAAAAGGCAAGTGACCAAATATCGAGCCAAAAATAATCCAAGAAAGGAAACTTTATTGTACATAGAGGATGACATGCGGGTCCCATTTGCAGCAGCGGTCTCAACGTTTCCAAGGTGGCACAGGACCAAAAGAAAAATGAAGTAGCCAGAAATCAGGGGGTGAAAAAAATCCAAGAAAATAAAGATTTCAATTGGGCTGCATCGGACATCTGGGCCTTCGAACTATCCTTCTGGGCCTTTTGATTCGTACAATTTCAGCCCACTCCAGAACATGGAAGTTCGGATTTTTCTCAAAAAAAAAACAGGAATGTCCTATGCTTCGCAAAAACAAAAAACAAGGAGATTCAAGATATAAGTTGTAAAAATAAAGATTTAAAGACGAACTTTTATTGTACATAGAGGATGACATGCTGTCCCATTTTGCAGCAGAGGTCCCAACGTTTCAAATGCGGCTTGAGATCAAAAGAAAAAGAAAGTAGCCAGAAATTAGGGGTAAAAAAACTCGAAGAAAAGAAAGTTTATTGTACATAGAGGATGACATGCGGGACCCACGAGTTAGCAGCTTACTCAACGTTTCCAAGGGCAGGGGATCAAAAGAAAAAGGAAATAGCCAAAAATCAGAGAGTGAAAAAAACCCTAGAAAATAAACTTTTGTAGTACATAGAGGATGACATGCGGGTCCCATGAGCCAGCAGGTTCCTCAACGTTTCAAACGTGGCATGGGATCGAAAGAAAAAGGCAAGTGACCAAATATCGGGCCAAAAATAATTCAAGAAAAGAAACTTGATTGTACATAGAGGATGACATGCGGGTCCCATTTTGCAGCAGCAGTCCCAACGTTTCAAATGCGGCTTGAGATCAAAAGAAAAAGAAAGTAGCCAGAAATTAGGGGTCAAAAAAAACTCCAAGAAAGGAAAGCTTTATCGTTCATACAGGCTGACATGTGGGACCTATGAGCCAGCAGCTTACTAAACGTTTCAAAGGCGGCAGGGGATCAAAAGAAAAAGGAAATAGCCAAAAATTAGAGGGTGAAAAAAATCCAAGAAATCAAACTTTTATTGTACATAGAGGATGACATGGGGGTCCCATGAGCCAGCAGATTCCTCAACGTTTCAAACGTGGCATGAGATCGAAAGAAAAAGGCAAGTGACCAAATATCAGGTGCCAAAAATAATCCAAGAAAGGAAACTTTATTGTACATAGAGGATGACATGCGGGTCCCATTTGCAGCGGTCTCAACGTTTCCAAGGTGGCACAGGACCAAAAGAAAAATGAAGTAGCCAGAAATCAGGGGGTGAAAAATCCAAGAAAAGAAAGATTTCAATTGGGCTGCATCTGGACATCTGGGCCTTCGAACTATCCTTCTGGGCCTTTTGATTCGTACAATTTCAGCCCACTCCAGAACATGGAAGTTCGGATTTTTCTCAAAAAAAACAGGAATGTCCTATGCTTCGCAAAAACAAAAAACAAGGAGATTCAAGATATAAGTTGTAAAAATAAAGATTTAATTTATCCGTTTGCAATAGCTCAGAGCGAAATACACTGTTTATTGTCTGCAAAATAATCAAGATATCACATGTTTCTTGTACGGGGAGGCTGACATCGGGGACCCATGAGCCAGCAGCGTCGTTAACGTTTCAAAGGCAGTGGGTCGAAAATAAAAAAACAAAAATCAGTTGGTAAAAAAATCAAGAAAAGAAAACATTTATCGTTCTAAGAGGATGACATGCGGGACCGATGAGGCAGCAGCATCCTCAACGTTTCCAAGGCGGCAGGGGATCAAAAGAAAGAAAAGGAAATAGCCAGAAATTAATTAGGGGTCAAAAATAAATCCACCAAAGGAAACTTTTATTGTTCATAGAGGATGACATGTGGGACCGACCTGCCAACAGCGTCCTCATCGTTTCAAAGGGGGCAGGGGATCGAAAGAAAAAGGCAAATAGCCAGAAATTAGGGGTCAAAATAACTCCAAGAAAGGAAACTTTTATTGTTCGTAGAGGATGACATGCGGGACCCATGAGCCAGCAGCTTACTCAACGTTTCAAAGGTGGCATGAGATCGAAAGAAAAAGGCAAGTGACCAAATATCAGGAGCCAAAAATAATCCAAGATTTATTGTACATAGAGGATGACATGTGGGTCCCATTTTGCAGCAGCGGTCTCAATGTTTGTAATGCGGCTTGAGATCAAAAGAAAAAGAAAGTAGCTAGTAATTAGGGGGTGAAAAAATCCAAGAAAAGAAAGTTGATGGACATAGAGGATGACATGCGGGTCCCTTGAGCCAACAGCTTACTCAACGTTTCAAAGGGGGCAGGGGATCAAAAGAAAAAGGCAAGCCAAAAATCAGAGGGTGAAAAAAAATCCAACAAAGGAAACTTTTATAGCACATAGAGGATGACATGCGGGTCCCATGAGCCAGCAGGTCCTCAACGTTTCAAACGTGGCATGAGATCGAAAGAAAAAGGCAAGTGACAAAATATCGAGCCAAAAATAATTCAAGAAAATAAAGTTTTATAGTACATAGAGGATGACATGCGGGTCCCATTTAGCAGCGGTATCACCGTTTGAGAGGCGGCAGGGGATCAAAAGAAAAAGGCAAGTGAAAAAATATGAGCAGCCAAAAATAATTCAAGAAAAGAAAGTTTTATAGTACATAGAGGATGACATGCGGGTCCGATTTAGCAGCGGTATCACCGTTTGAGAGGCGGCAGGATCAAAAGAAAAGAAATTGCCAAAAATCAGAGGGTGAAAAAAAACCAAGAAAATGAACTTTTATAGTACATAGAGGATGACATGCGGGTCCCATGAGCCTGCAGGTTCCTCAACGTTTCAAACGTGGCATGAGATCGAAAGAAAAAGGTAAGTGACCAAATATGAGGTGCCAAAAATAATTCAAGAAAAGAAAGTTTTTAGTACATAGAGGATGACATGCGGGTCCCATTTAGCAGCAGCGGTATCACCGTTTGAGAGGCGGCAGGGGATCGAAAGAAAAAGGCAAGTGACCAAATTTGAGGTGCCAAAAAAACTCCAAGAAAAGAAAGTTTTATAGTTCATAGAGGATGACATGCGGGTCCCATTTAGCAGCAGCGGTATCACCGTTTGAGAGGCGGCAGGGGATCGAAAGAAAAAGGTAAGTGACCAAATATGAGGTGCCAAAAATAATTCAAGAAAAGAAAGTTTTATAGTGCATAGAGGATGACATGCGGGTCCCAGTTAGCAGCAGCGGTATCACCGTTTGAGAGGCGGCAGGGGATCGAAAGAAAAGGCAAGTGACCAAATTTGAGGTGCCAAAAAAACTCCAAGAAAGAAAGTTTTATAGTACATAGAGGATGACATGCGGGTCCCATTTAGCAGCAGCGGTATCACCGTTTGAGAGGCGGCAGGGGATCGAAAGAAAAAGGCAAGTGACCAAATATGAGGTGCCAAAAATAATTCAAGAAAAGAAAGTTTTATAGTGCATAGAGGATGACATGCGGGTCCCAGTTAGCAGCAGCGGTATCACCGTTTGAGAGGCGGGGATCGAAAGAAAAAGGCAAGTGACCAAATTTGAGGTGCCAAAAAAACTCCAAGAAAAGAAAGTTGATTGCACATAGAGGATGACATGCGGGTCCCATTTAGCAGCAGCGGTCTCAACGTTTCCAAGGCGGCAAGGGATCAAAAGAAAAGGAAGTAGCCAGAAATCGGGGGTCAAAAAATCCAAGAATAGAAAGAATTTTGGTTCATAGAGGATGACATGCGGGACCCATGATCCTGCATCGTAAACGGCTCGATCGGAGAACGTTGAACGAGATGGCGCGATCGAGAAAAAAACAATGCCAGAGAGGCTGCCATCTGGGCCCTACATCCCTCGGCGGTGCGGATTTGCGTTGACTCGGCCGGCGAACCCGAGAATTCGCGATGCACCACGTCCCGGGCCACCATACGCGACGTTTTGGCCGCTTTCGTCGGGCTAGGTGGCCTCAAAAACGAGAAAAAAAGTTTTGACATGCACCACGGAGGGACCAAAATCGTCGGCCATGGTACACCAGCAACCACGGCGCGACTTCAACTTCGTCGGCCATGGCAACTTTTCTTGTAGTGCAAGTGTAGGGAGAGAAGAATGATGTAATGAGATGAAGAATGGACAAAATCTCAAGATTGGGGATGCCTCTTCCACCCAAGAAATATCCAATAGGTACAAGTGTCAAAGCTTGGAGATGCCCAAGGCATCCCTTCTTCATCAACAAAAATATCAGGTCATCTTTCAAGACACTATATTTTTATTGCTTCATATACTATGTGTTCTTCTTGGAGCGTCTTTATTTTTATTTTTATTTTTTGTTTTATTTTGTTTTGTTTTCTGTAGCATATGGTTGGATCCTAGCATTCTTGTGTGGGAGAGAGTCACGCTCCGTTTTCATTGCATAGAACACTCTAGTTTTCACTCGTATTGTTCTGCGAGTGTTTTAGTTTGCTAGTATTGCGTTTAGCTCTGGTTTTTCCACTCGTATTTTGTTCAGAGCTTGTTAGTTTTATTTATTTGTGTATGATTATCTCTCTGATATTTATTGGTTATTATCTATGAGAGTTGTTTCAAATAAATTGATTGGTGTTGGAGACAAGTAAAATTTTTCATGCTTATAGTGGTGCAAAAGAAAGCTTGTCTAGACCGTGGCATAGACTTTGGCATGTCATGTTGGATGTTATTCTTATCACATGCTTAGTAGTTATTGTTGTAGCATGACTTGTCTCAAATATCTGAGAGTGCTTAATGTGCCATTGAAAGAATCATGTTTTGTTTCCATCATACAAAGCATAATATTGTGGTATTCTCCTTTGATGCTTTATTGGGTTGACTTGGCACATGTTTACATCATGTTATGACTACAAACCAGTCAACTAAATCCTCTATGATCATTTAGTTTTTGACTTGTAATATCACTTTCTGCTTTGATTAATAATGTTTTGTCACTATGCATGATTATGGCCATTATTTCTCTCTTAGTTGGTCGCTCCCAGTCTTTCGCTAGCCTTCGCTTGTACTGAGTATGAGCTCTACTCGTGCATCCAACCACTAAAAACCGAAGTTTGCCAATTGTGTCCACCATATATACCTACTAGCATCATTGCTATTCCAAGTATATTCATCATGTTTTTACTTATCTTCCAAATTAAATTTTGTCATGAGAAAATTAGTTAGTAAAGCTCTCACGAACTTGATGGCACATTTACTTTCTTGCACTTAATAAACTTGAGCCATTGTGACTATCTTATGAAGATTATATGCTTGCAAATTACGAGTTGGGAGTTAGCACAACCATGCTTTCATGGGGCACGCTTTCAACATTGCACTTATTCCTATTTAGTTGATATCATGTTCTTTTGTTTATGGATGCCTAGCGGTGTGAAATAAAATGGAAACTTGTAAGTCCATGGAGTTTGTATATATGTTAGAGAAACGCCTGGGCGGCCAACTTAAGCCATGCATCATTCATGGTGGAAATTTACAGCGAACCATAGTGAGCATTCTATGAAGCATCTTCAATAAAAAGCTATGCCCATAGTAAATAAAAGGATTGTTGAGATGCTCATTATCTGTTTGTCTTGTCATTTTGGTATGGGATTGCTCCTATATCATGGGGCAGGAGGTACCCCGTTGGCGGTTCTCAATGATACATGTATACTTACAATGACAAGAACTTATTTGGGACCTAAGTTGAGTAGCATGAGGTTTAGGTACTCGTATTCAAGGGGCACGAGATTTTCAACTTGTGATTTGTCAAGCATATAACTCATATTTGCCCTCACATTAACTTTAACCATTCAAGATGCTTATGATAGGGGTAATGAGAGCTCAAAGCTAATGAGTACCATACTTTTTGGAAGGTTTATAAAACTTGTTAATCTTGCTTCCTTCTTCGAAGGACCTTTCTTTTACTTTTATGTTGAGTCTTCATCTTCTTGCTTGATGCACCAATTAAGAGAGCATAGTTGTCATTCTGAGTATAATGTTCATAGTCCCAAAATTATTATTGATTAATTCATGATTATGCTATTGCTTGTTCTTAAATTACTTGTATCTAGTCACCCTTTGAACTTTAAAGGTGTCCTAGCATTTATGTTTTGCTACTTCATAAAGGACAAGTTGAGTACCACTTTGCTATGTTTTCTCTATGCTCATAAACAAACAGTTGCTTTCAATGCACAATTATTCATGATCCTTTGTTTGAGTTACTTCTCATGTTATAACATAGTTGCTAAGTTCTATTGTTAGAATTATATCTATCATGTCTATGTTTAGAGTACTTTGATCCCAGCTCACAATGCTTTTACAATAACTTGATCAAGATTGTGTTGGCTTCATGTCACCTCAAAAATTATTTTTGTTATCACTTACCTACTCGAGGACGAGCAGGAGTTAAGCTTGGGGATGCTTGATACGTCGCAAACGTATCTATAATTTTTTATGCTCCATGCTTGTTTTACACCAATTCCAATATGTTTTATTTACACTTCGTTGCACTTTATACATTTTCTGGCACTAACCTATTGACAAGATGCCACAGTGCCAGTTCCCTATTTTCTGTTGTTTTGTATTTCAAAAAAGTTGTACAGGAAATATTCTCAGAATTGAACGAAAAAAAAGCCGGAGATCTTATTTTTCCGTAATGAAGACGAAGTCCGGAGAAGAGACGAAGAGGGGCCACAGGGCAGCCAGACCATGCCTTGGCACGGCCCTAGCCTTGGCTGCACCAAGGGTTGGTGTGGGGCCCTCGGGCCTCCACCGATCTCGCCCTTCCGCCTATAAGAAGCCTCCCGACGCAAAAACTCTAAATCAATCAACCTCCATCCACGAAAAGTTATGTAGCTCGCTGTCGCAGACAAGTTTCGGGGGAGAGAAGTCTCTGTTCCGGCACCCTGCATGGACGGGGAATTGCACCCGGAGCCATCTCCATCAACTCCACCCTGGCTGAGGGCTTTACCGGTAGCTATGTGGTCTATCTATCTCTCCATGTATGATCTTTATGTGATCATGAGCTTTGTAATCTAGTTGAATAAGTAGATGTTATTCTTCAACTATTGTGCTACTCAAGTGGTTTTATTATGTGATCTCCGGGGACACCTTGTCCAACGGTGTGAAGGTGACAGTGTGCACACCGTGTTTGTTTCTTAAGCTTAATTTACAGAAATACTTATGAATTGTGGTGTCTAGTTAGTACCATCTTTGTATGCTCAAGGTGATAGTGTGGGGCGTCCATAGATTGGGAATGCGAACTTTAAGGAATGCTTATGCAGCCCTACGCAGTGAATTTGTGTTTGTTATCAAACCGGAGAGTGGTTCAGAGTAGCATAGTGAAGTGATAATATCTATGTATTCAATTATGGTATCATTGTTGAGAGTGTCCACTAGTGAAAGTATGATCCCTAGGCCTTGTTTCCAAGCATTGAAACACCGTTTACAACCAGTTCTGCTACATGTTTGCTTGCTGCCATTTTTATTTCAGATTGCAATTACCACTCATAATCATCCATATTACTTGTATTTCACTATCTCTTCGCCAAGCTAGTGCACCAGCTGATGTCTACGCACGCTTCTATTCCTGTAGACAGTGTTGGGACTCCAAGAGAGCAGTAGTGATTGCATATTCACACATCCGTTGGGAACCCCAAGAGGAAGGTGTGATGCGTACAGCGGCAAGTTTTCCTTAGTAAGAAACCAAGGTTTATCCAGTAGGAGCCAAGAAGCACATTGAAGGTTGATGGCGGCGAGTGTAGTGCAACACCAGGGATTCCGGCGCCAACGTGGAACATGCACAACACAACCAAAGTACTTTGCCCCAACGAAACAGTGAGGTTGTCAATCTCACCGACTTGCTGTAACAAAGGATTAGATGTATAGTGTGGATGATGATTGTTTGCAGAAAACAGTAGAACAAGTATTGCAGTAGATTGTATTCGATTAAAAGAATGGACCGTGGTCCACAGTTCACTAGTGGTGTCTCTCCCATAAGATAAATAGCATGTTGGGTGAACAAATTACAGTTGGGCAATTGACAAATAGAAAGGGCATGACAATGCACATACATGATATGATGAGTATTGTGAGATTTAATTGGGCATTACGACAAAGTACATAGACCGCTATCCAACATGCATCTATGCCTAAAAAGTCCACCTTCGGTTATCATCCGAACCCCTTCCAGTATTAAGTTGAAACAGACAATTGCATTAAGTATGGTGCGTAATGTAATCAATAACTACATCCTCGGACATAGCATCGATGTTTTATCACTAGTGGCAACAACACATCCACAACCTTAGAACTTTCTGTCACTGTCCCAGATTTAATGGAGGCATGAACCCACTATCGAGCATAAATACTCCCTCTTGGAGTTAAGAGTAAAAACTTGGCCAGAGCCTCTACTAATAACGGAGAGCATGCAAGATCATAAACAACACATAGGTAATAGATTGATAATCAACATAGCATAGTATTCTCTATCCATCGGATCCCAACAAACACAACATATAGCATTACAGATAGATGATCTTGATCATGTTAGGCAGCTCACAAGATCCGACAATGAAGCACAATTAGGAGAAGACGACCATCTAGCTACTGCTATGGACCCATAGTCTAGGGGTGAACTACTCACTCATCACTCCGGAGGCGACCATGGCGGTGAAGAGTCCTCCGGGAGATGATTCCCCTCTCCGGCAGGGTGCCGGAGATCTCCCAATCCCCCGAGATGGGATTGGCGGTGGCGGCGTCGGGAAGGTTTTCCGTATCGTGGCTCTCGATCGGGGTTTCGCGACGAAGACCTTAAGTAGGCGGAAGGGCAGGTCGAGGCGTCACGGGGGCCCACATGCTGGGCCGCGCGGGCCCCCGGGTCGCGCCGCCCTAGTGTGCGGCGCCCGTGGCCCCACTTTTTCTCTCCCTCGACTTCGGAAGCTTCGTGTGAAAATAGGCCCCGGGCGTTGATTTCGTCCAATTCCGAGAATATTTCCTTACTAGGATTTCTGAAACCAAAAACAGCAGAAAACAGTAGCTGGCTCTTCGGCATCTCGTTAATAGGTTAGTGCTGGAAAATGCATAAATATGACATAAAGTATGTATAAAACATGTAGATATCATCAATAATGTGGCATGGAACATAAGAAATTATCGATACGTCGGAGACGTATCAGCATCCCCAAGCTTAGTTTCGTCCCGAGCAGGTAAACGATAACAAAGATAATTTTTGGAGTGACATGCCATCATAACCTTGATCATACTATTTGTAAGCATATGTAATGAATGCAGCGATCAAAACAATGGTAATGACATGAGTAAACAACTGAATCATATAGCAAAGACTTTTCATGAATAGTACTTCAAGACAAGCATCAATAAGTCTTGCATAAGAGTTAACTCATAAAGCAATAATTCAAAGTAGAGGTATTGAAGCAACACAAAGGAAGATTAAGTTTCAGCGGTTGCTTTCAACTTGTAACATGTATATCTCATGGATAGTTGTCAATGTAAAGTAATATAACAAGTGCAATATGCAAGTATGTAGGAATCAATGCACAGTTCACACAAGTGTTTGCTTCTTGAGATGGAGAGAAATAGGTGAACTGACTCAACATAAAAGTAAAAGAATGGCCCTTCGCAGAGGGAAGCATTGATTGCTATATTTGTGCTAGAGCTTTGATTTTGAAAACAAGAAACAATTTTGTCAACGGTAGTAATAAAGCATATATGTTATGTAAATTATATCCTACAAGTTGCAAGCCTCATGCATAGTATACTAATAGTGCCCGCACCTTGTCCTAATTAGCTCGGATTACCTGGATTATCATCGCAATGCATATGTTTTAACCAAGTGTCACAAAGGGGTACCTCTATGCCGCCTGTACAAAGGTCTAAGGAGAAAGCTCGCATTGGATTTCTCGCTATTGATTATTCTCAACTTAGACATCCATACCGGGACAACATAGACAACAGATAATGGACTCCTCTTTTATGCTTAAGCATTCAACAATTATTAATTTTCTCATATGAGATTGAGGATATTTGTCCAAAACTGAAACTTCCACCATGGATCATGGCTTTAGTTAGCGGCCCAATGTTCTTCTCTAACATTATGCATGCTCTAACCATTCAACTAGTGGTAAATCTCCCTTACTTCAGACAAGACGGACATGCATAGCAACTCACATGATATTCAACAAAGAGTAGTTGATGGCGTCCCCAGGAACATGGTTATCGCACAACAAGCAACTTAATAAGAGATAAAGTGCATAAGTACATATTCAATACCACAATAGTTTTTAGGCTATTTGTCCCATGAGCTATATATTGCAAAGATAGAGGATAGAAATTTAAAGGTAGCACTCAAGAAATTTACTTTGGAATGGCGGAGAAATACCATGTAGTAGGTAGGTATGGTGGACACAAATGGCATAGTGGTTGGCTCAAGTATTTTGGATGCATGAGAAGTATTCCCTCTCGATACAAGGCTTAGGCTAGCAAGGTTATTTGAAACAAACACAAGGATGAACCAGTGCAGCAAAACTCACATAAAAGACATATTGTAAACCACTACAAGAAAAGTTGCCATGGCCGACGAAGTTGAAGTCGCGCCGTGGTTGCTGGTGTACCATGGCCGACGATTTTGGTCCCTCCGTGGTGCATGTCAAAACTTTTTTTTCTCGTTTTTGAGGCCACCTAGCCCGACGAAAGCGGCCAAAACGTGGCGTATGGTGGCCCGGGACGTGGTGCATCTCGAAATCTCGGGTTCGCCGGCCGAGTCAACGCAAATCCGCACCGCCGAGGGATGTAGGGCCCAGATGGCAGCCTCTCTGGCATTGTTTTTTTTCTACATCGCGCCATCTCGTTCAACGAGCCGTTTACGATGCAGGATCATGGGTCCCGCATGTCATCCTCTATGAACCAAAATTCTTTCTATTCTTGGATTTTTTTGACCCCCTGATTTCTGGCTACTTCCTTTTTCTTTTGATCCCTTGCCGCCTTGGAAACGTTGAGACCGCTGCTGCTAAATGGGACCCGCATGTCATCCTCTATGTGCAATCAACTTTCTTTTCTTGGAGTTTTTTTGGCACCTCAAATTTGGTCACTTGCCTTTTTCTTTCGATCCCCTGCCGCCTCTCAAACGGTGATACCGCTGCTGCTAACTGGGACCCGCATGTCATCCTCTATGTACTATAAAACTTTCTTTTCATGGATTATTTTTGGCACCTCAAATTTGGTCACTTGCCTTTTTCTTTCGATCCCCTGCCGCCTCTCAAACGGTGATACCGCTGCTGGGACCCGCATGTCATCCTCTATGTACTATAAAACTTTCTTTTCTGGATTATTTTTGGCACCTCAAATTTGGTCACTTGCCTTTTTCTTTCGATCCCCTGCCGCCTCTCAAACGGTGATACCGCTGCGCTAAATGGGACCCGCATGTCATCCTCTATGTACTATAAAACTTTCTTTTCTGGATTATTTTTGGCACCTCAAATTTGGTCACTTGCCTTTTTCTTTCGATCCGCCTCTCAAACGGTGATACCGCTGCTGCTTGGGACCCGCATGTCATCCTCTATGTACTATAAAACTTTCTTTTCCTGGATTATTTTTGGCACCTCAAATTTGGTCACTTGCCTTTTTCTTTCGATCTGCCGCCTCTCAAACGGTGATACCGCTGCTGCTGGGACCCGCATGTCATCCTCTATGTACTATAAAACTTTCTTTTCTGGATTATTTTTGGCACCTCAAATTTGGTCACTTGCCTTTTTCTTTCGATCCTGCCGCCTCTCAAACGGTGATACCGCTGCTGGGACCCGCATGTCATCCTCTATGTACTATAAAACTTTCTTTTCTTGAATTATTTTTGGCTCCTGATATTTTTTCACTTGCCTTTTTCTTTCGATCACC
This sequence comes from Lolium multiflorum, assembly GCA_030979885.1. NCBI lineage: Eukaryota > Viridiplantae > Streptophyta > Magnoliopsida > Poales > Poaceae > Lolium > Lolium multiflorum. The sequence continues at coordinate 406,427,576 of CM061750.1, forward strand.
TGCTGCCTCTCAAACGGTGATACCGCTGCTGCTAAATGGGACCCGCATGTCATCCTCTATGTACTATAAAACTTTCTTTTCTTGGATTTTTTTGGCACCTCATATTTTTTCACTTGACTTTTTCTTTCGATCACCTGCCGCCTCTCAAACGGTGATACCGCTGCTGCTAAATGGGACCCGCATGTCATCCTCTATGTACTATAAAACTTTCTTTTCCTGGATTATTTTTGGCACCTCATATTTGGTCACTTACCTTTTTCTTTCGATCACCTGCCGCCTCTCAAACGGTGATACCGCTGCTGCTAAATGGGACCCGCATGTCATCCTCTATGTACTATAAAACTTTCTTTTCTTGGATTTTTTTGGCACCTCATATTTGGTCACTTGACTTTTTCTTTCGATCCCTGCCTCTCAAACGTGATACCGCTGCTGCTAAATGGGACCCGCATGTCATCCTCTATGTAAATCATGTTTCTTTTCTTGAATTATTTTTGGCTCCTGATATTTGGTCACTTGCCTTTTTCTTTCGATCTCATGCCACGTTTGAAACGTTGAGGAACCTGCAGGCTCATCGGACCCGCATGTCATCCTCTATGTACTATAAAAGTTTATTTTCTTTATTTTTTTCACCCTCTGATTTTTGGCTATTTCCTTTTTCTTTTGATCCCCTGCCGCCTTGGAAACGTATGGTAAGCTGCTGACTCATGGGACCCGCATGTCATCCTCTATGTACAATCAACTTTCTTTTTCTTTTGATCTCAAGCCGCATTTGAAACGCTGAGACCGCTGCTGCTAAATGGGACCCGCATGTCATCCTCTACGTACAATAAAGTTTCTTTTCTTGGATTATCTTTGGCTCCTGATATTTTGTCACTTGCCTTTTTCTTTCGATCTCATGCCGCCTTTGAAACGTTGAGTAAGCTGCTGGCTCATGGGTCCCGCATGTCATCCTCTACGAACAATAAAAGTTTCCTTTCTTGGAGTTATTTTTTACCCCTAATTTCTGGCTATTTGCCTTTTTCTTTTGATCTCCTGCCCCCTCTGAAACGATGAGGACGCTGTTGGCAGGTCGGTCCCACATGTCATCCTCTATGAACAATAAAAGTTTCCTTTGATGGATTTATTTTGAACCCCTCATTAATTTCTGGATATTTCCCCTGCCGCCTTGGAATCGTTGAGGATGCTGCTGCCTCATGGGTCCCGCATGTCATCCTCTCAGAACGGTAAATGTTTATTTTCTTGGATTTTGTTGACCAAACGATTTTTGGCTTATTTTTTCTTTCGATCACCTGCAGCCTTTAAAACGTTGAGGACGCCGCTGGCTCACGGGTCCCACATGTCAACCTCTATGAACAATAAACGCTGAGGATGCTGCTGCCTCATGGGTCCCGCATGTCATCCTCTCAGAACGAAAATGTTTCTTTTCTTGGATTTTTTACCAACAGATTTTTGGTTTATTTTTTCTTTCCATCCCCTGCCGCCTTTAAAACGTTGACGACGCTGTTGGCTCATGGGTCCCCGATGTCAGCCTCCCCGTACAAGAAACATATGATATCTTGATTATTTTGCAGACAATAAACAATGTATTGCGCTCTGAGCTATTTCAAACGGATAATTAAATCTTTATTTTTACATAAACAAACTTATATGTTGAATCTCCTTGTTTTTTTGTCTTTGCGAAGCATAGGACTTTCCTGTTTTTTTAGAAAATTCGGAACTTTCCTGTTTTGGAGTGGGCTGAAATTGTACGAGTCAAAAGGCCAAGCAGGATAGTTCGAAAGCCCAGATGTCCAGATGCAGCCCAATTGAAATCTTTCTTCTTGGATTTTTTTCACCCCCTGATTTCTGGCTACTTCATTTTTCTTTTGGTCCTGTGCCGCCTTGGAAACGTTGAGACCGCTGCTGCAAAATGGGACCCGCATGTCATCCTCTACGTACAATAAAATTTCTTTTCTTGGATTATTTTTGGCTCCTGATATTTGGTCACTTGCCTTTTTCTTTCGATCCCGTGCAGCCTCTCAAACGGTGATACCGCTGCTGCAAAATGGGACCCGCATGTCATCCTCTACGTACAATAAACTTTCTTTTCTTGGATTATTTTTGGCTCCTGATATTTGGTCACTTGCCTTTTTTTCTTTCGATCTCATGCCACGTTTGAAACTTTGAGGAACCTGCTGGCTCGTGGGACCCGCATGTCATCCTCTATGTGCTATAAAAGTTTATTTTCTATGGTTTTTTTTCACTCTCTGATTTTTGTCTATTTCCTTTTTTCTTTTGATGCCCTGCCGCCTTGGAAACGTTGAGTAAGCTGCTTACACATGGGACCCGCATGTCATCCTCTATGTACAATCAAGTTTCTTTTCTTGAATTATTTTTGGCTCCTGATATTTCGTCACTTGCCTTTTTCTTTCGATCTCATGCCACGTTTGAAACGTTGAGGAACCTGCTGGCTCATGGGACCCGCATGTCATCCTCTATGTGCTATAAAAGTTTGTTTTCTTGGATTTTTTTTCACCCTCTGATTTTTGGCTCCTGATATTTCGTCACTTGCCTTTTACTTTTGATCCCCTGGCCCCTTTGAAACGTTGAGTAAGCTGCTGGCACATGGGACCCGCATGTCAACCTCTATGTCCATCAACTTTCTTTTCTTGGATTTTTTTTGACCCCCTACTTTCTAGCTACTTTCTTTTTCTTTTGATCTCAAGCCGCATTTCAAACATTGAGACCGCTGCTGCAAAATGGGACCCGCATGTCATCCTCTATGTACAATAAATCTTTGATTATTTTTGGCACCTCATATTTGGTCACTTGCGTTTTTTTCTTTCGATCTCATGCCACCTTTGAAACGTTGAGTAAGCTGCTGGCTCATGGGTCCCCCATGTCATCCTCTACGAACAATAAAAGTTTCCTTTCTTGGAGTTATTTTTGCCCCCTAATTTCTGGCTACTTCCTTTTTCTTTTGATCCCCTGCCGCCTTTGAAACGTTGAAAACTTTCTTTTCTTTGATTATTTTTGGCACCTCATATTTGGTCACTTGCCTTTTTCTTTCGATCCCCTGCCGCCTCTCAAACGGTGATACCGCTGATGCTAAATGGGACCCGCATGTCATCCTCTATGTACTATAAAACTTTCTTTTCTTGGATTTTTTTGGCTCCTGATATTTGGTCACTTGCCTTTTTCTTTCGAGACCCCTGCCGCATCTCAAACGGTGATACCGCTGCTGCTAAATGGGACCCGCATGTCATCCTCTATGTACAATAAAGTTTCTTTTCTTGGATTATTTTTGGCTCCTGATATTTGGTCACTTGCCTTTTTCTTTCGATCCCATGCCGCCTTTGAAACGTTGAGGAAGCTGCTGGCTCATGGGTCCCGCATGTCATCCTCTATGAACAATAAAAGTTTCCATTGTTGGAGTTATTTTTTACCCCTAATTTCTGGCTACTTCCTTTTTCTTTTGATCCCCTGCCGCCTTTGAACGTTGAAGAATCTGCTCGCTAATGGGTCCCACATGTCAGACTCTATGGACGATAAACCTTTCTTTTCTTGGAGTTATTTTGACCCCTAATTTCTGGCTATTTTGCCTTTTTTTGGATCCCGTGCTGCCTTGGAAACGTTGAGGATGCTGCTGCCACATGGGTCCCGCATGTCATCCTCTCAGAACGATAAATGTTTCTTTTCTTCGATTTTTTTACCCACTGATTTTTGATTTATTTTTTCTTTCGATCCCCTGCCGCCTTTAAAACTTTGACGACGCTGCTGGCTCATGGGTCCCGATGTCAGCCTCCCCGTACAAGAAACATGTGATATCTTGATTATTTTACAGACAATAAAAAGTGTATTTCGCTCTGAGCTATTGCAAACGGATAAATTAAATCTTTATTTTTACATAAACGAACTAATATGAATCTCCTTGTTTTTGTTTTGTTTTTGCGAAGCATAGGACTTTCTTGTTTTGGAGTGGGCTGAAATTGTACGAGTCAAAAGACGTCCAGCAGGTTAGAAGGCCCAGATGGCCAGGCAGCCCCAATTTATATCTTCCTTATCTTGGATTATTTTTTGATCAAAAGGCCCAGCAGGGGTACATCCTTTTTCTTTTGTTCCTGTGTGCCGCCTTGGAAACGTTGTGGACGCTGCTGCCTCATGGGACCCGCATGTCATCCTCTATGAACTATGAACTCTAAAATTTTCTTTTTTCTTGGATTTTTTTTCACCCCTCTGATTTTTGGCTATTTCCTTTTTCTTTTGTTCCCCTGCCGCCTTGGGACCCGTATGTCATCCTCTATGTACAAAAAACTTTCTTTTCTTGGAGTTTTATTCCCCCTAATTTCGGGCTACTTTCGTTTTCTTTTGATCTCAAGCCGCATATGAAACATTGAGACCGCTGCTGCAAAATGGGACCCACATGTCATCCTCTATGTAAAATAAAAGTTTCTTTTCTTGGATTATTTTTCACGCTCTGATTTTTGGCTATTTCCTTTTTCTTTCGATCCCCTGCTGCTTGGAAACGTTGAGGATGCTGCTGCCTCATGGGTCCCACATGTCATCCACTACGAACAATAAAAGTTTCTTTTCTTCGATTTTTTTCACCCTCTGCTTTTTGGCTATTTCCTTTTCATTTGATCCCCTGCCGCCTTGGAAACGTTGAGGATGCTGCAGCGTCATGGGACCCGCATGTCATACTCTATGTACAATAAAAGTTTCTTTTCTAGGTTTTTGGCTCCTGATATTTGGTCACTTGCCTTTTTCTTTCAATCTCATGCCGACTCTCAAAGGTACAATAAAAGTTTCTTTTCTTGGATTATTTTTGGCTCCTGATATTTGGTCACTTGCCTTTTTCTTTCGATCTCATGCCGTCCTTGAAACGTTCAGACCGCTGCTACAACATGGGACCCTATGTTATCCTCTATGTACAATGAAAGTTTCTTTTCATGGATTATTTTTTGCTCCTGATATTTGGTCACTTTCCTTTTTCTTTCGATCTCATGCCGCCTCGGCCCTCTGAAACGACGAGTAAGTTGTTGGCTCATGGGACCCGCATGTCATCCTCTATGTACAATAAAGTTTTTTTCTTGGATTTTTTACCCCCTGATTTTTGGTCACTTGCCTTTTTCTTTCGATCCTGTGCCGCCTTTGAAATTGTGGACGCTGCTGGCTCATGGGTCCCACATGCCAGCCTCTATGAACAATAATATTTCTTTTCTTGGATTTTTTTTACCCCTGATTTCTGGCTATTTGCCTTTTTCTTTGGATCCCCGACCGCCTTTGAAACGATGAGGACGCTGCTGGCGCATAGCTCCCACATGTCAGCCTCTAAGAACAATAAACATTTCTTTTCTTGGATTTATAGTTGACCCCTAATTAATGGCTACTTCGCTTTTTTTTTCGATCCCCAGCCGCCTTAGAAACGTTGAGGACGCTGCTGGCTCATGGGTCCCATATGACAGCCTCTATGAAAAGTAAAACATTTACTTTCTTGGATTTATTTTTGACACCTAATTAATGACTACTTGGTTCTTTTCTTTTGATCCCGTGACGCCTTTGAAACGTTGAGGGCCCTGCTGGCTCATGGGTCCAACATGTCAGCCTCTATGAACAATAAGAGTTTCTATTGTTGCATTTATTTTTGACCCCTAATTTCTGGCTATTTGCCTTTTTTCCATTGCCTGCCACCTTAGAAACGTTGAGGACGCTGCTGGCTGGGTCCCACATGTCAGCCTCTTTGTACGATAAAAGTTTCCTTTGCTGGATTTATTTTTGACCCCTAATTTCTGGCTATTTGCCTTTTTCTTTCGAACTCCACCGCCTTTGAAACGTTGATGACGCTGCTGCAAACTGGGTACAATATGTCAGCCTCTTTGTGCGATAAACCTTTCCTTTCTTGGATTTTTAAGACACCTGATTTCGAGCTACTTGCCTTTTTCTTTCGATCTCCTGCCCCCTTTGAGAAACGCCGAGAACGATACTGGTTCGTGGGTCCCACATGTCATCCTCTCTGAATGATAAATGTTGGGGCTGCGGCTGCAAGATACGTCCCACATGTCAGCCTGACTGTTGAATAAACGTTTCCTTTCTCGAATTTATATTTGACCCCTGATTTCTGGCTACTTTGCCGTTTCTTTCGATCCCCTGCATGTCTGCTACTCCACCGAAAAACAGACCGGCATGTATTCATCACAATACTGGTAGCTAATTTAGGAAAAATGTGTTCATCACGGGATTCAAACAAAGATCTTCATCTCTGCTAAATTTTGATTTCACCAAAAACCGAACAGCGTGTGTTCATGACTTTAACTTCACAAACACTATGGTTTCTCTATAAAATAAGGTCACCATCCGTTCCTTTATTGTAGGCATTTGCGAAAAGTGTCTTTGGCTAATGGGCACCAGTGCTCTGCTGTTTAAAAAAAATCAAATAGCATACATATTTGTTTCAAAAAAATCTGAAAATGAATGTAGACATAATAAATAAAGTAACCTACAAGCGTGTAAAATTTTAATATGATATTCTTTATATTGTAGACTACACAAAAAAGACAATCTGTTGAAATTTGGAGATTTGAAATATGCATACCCAGATCCACACGTTTGTTACTTTTGTGTAGCCCAGAATTTTTTTTATTTGAAACTGAAATTTTGCACGTTTATGGGACAATTCATTAGCTACTCCATGATTTGTTTTCTAATTTTTTGAACAAATAAATTTTTTTTTATTTTTTTCTAAAATAGCAGGAGCAATGGTGCCCAAGAGCACCAAATCTCTTAATAGGCATTTGCGCCTAATAGCGTGAGCTTAGCTAATTTTTGAAGAAAAAAAAGATGTCCATTGTGGTATTCAGGACAAAGATCTTCATGTCTGCTACTGCACCAAACAACAAACCAGCATGTATTCATCACAATACGGGTAGCTAATTTGTGAAAAATATGTTCAGCACGGGATTCAAACAAAGATCTTCATCTCTGCAAAATTTTGATTTCAGCAAAAACCGAACAGCGAATGTTCATGAGGTTAAGTTCACGAACACTATGTTTTCTCTATAAAATAAGGTCACCATCTGTCTCTTATTTCTCAAGGAAAAACAGGTGGAAGTGTTGGGACGAACCACATGGGTGCTTCGGCTCTATGTTCAGTCTTCTCTTTTTTGTACTGCAATCTTGAGCCTATGGCAGGACCTCCATTGACGTGCATTCTGCACCAATTTGGCCTTGGACGTATCCATGTATCACGGGCGCGATTGTGGGTAGCAAAGACACAGTCAGGTTTGAACAATTGGAAATCTGGTTCTGCAGCCTCTGCGTCGACTGGCGGGGGTAGCATGAAAATTGGGTGATTGAGTCCAAGAAATAAAGAACGCCCCTTCAAATTGTTCAATCTTTCCCACCTTGCCTCTTCTACAGGGTCCAAGGTATGGGCAGATCTCAAGAAAACGTAGCACCGTACCAAAGGATAAGACCTCAGCTTGTTACCCATATGTAATATTGGAGGACCGAGGATGGGCCGATAACCTTTAACCTGAATCCACGCGAGATCAGATTCACCAGTAATGGACTCTGCTCTCATTGGTGCCAGGAACCAAGTGCGCTGGTCAGAAAATCCAAGAAATACATCTTCATCTTCATAATTATGATTATCACCATCATCATCTAATTCTTCATCATCTAATTCTTCATCATCAAATTCGTCTTCTTCTAATTCTTCTTCTTCTAATTCTTCTTCATCAGCATCATTATCTTCATCGGCACCTCCATCGCCTTGAGCCACATTTGCTTCATCATCTTCCATGACAGCATCTCCCTCGATTTGAGCGAAAATTGCAGCCACTTCTGCTTCTTCATCTTCAATGACAGGGGCGTCAATGAGACGCGGGGCTGCATGTGTCCCTGCAATGCACAAAGATCAACCACAATGCAGCAAGTAGGAACTACACTGAAAATTATCTCTTCTCTTCTATCTTCTATTTTCTACTACTATAAGGCACCAGTTTTTAACAAGACATGTCGCAGCAATTCCAACTGTTGGTGTCCAAAATCTAACGGTTGGGATTAGAGGTATTCGCGTGAAAAAAATACCACACCAGTGTCCACGTGTTTCTAGAACCGTCATGTTTCCATTATGAAGAAAAATCAGAGCAGTCTCACACCGATATCACACGTCCCACTTGATAGTGATTAAGAAAGGTTCCAAATTTTTGTTCATATTTATAAACTGTATGCTCACACTTATTTTGATGGTATAACCAAATTATTAGTTGTATTGAAAGTTTGAACAACATTTAGAACGCAACTTTTATACATCAGTATTGCGAATCGTAATTGGTCCAACATGTGCAGCATGCCATTTACTAGTTAAGACATAAAACAAAGACTCACCACAGGTATATGGTTCCCAAACCAGAACATCTCCATACGGATATGTAACTGCGTATACACGATGTAGGTGTGAACTTGTACCATATCCAGGAATGCCCATGGCATCGACATAGCTGTTTCTATCAAAGAATTCAGGGTTTCTCAGGATATTCCACTCCTTTTCTAGGGGCGCTTGTAGGATAGCAATCAATTCGTCAAATACAACGATTACCTCGTAATGCCATGGCCCTGCTAGATCATCTTTGTACGGCCTCTTGACGATCCGTACTTTGAGCAGTTCCAAACTTTTATCTATTTTGTATTTGAACAGGAATGGTGGGCTGCCATGCCACCATTCACTAGTAGGGCCCAAAGAAATTCCTGCATCTTGCAGAGATGGAAGAGGTATAATAGTATCTGATATGTATATGTTGCGGATCGTCAAGTGCCCGTCCTGCTGGACAAATGCCACCCAGTCGCCGTTACAACCCACCCAGTGCATGGGTCCATGTCCATCCAGTTCCTCCTTGGTATGGATAAATGCTGGAACTGTCGGCTTGTCTAATGGCATCAGCAACGCGTGAATGCCCTGCAAATAGGATTTGTTTCAAAATTGTCTATGCATGCAAGGTATTCGACAGAATGAAGAGCGGATTGTGCAGAACTGAAGCACAGATATAATGGATAAATAAAGCAATTCCGAAGAGTACATGTGCATAGTGAAGGCAGCAAACCTTACAGTACTCCCAAATCAGGTGATTATGTTGAGTCTAAATTCATGCATGATGTTTGGCAATAAGAAAAGTTGATTGAAAAAACACAAGCTGAAACGAGATGAGTAAATAAATAAATACTCTTACAGTATTGTCGCGGTCGTCTGGCCATGTCTCGGGGTCGCAGTGGAGCAGGCTCGGTAAACCGAACGGAACCTTATGCGCTCCGCGGATGGCATGCCGCATGCCGATCATGCCTCGAGCGAGGCGACCAGTGCTGAGGATATCCGCCCGCTCGGCTATGTTCTCCACCAGTGGGTAGTGGAGGTTGCCCCACCCCATGGACTGGTGGTAGCAATCAGGAATCTCCTCAATCTTACGCTTCTGCTTCATTGGAGTCGGTAATCCAATGCAAGGGAGAGAGGGGTGAACGGGAGAAAGAGACAGAAGAGGGTTTTTTTTGGAGAAGATGCAGTAGTAGTACTACGATACTAGGAGGTGGAGATGCGGGGCATGTTTCCGGGAGAGAGGAACCACTATTTCCCTTAAAAAAAATAACAGCACTTGCGCATTAGAACTTGGGGCGGGGATATAGCGGTAAGAGGTATTGACCAACTTTCCCTCACCTTGACCCCACGTGGTTGTGAACCCGAGATAATTCTTTTTGATGAACCCGATATACTTATTATAGTACTAAAATAGTACAAGTATATACCTTGTACTCCTATATACTAACATTACTATTTTAAGGACTTATGTTCCATGAGCAACAACTTCCCCCACTCCGCTCATCCGAAATCCTAGCCCCTCCAACTTCAAGGACCAATCAACATAGCTATGGCCTTCTAATTTGGCTCAAGTCGCCGCACACATAGTCCTCCCGCCGACAAGGAATAGGAGCATCAGCCCTTTCGTCGCTTGTTGTTACACATAATCATATACAGTACCATATATATTTCAAATTTCCATATCAAAAAATAGTTCAAATCTGAATTTTAACATCTCAAGCTAAACCCTCGCTTGCTCTTAAACATAAGCATACCATAGTTCTACTTTTGTCTTCACCGAACAACAGAACACAATTTCATCACAACATAGCCAACCGGAGTACCTAGTAATGTAACTAGAGAAGTGAACCTATAGTTGATCAAGCCTTCAACTTTAACACAATAATACTCCCACATTATGTGTTGAGGAGCCACACCCATATATTTAAGAGTACCATCAAGTAGACCACAAATGCATCAATGAAGAGAGGGGTATACTTATAGACCACCTCTTTACAAAACAGTTGTAACTAGTAGACCACAATTGCCTCGTTCATTAGCTATGAAATTACATACTATCAGTAGCTACAATGGCTGCAGGCCCTGTTTCAGAATTAAACATCACACTTGTTCCAATCCGGGGCGTTGGCGAAGTTTGGGATGAACCAAAGCGGTGTCTTTACCAGGTACCTATCTTTTTTTGTTTTGCATGTTTTCTCCAAGGCGTTGGTTTGGAAACCAACGGCGCAATCTTCACGATTCAGACTGAATCGGCATATTTCAGGCAGCTGCGAATTGCGAAGCCATGCTTCATTCGGCAAGGTGTACACACAATTTCTTCTCGTCAGACATCCTGGGACAACATCTGCACCGCCTAATGGCAGCATAATCGGATAGTTCACTCCAAGGAAAAGAGAATATTCTCCAAGGTCATCAATCTTTTCCCATGGAATACCTTCATTTAACTTACTAGTGTCCTTCGTGAACACCAGGCAACCAAACCCAGAAGCATAGTTGCCAACAGTGCGACCATGATGAACACGACGATCAGAAGCAGTATGGCAAACTTTACAGGAATATTCCCTTTCATCAGCAATGCCCAGTGTATGGATCAGAAGAAGTCTAGAACCATCTATAGATCTTGCTAACCACCACATGCCATAATCGACCTCGTGATCATGGCCAAGAGCATCATCAAGTGCACACCGCCATTCAAACACAATGGGCGGTGGCTCTACGATCAGCGGAGGACCTGCTTGAAAACGAAATTACTGTTAAGAAGGGTATGTTTGGTTTGCACAAATCTGAAAACGTAAGAATTGGGAAAACGCATTAGGATTCAGATGGGATGATATAATGGCATTTCCATTCAATAATACAGCATATTGGTGTATTTCAGTACATCACATGGGAAACCAAAGGATTCATTTCAAGAAGTTCAAGTAGAGGTCAAAATCCAACATAATTCAATCTGAGAATAAAACTCCTAATTATACAATCCTCAAATTTTTCTATGGTAATCATCTCGAATAAAAAGTCTAAATACCAATGAAATTTCATCCGAAGCAAATATGCCCCAAGCCTCCAAGTCAGATCAGTCAGGTTCGAAAATTAATAAGTTTGTGCATTAAAATTATCTTTACAGCCATGAATAATGAAGCTCATCATACACTACTTACGTCCGGAGGAAAATTACCAGCTTGCTGAGGATTCCATGCGTGAACAGTGCCAGTATGAGTTGTGGCAAACACAAGCCCATTGTGGAGAATTGCATCGCTGTAATTGTAAAAGATGTGGGACTTGGGCTCTGTAAGAACTGTCCATCCAGAATCTTCGCCGCAAAGGAGGGCAACTCTGATGTCAAAAACAGCAACAAGAGAGAAATTTTTGTACCCCCCAGCAGCTGTGGGAACTTGGCAAATATATATCTTGTGAAATATAATAGCACGAAGGTTGTGGTGGTATATATTTGGAATGTGGGTGGTTTCAAACGGCACAGGGAGAGGAATTTCACGGCGAGTGTAGACGTTGACAAGTTTCCATTTGCAAGCAGGAAAGCCAGTGTCAACCATGGCAACCCAATCTCCATTGGCACCTACCCACTGCTTACCCGTACCGTCTGGCATCACAGCGTCGGAGGAGAACCTGTCCAGCGGCGTCAGCTTGCAATCCCGTGCTACCTTCGTCGGGTGAGAATGAAGAACACATGGGAGGCCAAACGGGAGAGAAAAAGATAGAGTTGCACTATCATTTGCAGAGTCGAAAAATAGTTTGGACGAACCGACGAGGCTCGCGGCGGTGATGACGTCGCATCTTGTTACGAGTTCTTCAAGGGGACCTTCGGAAAAGACCTTCTGAAACAGTTCAGAGTCATCATTTTCCTTGTTCGATGCCGCCATCGCAGGGCAGGGGGTGGGTCTATGAGGTTTGGGTTCAACTGATTGGAGTTTAATTTGGGTTCGATGGCGGCAGGTGGCGGGGAAGATGAAGAACGGAGGCTCTCAAACTGGGCGGTGGAATTGATTCTAAAGCTGCATGGCGGCGGCACTGGCGTGTGCTATGGAAGGTGGTCGATTGGTGCGGGCGGGGGCGGAGGTAGACGATGGAGGTGAACAGAAATAGGGCAGGTGGGGGCGGGGCGCTTGACTTCGCTCCTCTACACTCTACAGCATCTCCTCCTGTTTCTTGGAAAGTGTATAGACCCATAATAAAAAGTCACTGTTCCCTCTGAAAAGGTGAAGAACAAGTCACTGGTCTAACGTGCAAATTTGGACATCCCAAGCTATGTGTTGTCATGTCAATTCAATGTCCATGGCAGTATTTTGAATTTTGCGTGACCAAAAGAAGTACGCCTTGGCCTTTCACAATCGGGGTTTCTTTAGAGCAAGAACAATAGAAGAGCCAACAGCTGGCAAAAGTATTGTCCTACTTCCTCTTGGCGTGATACTCCCTCCGTCCACAAATAAGTGGACGTGCAGGATTTTCAAGGTAAATTAGTAAAAGGAAAGAAAAAATGCATTGGAGCACTCGTATCTTAAGAAACACATGTACTCAACCACGGTTGTAGATTTTCTCGGCGCAAGACTTTTCCCCAGCAGTTGTGGCTTTCAGTTATTCGTGGGTGTGGGGAGGAGCTCCGCCGCATCGGTAAAAAGCAAAGAGGGACGGCGGCTCTCGATCGTGCGGTGTACTCGTAAATCACGTGTGACCCATGCCCTAATAATTCACAATGCATTGATGAGGGCTATCACTTCATCATCCAATAAAATGTACTTAGTAACTATGGTAATAATATTGTCTTCTCGCAAAAAAAATGGTAAAAATATTGTCTCTTAAGCCATGTACTAGTACAGTGCAAGATGCTTTAGAGAAATAAACCTATATTTTACTGCTACTCCGTAATACACATGGTTATTTATTCTAGGCAAATGCCTACCGAAAGATGTAGGAATAGGGAAATGTAGGATTGCAATGTCATGTCCACTCCAATCCTATAGGAATTCATAGAATCCAAACTTTGTTTGATTCCACCATAGGAAAAGTAAAGCATTCTTAAAAAGAGGTATGAGTAGATGTTTAATTTTCTATGGAATCTGTGCAAAGAAATCCTTAGGAAAAATTCCTATCGGAAACAATCCTACAAATCAAACAGCCAAGGATTCAATTGTACCAATTCCCTATGCAAATCCTTGGTGTTCACCCAATCCTCTCGAATACTCATCCAAAAAATGCACTAATACTTTGATGGGGAGTTTTTGTATTCTAGGCAAGAATAGAGGGTTTGCGGGGATCACTTGAGAAGTGTATTAACCAAAGAAGGCATAAGTAATACACCAACACACACTAACATGCCCTTAATGGATGTATCTCCATAAACTCCCTCTGTTCTTTATTACTACTACTAGTTTATGTACTTCTTAACTAATATGGGATAATCATGAAATATATTTTCTAACATTCAGCCAAAATATAGTGTTTCGACTTTTTAAAATACTGAAAAACTAGTAATTAAAAATATTTGAGCTATCAAATCTAGGAAGTTTGAAAATATTTTGTATTCCGTCTGAAAGTTGTGTTACTTGGTGTAAGATTCACACAAAAATGATGAAAATATCAAACCTTCAAAAAAATTGTAGTAATTCAAACGTTATGTGCGTTTCATAATTTTGCAAAATCTATTCTATTTGCAATTAAAACTATAGTAGTTGGTGGTCCCCGATCATCTGATTTGCTCTTAAACAGCTCAATCCTAAATTTGAAATTCCCTGCAACAGAAAACGATAGTTGGTGGTTTGTGCGGAAAAAAATTACAGTTTTAAAAAGTGTTTTAAGCAAGAAGGCAGCAATAAGCGGTAGTTTGTGCAATTTCCTCGTGTAAACAACATGTAGCGTCGAAGTAATAGTACTAGCAGTACAGAAATCTTGTGTAATTTCTAGTTCTACATATTACTAGTGTCCACTGTTTGAGAGTTGATGGTGAATGGGTCTGATTTTCAATCGAATGAGAATTAGCAAATTGATTTTTATGACAAAAGCATACAAAGGGAGTAAAACAACATACCCGCATTCGCCGCTGCTACCAGCATGCGATGCCTCCACGAGTGCATTGACGGCTGCTGCAAATCCTCGGAAGGCATCTAGGTTTTGCAGATCGTCGATTGCCGCTGTCCGGCTAAGCTTAACCAGCATAGCTGCCGCCAAGATATCTCGGATTTGGACCACAGGCAGAAGCTGATTGGGGTCGAAGGATTGCCTGATTCGGAATTTGAAGTACCAAGCCCTCGGCTCCGATGATGGAAGTTTGGAACTCGGCCCGGCCAGAACCTCCCAAATCTGTGTGTGGCAGTGGATGCCCATCGGCATCCCCAATGCTGCCGACGCCGTGATGTGGTCGGTCGCACTTTGGTCCCCACTAAAGGCTGGGGCTGCAGCACGTCGCCGCCGCCCCCGACGTCCCCACGACGGCAACGCCATGGACCGAGGCGCTGAGTTTGTTGGCGAACCCGAAGCCCTGGATGGCAAGTGCTTCTTCACAATGGAAGCATCCTCACCCGGCGAGGTTCGCCCCCGGCGCATGCCTATGCTCCGACCAGCCCACTTTGCCGCTGCTGCCTGGGCTGCCGCCGATACCTGGGCCACCGCCGCTTCATGGGACCCCCTCCCTCCTCTCCCTCTCCTAGATCAAAGGGCGCCAGGAGTCTAGCCACAGCAAGACACAGAGCCGCCTGCTTCATCGCACACCAATGGCACACAGACATTTGCGAGCTTTTAGCGCACACCCCTCCGAGGCTGAGTCGTGGAGCCTGGGTGCACGGGGCTATGGCTGGAGGAGTCGCCATGGGACGAGGGGTGTCGAGTGCTCGGGCAAATACGGGAAAGGCGAAGTTTTGGATAACCTTATATGATCACATCAATGCTTCTCAAGGAGCCAAATACTGTATGAGAAACCGGAAAAGTTTGAACGTTTGAAAACTTTGCCGGCATAATGCATCCTTCCAATGCACGCCTACTAAGGTAGAAAGCCAACTCAATTGCTACTTTGTTGGCAAAATGTACCATGGCTCAATCTTGGGTCACACACATCTATCAATTGGTATATTTTGGTCATATTCAAAATTTTACTTGAAACTTGTTGGTCATGCCATTCTACTACTCGCCTAACACTTTTTCTACGCGGGAAGGAGGGGGGTATGATGCTACCCTGAATTTTTATGCCCATTTGTATCTTGGACAAATCCTAGGTTTGACCAAAATTTAAAACATGAAGATGAAAAATTAAGCCTGGATCCACTACAAGAAAATTTGCCAAACTTTTCTTGTAGTGATCCTTCTTAATTAGTAACTTCAAAATGAAGCTTTTGGAAGGTTTTTGAAATTTCCATGTCTGAAACCCAAAACACCTCTTCATGATTGACTTCATAAGACAAATCGAGTTTAGGGTTAGGGGTAGATACATGATTTTTCTAGTTTGAATATGTCTAGACCTGGCTTATCAACTTGAATGCTTAGTATATGACATAAGAAGATGTACTATGTGCATTGGTTTTTTATTTATTTGATTTGTTTTGAATTTTCATGCCAAATCAAATTTTGGTCAAATCATAGGTTTAACCAAGATTTAAACAAGTTTAAAACATTAAAATGAAAAATTAAGCATGGATCCTTCTCAATCACTCCAAAATGAAGCTTTTGGGAGGCTTTTGAAATGTCTATGTTTGAAACCCAAAACCACTTCTCTTCATGCTTGACTTCATCAGACAAATGAGTTTAGGGTTAGGGGTAGATACATGATTTTTCTGGTTTGAATAGGTCTAGACCTTGTTATCAAGTTGAATGGCTTACTATGTGACATAAGAAGACTATGTGCTTTGGTTTTTCATTTTTGATTTTTTCGATTGTTTTTATGCCCATTTGAATCTTGGCCAAATCCTAGGTTTGAACAAGAATTTAAACAAGTTTAAAACATGAAAATGAAAAGGTAAGCATGGATCCTTCTTAGTCAGTCCGAAATGAAGCTTTTGGGCGGTTTTCGAAATTTCCATGTTTGAAAACCCAAACCACTTCTCTTCATGCTTGACTTCATAAGACAAATTTAGGGTTAGGGGTATAGATACATGATTTTTCTTGTTTGATATGTCTAGATATTGTTTATCAACACTTGAATGCTTACAATATATGTGACGCAAGAAGACTATGTGTTATGGTTTTTCATTTTTGGGGGTTTTTTCGAATTTTTTATGCGCACTTGAGTCTTGGTCAAATCCAAGCTAGCTAGGTTTGACCAAGCTTTAAACAAGTTTAAAACATGAAAATGAAAAAGTAAGCATGTATCCTTCTTAGTCACTCCAAAATTAAGCTTTTCGGAGGTTTTTGAAATTTCCATTTTGTAAACCCAAAACCACGTATCTTCATGTTTGACTTCAAAAGACAGAGTTTAGGGTTAGGGGGTAGATACATGATTCTTCTTTTAATATGTTTAGATCTTGTTTTATCAAGTTGAATGTTGACTGTATGACATAAGAAGACTATGTTTTTGAATTTTTTATGAATCTTGGTCAAATCCAAGGGTTGACCAAGATTTAAACAAGTTTAAAACATGAAAATTAAAACGTTTCAAGTTCACCTTTGGTTCGATCTTTCAGTAACCAGGCGCATATATATATGGATGCAAATTGAGATAATTAATTCGTGAAACATTGGAAATGTCCATCGTGTGTCGTGTTTCCCCCTAACATGAAAATTGGATTGGTGGCAGACAAGTAAAAGCACATTTATGTGCGACAACCCAAAATGCACATATTTTGCTGAGTTTTCATGCATGCATTAAAAGTTCTGAATATATACATAAAATGCATGTGGGTCATGATTGAAAAGTTTGACATGTATATGGTTCTTGTGTAGTAGTAGTACTATAGTAGATTAGTAGGTACGCAAACTCCCATCCATCTTCTTTGTCAAGAGAAGACGCGCACCAGGATGCGTAGTGGAAGTCGTCTCTGGATCCTTCTGTTGTCCCTCTCACGGAAAAGAAAAAGAAAAAAACATCTCTCTCATTCTCGGCCTCGCTCGACTCGCTCGCTCGCAGCCTCGCACCTCCTGCGCACTGACAAACGCTGCACAACAGTCAACATCACCAGAAAAAAGATATACACCATAAATAATAAGAGGGGCCCCGTGACTGCTATCCCTTCTTCTCCTTCCGTGTGATCCCTCTTCCTCCGAGTTTCACTGGACGGGCAAACACACATGTGCTGCATAGTAAAAATAAAAAAGTAAAAAATCGACCTATGAATCTATGATTAAATAGGTAAAATCCTGGGTTTTATCAAGGTTTAAACAAGTTCAAAACATGAAAATGAATAGGTAAGCATGGATCCTTCTTAGTCACTCTAAAATGAAGCTTTCGCGAGGTTTTTGAAATTTCCATGTTTGAAACCCAAAACCACTTCTCTTCATGCTTGACTTCGTAAGACAGAGTTTAGGGTTAGGGGTAGATACATGCTTTTTCTGGTTTGAAAATGTCTAGACCTTGTTTATCAACTTGAATGCTTACTATATGACATAAGAAGGCTATGTTATTTGGTTTTTCATTTTTTCTGTTTTTTTCTGATTTTTTATGCCCATTTAAATCTTGGTCAAATCCTAGGTTTGACCAAGAGTTAAACAAGTTTAAAACATGAAAATGAAAAGGTAAGCCTGGATCCTTCTTAGTCACTGTAAAATGAAGCTTTTGGGAGGTTTGTGAAATTTCCATGTTTGAAACCCAAAAGCACTTCTCTTCATGCTTGACTTCATAAGACAGAGTTTAGGGTTAGGGGGTGTAGATACATGATTTGTCTGGTTTGAATATGTCCAAATCTTATTTATCAACTTCTGAATGCATGCTACTCTCTCAAAGAAAACCTTTTGAATGCTTACTATATGACATAAGAAGACTATATGCTTTTAAAATTCAAACATATGGTAAGCATTCTTATGTCATATAGTAAGCATTCAAGTTGATAAACAAGCAAGGTTTGGACATATTCAAACCAGACAAATCATGTATCTACCCCTAACCCCTAATTAAATTGTCTTATGAAGTCTAGCATGAAGAGAAGTGGTTTTGGGTTTCAAACATGGAAATTTCAAAAACCTCCCAAAAACTTCATTTTAGAGTGACTAAGAAGGATATACAAGCTTCCCTTTTCATTTTCATGTTTTAAACTTGTTTAAATCTTGGTCAAACCTCTAGGATTTGACCAAAAGATTCAAATGGGCATGGAAATTCATAAAAAAAACAAAAGAATGAAAAACCAAAGGACATAACATTATTATGTCATATATATATAGTAAGCATTCAAGTTGATAAACAAGGTCTAGACATATTCAAACCAGAAAATCATGTATATATCTACCCCTAACCCTAAACTCTATCTTATGAAGTCAAGCATGCATGAAGAGAAGTGGTTTTGGTTTCAAACATGGAAATTTCGAAAAACCCTCCCAAGAGCTACATTTTGGAGTGAGTAAGAAGGATATATAGATGCTTAATTTTTCATATTCATGATTTAAACTTGTTTAAACCATGTTCAAACCTAGGATTTGACCAAGATTAAAATGGGCATAAAATTTTAAAAAAATCAAAAAATAAAAAACAAGGCACATAGTATTCTTATGTCATATATATAGTAAGCATTCAATTAAGTTGATAAACAAGGTCTAGACATATTCAAACCAGGAAAATCATGCATCTATCCCCTAACCCTAGCTAAACTCTGTC
Source organism: Lolium multiflorum (assembly GCA_030979885.1). Taxonomy (NCBI): domain Eukaryota; kingdom Viridiplantae; phylum Streptophyta; class Magnoliopsida; order Poales; family Poaceae; genus Lolium; species Lolium multiflorum. The sequence goes on from CM061750.1 coordinate 406,446,664, forward strand.
TTATGAAGTCAAGCATGCATGAAGAGAAGTGGTTTTTGGTTTCAAACGTTTAAGCCAAAAGCCCCTTTTCAAATATTTCAAACTTATTCAAATTTGGTTCAAATATGAAAGACATACAAGTTATAGCACACATAGTGCATACATTTTCACACATACTGCACTAGATGCTAACCCTATAGTTTGAGGCCATTTGAGTGACCTAGGTCGAAAAAATTCTTGGATTAGAATCGTGTTGTTCGAACCCCGTAGTTGGATATTTTTTAACCCTTGATCTGTAGAACTGGGCAAAACCCTAGTTTAACCTATTTAATTACAGATTCGTATATCGATTTTTCTACGAGTACTACCTTTTTATTATTACTATGCAGCACATGTGTGTTTGCCCGTCGAGTGAAACTCGGAGGAAGAGGGATCACTCGGAAGGAGAGAAGAAGGGAGAGAATTATGGTGTCTCCCCTTTTTCGGGTGATGATGTTGACTTTTGTGCAGGGTTTGTCAGTGAGCAGGAGGTGCGAGCGAGCGAGCGAGTCGAGCGAGGCCGAGAATGAGAGAGATTTTTTTTTTTTTTAGAGGGACGACCGAAGGATCCAGAAGGACCCACAGACTTCCAATACGCATCCTGATGCGTCTTCTCTTGACAAAGAAAATGGCTGGGAGTTTGCGTACCTATTGCACGTGACTTGTGCTCACTGAAGTGTGGGACCTCACGCATGGGCACCACACGTAAGTGACAGACCTGTTGGTGTAAAAACTCGGTTGATTATTATAGTGCATTAGAACAAAGTTTCCTATGGATTCAAGGGTAGGAAATCCAAGTTAACTCATTTACGTGTTAAACTTGTCTATATCTTGGTCAAACCTAGGATTTGACCAAGATTCAAATGGGCAGAAAAATAAAAACAGAAAAATGAAAAACCAAATCACATAGTCTTCTTATGTCATATAGTAAGCATTAAAGTTGATAAACAAGGTCTAGACATATTAAACCAGACAAATCATGTATCTATACCCCTAACCCCTAAACTCTGTCTTATGAAGTCAAGCATGTGAAGAGAAGTGGTTTTGGGTTTCAAACATGGAAATTTCAAAAACCTCCCAAAAGCTTCATTTTAGAGTGACTAAGAAGGATCCATGCTTCCCTTTTCATTTTCATGTTTTAAACTTGTTTAAATTATCTTGGTCAAACCTAGGATTTGACAAGATTCAAATGGGCATCAAAATTGAAAAAAAAATTGAAAAAAGAAAAACCAAAGCAAATAGTTTTCTTATGTCATATAGTAAGCATTAAAGTTGTTGATAAATAAGGTCCATACATATTCAAACCACACAAATCATGTATCTATACCCCGTAATTAACCCCTGAATTAATTAACTCTGTCTTATGAAGTCAAGCATGTGAAGAGAAGTGGTTTTGGGTTTCAAACATTGAAATTTTAAAAACCTCCCAAAAGCTTCATTTTAGAGTGACTAAGAAGGATACAGACTTCCCTTTTCATTTTTATGTTTTAAACTTGTTTAAATCTTGGTCAAACCAAGGATTTGACCAAGATTCAAATGGCCCTAAAAATTCAGAAAAAAAATCAAAAGAATGAAATACCAAAGCACATAGCATTCTTATGTCATATGTGTATTAAGCATTCAAGTTGATAAACAAAGGTCTAGAGACATATATATTCAAACCAGAAAAATCATGTATATATCTACCCCTAAAACTCTAATTAAACTATGTTTTATGAAGTAAATCATGAAGAGAAGTGGTTTTGGGTTTCAAACATGGAAATTTCAAGAACCTCCCAAAAGCTTCATTTTAGAGTGACTAAGAAGGATCCAGAAGGACCCACAGACTTCCAATACGCATCCTTATGCGTCTTCTCTTGACAAAGAAGATGGCTGTGAGTTTGCGTACCTATTGCACGTGACTTGTGCTCACTGAAGTGTGGGACCTCACGCGTGGGCACCACACGTAAGTGACAGACATGTTGGTGTAAATACTCGATTGATTATTATACTGCATTAGAACAAAGTTTCCTATGGATTCAAGGGTAGGAAATCCAAGTTAACTCATTTACGTGACATTATTATTTCCATGAAGCAAAGTTAACACATCTATCGATTGGTACATTTTTGAGTGACTAAGAAGGATCCAGGCTTACTTATTCGTTTTCACGTGTTAAACTTGTCTAAATCTTGGTCAAACCTAGGATTTGACCAAGATTCAAATGGGCAGAAAAATAAAATAAAAAACAGAAAAATGAAAAACCAAATCACATAGTCATCTTATGTCATATAGTAAGCATTAAAGTTGATAAACAAGGACTAGAAATATCAAACCATACAAATCATGTATCTACCCCTAACCCCTAAACTATGTCTTATAAATTAAGTCAAGCATGAAGAGATGTGGTTTTGGGTTTCAAACATGGAAATTTCAAAAACCTCCCAAAAACTACATTTTAGAGTGACTAAGAAGGATGCATGCTTCCCTTTTCATATTCATGTTTTAAGCTTGTTTAAATTATCTCAGTCAAACCTAGGATTTGACAAAGATTCAAATGGGCATCGAAAAAATCAGGAAAAAGAAAAACCAAAGCAAATAGTTTTCTTATGTCATATAGTAAGCCAATTAATTAAGTTGATAAACAAGGTCTAGACATATTCAAACTAGACAAATCATGTATCTATACCCCCTAACCCCTGAACTCTGTCTTATGAAGTCAAGCATATGAAGAGAAGTGGTTTTGGGTCGTTTCAAACATGGAAATTTGAAAAACCTCCCAAAAACTTCATTTTAGAGTGACAAAGAAGGATACATGCTTCCCTTTTCATATTCAGGTTTTAAGCTTGTTTAAATTATCTCAGTCAAACCTAGGATTTGACAAGATTCAAATGGGCATCAAAATTGAAAAAAATCAGGAAAAAGAAAAACCAAAGCAAATAGTTTTCTTATGTCATATAGTAAGCCAATTAAGTTGATAAACAAGGTCTAGACATATTCAAACTAGACAAATCATGCATGCATCTATACCCCCTAACCCCTAAACTCCGTCTTATGAAGTCAAGCATATGAAGAGAAGTGGTTTTGCTCCCAAAAGCTTCATTTTAGAGTGACTAATAAGAAGGATCCATGCTTACCTTTGCATTTTCATATTTTAATCTTGTTAAATCATTATCAAGCCTAGGATTTGACCAAGATACAGATGGGTGGGCACAAAATTCAAAAAAATCAGAATAATGAAAAACAAAAGCATGTAGTCTTTTTATGTCATATCGTATGCATGCATTCAAGTTAAACGAGGTCTAGGTATATCCAAACCAGACAAATCATGTATCTACCCCATGTTGATCTTATGAAGTCTAGCATGAAGAGAAGTCGTTTTGGGTTTCAAACATGGAAATTTCAAGAACATCCCAAAAGCTTCATTTTAGAGTGACTAAGAAGGATACATGCTTCCCTTTTCATTTTCATGTTTTAAACTTGTTTAAATCTTGGTCAAACCTAGGATTTGACCAAGATTCAAATATATGAGCATAAAATTCAAAAAAAAACCAAAAATGAAAACCAAGGCACGTAGTCGTCTTATGTCATATAGTAAGCAATCAATTAAGTTGATAAACAAGGTCTAGACATATTCAAACCAGGAAATCATGTATCTACACCCCCTAACGTACCCTAGCTAAACTCTGTCTTATATTATGAAGTCAAGCATGCATGAAGAGAAGTGGTTTTTGGTTTCAAACGTTTAAGCCAAAAGGTAAGCATGGATCCTCCTTATATAGTCACTGTAAAATGAAGCTTTTGGGAGGTTTGTGAAATTTCCATGTTTGAAACCCAAAACCACTTAAGACAGAGTTTATGGTTAGGTGTGTAGATACATGATTTTTCTTGTTTGAATATGTCTAGACCTTGTTTATCAACTTGAATTTTTTACTATATGATATAAGAAGGCTATATATATGTGCTTTGGTTTTTCAATTTTTGATTTCTTTCGATTTTTTATGCCTATTTAAATCTTGGTCAAATCCTAGGTTTAAACAAGTTTAAAACATGAAAATGAAACGGTAAGCATGAATCCTTCCTTACTCACTCTAAAATGAAGGTACTTGAAAATTTTATGTTTGAAACCCAAAACCCCAGTTCTCTTCATATGTTTGACTTCATAAGACAGAGTTTAGCTAGGGTTAGGGGTAGATATATATGATATATACATGATATTTCTGCTTTGAATATGTCTAGAGATCGACCTTGTTTATCAACTTGAATGCTTACTATATGACATAAGATCAAGGCTATATATATATGTGCTTTGGTTTTTCATTTTTTTTGAATTTTTCTGAATTTTTACTCCCATTTGAATCTTGGTCAAATCCTAGGTTTGACCAAGGTTAAAACAAGTTTAAAACATGGCAATGAAAAGGTAAGCATATGGATCATTCTTAGTCTCTCTAAAATGAAGCTTTTGGGAGGTTTTTGAAGTTTCCATGTTTGAAACCCAAAATCACTTCTCTTCATATGCTTGGCTTCATAAGACAAAGATTAGGGTTTAGGGGTAGATATATACATGTTTTGGGAGGTTTTTGAAATTTCCATGTTTGAAACCCAAATCCACTTCTCTTCATCCTTGACGTCTTCATAAGACAAAAGTATAGGGTTATATATATATGCATATGGGTAGATACATGATTTGTCTGGTTTGAATATGTACAAATCTTATTTATCAACTTTTGAATGCATGCTACTCTCTCAAAGAAAAACTTTTGAATGCTTACTATATGACATAAGAAGACTATATGCTTTTAAAATTCAAACATATGGTAAGCATTCTTATGTCATATAGTAAGCATTCAAGTTGATAAACAAGCAAGGTTTGGACATATCCAAACCAGACAAATCATGTATCTGCCCCCTGTCGATCTTATGAAGTCTAGCATGAAGAGAGAAGTCGTTTTTGGTTTCAAAAATGGAAATTTCAAGAACATCCAAAAAGCTTCATTTTAGAGTGACTAAGAAGGATACATGCTTCCCTTTTTATTTTTATGTTTAAACTTGTTTAAATCTTGGTCAAACCTAGGATTTGTCCAAGATTCAAATATATGGGCGTAAAATTCAAAAAAAACAGAAAAATTTAAAACCAAGGCACATAGTCTTCTTATGTCATATAGTAAACAATCAATTAATTAAGTTGATAAACCAGGTCTAGACATATTCAAACCAGGAAAATCATGTATCTACCCCCTAACGCCCTAGCTAAACTCTGTCTTATGAAGTCAAGCATGCATGAAGAGAAGTGGTTTTGGTTTCAAACATGGAAATTTCGAAAAAACCTCCCAAGAGCTACATTTTGGAGTGACTAAGAAGGATATATAGATGCTTAATTTTTCATATTCATGATTTAAACTTGTTTAAACCATGTTCAAACCTAGGATTTGACCAAGATTCAAATGGGCATACAATTTTAAAAAAATCAAAAAAATAAAAAACAATGCACATAGTATTATTATGTCATATAGTAAGCATTCAATTAAGTTGATAAAGTAGGTCTAGACATATTCAAACCAGGAAAATCATGCATCTATCCCCTAACCCTAGCTAAACTCTGTCTTATGAAGTCAAGCATGCATGAAGAGAAGTGGTTTTTGGTTTCAAACGTTTAAGCCAAAAGCCCCTTTTCAAATATTTCAAACTTATTCAAATTTGGTTCAAATATGAAAGACATACAAGTTATAGCACACATAGTGCATACATTTTCACACATACTGCACTAGATGCTAACCCTATAGTTTGAGGCCATTTGGGTGACCTAGGTCGAAAAAATTCTTGGATTAGAATCGTGTTGTTCGAACCCCGTAGTTGGATTTTTTGAACCTTGATCTGTAGTACTGGGTAAAACCCTAGTTTAACCTATTTAATTATATATTCGTAGGTCGATTTTTCTACCTTTTTATTATTACTAGGCAGCACATGTGTGTTTGCCCGTCGAGTGAAACTCGGAGGAAGAGGGATCACTCGGAAGGAGAGAAGAAGGGAGAGAATTATGGTGTCTCCCCTTTTTCGGGTGATGATGTTGACTTTTGTGCAGGGTTTGTCAGTGAGCAGGAGGTGCGAGCGAGCGAGCGAGCGAGCGAGTCGAGCGAGGCCGAGAATGAGAGAGATTTGTTTTTTTTTTGTGAGAGGGACGACCGAAGGATCCAGAAGGACCCACAGACTTCCAATACGCATCCTGATGCGTCTTCTCTTGACAAAGAAAATGGCTGGGAGTTTGCGTACCTATTGCACGTGACTTGTGCTCACTGAAGTGTGGGACCTCACGCATGGGCACCACACGTAAGTGACAGACCTGTTGGTGTAAAAACTCGGTTGATTATTATAGTGCATTAGAACAAAGTTTCCTATGGATTCAAGGGTAGGAAATCCAAGTTAACTCATTTACGTGTTAAACTTGTCTATATCTTGGTCAAACCTAGGATTTGACCAAGATTCAAATGGGCAGAAAAATAAAAACAGAAAAATGAAAAACCAAATCACATAGTCTTCTTATGTCATATAGTAAGCATTAAAGTTGATAAACAAGGTCTAGACATATTAAACCAGACAAATCATGTATCTATACCCCTAACCCCTAAACTCTGTCTTATGAAGTCAAGCATGTGAAGAGAAGTGGTTTTGGATTTCAAACATGGAAATTTCAAAAACCTCCCAAAAGCTTCATTTTAGAGTGACTAAGAAGGATACATGCTTCACTTTTCATTTTCATGTTTTAAACTTGTTTCAATCTTAGTCAAACCTAAGATTTGACCAAGATTCAAATATATGAGCATAAAATTCAAAAAAAACAAAAAATGAAAACCAAGGCACGTAGTCTTCTTATGTCATATAGTAAGCAATCAATTAAGTTGATAAACAAGGTCTATACATATTCAAACCAGGAAAATCATGTATCTACCCCCTAACCCTAGCTAAACTCTGTGTTATGAAGTCAAGCATGCATGAAGAGAAGTGGTTTTTGGTTTCAAACGTTTAAGCCAAAAGGTAAGCATGGATCCTCCTCAGTCACTGTAAAATGAAGCTTTTGGGAGGTTTGTGAAATTTCCATGTTTGAAACTCAAAACCACTTAAGACAGAGTTTATGGTTAGGTGTGTAGATACATGATTTTTCTTGTTTGAATATGTCTAGACCTTGTTTATCAACTTGAATTTTTTACTATATGATATAAGAAGGCTATATATATGTGCTTTGGTTTTTCAATTTTTGATTTCTTTCGATTTTTTTATGCCTATTTAAATCTTGGTCAAATCCTAGGTTTAAACAAGTTTAAAACATGAAAATGAAACGGTAAGCATGAATCCTTCCTTACTCACTCTAAAATGAAGGTACTTGAAAATTTTATGTTTGAAACCCAAAACCCCAGTTCTCTTCATATGTTTGACTTCATAAGACAGAGTTTAGCTAGGGTTAGGGGTAGATATATATGATATATACATGATATTTCTGCTTTGAATATGTCTAGAGATCGACCTTGTTTATCAACTTGAATGCTTACTATATGACATAAGATCAAGGCTATATATATATGTGCTTTGGTTTTTCATTTTTTTTGAATTTTTCTGAATTTTTACTCCCATTTGAATCTTGGTCAAATCCTAGGTTTGACCAAGGTTAAAACAAGTTTAAAACATGGCAATGAAAAGGTAAGCATATGGATCATTCTTAGTCTCTCTAAAATGAAGCTTTTGGGAGGTTTTTGAAGTTTCCATGTTTGAAACCCAAAATCACTTCTCTTCATATGCTTGGCTTCATAAGACAAAGATTAGGGTTTAGGGGTAGATATATATACATGTTTTGGGAGGTTTTTGAAATTTCCATGTTTGAAACCCAAATCCACTTCTCTTCATCCTTGACGTCTTCATAAGACAAAAGTATAGGGTTATATATATATGCATATGGGTAGATACATGATTTGTCTGGTTTGAATATGTACAAATCTTATTTATCAACTTTTGAATGCATGCTACTCTCTCAAAGAAAAACTTTTGAATGCTTACTATATGACATAAGAAGACTATATGCTTTTAAAATTCAAACATATGGTAAGCATTCTTATGTCATATAGTAAGCATTCAAGTTGATAAACAAGCAAGGTTTGGACATATCCAAACCAGACAAATCATGTATCTGCCCCCTGTCGATCTTATGAAGTCTAGCATGAAGAGAGAAGTCGTTTTTGGTTTCAAAAATGGAAATTTCAAGAACATCCAAAAAGCTTCATTTTAGAGTGACTAAGAAGGATACATGCTTCCCTTTTTATTTTTATGTTTAAACTTGTTTAAATCTTGGTCAAACCTAGGATTTGTCCAAGATTCAAATATATGGGCGTAAAATTCAAAAAAAACAGAAAAATTTAAAACCAAGGCACATAGTCTTCTTATGTCATATAGTAAACAATCAATTAATTAAGTTGATAAACCAGGTCTAGACATATTCAAACCAGGAAAATCATGTATCTACCCCCTAACGCCCTAGCTAAACTCTGTCTTATGAAGTCAAGCATGCATGAAGAGAAGTGGTTTTGGTTTCAAACATGGAAATTTCGAAAAAACCTCCCAAGAGCTACATTTTGGAGTGACTAAGAAGGATATATAGATGCTTAATTTTTCATATTCATGATTTAAACTTGTTTAAACCATGTTCAAACCTAGGATTTGACCAAGATTCAAATGGGCATACAATTTTAAAAAAATCAAAAAAATAAAAAACAATGCACATAGTATTATTATGTCATATAGTAAGCATTCAATTAAGTTGATAAAGTAGGTCTAGACATATTCAAACCAGGAAAATCATGCATCTATCCCCTAACCCTAGCTAAACTCTGTCTTATGAAGTCAAGCATGCATGAAGAGAAGTGGTTTTTGGTTTCAAACGTTTAAGCCAAAAGCCCCTTTTCAAATATTTCAAACTTATTCAAATTTGGTTCAAATATGAAAGACATACAAGTTATAGCACACATAGTGCATACATTTTCACACATACTGCACTAGATGCTAACCCTATAGTTTGAGGCCATTTGGGTGACCTAGGTCGAAAAAATTCTTGGATTAGAATCGTGTTGTTCGAACCCCGTAGTTGGATTTTTTGAACCTTGATCTGTAGTACTGGGTAAAACCCTAGTTTAACCTATTTAATTATATATTCGTAGGTCGATTTTTCTACCTTTTTATTATTACTAGGCAGCACATGTGTGTTTGCCCGTCGAGTGAAACTCGGAGGAAGAGGGATCACTCGGAAGGAGAGAAGAAGGGAGAGAATTATGGTGTCTCCCCTTTTTCGGGTGATGATGTTGACTTTTGTGCAGGGTTTGTCAGTGAGCAGGAGGTGCGAGCGAGCGAGCGAGCGAGCGAGTCGAGCGAGGCCGAGAATGAGAGAGATTTGTTTTTTTTTGTGAGAGGGACGACCGAAGGATCCAGAAGGACCCACAGACTTCCAATACGCATCCTGATGCGTCTTCTCTTGACAAAGAAAATGGCTGGGAGTTTGCGTACCTATTGCACGTGACTTGTGCTCACTGAAGTGTGGGACCTCACGCATGGGCACCACACGTAAGTGACAGACCTGTTGGTGTAAAAACTCGGTTGATTATTATAGTGCATTAGAACAAAGTTTCCTATGGATTCAAGGGTAGGAAATCCAAGTTAACTCATTTACGTGTTAAACTTGTCTATATCTTGGTCAAACCTAGGATTTGACCAAGATTCAAATGGGCAGAAAAATAAAAACAGAAAAATGAAAAACCAAATCACATAGTCTTCTTATGTCATATAGTAAGCATTAAAGTTGATAAACAAGGTCTAGACATATTAAACCAGACAAATCATGTATCTATACCCCTAACCCCTAAACTCTGTCTTATGAAGTCAAGCATGTGAAGAGAAGTGGTTTTGGATTTCAAACATGGAAATTTCAAAAACCTCCCAAAAGCTTCATTTTAGAGTGACTAAGAAGGATCCATGCTTCCCTTTTCATATTCATGTTTTAAACTTGTTTAAATTATCTTGGTCAAACCTAGGATTTGACAAGATTCAAATGGGCATCAAAATTGAAAAAAAAATTGAAAAAAGAAAAACCAAGCAAATAGTTTTCTTATGTCATATAGTAAGCATTAAAGTTGTTGATAAATAAGGTCCATACATATTCAAACCACACAAATCATGTATCTATACCCCCTAATTAACCCCTAAATTAATTAACTCTGTCTTATGAAGTCAAGCATGTGAAGAGAAGTGGTTTTGGGTTTTAAACATGGAAATTTCAAAAAACTCCCAAAAACTACATTTTAGAGTGACTAAGAAGGATACATGCTCCTCTTTTCATATTCATGTTTTAAGCTTGTTTAAATTATCTTGGTCAAACCTAGGATTTGACAAGATTCAAATGGGCATCAAAATTGAAAAAAATCAGAAAAAAGAAAAACCAAAGCAAATAGTTTTCTTATGTCATATAGTAAGCCAATTAAGTTGATAAACAAGGTCTAGACATATTCAAACTAGACAAATCATGTATCTATACCCCCTAACCCCTAAACTCCGTCTTATGAAGTCAAGCATATGAAGAGAAGTGGTTTTGCTCCCAAAAGCTTCATTTTAGAGTGACTAAGAAGGATCCATGCTTACCTTTGCATTTTCATATTTTAATCTTGTTTAAATCATTATCAGACCTAGGATTTGACCAAGATACAAATGGGTGGGCACAAAATTCAAAAAAAACAGAATAATGAAAAACAAAAGCACGTAGTCTTCTTATGTCATATCGTATGCATTCAAGTTAAACAAGGTCTAGGTATATCCAAACCAGAAAAATCATGTATCTACCCCCTGTTGATCTTATGAAGTCTAGCATATGAAGAGAAGTCGTTTTGGGTTTCAAACATGGAAATTTCAAGAACATCCCAAAAGCTTCATTTTAGAGTGACTAAGAAGGATACATGCTTCACTTTTCATTTTCATGTTTTAAACTTGTTTCAATCTTAGTCAAACCTAAGATTTGACCAAGATTCAAATATATGAGCATAAAATTCAAAAAAAACAAAAAATGAAAACCAAGGCACGTAGTCTTCTTATGTCATATAGTAAGCAATCAATTAAGTTGATAAACAAGGTCTATACATATTCAAACCAGGAAAATCATGTATCTACCCCCTAACCCTAGCTAAACTCTGTGTTATGAAGTCAAGCATGCATGAAGAGAAGTGGTTTTTGGTTTCAAACGTTTAAGCCAAAAGGTAAGCATGGATCCTCCTCAGTCACTGTAAAATGAAGCTTTTGGGAGGTTTGTGAAATTTCCATGTTTGAAACTCAAAACCACTTAAGACAGAGTTTATGGTTAGGTGTGTAGATACATGATTTTTCTTGTTTGAATATGTCTAGACCTTGTTTATCAACTTGAATTTTTTACTATATGATATAAGAAGGCTATATATATGTGCTTTGGTTTTTCAATTTTTGATTTCTTTCGATTTTTTTATGCCTATTTAAATCTTGGTCAAATCCTAGGTTTAAACAAGTTTAAAACATGAAAATGAAACGGTAAGCATGAATCCTTCCTTACTCACTCTAAAATGAAGGTACTTGAAAATTTTATGTTTGAAACCCAAAACCCCAGTTCTCTTCATATGTTTGACTTCATAAGACAGAGTTTAGCTAGGGTTAGGGGTAGATATATATGATATATACATGATATTTCTGCTTTGAATATGTCTAGAGATCGACCTTGTTTATCAACTTGAATGCTTACTATATGACATAAGATCAAGGCTATATATATATGTGCTTTGGTTTTTCATTTTTTTTGAATTTTTCTGAATTTTTACTCCCATTTGAATCTTGGTCAAATCCTAGGTTTGACCAAGGTTAAAACAAGTTTAAAACATGGCAATGAAAAGGTAAGCATATGGATCATTCTTAGTCTCTCTAAAATGAAGCTTTTGGGAGGTTTTTGAAGTTTCCATGTTTGAAACCCAAAATCACTTCTCTTCATATGCTTGGCTTCATAAGACAAAGATTAGGGTTTAGGGGTAGATATATATACATGTTTTGGGAGGTTTTTGAAATTTCCATGTTTGAAACCCAAATCCACTTCTCTTCATCCTTGACGTCTTCATAAGACAAAAGTATAGGGTTATATATATATGCATATGGGTAGATACATGATTTGTCTGGTTTGAATATGTACAAATCTTATTTATCAACTTTTGAATGCATGCTACTCTCTCAAAGAAAAACTTTTGAATGCTTACTATATGACATAAGAAGACTATATGCTTTTAAAATTCAAACATATGGTAAGCATTCTTATGTCATATAGTAAGCATTCAAGTTGATAAACAAGCAAGGTTTGGACATATCCAAACCAGACAAATCATGTATCTGCCCCCTGTCGATCTTATGAAGTCTAGCATGAAGAGAGAAGTCGTTTTTGGTTTCAAAAATGGAAATTTCAAGAACATCCAAAAAGCTTCATTTTAGAGTGACTAAGAAGGATACATGCTTCCCTTTTTATTTTTATGTTTAAACTTGTTTAAATCTTGGTCAAACCTAGGATTTGTCCAAGATTCAAATATATGGGCGTAAAATTCAAAAAAAACAGAAAAATTTAAAACCAAGGCACATAGTCTTCTTATGTCATATAGTAAACAATCAATTAATTAAGTTGATAAACCAGGTCTAGACATATTCAAACCAGGAAAATCATGTATCTACCCCCTAACGCCCTAGCTAAACTCTGTCTTATGAAGTCAAGCATGCATGAAGAGAAGTGGTTTTGGTTTCAAACATGGAAATTTCGAAAAAACCTCCCAAGAGCTACATTTTGGAGTGACTAAGAAGGATATATAGATGCTTAATTTTTCATATTCATGATTTAAACTTGTTTAAACCATGTTCAAACCTAGGATTTGACCAAGATTCAAATGGACATACAATTTTAAAAAAATCAAAAAAATAAAAAACAATGCACATAGTATTATTATGTCATATAGTAAGCATTCAATTAAGTTGATAAAGTAGGTCTAGACATATTCAAACCAGGAAAATCATGCATCTATCCCCTAACCCTAGCTAAACTCTGTCTTATGAAGTCAAGCATGCATGAAGAGAAGTGGTTTTTGGTTTCAAACGTTTAAGCCAAAAGCCCCTTTTCAAATATTTCAAACTTATTCAAATTTGGTTCAAATATGAAAGACATACAAGTTATAGCACACATAGTGCATACATTTTCACACATACTGCACTAGATGCTAACCCTATAGTTTGAGGCCATTTGGGTGACCTAGGTCGAAAAAATTCTTGGATTAGAATCGTGTTGTTCGAACCCCGTAGTTGGATTTTTTGAACCTTGATCTGTAGTACTGGGTAAAACCCTAGTTTAACCTATTTAATTATATATTCGTAGGTCGATTTTTCTACCTTTTTATTATTACTAGGCAGCACATGTGTGTTTGCCCGTCGAGTGAAACTCGGAGGAAGAGGGATCACTCGGAAGGAGAGAAGAAGGGAGAGAATTATGGTGTCTCCCCTTTTTCGGGTGATGATGTTGACTTTTGTGCAGGGTTTGTCAGTGAGCAGGAGGTGCGAGCGAGCGAGCGAGAGCGAGTCGAGCGAGGCCGAGAATGAGAGAGATTTGTTTTTTTTGTGAGAGGGACGACCGAAGGATCCAGAAGGACCCACAGACTTCCAATACGCATCCTGATGCGTCTTCTCTTGACAAAGAAAATGGCTGGGAGTTTGCGTACCTATTGCACGTGACTTGTGCTCACTGAAGTGTGGGACCTCACGCATGGGCACCACACGTAAGTGACAGACCTGTTGGTGTAAAAACTCGGTTGATTATTATAGTGCATTAGAACAAAGTTTCCTATGGATTCAAGGGTAGGAAATCCAAGTTAACTCATTTACGTGTTAAACTTGTCTATATCTTGGTCAAACCTAGGATTTGACCAAGATTCAAATGGGCAGAAAAATAAAAACAGAAAAATGAAAAACCAAATCACATAGTCTTCTTATGTCATATAGTAAGCATTAAAGTTGATAAACAAGGTCTAGACATATTAAACCAGACAAATCATGTATCTATACCCCTAACCCCTAAACTCTGTCTTATGAAGTCAAGCATGTGAAGAGAAGTGGTTTTGGATTTCAAACATGGAAATTTCAAAAACCTCCCAAAAGCTTCATTTTAGAGTGACTAAGAAGGATCCATGCTTCCCTTTTCATATTCATGTTTTAAACTTGTTTAAATTATCTTGGTCAAACCTAGGATTTGACAAGATTCAAATGGGCATCAAAATTGAAAAAAAAATTGAAAAAAGAAAAACCAAGCAAATAGTTTTCTTATGTCATATAGTAAGCATTAAAGTTGTTGATAAATAAGGTCCATACATATTCAAACCACACAAATCATGTATCTATACCCCCTAATTAACCCCTAAATTAATTAACTCTGTCTTATGAAGTCAAGCATGTGAAGAGAAGTGGTTTTGGGTTTTAAACATGGAAATTTCAAAAAACTCCCAAAAACTACATTTTAGAGTGACTAAGAAGGATACATGCTCCTCTTTTCATATTCATGTTTTAAGCTTGTTTAAATTATCTTGGTCAAACCTAGGATTTGACAAGATTCAAATGGGCATCAAAATTGAAAAAAAGTCAGAAAAAAGAAAAACCAAAGCAAATAGTTTTCTTATGTCATATAGTAAGCCAATTAAGTTGATAAACAAGGTCTAGACATATTCAAACTAGACAAATCATGTATCTATACCCCCTAACCCCTAAACTCCGTCTTATGAACTCAAGCATATGAAGAGAAGTGGTTTTGCTCCCAAAAGCTTCATTTTAGAGTGACTAAGAAGGATCCATGCTTACCTTTGCATTTTCATATTTTAATCTTGTTTAAATCATTATCAGACCTAGGATTTGACCAAGATACAAATGGGTGGGCACAAAATTCAAAAAAAACAGAATAATGAAAAACAAAAGCACGTAGTCTTCTTATGTCATATCGTATGCATTCAAGTTAAACAAGGTCTAGGTATATCCAAACCAGAAAAATCATGTATCTACCCCCTGTTGATCTTATGAAGTCTAGCATATGAAGAGAAGTCGTTTTGGGTTTCAAACATGGAAATTTCAAGAACATCCCAAAAGCTTCATTTTAGAGTGACTAAGAAGGATACATGCTTCACTTTTCATTTTCATGTTTTAAACTTGTTTCAATCTTAGTCAAACCTAAGATTTGACCAAGATTCAAATATATGAGCATAAAATTCAAAAAAAACAAAAAATGAAAACCAAGGCACGTAGTCTTCTTATGTCATATAGTAAGCAATCAATTAAGTTGATAAACAAGGTCTATACATATTCAAACCAGGAAAATCATGTATCTACCCCCTAACCCTAGCTAAACTCTGTGTTATGAAGTCAAGCATGCATGAAGAGAAGTGGTTTTTGGTTTCAAACGTTTAAGCCAAAAGGTAAGCATGGATCCTCCTCAGTCACTGTAAAATGAAGCTTTTGGGAGGTTTGTGAAATTTCCATGTTTGAAACTCAAAACCACTTAAGACAGAGTTTATGGTTAGGTGTAGATACATGATTTTTCTTGTTTGAATATGTCTAGACCTTGTTTATCAACTTGAATTTTTTACTATATGATATAAGAAGGCTATATATGTGCTTTGGTTTTTCATTTTTTGATTTCTTTCGAATTTTTTATGCCTATTTAAATCTTGGTCAAATCCTAGGTTTAAACAAGTTTAATACATGAAAATGAAACGGTAAGCATGAATCCTTCCTTACTCACTCTAAAATGAAGGTACTTGAAAATTTTATATTTGAAACCCAAAACCCCAGTTCTCTTCATATGTTTGACTTCATAAGACAGAGTTTAGGGTTAGGGGTAGATATGATACATGATATTTCTGCTTTGAATATGTCTAGACCTTGTTTATCAACTTGAATGCTTACTATATGACATAAGAAGGCTATATATGTGTTTTGGTTTTCCATTTTTTTTGAATTTTTCTGAATTTTTACTCCCATTTGAATCTTGGTCAATTCCTAGGTTTGACCAAGGTTAAAACAAGTTTAAAACATGGCAATGAAAAGGTAAGCATGGATCCTTCTTAGTCACTCTAAAATGAAGCTTTTGGGAGGTTTTTGAAATTTCCATGTTTGAAACCCAAAATCACTTCTCTTCATGCTTGACTTCATAAGGCAGAGTTTAGGGTTAGGGGGTAGATACATGATTTGTTTGGTTTGAATATGTCTAGACCTTGTTTATCAACTTGAATGCTTACTATATGACATCAGAAGACTATGTTCTTTGGTTTTTTTCCGTTTTTTTTGAATTGTTATACCCATTTGAATCTTGGTCAAATCCTAGGTTTGACCAAGATTTAAACAAGTTAAGAAATTGAAAATGAAAAAGGTAATCCTGGATCCTTCTTAGTCACTGTAGAATGAAGCTTTTGGGAGGTTTGTGAAATTTCCATGTTTGAAACCCAAAACCAGTTCTCTTCATATGTTTGACTTCATAAGACAGAGTTTTTATCAACTCGAGTGCTTACTATATGACATAAGAAGGCTATATATGTGCTTTGGTTTTTCATTTGTTGATTTTTTTCCGAATTTTTATGCCCATTTAAATCTTGGTCAAATCCTAGGTTTGACCAAGGTTTAAACAAGTTTAAAACATGAAAAGAAAAGGTAAGAATGGATCCTTCTTAGTCATTCTAAAATGAATGAAGCTTTTGGGATGTTCTCACAAATCGATCTAGTCTACATGACTTTGATAAATTTTAATTAAGAAGCAGCAACTTAACAATAATTACCCAAAATCTAACAGCTGGTTCGACAACAACCTGGACGTTACGCTAAAATGAACTGCGAAAACAACGAACAGCACTTTTGTAGTACTGTACTCGGTACTCCGTACTTGCTCCAGATAATCCCCATTGCTTCACTACTACAGTAGTACTACCCTGGCTCGCATTCATTGTTTCCCCTGACTATTCAGAGCTTTGGACGTCCATCAGAGTTGTAGTCAGTAGTACAGTACTGCTAGCTCGATTAATGGCGTGCTATAAAATTCTATACTAGCCGACAGATGTCCATTCCTCGGGTTGCGCGCCAGAGCCTTCGAAGAGAAGGTAGCCGCTCTGTCCCGTTGATTTACGGTGGACGGACAGGATACTCCGGACCGCTCTCGATTCATTTGCTTCTGCTCCCGCGTCCTGACCCTTGAGCCCCCTCTCGGCCGTTGATTTAGGATGGGCGGACCAGGTTGCTCGAAGCGAGGGCAGGAGACGGTTGTCTGGTTTTAATAGGGGGGAGTACTTCTTCCATCCCCTTCTTGCTTCACTTCCAGTCTCCTTCCACTTCCAGCGATGCCTCCGAAGTCAAGGCCACCATCTCGCTTGAAGAAGCACCATCTAGTGTTGACCAAGGACGCGGAGAGTTCCCGCCGGCGGTCTATCCAGATGCTGGCCGCGAGAAAGGGCCCGCCAGAAAACGAAGGCCCTGCTTCGCGCTCGTCTCGGAACGGCGTCAGTCGTGCGGTCGAAGATTCCTGGTTGGTTTCCATCGCCATGTTTCTTGATTCTTCCTGGCCCGGAGGTCCCAACTCTTTATTCCGTATTAATCCTTTTTATACATATCTCAGTGCCCCACGACGCACCCTGACATCTTCTCATGACGACTTCAACCCCTGTCTCCTGCGCTTAGAGGTTACCACTGATTGGACATTTTCGTCTTCCTCTCGTCACTTTGTTTCGGTACTGATGATATTGCCATGCAGGAAGCATCGGCGTGTTTCAGAGATGAGCTTAAAACTCTCGTGGAACTCGCCTCCAACTTTCGCGATGATGTCGATACTTTGAAGGACGAGGTCACCGGCCGGGGCAAGCTGCATGATGTGAGGGTTCCATCAAGTGAGGAAACGAACTCTGTCATCAAGAAGCTCAAGGGCGAGAATTTGATGCTTAAGATCGAGTGCGGCTTTCTTCGCGAAGAAAACGTCGAGCTATCAAACAGGTGCGTTCAAGCTCTCAACGGGAGCCTCAACACCCAACATGATGCGGTGAAGAAGATGATGGATAACAGCATCTTGAAGAAAAACAATATGGTGGAGGACACGCGCGGGATGGTCGATCCAATCCAGGCACCGCAGAAGGAAGTCGATGCGCTCCGAGTCCAGCCACCTTTGCGTAGGTCGCCGAGGCGCCCTCGCGCAGGTCACTGAGGAGCGCACGTCGCCGAGTAGGCTGGGGGATAAGGAATTCCAACGAGAGAAGCGGAATCACCACCTGTCCTGATGGAGGGCCACTCCGCCAAGTAGGCTGGGGGAGAGAAACACTGCCTCTCATTGTTCTTTAGCTAGTCCTCCGATCCATATTACTTGATGTTAAAATGGATGTATCTACAACTGAAATATGTCTAGATACATATATTTTAGTATCACAAAGTAAGTAGTATCAACGTTTATATTGCCCAAGTCTTATTATCCATCCCTAAGGTGGGTCGCTTTTGTAACTACTGATTGCAGATTCGACTCTTCTGCAGACCGAAAGATTTTTAGAGTGACTAAGAATGATTCATGCTTATCTTTCCATTTTCATGTTTTAAACTTGTTTAAATCTTGCTCAAACCTAGGATTTGACCAAGATTCAAATGGGTTTAACAATTAAAAAAATCAGAAAAATGAAAAACCAAAGCACATAGTATTCTTATGTCATATAGTAAGCATTCAAGTTGATAAACAAGGTCTAGACATATTCAAAACACACAAAACATGTATCTACCCCCTAACCCTAAACTCTGTCTTATGAAGTTAAGTATGAGGAGAAGTGATTTTGGGTTTCAAACATGGAAATTTCACAAACCTCCCAAAAGCTTCATTTTAGAGTGACTAAGAAGGATCCATGCTTACCTTTTCATTGCCATTTTTTAAACTTGTTTTAACCTTGGTCAAACCTAGGATTTGACCAAGATTCAAACGGGCGTAAAATTCAAAAAAAATAAAAAAAATAAAAACCAAAGCACATATATAGCCTTCTTATGTCATATAGTAAGCATTCAAGTTGATAAACAAGGTCTAGACATATTCAAACCAGAAATATCATGTATCATATCTACCCCTAACCCTAAACTTTGTCTTATGAAGTCAAACATATGAAGAGAACTGGGGTTTTGTGTTTCAAACATAAAAATTTCAAGTACCTTCATTTTAGAGTGACTGAGAAAGGATTCATGCTTACCTTTTCATTGTCATGTTTTAAACTTGATTAAACCTTGGTCAAACCTAGGATTTGACCAATATTTAAATGGGCATAAAAACTTCGAAAAAATGAAAAAAATGGAAAACCAAAGCACATATATAGCCTTCTTATGTCATAAACATTCAAGTTGATAAACAAGGTCTAGAAATATTCAAACAAGAAAAATCATGTATCTACGCCTAACCAAAAACTCTGTCTTAAGTGGTTTTGGGTTTCAAACATGGAAATTTCAAGAACATCCCAAAAGCTTCATTTTAGACTGACTAAGAAGGATACACAATTCCCATTTCATTTTCATGTTTTAAACTTGTTTAAATCTTGGTCAAACCTAGGATTTGACCAAGATTCAAATAAGTAAAAACATGAAAATGAAAAGGTAAGCATCGATCCTTATTAGTCGCTCTAAAATGAAGTTTTTGGGAGGTTTTTGAAATTTTCATGTTTGAAACCCAAAACCACTTCTCTTCATGCATGCTTGACTTCATAAGACATAGTTTAGGGTTAGGGGTAGATACATGATTTTTCTGGTTTGAACATGTCTAGACCTTGATTATCAATTTGAATGCTTACTATATGACATAAGAAGGCTATGTGCTTTGGTTTTTCATTCTTACGATTTTTTTCTTAATTTTTATGCCCATTCGAATCTTGGTCAAATCCCAGGTTTGACCAAGATTTAAACAAGTTTAAAACATGACAATGAAAAGGTAATCAATCCTGGATCCTTCATAATTAATAAGTTAGTCTATTTAAAATGAAGCTTTTGGGAGGTTTTTGAAATTTTTGTGTTTGAAACCAAAAACCACTTCTCTTCATGCTTGACTTCATAAGATAGAGTTTAGGGTTAGGGGTAGATACATGATTTGTATTATTTGAATTGTCTTGACCTTATTTATCATCTTTTAAATGCTTACTATATATATGACATAAGAAGACTATGTGCTTTAGTTTTTCAATTTTCTGATTTTTTAATTTTATGCCCATTTGAATCTTGGTCAAATACTAGGTTTGACAATGATTTAAACAAGTTTAAAATATGAAAATGAAAAGATAAGCATGGATCCTTCTTAGTCACTCTAAAATAAAGCTTTTGGGTGGTTTTTGAAATTTCCATGTTTGAAACCCAAAAGCACTTCTCTTCATGCTTGACTACATAAGACAGAGTTTAGGGTTAGGGGGTAGACACATGATTTTTCTTGTTTGAATATGTCTAGACCTTGTTTATCAACTTTAATGCTTACTATATGACATAAGAAAACTATGTGCTTTGTTTTTTCATTTTTTTATTTTTTTGGAATTTTGATGCACATTTGAATCTTGGTAAAATCCTAGGTTTGACCAAGATTTGAACAAGTATATAACATGAAAATGAAAAGGGAAGCATGTATCCTTCTTAGTCACTCTAAAATGAATTTTTTGGGAGTTTTTTGAAATTTCCATGTTTGAAACCCAAAACCATGCACTTCTCTTCATGCTTGACTTCATAAGATAGAGTTTAGGGGTTTGCGGATAGATACATGATTTGTCTAGTTTGAATAAGTCTAGACCTTGTTTATCAACTTTAATGCTTACTATATGACATAAGAAGACTATGTGCTTTCGTTTTTCATTTTTCTATTTTTTTATTTTATGCCCATTTGAATCTTGGTCAAATCCTAGATTTAACCAGGATTTAAACAAGTTTAAAACATGAAAATGAAAAGGTAAGCCTTGATCCTTCTTAGTCACACTAAAATGAAGCTTTTGGGATGTTCTTGAAATTTCCATGTTTGAACCCAAAACGACTTCTCTTCATGCTAGACTTCATAAGACAGAGTTTAGGGGTTAGCGGGTAGATACATGACTTGTCTAGTTTGAATAAGACTAGACCTTGTTTATCAACTTTAATGCTTACTATATGACATAAGAAGACTATGTGCTTTGGTTTTTCATTTTTCTATATTTTTATTTTATGCCCATTTGAATCTTGGTCAAACCTATATTTGACCAGGATTTAAACAAGTTTAAAACATGAAAATGAAAAGGTAAGCCTTGATCCTTCTTAGTCACACTAAAATGAAGCTTTTGGGATGTTCTTGAAATTTCCATGTTTGAAACCCAAAACGACTTCTCTTCATGCTAGACTTCATAAGACAGAGTTTAAGGTTTAGGGTTATAGATACATGATTTGTATGGTTTAAATATGTATAGACCTTGTTTATCAACTTGAATGCTTACTATATGGCATAAGAAAACTATGTGCTTTGGTTTTTCATTTTTCTGATTTTTTTAAATTTTGATGCCCATCGAATCTTGGTCAAATCCTAGGTTTGACCAAGATTTAAACAAGTTTAAAACATGAAAATGACCAGGGAAGCATGTATCCTTCCTAGTCACTCTAAAATGAATTTTTTGGGAGGTTTTTGAAATTTCCATGTTTGAAACCCAAAACCAGTTCTCTTCATGCTTGACTTCATAAGACAGAGTTTAGGGGTTAGGGGGTAGATACATAATTTGTATGGTTTGAATATGTCTAGACCTTGTTTATCAACTTTAATGCTTACTATATGACATAAGAACACTATGTGCTTTGGTTTTTCATTTTTCTGATTTTTAAATTTTAATGCCCATTTGAATCTTGGTCAAATCCTAGGTTTGACCAAGATTTAAACAAGTTTAAAACATGAAAATGAAAAGGGAAGCATGTATCCTTCTTAGTCACTCTAAAATGAAGTTTTTGGGAGGTTTTTGAAATTTCCATGTTTGAAACCCAAAACCACTTCTCTTCATGCTTGACTTCATAAGACAGAGTTTAGGGGTTAGGGAGTATGTAGATACATGATTTGTATGGTTTGAATATGTGTAGACCTTGTTTATCACCTTTAATGCTTACTATATGACATAAGAAGACTATGTGCTTTGGTTTTTCATTTTTCTGATTTTTTTAATTTTCTGCCCATTTGAATCTTGGTCAAATCCTTGGTTTGACCAATATTTAGACAAGTTTCTAGACCTTGTTTATCAACTTTAATGCTTACTATATGACATAAGAAGACTATGTGCTTTGTTTTTTCATTTTTCTATATTTTTATTTTATGCCCATTTGAATCTTGGTCAAACCTATATTTGACCAGGATTTAAACAAGTTTAAAACATGGAAATGAAAAGGTAAGCCTTGATCCTTCTTAGTCACACTAAAATGAAGCTTTTGGGTGGTTTTTGAAATTTCCATGTTTGAAACCCAAAAGTACTTCTCTTCATGCTTGACTACATAAGACAGAGTTTAGGGTTAGGGGGTAGACACATGATTTTTCTTGTTTGAATATGTCTAGACCTTGTTTATCAACTTTAATGCTTACTATATGACATAAGAAGACTATGTGCTTTGGTTTTTCATTTTTCTGATTTTTTTAATTTTCTGCCCATTTGAATCTTGGTCAAATCCTTGGTTTGACCAATATTTAGACAAGTTTAACACGTGAAAACGAACTGATAATCCCATTTGTTGACTCATTTAACTAGTTAATCCCATTTGTTGACTCTCTGTTGACCAGGCACTTGAGGTAAAACTGAGTATATTGCACTAGCCAGTATTAGTACTCAAGGGGAAAACCGAGCACACAAAAAATGCTACAGTATAAGACTCGAGAGTATATCTAAATTTCCAGGGTTAGACTCGAGTACGCGTGTTGCGGTGCAGAAGTGGAAGACGTGCAATTGTTGACGGGTACTGACGCGAGTCGCGGTGCAGAAGTCGAAGACGTGCAATTGTGGACGCGTGTCGCGTTGCAGAAGCCCAAGACGTGCAGACGTTAAATGGTGGACGCGTAGGACGCGGGTCGCATTAACCACCCCTCGCCTTTATAGACGCCTCCTCGCACTATCTCTGTCACTCTCACTCGCTCATGAAACGCCGCCTCTCACGTCCCATCATCTTCTCCAAAGCAAAAACCCTCTCCCTCTCTGCAGGCGAGATGGACATGGAGAATGCGAATCCCATCGTCCATGACGCCGTCGGCTCCAAGCGCGACGCCTCCCTCTTCGACGTCGTCCCCTCAAAGGCCGTCGCCGCCGCCGGTGGCGGTCGTATCCCGCCGGGATGGGACCCCTATGAGCCGGTGCCGTACATCTCGCCTCCGAACCCCTACGACACCTTCATGGACGACCCATGGAACGAGGTAACTATGGTTTGCTCCCTTTTTTCTTCGCCCATTCCTTTTTTAACCCTATTTTTGCTGGTTCCCTAGTAACTATTAGTGCCGATCTGTAGATGGTTGAGTATTGGGTTAATATTTGCGCCGATCGATTTTATTCCATTTTGCTTTGATCCCTTCTTGATTTCGTTTAAGATTTGGAGTTCGGCCGTTCGGTTAATTTATGCAAGTAATAATGGGATCTCAATCAGTTAATTTATGGGATCTCAGTCAGTTATTTTATGCAGGAATCAAAAGATATCAACCGTTTAATTTTGCAAATATTCTGGAATCTGTTCAAAATCAGATCTGGAATCTGTTTCTTTGCCTATGATGAATCGTTGGGCACAAATTTTTACAGAGTGGGTTCAGCGAACCATTGCTGTGTACAAATCTGTTGTGCATGAGCTATGGTTCGCTAACACCATCCCTGTAGACATATAATCGTGTCCACTCTAACTGAGGCTGGCTCTGTTTTTCCTTACTTTGTTATCATGCACGTTAGTCATCGTTGCATCTCATTCACTAATAGTTCCCGTTTGATATGGATCAGCTGTCTGGCAGCGACGTCGGCAGCGACGACGAGCACCATGACGTCAAGACTCGCCAGGTGCTGCGGAGGCTGCAGGTCGGCCAGTACGTCTCCTACTTCGCCAAGGGTGTCTACAGGTGCCCCTTCTGCACTAGGAGGCTCGGCCGCACTGACTTCAACTGCCTCCTCACGCATGCCGAGAACATCGGCAACACCAACCCCAAGGTCGGCGCGTCGGTGAACCCCCACTCCTTCCGCGCCAAGCACATGGCGCTCGGCATGCACCTCCGCAGCATCCAGCGGGTGGAGATCTCCGCCGGGCGCATGCCTCCGCTCAAGCCCAAGGCTCCCAAGGGGAGCAACAAGTGGAGGCAGATGGGGTAGGCGGAGTCCCGGACGTGTGCTGCTGCTGCTGCAAAGCAGCTTCTATTTTGTTGTTAGCTAGGGATCCCTTGTTGTTATGTTGTTAGTATGATGGTGTTGTGAAGAACCTCGAACCTGTTGGCTGCTGTGTATGCAGCTTATTATCTAGGGAGGGATCCCTATTATCTATCCCTATTCTACTGGAGTATATTTTGTTGGCCCTACTTTGTTTTCTCGATTTACTATTACTGCGAATTTGTCGTACGGAGTACATTACCCTGGAGATTTGCTTCTAGATTTAACTACATACATATGGACCAGAGGGAGTACTAGATTTGCTGCCATATTGGGCAAACAACGAGGGCCAAAAGGCACAAATAATTGAAGAAAGACAGAAATGCAAGCTTCTCTAGATTTGATACTTTTGGTTAATAAAGACAAAGAGACAGAGGGGGAAAAGGTGCTCTTAAAAATGCCAATTCGCGCCGAGAGAGACAGAACCCAGCTCCTGCTCACGTACAACCAAACGCGGTCTCGTCCTGTCCCACGCGGTCCCTTTCTACTAGCCCCACACGTCAGCACGGAACGGTCAACTAAACTGGAATCCTCCCGTCTGAGCTCCTTCTGCGGGTAACAAATAAGGGCTTGGCGAAAACTGAGGAAAAACATAAGGCAATCTTATTGACTAATATAGCTGTTTAATTAATAAAAGGATTAGCTACAACGTGCTCAGTTTGCCCATTTATTAAGGTATAAGACTGGCAGGAGAGAAAGTAATCGCTAGTTTCCTCATTTTGCCCCTGCATGCTCGCACGATTAAAGCTCCTTCCGCACGCGCTGGACTCCTCGTTTCCTTAAACCTCCTCGTTTCTCGGGATAGACCAACAGTTTTTCAGGATCTTGGGGTTTTTTTTTGACAATCAATACCACATATATTCATAGCAAAAATAGTACATGGTAGAGGGCTACATGACGACTAGATATATCACCAAAAAGGGTGATGCATGTCTCCTTCACCAAAACAGCTGAAACAAGCAGTACACGGACGCAAGTACACCACCATAATAATACTACTACATTAACACAAGTACGAGTAATAAAGTAAGAGTACTACTCCCTCTAATCTAATTTAAACCAAAATAAAACTTAAACTTCATCCTAAATTTGAACTAGTGCCTCGTCCTCGTTCTTCGCTCATTTTCTGATCCAAGACGGCGCAGAGTGCCAGAGTGCATGGCACGGAACTCTTCATCGGTGGCATGCCATGGGCATGTCACCGGATGCATGATTTTTTTCGCAATGTTTTAAATTTGAATTTAGGCCGCATGTCACACGGTGACATGGAAAAGGTGCATGTCACCTGGTGGTGGTAGGCAACTACCCTTATTTACGGCGGCGTAGGCGACTGGACGCCGCGTGGCCAGCCGCTGCCTCGTGGCCGCCTCGGTTTCCACGCGGGAGACCATTAAACGCCGACGACCAACCTTCCCGCGTCACGGTTAGCGACTATGACTATAAGGGCAAAACGCTAAACTCTCTCGTTCCATTCACTTTCTTCCTCTCTCCACCTAACAAACATTTGTTCGTCGCTCTCTCCTCCAGCAATGTCTTCAAAATTCAGGTCGTCGGCGGTCAAGTACGCGGAGAAAAAACGCCGGCTCGAAATTTCGAGAGACGCTTCCAGAAACCAAGTGGGCTCGCCGTCGCCGCCGCCGCCGCCGAAACGCGTCCGTGCTGTGCTCACCGGGTTAGTTTCCTTCGCCATGTACTTTCGTTTCTTCTTGCCCGGGCTCAAGCTCTTTAAGAGTCTCTATGGTTATACATCTTAAAGGGTTGGAAGTTCCAACGACGCCCCTACTGCACCAACTTCCACGACCAAGGAATCATCGTCGTCCGATGATTTCAACCCGGCCCTACCCCGGCGAAATGAGGTAGCACCAACTTCTTCTTCTTCTTCTTCTTCTTCTTCTTCTTCTTCTTCTTCTTCTTCTTCTTCTTTGCGCTTACTTGCTACCGATGATTTCGCCCTGAAGGAAGCGGCGCCGACTATCGACACCACTGTCGCCATCTTGATGGAAAAAAACGAGGAGCTCAGCTTAGAGTGTGATCGCCTCCGAGACGATTTGGCTGCCAAGAAGAAGAATTCGAAAACTCTTGTGGAGCTCATTTGCAGCCTTCGAAATGAGCGCGATATGTTGAAGAACGAGCTGATTAAGCAGAAAGCATCAGCGGAGAAAGCCAGCAGCATACTCAAGACTGTGTGCCTCGACAGAGACAAGTCTGATATAGAGTACAAAATCCTTCTTCAGGATAAAGTACAGCTCCAAAAGTTGAACCTTGAATATGCTGACATCGCCATCCTTGCCCTTCTCGAGAGGCAGAAGGCACAAGATAAGTTGATGCACCTGATGTTGGAGAGCTGCAGTGAAAGAGAAGAGACATTGAAAGAAGTGAGCAGTTTGGTGGGATACATGAGTGACGTCGGGCGTACTTCGCAGAATCCGCCCCGGCTGAGCTCAAATTCCAGCGGAACCAGCTTTCAGCAATGCATGTTAGGCGCACCTACAACTTCTACTCATTGATTAGAGGTCGCACGACATGGCATTTTCCCTCGAAATAGTAGTACTGTACTAATAGTTGTACTACTTAATATCTACCTTTTTGTAAAATAATTTCTTACATGTATTAGAAACTACCCCTCTCGTTTCTGGATGCACCCGGGACATTGTCATCCGGCCCTCTTCTGGACAAACCCCCTCGGGAAGGGCGGTATATTTTGCACATTTCGCTACTAGTACTTCTAATTCCACCGCTTATTTTTCTAATCCGTTAAATCGTTAATTGGATGACCAACTGATGGAAGCTGCGATAGATTAGACCAACAAGTGGTGAATTGTGCAAAAGATATGTCCGTGTTTTATGCAAAAGAGTGATATGGGGATCTGGTGGAATCTTGAATTTCCTCTTCAGTGGTAGGCATGCTTCACTTATAGCTGGAGTACATTGCGGACCTGGTGCATTTCGTCAGTACCGATCAGCTATTTTTGCTTATCCGGGAAGAAAAGGTAGTACTAGCCTTTTCTGTGAGATGTCTTTTCAGTGCTACGGAGTTGTCTGTTCACTGCTTGCTTTGTCTGTCGGTGACTTTGCCAAGCTGACTTTGCCATGACTTTGGGTGACTGATATGTGGACCACAGTTGTAAGTGACTCAAAGTCACTGACTTTGGGGACTCGTGAATGCTTCGTATATTTCTGACGGTTTCTGAATTATGTACTCCGTACAAATTTTGTAATATTGGTCAAACTAGTTTTGACCAGGGTTTGTGTAGGGTGTTTTTTTTTGGTTGGTCCAAATGGTGTTGTGTGGTCCAAATGTGATGTATCATCACACCACCATGTGCCCCCCTCCCCCCACCCCACCCCTAGGTTTTGGTAATGCCATTCTGATACATGCTTCTTAGAAGGAGTACATTTTTTCCGTTAGGGCATGACAATTTTGAAAAATTCAAAAAAAAATGGGAAGACAGAATGGTAACATCATTTTCCATGTGATGATGCACCCCTGTGCCAAATTTTGGTTCATTTTAAGAATGTAAGGTGACAAATTACTCGAGGAAGCTAGTTGGAGTAGACGGGCATGATCGGATTGGCATAGGCGATTTATTTTTTGAAGGATGTTATTTTTCATAGACAATATCTGACACAAAAAATAAAATGTTAAGGTCTCATATTATTCTGAATGATTTTGAATTACTTATGACGTTTGGAAGTATTGGTATACATGAGTCCCAGATGAAGTTAAATGGTCCAAAAAAAAAAGTTTCGTACACGTCTCCCAGAAAGTGGAAAGTCGAGTACATGCATGACTTCACGCGTCCACTACTGGATACAGGGGGTCGGAGGCTATAACATAATCGGCCTCATCATCTCTCGCGAGCTCGTCCTCTCCACTCCCCCAACTTGCCTCCCCCACACTGTGAAAACCCCCATCCACTCACCGCACCTCTGAGGCATCGACTTTCCCGTTTCCAACCACAACAGCATGAAGATAGGTATTGCATACGAGGCGGAGCAATAGGCGACCGCCCACGCAGAGGATGCCTCTACGGTAGTGGCCTTCGTGGTGGGTGAGGCTTCACCGGGCACCCAAGCCGCTCGTCTCCTCTGCTTGTCGGATTCTTCAACCTCGGTCGAAATGGGCATCCTAGCCGTCACGACGGGTGAGGCTTCACCGGGCACCCATGCCGCTCGTCTCCTCTGCTTGTCTGGTTCTTCGACCTCGGTCGAAACGGGCGTCCTGGCCGTCGAGCAGAAGGTGGATACCAACGTTGTTTATCCCGCCGAAGATGTGCACGGCGTTGCAGGCCACCACGGCGAGGTCTTCCTAGGCCCGATGCTGGACGCGAACCTCGACCCCTTCGATGATTTCGGCCCAAACGTTCAGTTCCAGGAGGATGTTGAGGGTGATGACGAGGAGGTACTTCTCTTTTACCGAAACTGTCCCAACCCTCTTTGTGTCATATTGCTGTTCACATGGTTTGCACGAGCCTGGTTCTTGATTGATTTGATATCCTACCTTGTTCTTGTAGATGTAATTGATTCTACGATTCGTAAGATCAGATTCTAGTTTAATTTCGACTAATCTGCCATGTAGTCATATAATCAATTTATGTGTTCATACTTAGTGGACTTGCAATTGTTGTGGCTAATGTTCATGGTTGTTCATAGGGTTTCTCATGATTTATTACGATTTCTTCTGCCATTTACTTGTTCTACACATTTAATTTTAGGGTTTCTAAGGTTTGATTATGTTAGTGGAGTATTTATTCGATCTGTCATAAAAACTTGATTATGTAGTACTTAATAATTCATAGGAGTATTCTGATGACATGGACAACAACAAGGTGCGCAGGGACCGGAAAAGCCGCTATGTTCTCAAGCGGCTGAAGGGTGGTGAAATTCGTTTCTGCATACGCGCGGGGAGCTATTTTGCCCATTATGTGGCAAATTTCTCTAGAAGGACATCCACAGCCTGATCCAACATGCGATGGGTGTAGGCCTAAGTACATAGGGGGAAACACCGCCCTGCAACCAAGGCCAAGTACGCATCATATGGCCTCTTCCTCCAGAATTACGTCTTGCCTAGCTTGCTCCACGTCAACGCCCCTGCTGCTGGCCCTCATGCTCCTGGTCATGTTTAAAGTTCATATGTGTAATCTTAATCCCTTTGGAAGTTCAGCATTAAACTCTACTAGTACAACCGTGGTGGTCTTGTGATGTAGTACTCTTTTGATGCATTTGTGATGTAGTAGTACTTTTTTTTGAAATGATATAGTACTATCTAAGAAAAGTACTCCCTCCGATTCACATTCATTTCACATCAAGAAATATGGATCAGAGCGAGGGAGTAAATTAAACATGGCATCTCGTGCATGAAGCTTGACATATCGATCAGGTTGGCTAGAATAGCAATACAATGTTGCTCATTAGGCAAATGCATGCCATGTACGATAGTATACATCCAGTAAAGAAGTCTATACTGACATAAAAAAACTACTTTGGGGATGAGAGTCAATTGGGGCATCTACAATATAGAAAATCTTGCTCGTAGATGATTTTGGCTAAGAGGGTTTTACTCACATTACACGTGCCACTTTCCTTGTCTGCAAAACAAGTTCCAATAAAGGGAGAGGAAAGAAGAGGGTATTGTGGGCGAGATTGAACACCTTTTTTATGTGTTAATCTGAGGCCTCGTTTAGATGAGGATTTCGACTTATGCCTAACAGCTCAACACATCCACAAATAACTCTGCTTGCGCACACCACCGTTCATTAAAAATAACAATATTAGCTCGCAAGATTAAGAACAAAGTGAATTTAAGTAACTTGGTAAGCTTTTCAAGCAATATATTCAGAGAAAGAGCACACATGTTCGGCTCAAAATAATCATAAGAGAAGAACAATAAATCTAAGACACCACATGGATTCATACCTTGAGTCGACGCTGGCTCGTAGAAGGGCGGCCGCGCCTCGAGGATGCCGGGGACGTCTCCACCTCGGTCTCACTTGTGACTGCTTATCGGCGGGTGGTGCGCCGCGCCATGTAGAAGATCTATCAAGAGATGAGAGCCCGATGACGCTACCGACGCCTCAACCTTGATAGCACCGACTTGTTGCTCCGCACCGAGATGCGCCACGTGCAAGATTTAGCGGATGCACTAATTTTAGAGATATGTCATGATCATTGTAACAAATTTCAACGTGATGATGATTTGATCTTGTACTCGGCCTTGAACATAAGAACTAGTACAATCTCACCTTTTTTTTAATCATTATCCTTTGCGAGATTTAGCGGTTGCGCCAAATTCAGAGAAATATCATGATCATGGTAACACAATTTTCAATATAATGATGATTTGATGTTGCACTCGACCTTGAACATAAGTACTAGTACGGTCTCACAAATTTGTATCATTATACTTTGCAAGTTTTAGTGGATGCGCCCATTTTCAGAGGTAGATCATGATCATGGTAAGTTGGTAACAAATTTTCAACGTGATGATGATTTGATTTTGCACTCGGCCTTGAACAGAGGTACTAGTACGGTCTCATAATTTTTTATCATTATACTTGGACGGTGGCCAAATTCAAAATCTCATAGCGGCAAAACTTCCCGCCCACAAAATACAAAAATTTCACACGCTTCCAAATTCCCATTCTACCCCTGTGGAGATGGCAGCAAAGTCGGTTGGTGGGGGGGTCTGCCCGTCATTTTTTGGATCACCACCTCCCTAGCCCGGAAACCCTCCCAAAAAAAATTCATTTCCCTCAGACCACCCACCGGAACTTCCCAAGTCCCTCTCTCCCACCTCCACGACCACCGCACCGGAACATCCCCGCCGGACTTCCCTGGCCTACCCGAGCCCTCGCGATCCTCGTCATCCGGCTGCCTGCCGGAGCCGCTTCATCGACGCCGTCATCAACCGGACCGGATCATCCCCGCCGAACCTCGAAACCATATGCTCATCCAGCAGTCTACCGCAGTCGCTTCAGCTGCGGTATCGTCCACCCCGCCGGAGCCGCTTCGCCGGATCCGTCGTCCACCGCATCGGATCTTGCTCACCGACACCGCTGTGCATGAACCGGATCTGCTTCACCGGCGCAGTGCATGATCTAAACTCTTCTACTGTCGCTTTTCTATTGCTTGCCTGCAAGTTCTTGTTTAATCTTGGGGGAACCTGTTTGTGCTAACGACGCGCCGTTACGTCTTTGCAGATGAGATGAGTAACCATGAAGTGTAATGGCCGTCTCTCCAACCCCAAGTAGCACATGTAGCGTACTTCATCACCGGATCTATCAACCCCAGGAAGATCTGCTGTGACTCCCACAGAGTGCTTCTCCTAATGTAAGTCCCTTGTTTTAGCGCCATGTTCTGGGTTCAGATGCTTGTTTGTCTGAAGCTCTTTTAGTTCATTCCTAGCTATGACCGTAACACGTTGCTATTTTCTACTTCATTGCTAACTTTAAGCGATTGAACATTTTGGTTTGCATTCCCTGCTCTGTAGATGTAGCCATCATAACTTCTATCTTGCTCAGTCGTTGTTACAAAAATTATACTGTAGGTATTATAGTAACATCCTGCTATTATTTAGTTCATGGCCAATTTTAAGTAATTGCACATGTTGGTTCGCATTCCCTGCTCTATAGCTTTTGGCATCGTAACTTCTATATTTGGTTTACATTCCCTGCTCTGTAGATCTAGCCATCATAACTTTATCTTGCTCAGTCGTTGTTACAAAAATTATGGCCTGCTACTATGTTGTTTGTGCCAATTTTTTACTCCATGAACATGTTGGCTTGCATTCCCTGTACTACAGGTGATGCCATTGTTTTGTATCTAGTTCATTGTAAGCTAACAAAGTAAGGACTTAGTTTGGCATGCTATCACTCTGCTATCTAGCCTGTAGTACAAATAAACTTGTCATACTACTAGATAATAATTTTGCGTGCCATCTTGTTCTTCAAAAGCTGCATTATTGACTTGTTTCTCTGACTTGGCATGACGCTCACATATGGAAAGCTGAACATATTGGTTTGCATTCCCTCTTATACAAGTTCACAGGTGATCCCACTATATTCTGTATCTGGTCCATCCTAAGCTCCAGCATTAACTATCCTCCATGTGTTGCTCATTACAAGTTTATATCCCGAAACATCTTGATTTGCATCCCCTTCACTATAAGTTCAGGAGTATTATTTAGTTCACGGCCAAAATGAAGTAATTGCACTTGGCACATGTTGGTTCACATTCCCTCCTCTTTAGCTTTTGCCATCGTAACTTCTATTTTTGGTTTACATTCCCTGCTCTGTAGATGTAGCCATCATAACTTCATCTTGCTCAGTCGTTGTTACAAAATTTATAGCCTGCTACTATGTTGTTCATGCCAATTTTGTACTCCCTGAACATGTTGGTTTGCATGGGACTCGACAGTAGTAAGTCTGCTGTTTCATTCTAACATGCTCTGTTATATTGGCTGTTGGTATGCGGCATGCACTCTTTGTTTGCTTATTGTGCGCATTACAATGATCTTGTTATAACGACGAAATGATGAGTTCCAAATTCTTTGCCAAACAATATTGTAGTGTCTTTGCCTTTCCATTGTTGCTGTCTTAACTTGTAATGTCTTTGTTTCAGATATAGGTGCTGCATGGACAACTTAAAAGATTGCCGGATCGCTTCATTGTATTGCTAGGTTTAATTACCATTCAATTTCTCTGGGTTCTGTAATATTTTTTTCAATGCCTTGCAGCTGATGTAATATTTAGTTAGTTTTTATAGTTCTTTCGCGCATTTTTTCTTTGGTCCTTGTGGTAAGTGAGGCTATCCGACAGAAATCAATGCTGCGTAAATATTCTCAGTATCTAAAACACGAATTCCCATCCCTTAAACGGCCCAATTAAGCGAAATCACATATGTGCCTGCCCGCAAAATCCTAAAGCGCATATTATGCCGGCATATAAACAGCAACTAAACGGGCTGGCCCACTTACTTCTTGGGCCAGCCCATTTGATTTACGGTGGACCCCACACACTAATTGGGCTGGCCCACTTGCTTTAAGGTGGACCCCACCAACTACTGGGCCGGCCCACTAATTAGTTGGGCCAGCCCATTTGCTTTTTTGTGGACCCCACATAATAAATGGGCCGGCCCTTTAAGAGGAAAGTGGGACCCACCTGTGTTTTTGGCCCGGCCCACTATCTTGTTGGGCCGGCCCACTTGCTATATGGTGGACCCCACATACTAGTTGGGCCGGCCCTTTAACAGGAAAGTGGGACCCACATGTGTTTTTGGCCCGGCCCACTATCTTGTTGGGCCGGCCCACTTGCTATATGTTGGTCCCACATACTAAATGGGCCGGCCCTTTAAGAGGAAAGTGGGACCCACCTGCGTTTTTGGCCCGGCCCACTATCTTGTTGGGCCGGCCCACCTGCTATATGGTGGACCCCACATACTAATTGGGCCGGCCCTTTACCGGAAAGTGGGACCCTGTGTTTTTGGCCCGGCCCACTATCTTGTTGGGCCCACTTGCTATATGGTGGACCCCACATACTTAATGGGCCGGCCCTTTAACAGGAAAGTGGGACCCACTGTGTTTTGGCCCGCCCACTAGTTTGTTGGGCCGGCCCACTTGCTGTATGGTGGACCCCACAAACGAAATGGGCCGACCCTTTAACTGGAAAGTGGGACCCACCTGTGTTTTTGGCCCGGCCCACTAGCTTGTTGGGCCGGCCCTTGCTATACGGTGGACCCCACACACTAAATGGGCCGGCCCTTTAACAGGAAAGTGGGACCCACCTGTGTTTTTGGCCCGGTCCACTTGCTTCTTGGGCCGGCCCAGTTGCTGTAAGGTGGACCCCACATGTTAAATGGGCCGGCCCATTTAAGTTTTGACCAGTCAACCTTAGAGGTTAGGCCCGGCCCACGTAACTAATGGACCAGCCCAGCTATATAGTTGACCGGTCAAACTATGTCATCTGGCCCGGCCCGCTTAAGACGTGGCAGGCCTCGTGTGGGCCTACCATCTACCACGGGGTTTCAGCCGGTTAACGCCGTTAACTGGTAGTTAACGGCGTCTGCCACGTGTCAGTTTGCATGACGTCAGCAGTCAACGGGCTCCCGAAAACACTTCCGCAACGGTCCGATTTTCCGTGGCGGAAGGGCGCCCAAGCGCGACGGACCGAAAAAATCGTCGTTGGACTTTGCCTGACGCAGTTTCGACAACGGAACCCATATCGTCGGGTTAGGCCCATAGGCGACGAAAAATACCCCTTAGCGGACGATTTTGAGACGTTGTCTATCAGAACTTTTCTTGTAGTGAACATTATAAGACTCTACACCGTCTTCATTGTTGTTCAAACTCAATACTAGAAATTATCTAGACCTTAGAGAGACCAATTATGCAAACCAAATTTTAGCAAGCTCTATGTATTTCTTCATTAATAAGTGCAAAGTATATGATGCAAGAGCTTAAACATGAGCACAACAATTGCCAAGTATCACATTATCCAAGACATTTTTAGCAATTACTACATGTAGCATTTTCCGTTTCCAACCATATAACAATTTAACGAAGAAGATTCAACCTTCGCCATGAACATTATGAGTAAAGCCTAAGGACATATTTGTCCATATGCAACAGCGGAGCGTGTCTCTCTCCCACACAATGAATGCTAGGATCCATTTTATTCAAACAAAACAAAAACAAAAACAAACCGACGCTCCAAGCAAAGTGCATAAGATGTGAAATAAAAATATAGTTTCACTAGAGGAACCTGATAATGTTGATGAAGAAGGGGATGCCTTGGGCATCCCCAAGCTTAGACGCTTGAGTCTTCTTGAAATATGCAGGGGTGAACCACCGGGCATCCCCAAGCTTAGAGCTTTCACTCTCCTTGATCATATTGTATCATCTCCCTCTCTTGATCCTTGAAAACTTCCTCCACACCAAACTCAAAACAACTCATTAGAGGGTTAGTGCACAATCAAAATTTACATGTTCAGAGGTGACATAATCATTCTTAACACTTCTGGACATTGCACAAAGCTACTGAAAGTTAATGGAATAGAAAAATCCATCAAGCATAGCAAAACAGGCAATGCGAAATAAAAGGCAGAATCTGTCAAAACAGAACAGTTCGTAAAGACGAATTTTATTGAGGCACCAGACTTGCTCAAATGAAAATTCTCAAATTGAATGAAAGTTGCGTACATATCTGAGGATCACTCACGTAAATTGGCATAATTTTCTGAGTTACCTACAGAGAATTAGGCCCAGATTCGTGACAGCAAAGAAATCTGTTTCTGCGCAGTAATCCAAATCTAGTATGAACCTTACTATCAACGACTTTACTTGGCACAACAATGCACAAAACTAAGATAAGGAGAGGTTGCTACAGTAGTAACAACTTCCAAGACTCAAATATAAAATAAAAGTACTGTAGTAAAAACATGGGTTGTCTCCCATAAGCGCTTTTCTTTAACGCCTTTCAGCTAGGCGCAGAAAGTGTGTATCAAGTATTATCAAGAGACGAAGCATCAACATCATAATTTGTTCTAATGATAGAATCAAAAGGTAACTTCATTCTCTTTCTAGGGAAGTGTTCCATACCTTTCTTGAGAGGAAATTGATATTTAATATTACCTTCCTTCATATCAATGATAGCACCAACAGTTCGAAGAAAAGGTCTTCCCAATATAATGGGACAAGATGCATTGCATTCAATATCCAAGACAACAAAATCAACGGGGACAAGGTTATTGTTAACGGTAATGCGAACATTATCAACTCTCCCCAAAGGTTTCTTTGTAGAGTTATCAGCAAGATTAACATCCAAATAACAATTTTTCAATGGTGGCAAGTCAAGCATATTATAGATTTTCTTAGGCATAACAGAAATACTTGCACCAAGATCACATAAAGCATTACAATCAAAGTCATTGACCTTCATCTTAATGATGGGCTCCCAACCATCCTCTAGCTTCCTAGGAATAGAAGCTTCGCGTTCTAGTTTCTCTTCTCTAGCTTTTATGAGAGCATTTGTAATATGTTTCGTGAAAGCCAAATTTATAGCACTAGCATTAGGACTCTTAGCAAGTTTTTGTAAGAACTTTATAACTTCAGAGATGTGGCAATCATCAAAATCCAAACCATTATAATCTAAAGCAATGGGATCATCATCCCCAATGTTGGAAAAAATTTCAGCAGTTTTATCACAGGCAGTTTCAGCAGTTTTAGCAGTTTCAGGCAGTTTTTCGCGCTTTGCATTAGAAGTGGAAACATTGCCAACACCAATTATTTTACCATTAATAGTAGGAGGTGCAGCAACATGTGGAGCATTAGCATTGCTAGTGGTGGTAATAGTCCAAACTTTAGCTATATTATCTTCTTTTTCATTTTCTTCTCTTTCCCACCTAGCACGCAATTCGGCCATCAATCTTATATTCTCATTAATTCTAACTTGGATGGCATTTGCTGTAGTAACAATTTTATTATTATGATTTTCATTAGGCATAACTTTCGATTTCAAAAGATCAACATCAGCAGCAAGACTATCGACTTTAGAAGCAAGTATATCAATTTTCCCAAGCTTTTCTTCAACAGATTTGTTAAAAGCAGTTTGTGTACTAATAAATTCTTTAAGCATGGCTTCAAGTCCAGGGGGTGTATTCCTATTATTGTTGTAAGAATTCCCATAAGAATTACCATAGCCGTTGCCATTATTATAAGGATATGGCCTATAGTTGTTACTAGAATTGTTCCGGTAAGCATTGTTGTTGAAATTATTATTTTTAATGAAGTTTACATCAACATGTTCTTCTTGGGCAACCAATGAAGCTAACGGAACATTATTAGGATCAACATTAGTCCTATCATTCACAAGCATAGACATAATAGCATCAATCTTATCACTCAAGGAAGAGGTTTCTTCAACAGAATTTACCTTCTTACCTTGTGGAGCTCTTTCCGTGTGCCATTCAGAGTAATTAATCATCATATTATCAAGAAGCTTTGTTGCTTCACCAAGAGTGATGGACATAAAGGTACCTCCAGCAGCTGAATCCAATAGGTTCCGTGAAGAAAAATTCAGTCCTGCATAAAAGGTTTGGATGATCATCCAAGTAGTCAGTCCATGGGTAGGGCAATTTTTAACCAAAGATTTCATTCTTTCCCAAGCTTGTGCAACATGCTCATTATCCAATTGTTTAAAATTCATTATGCTACTCCTCAAAGATATAATTTTAGCAGGGGGTTGGTCCAAGAGCAGAGGTTTGTAGAACAGCAGCAAGTTTTCCCTTAAGTGGATCACCCAAGGTTTATCGAACTCGGGAGGAAGAGGTCAAAGATATCCCTCTCATGCAACCCTGCAACCACAAAGCAAGAAGTCTCTTGTGTCCCCAACACACCAAATAGGTGCACTAGTTCGGCGAAGAGATAGTGAAATACATGTGGTATAAATAAGTATGAGCAGTAGCAACGGTGCCAGAAAATAGCTTGCGCGTGTAGTTGATGGTGGTAGTATTGCAGCAGTAGTAACGCAGTAAAACAGTAAACAAGCAGCGATAGCAGTATTTAGGAACAAGGCCTAGGGATTACACTTTCACTAGTGGACACTCTCAACATTGATCACATAACAGAATAGATAAATGCATACTCTACACTTTTGTTGGATGATGAACACATTGCGTAGGATTACACGAACCCTCAATGCCGGAGTTAACAAGCTCCACAATAATGCTCATATTTTAGTAACCTTTTTACAAAGAAAAGTTGCCATGGCCGACGAAGTTGAAGTCGCGCCGTGGTTGCTGGTGTACCATGGCCGACGATTTTGGTCCCTCCGTGGTGCATGTCAAAACTTTTTTTTCTCGTTTTTGAGGCCACCTAGCCCGACGAAAGCGGCCAAAACGTGGCGTATGGTGGCCCGGGACGTGGTGCATCTCGAAATCTCGGGTTCGCCGGCCGAGTCAACGCAAATCCGCACCGCCGAGGGATGTAGGGCCCAGATGGCAGCCTCTCTGGCATTGTTTTTTTTCTACATCGCGCCATCTCGTTCAACGAGCCGTTTACGATGCAGGATCATGGGTCCCGCATGTCATCCTCTATGAACCAAAATTCTTTCTATTCTTGGATTTTTTTGACCCCCTGATTTCTGGCTACTTCCTTTTTCTTTTGATCCCTTGCCGCCTTGGAAACGTTGAGACCGCTGCTGCTAAATGGGACCCGCATGTCATCCTCTATGTGCAATCAACTTTCTTTTCTTGGAGTTTTTTTGGCACCTCAAATTTGGTCACTTGCCTTTTTCTTTCGATCCCCTGCCGCCTCTCAAACGGTGATACCGCTGCTGCTAACTGGGACCCGCATGTCATCCTCTATGTACTATAAAACTTTCTTTTCATGGATTATTTTTGGCACCTCAAATTTGGTCACTTGCCTTTTTCTTTCGATCCCCTGCCGCCTCTCAAACGGTGATACCGCTGCTAACTGGGACCCGCATGTCATCCTCTATGTACTATAAAACTTTCTTTTCCTGGATTATTTTTGGCACCTCAAATTTGGTCACTTGCCTTTTTCTTTCGATCCCCTGCCGCCTCTCAAACGGTGATACCGCTGCTGCTAACTGGGACCCGCATGTCATCCTCAATGTACTATAAAACTTTCTTTTCTGGATTATTTTTGGCACCTCAAATTTGGTCACTTGCCTTTTCTTTCGATCCCCCGCCTCTCAAACGGTGATACATGCTGCTGGGACCCGCATGTCATCCTCTATGTACTATAAAACTTTCTTTTCTTGAATTATTTTTGGCACCTCATATTTGGTCACTTACCTTTTTCTTTCGATCCCGCCTCTCAAACAGTGATACCGCTGCTGCTAAATGGGACCCGCATGTCATCCTCTATGTACTATAAAACTTTCTTTTCTTGGATTTTTTTGGCACCTCATATTTCGTCACTTGACTTTTTCTTTCGATCCTCTGCCTCTCAAACAGTGATACCGCTGCTAAATGGGACCCGCATGTCATCCTCTATGTACTATAAAACTTTCTTTTCTTGGATTTTTTTGGCTCCTCATATTTGGGCACTTGCCTTTTTCTTTCGATCCCCTGCTGCCTCTCAAACAGTGATACCGCTGCTGCTAAATGGGACCCGCATGTCATCCTCTATGTACTATAAAACTTTCTTTTCTTGAATTATTTTTGGCTCCTCATATTTGGGCACTTGCCTTTTTCTTTCGATCTCATGCCACGTTTGAAACGTTGAGGAACCTGCTGGCTCATGGGACCCGCATGTCATCCTCTATGTGCTATAAAAGTTTCCTTTGTTGGATTTTTTTTCACCCTCTGATTTTTGGCTTGCCTTTTTCTTTTGATCCCCTGCCCCCTTTGAAACGTTGAGTAAGCTGTTGGCTCAAGGGACCCGCATGTCATCCTCTATGTCCATCAACTTTCTTTTCTTAGATTTTTTTTCACCCCCTAATTACTAGCTACTTTCTTTTTCTTTTGATCTCAAGCCGCATTACAAACATTGAGACCGCTGCTGCAAAATGGGACCCACATGTCATCCTCTATGTACAATAAATCTTGGATTATTTTTGGCTCCTGATATTTGGTCACTTGCCTTTTTCTTTCGATCTCATGCCGCCTTTGAAACGTTGAGTAAGCTGCTGGCTCATGGGTCCCGCATGTCATCCTCTACGAACAATAAAAGTTTCCTTTCTTGGAGTTATTTTTTACCCCTAATTTCTGGCTATTTGCCTTTTTCTTTTGATCCCCTGCCCCCGTTGAAACGATGAGGACGCTGTTGGCAGGTCGGTCCCACATGTCATCCTCTATGAACAATAAAAGTTTCCTTTGGTGGATTTATTTTTGACCCCTAATTAATTTCTGGCTATTTCCTTTATTTTTCTTTTGATCCCCTGCCGCCTTGGAATTGTTGAGAATGCTGCTGCCTCATTTTTCTTTTGGTCCTGTGCCGCCTTGGAAACGTTGAGACCGCTGCTACAAAATGGGACCCGCATGTCATCCTCTATGTACAATAAAGTTTCTTTTCTTGGATTATTTTTGGCTCCTGATATTATGTCACTTGCCTTTTTCTTTCGATCTCATGCCGACTTTGAAACGTTGAGGATGCTGCTGCCTCATGGGTCCCGCATGTCATCCTCTCAGAACGATAAATGTTTTGTTTTCTTGTATTTTTTTACCAACTGATTTTTGGCTTTTTTTATTTTCGATCCCCTGCCGCCTTTGAAACGTTGACTCCGCTGCTGGCTCATGGGTCCCCGATGTCAGCCTCCCCGTACAAGAAACATGTGATATTTTATTTTGCAGACAATAAACGTTGTATTTCGCTCTGAGCTATTGCAAACGGATAAATTAAATCTTTATATCTACATAAACAAACTTATATGTTGAATCTCCTTGTTTTTTGTTTTTGCGAAGCATAGGACTTTCCTGTTTTTTTTTTGAGAAAAATCCGACCTTTCCTGTTTTGGAGTGGGCTGAAATTGTACGAGTCAAAAGGCCCAGCAGGATAGTTCGAAGGCCCAGATGTCCAGATACAGCCCAATTAAAATCTTTCTTTTCTTGGATTTTTTTCACACCCTGATTTCTGGCTACTTCATTTTTCTTTCGGTCCTGTGCCGCCTTGGAAGCGTTGAGACCGCTGCTACAAAATGGGACCCGCATGTCATCCTCTATGTACAATAAAGTTTCTTTTCTTGGATTATTTTTGGCTCCTGATATTATGTCACTTGACTTTTTCTTTCAATCTCATGCCGACTTTGAAACGTTGAGGAAGCTGCTGGCTCATGGGTCCCGCATGTCATCCTCTATGAACAATAAAAGTTTTCTTTGTTGGATTTATTTTTTCCCCTAATTTCTGGCTATTTGTCTTTTTCTTTTGATCCCCTGCCCCCTTTGAAACGATGACGACGCAGCTGGCAAGTCGGTCCCACATGTCATCCTCTATGAACAATAAAAGTTTCCTTTGATGGATTTATTTTTTACCCTAATTAATTTCTGGCTATTTCCTTTTTTATTTTGATCCCCTGCCGCCTTGAAATAGTTGAGGATGCTGCTGCCTCATGGGTCCCGCATGTCATACTCTCAGAAAGGTAAATGTTTCTTTTCTTGAATTTGTTTACCAACTGATTTTTGGCTTATTTTTTCTTTCGATCTCCTGCCACCTTTAAAACGTTGACGACGCTGCTGGCTCATGGGTCCCCAATGTCAGCCTCCCCATACTGCAAATCCTCTTTCTGCAAAGGTTGTATTTCTAGATAGATAAGGTGGATTCGAATCTGCCATGGTTCAGGCAGCTCAGGTAAGCCTTCTTGCACTAATTAATGGAAGTAGTGTATCGCAAGGTCAAGACATGTGGCTCAGTGTAATGAATCTATATGAATCATGTTGTGGGTTCAATCTGATAGTTCTCTAACAGGTCAGCCAAAATAGAAATTAAGTTTTTTTCTAAAAGGGAAATGCAAATTAAGATGAACACAAACATTAGTTATCATAATAGCTGATCATACATACATACTTGCTAAGAGCAAAAGCTTGCCAGAGTTTTACCACCCATACAATTAATTAGCAGTTCAGATAAGATAACCTTATATAAGTATAACTACAAATGCATTTGCTAAGGGCTCATGGGACAACAGAACTAGACAACCGCGAACTTTATGACCAGCATGTCACAGCGGCATCGAAAGATCTTGACCTTCAACTTTGATCCAATGCGAAGTTTGGCACCGTCAATGAACTTTTTCCACCTGGAAGTAACAGCCAAGCGGCCATCTGTGGGACTGACAGAGTACCGTCCCTCCACGGTGAGACCTTCACTCTCCATGACGAGGGATATCTTGCCCCTTCGGCCAGCATTGAGATCCTTGGAGATACTTTTAGGCAATTTCTGATTCAAAGCAAGAGATACCACCAAAAATTAGTCAATGGCACCAATGCACTGAACCATGTGAGACTTTGAGCAGAGAAGACATCAAGATAAGAGCAGTTATGCTGTCATATACTCACGAACATAGCCTTCAGATGCGTCCTGGTCACCACACGGGTGGCCACAGCAATGAGCTGAGACCTCGGTGATCTGGCTGGGGCAGGTGCATGAGCCTGGGCTGGTACACGAGCTGGTGCT
Source organism: Lolium multiflorum (assembly GCA_030979885.1). Lineage (NCBI taxonomy): Eukaryota > Viridiplantae > Streptophyta > Magnoliopsida > Poales > Poaceae > Lolium > Lolium multiflorum. The sequence goes on from CM061750.1 coordinate 406,489,256, forward strand.
GATGCAGGAGACTGCTGGGCAGGTGCAGTAAACGGTGCCTCTAGAGGAACCGGTGCTGATGCAGGAGACTGTTGGGCAGGTGCAGTAAACGGTGCAGCTAGAGGAACCAGTGCTGATGCAGGAGCCTGCTGGGCATGTGTAGTATATGGGGCCTCTACAGGAACCAATGCTGATGTAGGGGACTGCTGGGTAGATGCAGTAAACGGAGCTGGTACAGGAACCGGTGCTGATGCAGGAGAGTGGGAAGCCGGTGCCGGTGCTGGTGTGGTTGCCCTTTGTGACATCCGCTCCTGTTCCGTCAGGGGATCTGCAGCTTTGATCATGTTAAACCCAGCAAGCTAGAACAGAGGGAATGGTTTAGAACAACTGCTCAGAATGCAGTTATCAAAAGATATGAGTAGAAAAAAGTTACATATTATATATTTGGAAGTGTCTCCAACTCTGTAAGCAGTTACGTATATCTGCCCGTTTGAGTTTCTGATCCTCAGCTCGTCGCCCTTCTTCAGACCGTAGTCAAAAGCAAACTTTCTCCAATCATGTCCATACAAATATGTGATGGCCTGCGTCTTGTAGACATACACCTCATAGACCGTGTAGGTGTTCATCAATTTGCCATTGCCATGCATAGTGAAAGATCCTTCATGCGGACACATCTGGTTAATCATTGGACGAAGTTCACAAGGTACAGTCTGCATGTGAAAATTGATACAAATGTAAGAAGCAGGAAGACTAAAAACAAGACTTTACTATATGCCAATTCATGCTAAACCACTGAGAATACATACCTGTAACTCTGTGAAGGAGCTACTAGAAAGGTAGATAGAGCCATAGGAGGTGTTATATGCGGGGTATGTACATGGGCCCGCCATATTCCCGCAAGCTCGGCATCGGGATGGTGAAGGAAACATGGGAGGTACTACTGGTGCGTAGCGCTGAACGTAAGTGGAAGAATTAGGTTGTGTAAAGTGCATAGTTCAGAGCAATGCAAATGTTGACAAGCAAGTGCATAACACTATGTTACAAACTGAACAGTGAAAAATTAGTGTATGATGAATATAAGCATGCTAATTTGGTGTTTCCGAATTCCAAAAAGCATTAGACAGAGCCGGTGATAATATCAGACATAAATCATGGCATGTATATGTGGCTTAAGAAAATATACCCGAACCCTTGGATGGTTACGGCCCGGCTGATCCTTGGACTTGAGCTTATATAAGCATCCAGAAGGTGGGGCTGACAGTAACTTGGTGGCAGCCTCTGCAGATGCCTCATCAGCAGCAGTTGCAATCCTTTTGACCAATGAAGGCTTAGCAGTTTCAGTCTGCATATAAAAATTGAAGAGCAACAGACATCAGCAGTGATATATAAAATGAATCTATGAGACACTGATGCATATAGTGCTGGATGTAAGTGGAAGAATAGGTGTGTGTGTTTCTGAACTATTGGTAAGCATTAGACAAAGCCGGCAATAAACAGACAAAAATCAAATCATGTATGAGGATTAAGAAAATATACCTGCTTACTGAAAAGGGTACCACCCAGCTGGCCCGTGGCCTTGTGCTTGAGGAGGTTTTCAGAAGATGGTGGCAGCACCATCGTCTTCACAGCAGCCTCATCAGGATCATTTTTTATCCATTTGAGTAGAGGAACAGAAGTTTCATCCTGCATATGAATAGCAACAGAACTCATCATTGATATTTAATAAATCTATGAGATAGACTGATGCAAATAGTGCGGGTGTAAGTGGAAGAATAGGGTTGTGCATAGAGAACAGTTGACAACAATGCAAATGATTACAAAAGAAGCCAATGGAAATCAACAGTTTATATACTGGATGAGACAGACTGAAAAGTGAAAAATTAGTGTATGATGATTGTAAGCAAACGCAGTGTTTCTGAACTTTTGGTAAGCATTAGACAAAGCCAACAGTAATTAAACAGATAATAATGAAATCATGTATGTGGATTAAGAAAATATACCAGATTCATTAAAAGGTCACCACCCAGCTGGCCCATGGCCTCGTGCTTGTAGAGGTTTTCGGAAGATGGTGCCGGCACCATCGTCCTCACAGCAGCCTCATTAGCCCCATTTTGCATCCACTTGAGTAAAGGCGCAGCAGTTTCAGCCTGCATAAGAATGGGAACAGATCTCAGCAGTGATATTGAATGACTCTGAGACAGACTGATGCATATAGTGCTAGATGTAAGTGGAAGGGTATGGCCGTGTATGGACAACAGTTCACAACAATGCAAGGGTGTGTTCGGTTCTGAAACAGCGTGGAATGGAATGGAATGGTTCCATTTCAGAGGAATGGAATGGTTACATTTTTGTTCGGTTGGGAAAAATGGAGAGCAGAAGAGATCGAGGTTAAACTAACCAATTGTCTCAAAATTGTAATTAACAATTGCAAATGACATTTTAATCTCAAAGTCGTAATTAACAGCGCCTAATGGTGCTCTTTTAATCTAAAAATCGAAATTAACATCATTTTATGTTGGGTTAGGGGAACTGGAGTAGATGAACATTACTGTATGATGATTGTAAGCAAACGAATTTGGTGTTTCTAAACTTTTGGCTTCGAGATCTTATGGGTTTCAACTCTAGCCTACCCCAACTTGTTTGGGACTGAAAGGCTTGGTTGTTGTTGTTGTTGTTGTAAACTTTTGGCAAGCATAGAAAAAACCGACAATAAACAGAGAAAAATCAAGGCATGTTTTGTGGATTAAGAAAATATACCATATTCATTAAAAGATCACCACCCAGCTGGTGCGTGGCCTTGTGCTTGTAGAGGCATTTAGAAGATGGGGGCGGCATCAACATACTGGCAGCCTGATCAGCCGCAGTTTTGATCTTCCTTTTGAGTAAAGGCCCTAAAGTTTCAGTCTGCATATGAATAGCAAAACAAAAGGCAGACCTCAGCAGTGATATTGAATTACTGTATGAGATAGACTGATGCATATAGTGGATGCTCTTAGCCTTTTGCAGCGTGAACACTAGCTATGGACAGACAAAAAAACTAGTTAACTCAGCTTTGTCTAGATATGAATGTACTACCACCATCCAAAAGCTTAAGCCTTATTTATTTTTGAGAAATCAAAACAAGCAAAGTTTGACCAAAATTTTAGAACATTCTATCAACAAATATAATACTGTGTAGATACCGTAGGAAAATATATTTTATTATCTATTTAATGATATTAATTTTGTATTTTGCATGTTACTGATTTTTGGTAAAAGCTTAGTCAAACATGGTATAGTTTGACTTTCTAAAAATAATATAAGCCCAAAGCTTTGGGATGGAGGCAGTAGTATCTAGAGCTAAAACACATCTAGATACATCCGTATCTACAGATAGTTGAGTCAATTAATTTGGATCTGAGGGAGTATCAGATTCAGACTACATCATGGTAAGTTGGTTAAAAAAATTACCCCTGGGCGGTCCCTGCCCAGCTCGGCAGTGGCATTTCGCTTCTTGTGCTGCAGATCGGGCCATGCTCCTGCAGCAGGTGGGGCGCTATTCTCGTTCCCCATAGCCTCAGCACGGAACCTGGAGGTACCAACCTGATACAGAGAATATAGAGCATGGTGTCACAGAGGCTTTACGCACAAACAGCTGAAGACATGTGCTACTTTAAGCATATTCCAGAACAGGAACAGATTGAGGATGCAGAGACCAGAGAGACACTTAAAAGGTAAAGAGTGGATAAGCAAACGGAGTACCTGCTTCGCGGGGCTGGGGACGCAGCTCAGGCTCAGCCAACTGCCCACATGCGTGGTGGCCTTACGCTCCATTGCCCCCACCGCCGAGGTCTTGCCTTTCCTGTACAAGCTGACAAAAGATACAGTGAGGATCAGCAGAAACTACAAAGGTTGCAAATGTCGACAAATAAAGGAAGAACACCCCAATCCAAGCAAAGGTAGCCCCCGCCCCCCACCCCCATCAATCACTCCCAGCTCGAGGGTGACCAGAAAGACACCCCTTCGCCCAGAATAGGAAAGAGATGCGCAAGATATCGAGGAGAGGAAAAAAGAACCGATCTCGAGAAAGGAGAGAACATTACTAGTCCTACCTAATCCGCTTGGGCTAGATGCAGCTTGCCCCTCCAAGCTGGATGCCTGGACGGTGGAGGCGAAAGGAGGGGATCGAGCTAGCGGCTTGCATCCGTCGGCAATCGGCACTCGATCGGGAGAGAAGGGGTGCTACATAAAGGGGAGGGGTAACATATTTTATTACACAGTGAACTTACTGATGTGACTAGTCATTACATGTCTCACTGAAACTAGGGCCCATAGTGTGGCACCCCAAATTTACTTGAAGCTGCCCGGCGGGACGCATTGGCGCGTCAAGAAACCCCCGAATTGTAGCGGGGAAATGAAACATTTCACAAAAATTCGAAATTCAAGCACACCGCCACGCGCCAAGCACGCGGCTGTTCCTTCCTCTTCCTCGGTTCCTCCTCCCCTATCCGAAAAAACCCCAAATCCCAAGCTCAAACCAAAAAAAAACAAAAAACAAATCCCCTGGCCGCCATGCATGTCCTCGTTAACCCGCTGGAGATCGTTCCCGGACGATGCGGACCACCCGCCCTGAGATCCAGAATTCCGTCCACCTCGAGGCACTGCGTGCTGTCTCGCAGCAGCGGCTTGAGGGCGCTGAAGAGGAAGTTCCGCCGGAAAGTGCTCATGGCAACCGTGCAAGCTCACCGGCGTGCTGTATCCCGAGAGGAACTGGTCAAAGCTTTGCTATTCGCCACACACAAAAAAATTGCGGGCCAAGATCTGGTCAAAGCTTCGTCGATGGCTTGCCGCGAGAGGCTTGGAGTCCAGAGTCAATAAACTAGCTGCTCGAGGACTTGGGCGGTTTACACGGATTCATATTAACTGACTCAAGTTTGTTAGTCTAGTTAACAAATGCATCTAGATACATCCATATCTAGACAGAATTGAGTCCATTAATATGAATCAGAGGGGAGTACCTGAAAGTGTTTCATGCTACCAACTAATGCGCTGGCAGGAATCGCTGTAGAAGTAATTGTGCTACTACTTGTACGATGAACTGATTGTGTGGGTGTCGAATTTTGCAACGCGATCATCCACTGAATGCTTAATCTAGCGCCAAAGGCGTACAAATCATAACATACTACAGCACCAGAACATAAGAGTACGAATCATAAAGTAGCTCAACATTTTGCATCAGGGCTGGGTGGTCCTGAGACTACCGGGACGCCCCTGATGATCTCCGGGTGTGCATCCTCTTCAACGCAAAGCTGTGTACTCGGTCCACGGCCTCCTTCTGTAGGCTGGATAATCTCAGGTGCAGGACCTTCGTCTATGAGAGGCTCGTCATCAGTACCATCCACAGGTGCATCAGGGCTGGGTGGTCTTGAGACTACCCGGACGCCCGTGATGATCTCCGGGCGTGCATCCACTTCAACGCAAAGCTGTGTACTCGGTCCACGGCCTCCTTCTGTAGACTGGATAATCTCAGGTGCAGGACCTTCGTCTATGAAAGGCTCGTCATCAGTACCATCCACAGGTGCATCAAACTGAGATTCATCTTCAAATCTCCCATCAAACTGAGAGACCTCTTTAACTCTATGCTTCTGCAATTAGTACATCAACCGATTAGACAAACATCTAAGGGATGCAACCTGAACAAATGCCGTTTTACATATTTACCTTCTCATCTGGCACAGCACATGTCCCAGAGCTGAAACCCGTTTCCTGAAGCAAGCGCTTTTTCTCTCCTTCCCGTCCATCCATCTGCAACAAGTTAAATTTGAGTACAGAACCTTGCACAGCAATGCAAACTATTGATTGAAACAGCGGCAGCATCAATATAAATAATTAACTACATATGCCAGCACACATACAGTGTGAGCAAGATCTGCTTCTCCTGCTAAAGGATCATTATATGGTTCACCATGCTAAACCCGCCTAACATATGTGCGGTCCATCCCAAAAATGTGTAAATGATCTGCCACTACAGGGTGAGGCCTCTTCTCACCATTCATACATGTGCAGCGCGGGCAATACACGTCCAGGTTGTGACCATCATGAGCTCTAATAAACCCCATAAAGGGTTGAACACCATTTATATATGAAGGGGAACATAAGTGTCCATGCAGTTTCCAAGTTCTGTCCATCTGTTTAATTATGAGATACAGTGGTTGGTGATTAATTTAAGGCGAAGTAGGAAATGTATATCCATCGAGTACAAAACTATACTACATGATTATGCATTTCAGCAATCATGTCGAGTACAAAACAAAAAATGCCCATCGACATTTTAGCAAACAGATCGTGTACAAAACTCTGCCATGGCATTTCAGCAAATTAACGGATCGAGTGCAGAACTGACTCTATATGCCCACGCAAATGAACAAATTGATCGATGACAAATCGAGCGGAAAACTATAAAGTGCCAATTAGTTCGAGCATACTGACGAATTTTTTTAGCAGCATCAAGAAAATATAAATCGTTAGGCTGTCTTGCCCGATACATGATTGAGCTAGAGATAGCAGCCCTACCGTGGATCAACTTGACCGCCGGTGCGTCTCGAGAAGAACGACGGGGAGGGGAAGCTTCTTCTTCGCACGGACGGGACGGGGAGGGGAAGCTCTTCGCACGGACGGGGATAAGTTGTGTACGGGTGGGTGGGGGGTCATGCGGCCGGGCCGCCGGGGTGATAATTAAGGTTGGTAGGTGGCGTTTAATGGAGTTGCGTGTGTAATTTGCCGTGCACAAGGTTGAGGAATAGGCGGTTCCCTTTGCCGCGCGCACAATTCAAACTATCCCGCCCATGTAGTTTAAATTCGCCATATTTTCGTTAAATCGACATAAAGTCATGTGAGTGGGGGAAAATTAGCAAAGTTGCTTGAAAAATAGTAAAACTCTGGAATTATCCTTTAAATATGCTCTACTTCGTGTGAAAATCGGGGTGTGGAAGCATGTTGAGCTGTTTTATTTGTACTTTCTTCATTAAAACTCCCATTTTATGCACTTTGGATGGAAAGAAATCATTTGTACATAAATTTTGACAACGCCATTTGCAAACACTAATTGTTTACATGCCAAGATGCACCCATCCACCAAATATATATGTGGCAAAAGTTTATCACAATCTAGCAGATATGCATAATTAGTGAGGGACCCCTTTTGATTTTGTGCAATTTCCACTAATTAGGTAGAGATCGAGAAGGGTTAATTAATTAGGCCATGTTAGGGGTTATGTGTTTTAATAGGTTGTGTGGATTCAAATACAACTTCTTTATTTGTGTGCTATGATTAATCAAAACTAGATCGATCGACTGCGCACACATTATTAGAGGCGCATGCCTTTGCGCACAAAGTGCATGTGTGTGTTGTTGGCCACCAACGAGAGAGAGAGAGAGAGAGAGAGAGAGAGAGAGAGAGTAGAGAGAGCTACATACGAGAGAGCGATTGAAATCCCCAAATTAAACACATATATATGCATGGCACATTTAATTTAATTAGAGGACCGCGAGGCACCCCTGGCCTGCTTGATGCATAATTAAGTGTCATTGGCCTATATATATAGGGTTTAATTAGGGTTTAGGGTTTAGGGTTAGGAGGTTAGGGTTTAGGGTTTAATGTTTATGGTGTTTAGGGTTTAGGGATTAGGGATTAGGGTTTATTTAGGGTTTAAGGTTTAGGGATCATCGATCGAGTGCGCACACACACATTATTAGAGGCACACGCGCCTTTGCGCATAAAGTGCATGCGTATATGTGTGTGTTTTTTGGCCACCAACGACATATAGATGATCGAGAGAGAGAGATTGAAATCCCCCAAGAATATGTTCAAATATATATTAAAATATATGCACGAATTAATGCATGCATGGTAGGCCATGCATGCACACTAATTATATATATATTATGAGGAAACTTAATCAAATGTGTTTTCATTCGAGAGAACTTGTCAAAATTCAAGTTAATTAATTTATCATCGATAATTATATAATTAATTAATGAATCTCAGGGAGATGTTATACAACATATGATCGATATATAGGCCATGTATATATTAATTGGTTTTAATCTACCGTTTTTGCTAGCTAGCTGCATGCTATATATAGAGCATGTTTTTATTAGATCGGGTTATAGCTAGTATAGTTTAGGGTTATGTGTTTTAATTAACTAGGGTTTGATTAGCTAGGGGTTAGTTATATATATATGGTTTAGGGTTAATGCATGTCACATTTAATTTAACTAGAGGACCGCGAGGCACCCCTAGCCTGCTTGATGCACAATTAAGTGTCGTTGGCCTATATATATAGGGTTTAATTAGGGTTTAGGGTTAGCTAGCTGGGTTTAGGGTTTAGTGTTTTGGGTGTTTAGCTAGGGTCTAGGGTTTAGGGTTTAGTGTTTACTGTGTTTAGAGGGTCTAGGGTTTAGTGTTTAGGGTGTTTAGGGTCTAGGGTTTAGGGTCTAGTGTTTAGGGTCTATGGTTTAGGGTTTAATTAGTGTTTAGGGTGTTTAGGGTTTAGGGTTTAGTGTTTACGGTGTTTAGGGTCTAGGGTTTAGGGTTTAGTGTTTAGGGTCTAGGGTTTAGGGTTTAATTAGTGTTTAGGGTGTTTATAGGGTTTAGGGTTTAGGGTTTAGGGTTTTAGGGTTTAGGGTTTAGGGTTTAGGGTTTATGGTTTAGGGTTTACGGTGTTTAGGGTCTAGGGTTTAGGGTTTAGTACATGTTTAGGGTGTTTAGGGTCTAGGGTTTAGTGTGTTTAGGGTGTTTAGGGTTTAGGGGATTAGGGATTAGGGTTTTAGGGTTGTTTAAGGTTTAGGGATCATCGATCGAGTGCGCACACACACATTATTAGAGGCACACGCGCCTTTGCGCATAAAGTGCATGCGTATATGTGTGTGTTTTTTGGCCACCAACGACATATAGATGATCGAGAGAGAGAGATTGAAATCCCCCAAGAATATGTTCAAATATATATTAAAATATATGCACGAATTAATGCATGCATGGTAGGCCATGCATGCACACTAATTATATATATATTATGAGGAAACTTAATCAAATGTGTTTTCATTCGAGAGAACTTGTCAAAATTCAAGTTAATTAATTTATCATCGATAATTATATAATTAATTAATGAATCTCAGGGAGATGTTATACAACATATGATCGATATATAGGCCATGTATATATTAATTGGTTTTAATCTACCGTTTTTGCTAGCTAGCTGCATGCTATATATAGAGCATGTTTTTATTAGATCGGGTTATAGCTAGTATAGTTTAGGGTTATGTGTTTTAATTAACTAGGGTTTGATTAGCTAGGGGTTAGTTATATATATATGGTTTAGGGTTAATGCATGTCACATTTAATTTAACTAGAGGACCGCGAGGCACCCCTGGCCTGCTTGATGCACAATTAAGTGTCGTTGGCCTATATATATAGGGTTTAATTAGGGTTTAGGGTTAGCTAGCTGGGTTTAGGGTTTAGTGTTTTGGGTGTTTAGCTAGGGTCTAGGGTTTAGGGTTTAGTGTTTACTGTGTTTAGAGGGTCTAGGGTTTAGTGTTTAGGGTGTTTAGGGTCTAGGGTTTAGGGTCTAGTGTTTAGGGTCTATGGTTTAGGGTTTAATTAGTGTTTAGGGTTTAGTGTTTACGGTGTTTAGGGTCTAGGGTTTAGGGTTTAGTGTTTAGGGTCTAGGGTTTAGGTTTTAATTAGTGTTTAGGGTGTTTATAGGGTTTAGGGTTTAGTGTTTAGGGTTTAGGGTTTTAGGGTTTAGGGTTTAGGGTTTAGGGTTTAGGGTTTAGGGTTTACGGTGTTTAGGGTCTAGGGTTTAGGGTTTAGTGTTTAGGGTGTTTAGGGTCTAGGGTTTAGTGTGTTTAGGGTGTTTAGGGTTTAGGGGATTAGGGATTAGGGTTTTAGGGTTGTTTAAGGTTTAGGGATCATCGATCGAGTGCGCACACACATTATTAGAGGCACCCGCGCCTTTACGCATCAAGTGCATGCGTATATATGTGTGTTTTTTGGGCCACCAACGATATATAGATGATCGAGAGAGAGAGAGAGATCGATTGAAATCCCCAAGAATATGTTCAAATATACATTAAAATATATGCACGAATGCATTGTAGGCCATGCATGCACACTAATTATATATATATTATGAGGCAACTTAATCAAATGTGTTTTCATTCGAGAGAACTTGTCAAAGTTCAAGTTAATTAATTTATCACGATAATTATATAATTAATTAATGATTCTCAGGGATATGTTATACAACATGATCGATATAGGCCATGTATATTTTAATTGGTGTTAATCTACGGTTTGCTAGCTAGCTAGCTGCTATATATAGAGCATGTTTTTATTAGATCGGGTTATAGCTAGCTAGTATAGTTTAGGGTTATGTGTGTTAATTAAGTAGGGTTGATTAGCTAGGGTTAGTTACATATATATGGTTTAGGGTTAATGCATGGCACATTTAATTTTATTAGAGGATCACGAGGCACCCATGACCCACTCGATCGATGCACAATTAAGTGTCGTTGGCCTATACATAGGGTTTAATTGGGGTTTAGGATTAGCTAGGGTTTAGGGTTAGGGTTAGGGTACGTTTAGGGTCTAGGGTTTAGGGTTTAGTGTTTAGGGTTTAGGGATTAGGGATTTAAGGTTTTAGGGTTGTTTAAGGTTTAGGGATCATCGATCGAGTGCGCACACACATTATTAGAGGCACCCGCGCCTTTACGCATAAATTGCATGCATATATATGTGTGTTTTTTGGGCCACCAACGATATATAGATGATCGAGAGAGAGAGATCGATTGAAATCCCCAAGAATATGTTCAAATATACATTAAAATATATGCACGAATGCATTGTAGGCCATGCATGCACACTAATTATATATATATTATGAGGCAACTTAATCAAATGTGTTTTCATTCGAGAGAACTTGTCAAAGTTCAAGTTAATTAATTTATCACGATAATTATATAATTAATTAATGAATCTCAGGGATATGTTATGCAACATGATCGATATAGGCCATGTATATTTTAATTGGTGTTAATCTACGGTTTGCTAGCTAGCTGCTATATATAGAGCATGTTTTTATTAGATCGGGTTATAGCAGCTAGCTAGTATATATAGTTTAGGGTTATGTGTTTTAATTAAGTAGGGTTGATTAGCTAGGGTTAGTTACATATATATGGTTTAGGGTTAATGCACGACACATTTAATTTTATTAGAGGATCACGAGGCACCCATGACCCGCTCGATCGATGCACAATTAAGTGTCGTTGGCCTATACAGAGGGTTTAATTGGGGTTTAGGATTAGCTAGGGTTTAGGGTTAGGGTTAGGGTTAGGGTTAGGGTATGTTTAGGGTCTAGGGTTTAGGGTTTAGTGTTTAGGGTGTTTAGGGTTTAGGGATTAGGGATTTTAAGGTTTTAGGGTTGTTTAAGGTTTAGGGATCATCGATCGAGTGCGCACACACATTATATTATTAGAGGCACCCGCGCCTTTACGCATAAATTGCATGCATATATATGTGTGTTTTTTGGGCCACCAACGATATATAGATGATCGAGAGAGAGAGAGAGATTGAAATCCCCAAGAATATGTTCAAATATACATTAAAATATATGCACGAATGCATTGTAGGCCATGCATGCACACTAATTATATATATATTATGAGGCAACTTAATCAAATGTGTTTTCATTCGAGAGAACTTGTCAAAGTTCAAGTTAATTAATTTATCACGATAATTATATAATTAATTAATGAATCTCAGGGATATGTTATACAACATGATCGATATAGGCCATGTATATTTTAATTGGTGTTAATCTACGGTTTGCTAGCTAGCTGCTATATATAGAGCATGTTTTTATTAGATCGGGTTATATCTAGTATAGTTTAGGGTTATGTGTTTTAATTAAGTAGGGTTGATTAGCTAGGGTTAGTTACATATATATGGTTTATGGTTAATGCATGGCACATTTAATTTTATTAGAGGATCGCGAGGCACCCATGACCCGCTCGATCGATGCACAATTAAGTGTCGTTGGCATATACATAGGGTTTAATTGGGGTTTAGGATTAGCTAGGGTTTAGGGTTAGGGTTAGGGTACGTTTAGGGTCTAGGGTTTAGGGTTTAGTGTTTAGGGTGTTTAGGGTTTAGGGATTAGGGATTTAGGGGGTTTTAGGGATCATCGATCGAGTGCGCACACACATTATTAGAGGCACCCGCGCCTTTACGCATAAATTGCATGCATATATATATATGTGTGTTTTTTGGCCACCAACGATATATAGATGATCGAGAGAGAGAGATTGAAATCCCCAAGAATATGTTCAAATATACATTAAAATATATGCACGAATGCATGGTAGGCCATGCATGCACACTAATTATATATATATATATTATGAGGCAACTTAATCAAATGTGTTTTCATTCGAGAGAACTTGTCAAAATTAAAGTTAATTAATTTATCACGATAATTATATAATTAATTAATGAATCTCAGGGATATGTTATACAACATGATCGATATAGGCCATGTATATATTAATTGGTGTTAATCTACGGTTTGCTAGCTAGCTGCTATATATAGAGCATGTTTTTATTAGATCGGGTTATAGCAGCTAGCTAGTATAGTTTAGGGTTATGTGTTTTCATTAAGTAGGGTTGATTAGCTATGGTTAGTTACATATATATGGTTTAGGGTTAATGCATGGCACATTTAATTTAATTAGAGGACCGCGAGGCACCCCTGGCCTGCTTGATGCACAATTAAGTGTCGTTGGCCTATATATAGGGTTTAATTAGGGTTTAGGGTTAGGGTTAGGGTTTAGGGTCTAGGGTTTAGTGTTTAGGGTTTAGGGATTAGGGATTAGGGTTTCAGGGTTGTATAAGGTTTAGGGATCATCGATCGAGTGCGCACACACATTATTAGAGGCACCCGCGCCTTTGCGCATAAAGTGCATGCGTATAGTTTAGGGTTATTTGTTTTAATTAAGTAGGGTTTGATCAGCTAGGGTTAGTTACATAT